>OX387312.1:26409622-27118648 GCA_947562085.1 Eudonia lacustrata | reverse complement strand
GGAGGAACGGGCGGGGGGGCATTCGCAACTGTAATTGCGTCGTCGGGCTCGGTTAGGACGTGTTTTGGACGCCTAGACGTGTACCGTCTTGATGGTGGAAGGCCTTCAACATTATAGTTGGCAGCCGCCACCACAAGAGGGTTGGGGTGGTGGGGAGCATTATCGAAGTAACGTCGGGAGACGTCCTTGATAAAGTCTTTGATAGTTGGGAGATCGAGGTCGCGATGGAGGTCTACATTACGAACGTAATGCGGACAACCCGTCGCGCCTCGCATGAATCGGTTTTGGAGGGTCTGTAGGGGGTACAAATAAGAGGGCGCGGAGTGCGCGAAAACTACGCTAGCGTAGGTCATGACTGGGCGGATGCAGGCTTTGTAAATTGTCGTCTTACTTCTAAGAGACATTTTACTCTTCCTGCCTATAAGGTGGAATAACCGACCTAATATGAACGCGGCCCTGTTACGGACTATCTTGAGATGCGGTGCAAACGACAATCTCCTATCGAGGGTGACACCGAGATATTTCACCTGCCTAGCCCATGGGATAGGGCGGTCAAATAGACGAATCGGACGGCAAAACCTACTTGGGCACTTATACAGGGTATGAAAAAAACCTTACCGAAGCCGTAATATACGCATAGTGTACATCAAACTAAGAAATCTTAAAAATAATTGCTGGGAAACGACTTTTATTTTTGGGTATCAAAAACAGGTGTTATTTAAAACACGCAATGGAACGAGTGCGACTTAGTGAGTGCGTGTAGCGTACGATACAAGGCGGCCGGCCGCGAGCCGCAACATTGTGTGCCTTCGATATTCATTGCGGTTTGTAACTTAAAACGTCTCTTTTTAATTGAAAATGGAAGAAAAATGCTAATTTAAAAAAAATTACTAATAACCTTTTCAAACAGATTCCGCAAAAACCGTAGAAAAAGTTTTGACTTTGTTCCTCAACAATTACCTAACCTAACCTTTAATTTTACGCACAACTCATGGGAAATAATAATCTGCCATTATTTTACACAATGATTTCACAAAACACAATTTTTTTGAAAATTTAATAATACTGCAAATATGACTGTACATTTTTCGCCAAGATGTCGAGCAAATGGCTATTTAACGCCTATCCTATTCATTAAATAACAATTCATTTTGCAATAGGTATCTTATTGCATAATTTTGATTTATTCAAAAGGATTTCTTTACGATTTAAGTGACACACAGGCAGCCCTAGCTGCTGCCAAGTACCTAAGCCTATTTCCAGCAAGAATTGGCCTTTTATCTGCACCTCTCACCTTCAGAAAGTGCGAGGAATGAAGTGATTAGCATTTGCATGGCATTTGCCGTAAGGTCACAGCTCGTACACAAACACATTGAAACGTTTCTTTTGTAGTTCTTTGCCAACTTCTCAGTGGATGTGTTGTACGGCGCGGCGTTGTTCTCAATGTTTGCACGATGTTGATTTATAGAAAGGCTCTAATATACTTTTATACGCACACACATATTTATTATTGTATAGTAACTTTAGCTCCCGACACTGCCAATAATATTGTACTTTATTATTTTACCATTGTAGTTTAAAAAAAGTAAAAATATTTGTTATAGGTACTTTAAATTACTTGGGTTTAATTTATTTGAGTTTTTTTTTTCAGTAATAAGTTGTGGTCCTACAAAAGAGTAAGTGAGCATCGTTGGCATCATTAAATGAGTTTGACGTAGTTCGGCATTTAAACTATATTTTGTTGCTTTTCAATTTAAATGTAGAAGATAGAATAAGTAAGTGAATTGTGTTTTTTTTGTTAGAATATTAATCTTTAATCCTTAAGTACAGGACAGGAAAGTACGACCAAGTTGGAGGTAGCGGAAAAATCTTGTCTGCGAAAAGGAGGCGTTAAGGATTTTGTAACTTTCCAATTGCCATACACCGAGTTTGTGAACCATCTAAAGCATTTTGAAGTCACGTCACGTTTGCAATTTCTATCGCCGGGCGAGGATTCCAAAAACATTGTTTTTTCTTCGGTCTCGATAGCATTCAGATCAGCATCACACGAATAGTGTCGGAAACAGTTCATATCATGTTAGACTATTTTGCGACCAACTTTTGTGGGAAATGCAAACGTCAAACTGACAGCTGTCAGTCGAAAAGAAACAAACAAGGACTTCTTGGCGGGAAAGTGAAGAGTCATGTCTGCGGTTTTGTTTTATTTTCTAAAATTTGTGTTATGTCGAATACCTATTAATGTGAAATAATGGTGGATAATTAACCGTTAAGTGTTCGTGAGTGTGCATGAGTGTTGGCAAAAGAAACAAAACAGTGCAACGGCACTTTTCAAATTCTCTCAAGAATTCCGCGTGAGGACTTAGTAAAGCCCCACATCTTTACTGAGATACTCGAGGGGTTGGGGGGTATATAATTTCTCACTTCTCATTTCTATCATTCATCATCACCTATATAGTTTATTTACTAATGAATATAAGAAACTAATGACATGGCAGCATGGTCTATGACCTTAGCCGGTTCCTCAGGGAACAAACTACACTTAAAAAAAAGAAACAAACAAGCAACGTGCGGTACCCATGGTGTTGGCGCAAAAGTGCTGAGTTGTGTTTGCAGTTTTCCTTTATAATGTGTGTTTTTTTCTATATAATTTAAAAAATGTTTTACACAACTGTGATAGAAACCTAATTCTTTAATGGTTGTGTTGAATTCATTAAAGCATTCCCGCGGGAAATATCGTTTATGTAAAGTGAATTTCTGAATATAAGTAATAAAGGGTTGCTTCGGCACGGCTTCTTAGAAAAGTAAGTAACACAAGTAAGGTGTTTGATCTATTATCTTATCTCTAATACTTGGACGCCCAAGGTAACCACAGTGCCATAGAACAATTATTGAATTTCTATTGTCTGGTTTAAGAACAACTGAATGAATACGAAGTGTATACGTAGTTTATGAGCAGTTATTTGTATTAAGAGTATAAACGAGATTTCACAATGTGTCAGGTTAACAATAGTAGGTAATTTTTTAGAAATTATTGTTTTTCTAAATTGTCTCGGGTCTGGGTGTTTTCTATGTATAATAAGTATGTATTTAAGGATTTTAAGTATGTTTATCCGTTGTCTAGTAACCATTTAACGAGTTTCATAACGAAGCTTCTCTTGAGCTAGATAATTGGTGTGAGTGTAGGAAGTTTATTATTGAAATGGAACAACTTTTACGGATCTACTCGCGTTTATTTTACACATTACTTATTTAATGTTTATCCTGACGTTTCGAACCCTTTGCAGGGTCCGTGGTCACAGGGAGACTGAGGTGTTGGTCATCTCATAATTAGTTGGTAGCTTGTATACCCTCATTTAAATTTAATCAGGTGCGTTCCGTTTTACGTAGAAAGAGCTTACAGTATCTTTTGGTCTGGCAGTGTGGTGTCGGGGCTGGGATTTAATATTTTGTATGATGGGATCCCAAGCTGGTGGTAGATTCCAACCATCTTCTCTATTAAAATTAGGATGTTTTTTAATTTCAATAGCCTCGCGTATCATCCTAGGGATGAATCGTTGTTTTTTAACGAGTATTTGTGGTTTATCAAATCTGATGTAATGGTCCCCTCTAGGGAATGTTCTTCAGTAGCAGACTTATTTTGGCGCCTATGCTTGACGTCGGCTATATGTTCTTTAACACGGGTTCCTACACTTCTCTTTGTTTGCCCGATGTAAGAGAGCCCACAGTTGCAGTCCAGTTTGTACACATTAAATAAGTAATGTGTAAAATAAACGCGAGTAGATCCGTAAAAGTTGTTTCATTTCAATGTGTAGTGTTCGCGTAAACTTAAGAAAACAATAAGTTTATTATTATTTTAAGTTTATATAAAATAAATTAAGATGACAATAATTCTGAGTTAAAGATTCCCACGTTTAGTCTCAAATTAGTAGCATCTGCTCTCTTATTAGATTATTATTAATGTTGAGACAAGTGTCGTATGAGGGAACACAATATCTCCTGAAGGAATATTTAATAACGGCTCGTTCTCATAATCCCATTCAATGCGCTCATAAATTATTGTGTGGTTAGGCGTGCCTCCTTTGTAGCTGATACTTTATAAAATTTATCAAATTATAATGAGAACCTAAATTATAAACTTAATATCATCGGAATTCAGGAAGAATCTTTCATCCGTTGACACAAGTACGTCAGATTACACCGTGGGAGTTGCCCACGACCTGTTGAAATTGCTATTGTTGAATGTTATCATGTGATAACAGAATACGAGAGTTAACGCCTACATCGATTCATTGAATGAATGTCTCCCCTCAGGTTTTCGAGAAAATTAAACTATCATGTTCACACACAACCAAACAACCGCCATAAATTATGACCGTCTCTGAGGTATAATATAGTTAGGACCAGCCAGTCTCAGCCTTATAGGTCCCGGGTGTGGTTCCCAGCAGTACATATTAGTTCTCGGTTGTGTTGATGGTAGGTACGCCTTGTTTCTAATGCGTCTGGTTAGCTACCTCCACCTTATCTAATTAGATACCCCATTATTCATAAGGACTTAAAACTTTGACGACCTCCTTGGTCGAGTGGTTTGTACACCGGTTTTCATGGTGTCGCCATCTCTTAGGTCCCGGGTTCGATCCTCGGTCGGGTCAATTTAGAAATTATTGTTTGTCTGAATTGTCTCGGGTCTGGGTGTTTTCTATGTAGGTATAATAAGTATGTATTTTAAGTATTTTAAGTATGTTTATTCGTTGTCTAGTAACCATTTAACGAGTTTCATAACGAAGCTTCTCTTGGGCTAGATAATTGGTGTGAGTGTAGGAAAGTTTATTTATTTAACTATCTAAGCATTTTTTAGTTAAATGTTGTTTTGTCAACGTCACACAAACGTCATTTTGTATTTGAGAAAAAGAGACAAAACAATGAATAACTTAATAATGTTTAAATAGTTTTTATGAATAAAGGGGATAAAATTGTGGTACCTAACCTGGCGCCATAACATCAATGTAAGTAGCTGCAGTGGTTGAGGATCCCGGGTGGAGTGCGCACCTTCGGTCTTATTATCACTTAACATCGGGTGAGATCGAGGCCGATAGCTGATATTAAACTCGTCTTCTGTTTTCGATATGAATTCCGTTCCTGATTTTCCTTCTACTTCCAAGAAACAGGCGTTGTATTTCTTTACATAGGTTTTCCCTAAAAAGTGGCACTACTCAGCGAAGTGTCGTGAGTTAACGTCCGAGAAATTGAGGCATGCATCATCGCGGCTCCACATTAGGGCGCAATAACGCGGCGGCCGTTAGCGGCTCGCGCTTGATGAACGGGGCTTGTAGCGGCCAAGGTTAGTTTTGGCAATTGCCCATTTCATTACCGAATGACATCCTAATGTTTGGCTTAGGCTTTCCAAAGTGTCGAGAGAAATCTTAAGTGTCGTCAGAGCGAGCTAGTTGAGAAGTTACTAAAACATGTGTGGTTGAGTAAAAAAGTATTTATGTAGTGTTTTAAATTTCATACCCAATATCTTATGCTGCTTCTTTACTAGCATAAACATAAATACGCTAAGTTGTAGATGTTGTAACTTACACTTGAAGTTAAGTAATGAAAAGGAAAACACGAAATAAATAATATTAAAAAACACCTATAAACTTAAGGGTATTACTTAATATTGTTTTCTAAAGTTTACCCGAACACTACACATTGAAATGATACAACTTTTACGGATCAACTCGCGTTTACTCGCGTCTCCCTGTGACCACGGACCCTGCAAAGGGTTCGAAACGTCAGGATAAACATTAAATAAGTAATGTGTAAAATAAACGCGAGTAGATCCGTAAAAGTTGTTTCATTTCAATGTTAAGGGTATACACTAAAAACTATACCTAAGTTTATTTAGTCCAATAAAAAAATCAGAAAAACACTGCCAGAAAATGGAGCACATACGTCGTCGCCATCGCTCCACATGCCAGGCCTAACGTAGCCAGAGGATGTGACGCATCATTCAAAGCGTTAAATATTTGATGCGCCATCAAACCACCATGTAAGTTATTAGTAGCTTTAACAGGCATACAGTGCATTTTGGACCATGTACGAGTACAGTGAAGTTAAAGTCAACTTTCCGAACCAGAAGTAGATATCTATATAGTTTATTACATTATTATATATTACTAGCGGCTGCTCGCGGTTTCACCCGCGTGGTTCCCGTTCCCGTGGGAATATCGGGATAAAAACTATCCTATGTTTTAATCCAGGTTGCTACTCCGCAAGGTTCATCACAAAGCCACCTGGGTGCCTTCTCCAGCAGCGTGGGATCCACGAGAGTAAGTCGCATCAGCGCAGGTCAGACAACCTTAGAACTTATTTAGAATTTAACGCTGCGTATTGCAGCAGCTTCAGCCCTTTGATCGGAGACCTTCCATGGTCCAGAGGGTCTGAACAAACTATCTGTAAGCCGAATTTCATCCAAACCCATCCATCCGTTGCAGCGTGAAGAAGCAACAAATATACACACATACATATACACAAACTTTCGCATTTATAATATTAGTGTGATTACTATTATTGAGATTTTTTTTCTTTGTCTTTAAGGCATGTACTCGACGTTCATAAGTGTACTATTGCGCCTAATCTAAATAAATATTTTTCATTTTATTTGTTCATGTAACGATCCCACCGTAGCAACATCGCCGCAGCGCCGCAGCACCCGCAGCACCCGCAGCGCCACCACTGCGAGCTGCCGACGAGGAATGCTTTAATTAAATTCATATTTGATTTAATTAACCGCCAGTAATGAATACAGAATGCCTCGAAAGAGACTGTTCTGAACACTGATCGAACATTCCCTAAACTTTGGCGATCGATGTTGCTTAAATTTCCTCTGGAAATATCGAACAACTTTTTTATCAGTGATTTTCAATCACTGCTCCCAGTTATTTATGGCCATATTTACTCCAGTCTATTTATTTCCTCTAAATATGTTTTGGTTTCTCCTTATTTATTGTTCTCAAAATAGTTACATTGCTTTTTACAAGAAATATATCGTGGTGCTATTAATAGTTTTGTAATACAGTGATGGATGGAATGAAATCCAATAAATGACTGGGAATAAAACAAGGATAGTATCTATTAAGTCCTTGGGGCCTGTAAAGCGAAAGCTTTATTGTTAGCCAATACAGAAGATTAATACATATAGGTGTTACTGACGGTGTTAATTACTTCAAAAAGGCCAAAAATTTTTGAAACAGCCAAAGTTATAGTGTTGTAAATATGTACTGTTTGTGTACCAAATAAATAAACAAAGATAATAAGAAAATTGGCGTGCTTTAAGCCCATAAGGCATTTTTACAACATCACTTCTTTAAATTTTATGATTTTACTTTCAATAGAACTTATAATCGTACATCACTTTATACACTGTCATAATTAGTAAATAACTAAGAAGATACTGAAAGTGACACCATTAAAGATGAATTACCACAACTGTAAGAGAAGCCATTAGTAATCTCCTGAATAAAGACGACGGCGGAGTATCGAGCAATTAGTTTATTAGGCCATCCATCAGCCGGGGATGATCCATCGCAGGGGCGCGGGCGCGGGCGCGGGCGCGGGCGCGGGCGCGGGCGCGGGCGCGGGCGCGGGGATAGGGGTCGCTGAGAATCCGTTGGACACAGCTTGTATCATATCAGCTCTTAATTTTTTTATACCAATAACATAACTTATAACATCTGACTGATATTGATTATCAAACATAACCGCTATATGAATGTTGCACTGCATATTGTGTACAGAGCTTACACTTTCTTTGTCTGAAACTTTAGTTGCATTAAAATTCTGCAGAGATAGGCAGAAACCTGATGACATAAATATTAACTACATGCTACATATAAAGTATAAGATACGGATCCTGTGAAAATTCGGGTTCAAATCCTGCCCGTTGATTATTCCTTAAATTATAAGTAAAATTTAACGGAAATAAAATCATATAAAAGGGTTTCTTAATATATAAATTTTAACGGAATTTGATCGACCATTACTAGCCACTGGTAGGTAGCGGCTAACGCGGCATTCCTTTATTACCTTGATGTTCACAATGAAAATTTTCATTAGTCTGCCGCTATGTCGGTGCTGTGAAAAATCTACTCCATCTGATGGAAGTGTACAAATAGTAAATTGGATGAGCGGCAATAGTACAGGCTCGTAACAGCCATAAACCTGCCGCGGGAACGGCGTAAGTCCGCTCGTACGTTAGGCGCTCCGTCTCCGGCAGACGAAGGCGCGGCCACGTCTCCCCTGCGTGCGCAACATTACCAAATTACTGGCTCACGGTATTTGATTGTACTTATTGTGTATTGGCGGAGTTCTGTGCCGAAACAGTCTGGGTGGCTACTTAAATACCTTAGCTGTTTTAACCGCCAATCAGCGCAGCGGTGCTGCACCTAAGTGATCTTGTTGAATTTAAATTTGAATATAAGTAACATTTAAAATAATAGGCATAAATGCACTTATAGGCATCGGTGATCGCTAACCATCGGTCCTGCACCTAAGTGATCTTGTTGAATTTAAAATAAATAATAAAATTTAATGAATTAACAACAATATTGAAGTAACATTTTAAATCATAGGCACTTAAAGGCATCAGTGATCGCTAACCATCGTTACATACAATACATGTTTGTTTACCCGGTTAAAATTAAAAACACATCATGTGCTTTTATTGGATATTCATAGGTAATTTTCTAAGTCTTTAAAGGTTCGACTAATATTCATATATTAATTTCTTCAATATTACTTTCAAAATATGTTAAGTGAATTTTAGCTGCAAGCCGCAAAAGTTCTGTCGCCAAACAAAGTGCAGCTTCTAAAACATTCGAGAATTCCAAAGTCGGTGCAATAAACCAGGCGCGCGGTATTAAGTCTGGCTATAAGTCAGCCGCGTCGAGCCTCGCGCCTACACGCCGCCGCCGCCCGCGCCGCCACCGCTGCGCCGCGCCGTATATCAGCCGCACGCCGCCCGCACGTTGGCTAACAATTAAGTCTACGATACTTACTTAATGAACACGTAAACACAAACACTCGAGCATACGGCAATGAGATAATTTAGAGATTGCCTGAACCAGTTGCTGTCAAGGCACTTAAGTGTAAGGAGTGGTTACACCTATTAATATTGCATTGTTATGACACATTTCAATTACTGTAATGTAGCACGGCATGACTAAGATTCTAGATTCGACGTCTTGTTCAAGCTTATAGTTCAGAATATGCCTTTGGAAGGCAGGTAAAAAATACTAAGTATAATGCAATGAAAAAAGCTTCGAAAATCGAATTGCAATTTTAAGTTTTTAAAGAGTTTATGTTCCATCAGGCACGGATCGGACATCTGTTTTTCAGGTTATATTGAAAGATAGTTAGTTGAGAGAGTCTACTGGAAGAGGTAAGTAGCTATCGCCATAACATCAATGTTTGTCCTTGTCTAGCCTTATTTTCACTCAACATCAGGTGAGACGAAGGCACTTTGCCTACCCGTAAGAGAAAAAAAACAAAGAGCACTGACCTACGACGGTGAGGTTGTATCTGAAGCTGGTGGTCTGCGTGTTGCGGAAGTCGACGCGGCACCGGTAGACGCCCTCGTCGCGCCGCTTGACGTCGCGCACGAACAGCGACGCGGGCGCCGGCGACGTGTTGAAGTGCGCGCGCGGCCCGAACACCTCCGGCGCCGACCAGTGCCGCGCTTCCGACAGGTGCTTGCCGCGCACGTCGAAGCTGCAACACACAACAACAACAAACATGTTACATATGTTCATCCTCTTTCAAAGTAAGGGCAAAGTCTGTCAAAAGTCGTCTTGGTTGAACATTCCTCTTTGCCCTTTCAAACCGTAACGTTATATTTGACAATTTAAAGTCATACGTTAGTGTGAAATAAGAAGAAACTGGGTAGGCGTTTAATTTTTTCACTGTATTTTATAAATATTTAATTCAGCTTCAGTGCAGAAATCAGCACTTAAAAATAAAAAGTAAAATTTATTATAGCGTTGTGTTATCAAATGTGTGGTATTTCATCTGTATAGCCATCGGTTACATTAACCGTTGGATAAATGGCACTCTGCCGCTAAAAAACAGTCAAAAATCAAAAAGCAGTGAGAAAATTCAGTGGTTACGTCCCTTCTCGGTAGCACAATGGTCAGTGCAGCCGCCCGGATTGCGGAAGACCCAGATTCGATTCCTGGCTGGGTCGGGTAGGCATTTAATTTTTTTACTGTATTTTATAAATATTTCAGAAGAAAATGTTGAATTTAAAAAGTTATCTTGGCCATTTTTTCCAGTCTCTAAATCTTTCACTGAACATGAATGACGTCGCGTCGCACCACTGAAAAAATATAACGGAAGAATAAAAATGGAAATAAAATCTTAAATTGCAATGCGCACAACCTAAAGCGGTGCAGCACCGAGACAGGAGAGCGCCAGGTCTCGGGAAGAGAAAAGATTGAAAACTCCGCAATACAACAGGACGAGCAAAACGCTATAGCACGGCCGACTTTTTGCTCAACTCTTTTGTAGGAGACAGATTTCTTAACTTTTTGGGCGAGTCACCGTGACCGGCGGGATTTCGTTTTGATCGGATAAGCGCGGAGTGAGTTCAGGCGCGTTCAACGAGCAGGAGCAACGGAAAACTTTTAGCAACGCAATTTTAAATCGGACTGAAAATATTTGTCAGTTGCAGGCGCGTATCGCCGCAAACCGCGCTTGCCGTGCGTCCGCCACAAGTTGCAGCGTTCGCTATAGTACGCGAGTGATGTTCGCGATTCCAACTGTCACATACGAAGATAGCCCATTGATGAGTGACGGGGGTGTAGTCGCGCGGAGTTCGTCGGCGGAAGTTTATTGATGGCTGTATCGATACACGCATTGTGCGCCGCGTGACGGGCCTGACTCACCGCGCTCCGGCGCCGCCGAGCCTGCCGCCCTGACGAATGCTGTGCCTGTCTAGTTTAAGGCTGATATATCTACATTTGATTCGGGTTCTGAACAATGTATTTCATAATAATATGAGTTTCTGTTGGCAGCGTATTTGTAACACACAATTTTGTAGTTTATAAAAATGTTTAATAAAACTTATATTTTATTAAACTTTAAAAACTAATAATAAATAATGAAATTTTTATTCAATTTAATGTTTTTATTAAAGATGTTTGACAAATTAACGCCTCGTCTAAGTAACCAGCACTAATAGGCATTGAATAACGAGTAACTCTATCAGATTTCGTCCTCATCAGGTAACCCATCTGATTAACCCGTTAATTACATTTCCAAGCCCACCGCTCAAAATCACTTTGTACCGCTCTTAACATTGTTATAATACCTTTTTCAATTAATTGCAATGAAACATAAATAGAAGAGCCATTTAAACTATGCTTTGAAGATCACTGAAGGTAAACTTCTTATCCTCGCGAAACCCTTCAGTTCAATGAGAAGCTTTTATTATTTCACTCGACAACCGACTTCAAAAATAACGCTAAGTGCCTATATTATTTAATTCTTATAAGCCTCTTGTAAGTGTAAGCCTTTTAAGGCAAAATTGGTTTAATGAAAACGAACATACACCTCCAGATGTAGGTAGGTAACGTCTCGCAAGCTATTATTTTTGAATTTTGGACACAATGGAGGGATCTATTGACGTCGAAATAAAACCTTTTTACTCTATTCCTGTTTGAAAGTCAGATGAAGTTCAAAATCATTGTTGTGGGGTAATACCTTAGAGCATATTATGCTCTAAGGGTACCTTACCTTACCTTAAAGCATTAAAGGGTAATACACAGACCTCTATTAAACTACTTCAAAATTTTAAAAAACGCGAATGTTGAAAAATATCCACGAGCAGGATTTGAACCTGCACCCTTCTGACATACCCGGTCAGGTGCTCTCCCAATTGAGCTATCGTGGTTCTAACCAGCCCGCCGAAATTATTCAACACTATTTACTTTGTTTGTGTTACTTTTTTACTTTGTAAGCCAAAGGCGCCCATTCAATGTCAACAACTACCGTCATTAACATCCGATCATAATATTTTTACAAATACTAAAGATCAGTTAAGAAGTAGGCAAGCTATTTATAAAATGTTTTTGTTTTGTTTATATAATTTTTAACGCAAATTTTGTTGCTAACAAATTACAAAAACACAAATGTTGAACATGTTTGGCTTTCAAAGTAAAAAAGTAAATAGTGTTGAATAATTTCGGCAAGCTGGTTAGAACGATGATAGCTCAATTGGGAGAGCACCTGACCCGGTATGTCAGAAGGGGACAGGTTCAAATCCTGCTCGTGGAAACTTTTTCAACATTTGTGTTTTTGTAATTTGTTCGCAACAAAATTTACGTAAAAAACTATATAAACAAAACAAAAACATTTCACTTTAAAATTGTTGGTATGGATTTATATTTTGTGTTTCTACATTATATTTTTATCTTGCAAACGATTTTGAGTTATGTCATAGGTACCCTTTTCAGATATTCAGTTTAGTGAGGAGTTCTTTCAGAAAACTGACATAAATCGCATCCATTTCGGGATTCGTGTTTGGCAAGCTCACTACTAAATAATATTCATTAGATGAGACAATAGGAACCTCCAAACTGTGACTGTACTCAGGCATACGGCAAAGTAGATGATACTTAAATCATCTTAAGGAATGTTTAAAATAGAAAAAAAAAGAAATCGGTATATACTGCAGAAATCAATTGAACATATTTTTTGTAGACGTGACGTGTTTGTATTACCAAAATTTAATAGTTATGGACAGTCTAACTATCAGTACAGAGCTTTTTTTGATAAGGCGGGCAGACAAACCGATATGTTAATAAATGTTATGTTGTTGTTATTGTTGCTTGTTAGGTTATGTATCAATAAATTCCTCTTTTTTGAAGTTTACAATACATTTTATTATTTAGGTTATGGCACGATGGGCTGACATAACAGATGGAATGAAAAACCTCTAAATAAAGTTTTCTTTTCAATAGCTAAATAATTATAGACTGCAGTATTATATGTTTGCATTTATTTAAATAAAACATTTGCAACGCCAATCCGCCCACCATGGGCTAGGAATAAACCTGTATCTCGAATAGAATACTATAGAATAGAATAGTAGTTTATGCAACTGTCATATAATGAAGGGTATTAAAACACGAGTGTGAGTTTATGAAACGAGCGCAGCGAGTTTCATAATAGTAACGAGTGTTTTAATACCCGTGTTATATGCAGTTGCATACACTACTTTATCTTCACTAATGCAATTAGTCAAACAACAAGAGTAAAAGCTGACAATAGTTTATTTATAATAATTGTTCAAATTTTGGATGGTACAATTTTGAAAGTTAATGTTAATTATTGATCCAGCAGCTGTAGCGGTCGCGGGGCAAGCAGTAGAGCTCGTAGACGGAGTTGGAATATTTATAATTACTTCATTCGTCTTGTTTTCTATACTGTTCAAGATCGTATTTGAGACTTGAATTTTATTCATTAAAGACTCATCAATGTAGCTTTCAGCCACAGTAGAAGACTTCCACCCCCCGTGTCGTTTCAGTGCGGTCAAATCACCACCGCTATCTATGAGAAGGGTCGCCGAGGTGCGCCGGAAGCAATGCCCCGTGTACAACGCTGGGTTAGGCAGATTCAAAAAACTTGCGATAGTTTTTCCCAGAGCACCAAATTTATTAATACCAGTTCTTTGATCGACGCACTTTTCGCTCAAGAAAAAGGCAGGGTTTCGACAGGGGGTGGGTCGAAGTTTCATGTATTTTTTACATACGGCATAGCAGTTGCCCGTCACAACGAAAGAACGATCTATTTTCGTTTTTGTTTTCGAAACTTTCACCATGATTGTACTGTCGTCTAGGTTAGAGACTTCATCGAACTGGATGTTGTATAGCTCTTGCCTTCGGCATGCCCCCATTATGCCGAAGATTAGTGCAACCTGTAACAATAAACGATATAATAAGCTTGAGGTACATAGCCAAGGCAAAAACTATGATTTATGAAGTAGTAAAGTGTAGGTACCTACTACCTAATTTATACACAAAGCGCTTAAACGGAGTGTCTAGATAACTTGCGTGTGTAGTACGTAAGTACTAGGTAGATTAAATAACAGAACTAAAATACACTTACCTTTTCAAAAAGATACAAAATATCTGGTGAATCTTTCAGGAACATCTTTATTTGACCTGATGTAAACGTCAAGGACTTTTTTTCCTCGTGTCCTTCTGAACTGCGTTTCAGGAACGCTATTACTTTTGAATACTTCGTGATATCAATATTGTTGTAGATACTCAGTGTGGACTTGAGCATAGAATATTTAGCCCACATAGAAGATGGCTTGAATTTGTCGGAGAGGTCTTTGAGATACACAAGAATGACATTTTCAGAAAATGATGTAGTTTTCTTTTCGATCTTCCATGCCAAAAAGTTATTATATTCTTTTTCATATAATTTTCTAGATTTTTCTGGCAAAAGATTGTGAGTTACTTTTGTTGCCAATTCTAGAATATCCGGAGGCGTACAAATATCATCGTCGCTGTCCATTTTTAACTTTTAATTTGTATTTTAAAAACAAAACACATTGCGAAACATTAAATTCACGCGTACGTGTATTGTCACAGTGAACTTGCCGCCATTAAAATCTAACCAATGAGAGCGCAGCTGCGCGCGCAGGGCCAATCAGGAGCGAGCGCGCGCTGTTCTTTTTTTATTTAATTGGCACAAGATCTTACCAAAGAGTTTTGTGTATGTAAGTTTAGTAGTTTCGACGAAGTTTTCACGTATAACCCAACTGTTTTCAAAAGCCAGCCTAATATCAAAATTTTATACAACTTGTATGAGGATTTTGACATAAGGCTCGCCAGGTTAATTGGTCGCGTTTTATTGATGTTATAATGAGATTTTACGATATCGATGTGGATATTATACCATTATGTGAAATTGCTTAAATTGAGTGTTTTGTTGTCTGCGCTATAACAGTAGTAATTATAAGTCAAGTATTGGAAACATAAGTAGAATGTTACAACATTAGTGTAGATAATAATTGTTTATAGTTCACTGTGTACATATAAGGTCTTTGGCCAAGACAAAGCCGCACGGACCGACTCCGCGGCCACGGAAGGGGCGCGCGGGGGAACGCGGGCTTAATGCTACGCGCCGCGCCGTCCACCGCAACGAGACAGATTCGACCCCCACCTCTTCAACGACGCACCAGCCACTCGGGCGCACGTCACACCGCGGTCGCTTTAATTGTCGGGTTGAATTTTGTACGTTTGCGAATTACACTAGCACTATCATACAGTCCACTTGCCTTTTTACTGGACAATTATCCCAAGCTTGTAGTTAGGGCTTTGGCCAGAACAGTCTTAACAGTATTTTTGGACACAACAGCGTGCCCATTTCGGACCTACAATAATAAGACATTTAATCGAATGATAGGAAGCCATTGCGTCGCAGATAAACATCGATGAAAAAAAAACACGTTTAATAGGCAGTAGCGTAGAAGAGGTACTGTCGTCATTCTCGGCGTGGGCGCCGCGCCGGTAAGTTATTGCAGCAAGAAGTCCATTCCTCTGGCCCGGCCGACCAAGTTATCCGCTGCCGTATAAACAAAACAAGGGTAAACATTAAGTGGCGATCCCGAACATTAATCATACGAAACCTCACGTGCCCATGGCTTAGCATAATCGCTTACGTGGAAAATTCAAAAGCCAGCCCCGGAATAAAGGACCTCAAATGGAACTGCATAATCATAAAAGTGATTATGAGAGAAAAATTGCCTATTACGTCTCTCGCTCGCACACTCTACACGTTTTGGAAGATTAGCTTTTTCAATAAGCTCTTTACGGTATTTTTTTCGGTGGGTTGTAGGTAGGTACCTAACTTTACTAGGAAGTCTTGTAGTGTAGGTACTTTTTGTATGTAAAGAACTAAGCCACAGAGTACATATTATACTAAGTTATTCATAAGTGTTGATTATTGTGATATATTCATAGAATCAAACTTATTGCGCTTATTTTAAATTATTATTTTGTATTCATGTAAATGGCATTTGACTAAATCGATATAGGTACTTCAGCTGGGACTCGAACCCATGACCTTTCGCAATCCATGCGACAACTCAAAAATTTACATTTGTGACATAAAATGTCTCTTAATAATTAAAAAAATAGATGCATGCTTTTAAGTAATAAGAAAAAATAGTCTCCGAAAAGAACTCACACACCCTACATACCAACATGAACACCGAAAACATAATACTAGATTCTCTCGTGCAGTCGTGTAATGAAAGCCTTCATACCGCATCTCCGACGACTACTTATTTTTTGATTTAAATAGATATCAAATGATGGGATTACACGTCAGAAGGCTAATATGAGCCGCAGCGCAGCGCCCGCGCGAGCAGCGAAATTAGCGCGCGAACGAACCTCGCGCGGGAAACTGTCTTTGCGGCGAGGCGAGGCGGCCGGCGTGACAGGGGGGGGGGGGAGGACTGTACTCTACTACTTTGAAGTTGCAAATAAAAATAATCTTCGTGGGAAATAATAGTAAATATGTGATACTTGCTGAAAGTATAGTTTTAAAGTTGAGAGATAAAGTTGTGGCAATGTCCTAGCAGCAGCTGCTTACATCACATTATTTACAGGTTCGCTGTTGGTTTGCTGTTTTTGCTGTTGAGCTTGCAGTTTGCGGGTAAATTTTAACAATCGAAGCCTCCGGCGGGAAAAGTAATAAATATTGTAGTATTTACTATTCAGTTTAAATAGCGCATACAATCATATCCCATCCATCTGTATGTGCGCCATTGCCACTAGCAACTGACAGCACATGAGTAAATATGTGCTGACAGTGTTACCACAGCATCGCTCTATTACCAGAACCATCACTGCGCAATGTTTGGTAGCGCCGTTGTTTACGAAGAATACTTAGGTACTGTTGCAAGGTAAATTTTTGCTGAACTTTTGTATTTATACAATTATATTTAAAAATTAAATTGTAATTTAATATTATGACTGGGATACATATTAATAGGAGGAGAAGATCTATGTTTAGCAATGAAGATATTTATCAATGCTATTAAATTATTTATTGTTATTTGTAAATATTTCTTGCATTCTTACTCCTTTAGTGATTCCTACGAAGTTGTGACGTTTTCACAGCTCGGTGTCGGGCTCAATCGGCGTTCATCTCGTATTCCGCGCGCCGCTGCCACAAAACGGCGACCCTTTGTCAATTTCCCAGTTTCCCACATTCGCCCCTCAGCAGCGCCGCGCCGTGAGCGCGCCGCGAGCGGATCGCTCGCGAGCCGCGTCAAGTAGCCACGCATTGCGAAGCTCGGGTACGCGACGACACATTTGCACCGGCTCCAAAACGGCAATTGCTGTTTGGTGAAATGCTTTTTGCATACAATAACACGAGCTTTGAAAACTGTACCCTATACCTTAAGGCTTAAGAATGTAAATTATAATCGCAACGCGAACGCGGGCAATTAATCAATTTGGCTGTAGGTAAAGTGTACTGGGAATAACTGTCACAAAGCCATTTGTCATACTCATGATTACGAAACACTAATAATAAACTGTTTACTGGTACACTGCAATGCAACGTGTAATATTACCTCAGGCATTGGAATTAAGCACCTCTTCTCTTTATCTATATAAAAAAAAATCATTGAACTATACCTACCTCCTTTTTTCTTAACCCATTGATAAAGAAACCGCACTGCCGCCGCCGTCGGCTACGATTTATTTACTGCTTGGCTTAAATATTTGGTTCGAGCCGCGCCGATCGGACTTTGACGACCGATGCCATTGAATAGTTGGCGCCGAAGTTCGAGCGGAATGTAAAAACGGTGTCGCAGTGAGCGTGCCGTATGGAAAGGAAGTGTATACCGGGTGGGCGATCCAAATGGGTCAGTATGTGGGATTGCGAAACTTTATGAGATAGGAACTTTTGTTATACTAAGTCACCATTTGTATTGTATTAGTTAATTATATTGACCAACTAATTGAAGAGGCTGCTTTGTCTCTTAACATCGAACTACCTACTTATTGTGTTCTTTGAAATGAACACACATGTGTTAAATGCAGGTTTCCTATCATATTCTTTATTAGGTAGCCATGCTAAATAATACGCCTTTCTTCGTTAGCTATGTTTTATGTTAGGTAATAATAAGTTATAATAAAAATGTTGTAAGGTAGGCGTCCACATACGGACGGACGTGACGGGCGAGCGAGTGGTCTGACAGCGGCCGGCGGCGATGGTGGCGTCTCATAGTGTTGTGCCACGCACGTAGTGTTGGCAACACATGCGTCTAGAGTGCAAGCCACTTCCTTGACATCTCTGATACCTTTTATTACAACATTAATTTAGATTAAAATAAAAATATGTTATAATTAAGTATTAATATTTCACATATTACAATGTTGTTAAACAGCACGACGAGCCGAAGTGAAACCGAATACCAAAGGAGTTCTTCGCAGTGAAGCGTTACAAAAAATACGTAGCTAATAAAACGGGACGTCATAAAGTTGGCAGGCCGGCGTGCCCGGCGGCGGGGCGTCGTCGTTCGTCTGGTTTTTTTGTCGCGAGGGCGACTTACTTTTACTGCCGTTTACAGCTTACAGCGGATAAATGGTTATAACAAACAAACAAAGCTATGCATTTGCATCCAACATAAGCATCAACGATTTTGTCCCTAAAACCTAATTCAAGTTCTTTTGTCCCTCAGTTCGGATGCAGTTCAGGAGTGCTATTATTATTTATTCTGTGGTTCAGGTTCTGCGCTTCGTTGCACCTATGAGAGCTATGAGAATATTCATATTCAAATGATGGATAAGAACAAAAATGATAATTTATACATTTTGTTTGAAGTAAAAGAAACTCGGGTAGAACTCAGTAGGTATAAAGTGTTTCATTTCCTTTTAATGTTTCGATGAAATATAATATTATATTAAAATTATACGAACGAGATCCGTATTATTCGGAGAATCAAGGCTCGTACCAATATGTACACTAGCGGAGACAGGCGGACAGATCAATCCTGTGTCAGTTTCATTATTCAGGGGCGGTTTTGTGAGGCGTCTGTTCTTCATTTTCATATTTGTTTATCAAATATGGAGGGGCGACATTCGTAGTTAGGGAAGGTATGCTAGTTGAATTGCAAATTTAAACATGGCGCCGATCCCTAGCGAGCCTTAAGGCGCGCCGGCGGCTCCGCGCGCGCGGATGTGTTTGTTTGTGCGATAAATCTTGACTTTCGATGTAGATCAAAGTTCTATAGTACTTCCCTTCGTACGTGGGAACATTCTCATGTAATTACGTAATCTAGTTTCAGAGTCCTCTGTGCGAAGTCACAGGTGTTAGTTATCGATGTAACATTTTGATTACAGTGCAGTGCATATTCTCTCTACAAATGTCCAAAAGATATCGTTATGAAAAAGATACGGTTTGTTTATTGCCCTGAAAGTCATGTCCTTACTTTTTCTGCAAGGAACCACCTCCGGTTTGAGTACAAATTAGAATAAAAAGAGTTTATCCCAGTCCATAAGATCATAATATCCATTTAAAATCATGTCTTAACAGCACCTCTACGGTTATTGTTTATTGTTAAGTTTAGAACTTCTAATCGCTTTTCATAACATAATCTTCGTTTTTGTAGTGCTTTCAATGAAATGCCTCATTTTTATTAAAGCTTGTTCAGCTTCCAAGAACTAAATGTTCTCAACAAAATGCGGACTTGAAATGGCGACAAATGCCTGTAGGACGAGCCTTAGCTCCAACCGAACCGAGTACAATAGTACACGCTCTCTGAAGTGTAACCACTACGGTGCTTTAGAAAAAGTGCTTGTTTTGGCGAACACCGAATATAACTGCGTACCTGCTACGTTATTTCGCGTGTCATAGTCGCCGTATGTGTGGCGTGCTGGAATCAGACACAATGAGGAGTGATCAATGACGAGGCTCAGCAATCACCAGCCGCACCTGGCGACCTTCGACGCCCAGCTAGCCTGTGATACTCTGCTTTACGATTTGTATAATTTCTATCAGAATGTGGAACTAAACAGAACGTAAACATTTTTCCTAGTCCTGTTTTTAATCTGTAATGTTTGTTTTTGTAGGTGTTTTACGAAACTTTCGAGCGGGGCAAACATTGCATTAGCATGGGTTATGAGTGTTTTTCGACATTTTGTTTACTAAGCTCAACATAAATAAAAATTATATTTAAATTGGTAATTCAACAACAAATTGTAATTCAAGAAATCGGTTTTCAGTTGAACTAACAAAACTGTGTTTAAATGGTGTCGTGTGTATAGCAAAGCCACACGCTATATCCATCTGTGCTGTTTATTGCTCGGCCGCAAGGCGCGTGACGTGGGTTCGGCTCCCGGCCGCGGCATGATGCATTGCGCGACGTCCGTCTTCCGGAACTAGATTTATGATCCTGGGACATTTGCCACCACTACCATGCAGACTAAATTTGCATGAGAGCACGCCTTGTAAGTTTTGCTTGAGCTGAATTCAAAGGACAAAGCTATATACTTACATTAATCACTTTTTACTATAGTTTGTACTTTAGAGTACAAACCGCTACTATTGTACCATGAATATAATTTTATTTCATCAAGAAGAAAAATATACTCAATAGTATTCATATAAAAATTAACTACAATAGAATTAGTATTCCTACAAAAAATCTAATCCTCAAAATCCATGTTGAACACCTCGGAGAAGCTATTAATTCTTTATCTCGTCTACCACCAGCTCATTTTAGGTCCCCACTACTGGTACTCATGAGCCTTCCCATAAACGGGCCATAAACCACCACGCAGGCCCAGTGCGGATTGGTAATTTTTAATGACTGTTAATGCAGATAGGACTTTACGTGATATCCGAAGCACGGAGGAGCTCGAGATAATACATTTTTGTTACCCATCCAATAACCGGCCTTTGCGAAAGTTGTTTAACTTCAGCAATCGCAGACCGTGATCGTGAACCACTGCACCATCGAGCTCCTAACTCTCTATTCTCTCTATCTAATTTGTAATCAATTAATAAAATTATTAAAAATATAGCCAAACGAAAGTGCTCGTGTAGCGTTTAACCAATCAGGTTAAACACTACAATAGCGCTTATGTTTGATTGGCTATATTTTAATAATTTTAATAATTATTAAAATATAGCCAATCGGTGCGGGCGCGGTGCGGGCTCGGAGCGGGCGCGGCGCGGCCCCTAACGATATTGACTCCGCGCTCTGAATTAAATATTTCCCAAGGCAGAGACACTTGGATGGATATTGGCCGATTTGTTTATGTCTCCTTTCAGAGATGGGATGCGAGTGAACGTAAAACACTTTTAAAGGGAGCGATGAATCACTTTTCAATGTTGTTGGTTTTTGGATAAAACGTTGTGCGTGAAGATTCGGAGGTTCAGCGGCACTTAGTTAGTCTAAACGTGATTTTTGTGTTCTAATATTTTCTATAATGTAGGTATCACATTCATCCTGTATAAAACTCATAAAATAGTAAAGGACATTGATTAAAGTTATCTTTTTGATAGCTGGCAGTACACACGGCGGCAGATCAACCTACCCAAACCTGTCAAATTTCTCCAATGAATATTGATCCTTATAACCAAACAATAAAGTTCAAAATTGATTGTAGAAATTTGACAGTTTTGGGTAGGTTGATCTGCCGCCGTGTGTACATCAACAAAACTAACTATACATGTTAACAAAAAAAATTGTAACGCCTCTTGGCTGGTAAGTAGTTTATAAACTATCAAATCTGCATACTTTTTTAGCGATCCAGCACACTTTCAATTATAAGTGAACACGTTGGTAATACATTTTTTGTTACAATAGCTTTACTGTAACCTGTGGTTTTAGTTCACAATAACATCACTCAGCCATCAAGGTGCCCTGATTTCTGCCTGGCACAGTCGATGAATTCGTCCTGGCATCGCCGACAGGAGTGATGGATTGCATCAACACATAGCTACGTAGTACTTTGGCACAGCAACAGTAAATATTCACAAATATCCTGTGAGGGCATTGTCTGTAAGTAGAGGTAGAAACAGACTGCAATAGCCACAAGCCAAATCATTATACAGGACCATAGATGAAAGTGATTTTTAAAGCAGCACAAAACTTTCTCTAAAAATCTATTTACTTATTATTAAGCCATTCCACATTTCGGTGTCCCATACAAACTTCTCTCAAACCAATAAGCCAATTTTAATAAAGCTTTTTATACACATTTGCTTAAACTACTGTCTAAGGAGTCAGAGCAGTTACTAGAAAACATTTAAAAACAATCTTATTTAATTGGACTTGAAAGTTTAAAGTGTTGAAAAAAAATGTTTGTCTTTTAAATTCAGTTAACTGTAGAAGCAAATACTTGGGACTTATTTTTGTGTTATAAGGCTGCTATTCAATATACCGACAAAACGCACAATTGAAAATGAGCTTGTTCAAAGAAGTAGTGTCCGCGCGTGCTGCCGCAGCGTTGCATTCTTCACGTACCCGACGCACGCCCGCTAAGCCGCGGCCAACCAGCCCGGCCACCCGACCCGGCCACCCGGCCCAGCCACCCGGCCCGGCGGAACGAAGCTTGGACAATAAATAAAGAGACTGCAGAATGTAAACTTACCTCGCGTTTGTATGAAGTTCTCTCGGTCACGGACCCTCGCAACGCAGCTGGTGGACTGCTTGGACTGCTGCTCGGACTGTTCCGAGCTCTTCCGAGATTCCGTGTCCGTGGGAGGGTTTATGTGTGCGTTTTCGAGCGCGGTATGTTTGAAGATTAATAATAATAATAATAAAGTTTGTTATTGTCTCAAAATATTACATTAGCTTAATTGAAGTTTGAGAACCTCCTGTTAAGTAATTATTAGTTAGTCCGTCTCGTCATAATTAAGTTTCACGAGCCATTCTCTTAGTAGTTTTTGACAGTTATTTCTGTTTTTAGGGTAAATACCAAGTTTTCTGTTTAACATGTTATATAGGTACATTGCCCTTCGTTCGAATTGAGAGCCAGCAAAAGTAGTTTTAGTGGTAGGGACTTGTGCAATGTTACTTATTCTTCTCTTATTCTGTATGTTAGTTAGATTGGATGTAATTAAGTGACTTATGAATTCTTAAGGTTGCGTGATATATATATAATTGCCTTACCGTTAGAAGATTACATATTTGGTATAGTTGAGTAGTAGGAAATCTAAAACTCTTAAAATATGTAACTTTAAGTAAGGAACGTTGTGCTCTCTCAACTTCTAGTAATTTGGTTTTGGAACAGCCACCTCATACTGGGATACAGTAAGCTAGTACAGACTGTACAAGAGCCAAGTAAATTTTGTTAAGGAGATTTTTATCTGCAATATGTCTTAATTTTTTAATGATCCATATAAGTTTTCTTATCCTTGCTGTTACCAAATCCACGTGCATATTCCAGCTTAACCTTTGATCTAGCATTATTCCAAGGTATTTAACAGAGGTGGTTTTATTAATAGTGGTGCAGTTACAAGCATCTTTTTCTATATTGTCACATCTATGTATTTTTACCATAAAATCAAGCTCAGGTTGTGTTTTGTTAGTCATTGCGAAACAGAGATAATTTGTTTTAGAAGCATTCAGGGTCATTAAATTATAGTCAAACCACTCAGCGATTTTTTCAAGTCCTATCTCAGCTTCCGCTCGTGCAGCTTTCCATGTCCCACCCGAGAAAATTACAGCTGTATCATCCGCATAAGAAAAGAAATGAGCATTATTTAGTTTTAGGCTATATAAATCGTTTATATAAATGAGAAATAAGGTAGGCCCGAGCACGCTCCCCTGTGGGACACCATAGGTTATGTCTGTTTCATCACTAACGTATTGGCCAATCTTTACGCTTTGTGTACGGCCACTCAGATAGTCCTTAATCAGATTCAGAGGCATATCTCTTACTCCGATTCGTTCTAGCTTGCGCAAGAGGATGGAGGCAGACACTGTGTCAAAGGTCAATAAAAACACCTAGACACTTTCGCCCACTGTCAAGCTGATTCGTTACTAATGAAGTTAGTGCTATCACCGCATCTTCAGTTGATTTTCCCTGCCTAAATCCATATTGTGCGTCTGATAGTATGTTAAATTTTTCCAAATAGTTGACCAGTCTATTATTAATTAACTTTTCCAATATCTTAGAAATTGCAGGCAAAACTGAGATGGGTCTGTAGTTGTTGGCATCAGTCTTATCTCCTGCCTTGTACACTGGCGTAACAATTGACTTTTTGAGGATAGATGGGAAAACCCCGTCTCTGAAACAAAGATTCGCCAAGTGACTGATCACAGGACTCACTAAGTGTTTGGCACATTTTAAAAATTTTGTTGGTATGTTGTCACTGCCCGATGCACTTGTAGATTTAAGACTCATAAGAACTCTAGCCACCTCTTGAGGATCCATGTCTAAAAGAACAAACGATGTTGTTTGTATTGAACTAGGGATACTTTGGGATGCGTTATTCCGATTTGTGTTAGATTTCCTTAGGATTATGTCATGTGCAAGATTTTTACCAACACTACCAAAGAAGTCATTAACATAATTTATAGATTCTTTTGGAGAAATATTAGCTTTAAGCAAGTCCAGATTGCTGCTATTTTTATGTTTTAAATTGGTAATAGTTTTTATATTATTCCATAAGCTTTTTGAATTTTTTGTAGAACTTGTTAACTGACCTTTTTCGTAATTACGCTTTAGCTTCTTTAATATCTTATTGTAATAATTCCTCGATTATAAGTTATTTTTAATATTTTGTTTTGTGGATCTGATCTTAGACTTTTATGCATTTTATTTCTGTTTTGGATGCATCTAAGCATACCAGGGGTGATCCACGGCTTTATTATGCGTTTACTTTATGGGGTCTCCTGATGATGTGTGGCTTAGTTTTGTTGGATTGGCACATTTCAAAAGCATCCAGTGTACCGCGCGGAGGGCAACCATCGATACGGATTCATGAAAGTATTGGTTTCAATCGCTCCTGTCACTTGGGATGCGGAAGCTGCCTGGAAGAAATTCCTTTTTAGCAAGAAGGCCGGCATTTGTAGTACTTCTTGTATTGTACTCTGTATGTCTTTTTATTTGGTGTACAATTAAGTGTATTTTCATTTTTATTAAGAACAGTCATTAGCTTTATACTTATATATAAATCTTCTGTGCGTGTGTATGTCACTGAACTCCTTTTAAACAGCTGGACCGATTTGGATGAAAATTTCTGTGTGCGTTTCAAGTGGATTCGAGAATGGTTTAGATTTACAATTGGACCCGGTAGGTGGCGCTGCAATAGGGGTCCATCATGGGATACGGATATTCTTAAGCGGACGAAGTTGCGAGCGAGCCACTAGTATAAAGATTAGTCCTTTTAACCCATCGACAATGCTAACACGCTTGTGTTACTCATGGTTTTACGTCAGTAGGTTGGAGTTATAGGAATTAAACCACGATTTCTTTATTCAAACTGATGAGTATCTATCCTTTCGTCTGTCAATGCTTCAAAAATATTAAAGACATATAACGACGTTACTATCATCATCACAGTCAGTCCAAATCAGTTATTATATTAATATATTATTACATAAATATTGTAACGCTTACATGTTTACATAAAAGTAATTTTAGAATGACTTTGTTTTAATTTAATACGGAATAACACAGTAATGTGGTAATATCATCATTATTAACCATAAAATATATTGATTAAATAATAATCTTTATTGAATAACTTATTTCACAATATATCTACAATACTAAACATACCTACTCATACATAATGTCAAAATAACACAAGTGAACTAGGATTATCCTGTTTTCCAGGCAAAAATAAAGGAAATAATTACATTTTAATTACTGCTATTTAATTTAGATAGCACTTACTACTACTTGTACTTAGATAGTCGATCGTATTTTCTGTAGATATGAAGAATTGAAGAACGTCTTATCCAAAAACAACAGGCTCATGTCTTTAAATACGATTTGTGATTTATTATTCAGTATCAAAAGAGGCATCCTTAAAATATACATAGCTGTTGGGCTGACTTTGCCACACGCCATTCGCTTCGGGAATTTTTCTTCATGTTACTTTACGATTCACATGCTAAATCTTAAAAACTATTCCAATTATAGCAAGACAGTTTGGATCTTACTAATAGTGTTAAGAACGGCTGTACAGAAAACTTGCAATTAAAAAGCAATTAGCTTGCATGATAAAAGGAAATAAATCTTTCTTAATCTACACTTGGCGGTTTTGTTCTAGCATTTTATACGCGGCGCTGCTGGGGCAAGCGGCGGCGGGCGGCGGCGGGCGGCGTGTTGCTTACAGCTAGTTTGTTTTCGTAGATAAAGAGTTAAAGTAATCCCAAGTTCATTAGCATTGGATTTGGTTTGGGTAGTTTACACACATTAGTAAGATTTGTATACATTTTGTATTTTTAAATTTGATAAAAATTCTAAGTGGGTATTTACATATTACAAAAAGTTTCTAAAGTACAATATTAACTTTTGCATTATATAGAAATATGATTAAAAAAAGACGAGAATTATCCTACTTAAGTACCATTATAGTAAATTAATTAAACTTTTCCTATATATTGGGTTGATAAAAAACAGTTTTCGATTCTATACGAAATTAATAACATAGCTAGTCCTTACATAAAGGTATCGTTACCGAGCACAACCGTGTAACAGGCGTAGGTACTATTCCAGCAAATTATCATCATCATTATCATCAGCTCATTTTATGTCCCCACTGCTGGGGCACGCGCCTTCCCTATGGCTGGATAGGGAGAACGGGCCATAAACCAGCACGCGGGCCCAGTGCGGATTGGTGGTTGTTAACGACTGCTAATGCAGCCGGGACCAACGGCTTTACGTGCATTCCGAAGCACGGAGGAGCTCGAGATGATAAATTTTTGGCCATCCATCTGATGACCGGCCTTTGCGAAAGTTGCTTAACCTCAGCACACGTAGACCGGGCGCGTTAACCACTGCGCCATCGAGCTCCTTTTTCAGCAAATACGTACGTGCAAATCACCTATTAGTTTTAGGCTATACAGCCTACATTGAAGGTCAGGTGATCTCTTGGCAGAGTCGCCATGCCGGCCAGATCGCCGGCCTTCAAAGGTGCACTGCCTGGCCGCTGAATGCGAGCTGGAACTTGGTGTTTCACAATATCAAAGGAGCTGCACGCGCTTCGTGTCACAAGCCGTCAATCAACACGCCGGCGGCGGCGGGCGGTGGGCGCCGCCGTGCTGCGTCGCCGGCAGGACAATGTCAAGCGATGCGAACATGCAATTTACTTCCTTGCATAGAAATAAAAGAGGCTATCTATCATTTGTCCCTTCAAAGAAAACTACAAAGAAAGTTTACGTTTGTCCTACTCATTTTTTAAATTTAGTGTTTGACACTTGTATATTTTTTATTAGTAGGTACTTCGGTCTAAGGCATTGTTAATTCGGAAGTATGTTTCAGTTTCTTTAGTAAACCTAAGATCTTTGACGTCATTTGCACGTGACCTCAGTAAGTGAAGCAACTTGTTCTGAGCCTTTGACTTTATACATGTCCTCTGAGCATGCGACTCAAAGTTTAATTTTTAGTATACGACTTTTGACCAGTCACGCGTTTCAGTCACTTTAGTTAGATAGTGTCTTGGGAAAATTATATTACATAGTAATAAAGTTGTAGATACTCGTGTCCTTGTTCGGGCGCCATGTGGCCTAAAGCCATTAAAAGCTCAGGAATACATAAAATTATTAATTAAGCAGAGAAAACCTGTTTCAGGTTTTCACATATTATTATAAAAATAAATAATTGCACAATTGATGTGACTATAAAAGCATGTTTTTGAACTGAGGAATTTAGAAAGACTGACCATTTTACAATAAAATTCCATGACAATGACATGACATTGTATTCTTTTTCATAACCGTGCTAATAAATTTGACAGATAATTTTTAAAACTACCAAGGAGGCTTGCATAGTAAAAATATAACGTGGAGTAAATTGCAACAACAACGTTACTCGTATAAGCCATGGTCATAGAAAAACTGAAACTACTGCGGATGGTTATAATCCAGCTTTTAATCATTATCATACAGTTACATTGAATCACCAAAGCAAGAAAATTTGCATCTCATCTTTCAATATTAAAAAGAACGTTGGTCTTAAGTGTAAGGAAATTCTGATGCCGAAGAAGTTTTGACTCGACTCAAACTGTTCGACAACGACAACTTGCGCTCTCTCATTTAAATATGAACGAGCCCACCTTCCATCTATTCCACGCGATTCTAGTTTGAATAAAAGCAGCTGGTGTAAAATATTCGTTTTATATCTTAGAGTTCTAATATACATGTTTTTCCAATAATCCGTTGTTCGCTGTTACCGATAAATTATGCATAGAGCGCGCCCTACCGCGGGCCCCGGCTCGTTACGCGGCCCTGCCGCTCCACGGCTCGCGTGTCGGAGCCTCGGCGGCGGCCGGCAGATGGCAGTGTTTGCCTCTAATTATTATAAGACATAGAGCTTGCTTTTAAACTATAAATTAGGACAAGTTAGAGTGAACAAGTACCGCGAAGAATTTGTTATGAATGGACAAAAGGTGGATGAAGAACGAAGCTCAGTGTGCTTGCAGTAGTAAGAAAATGACAACAGCAAATGCCCCGCCCGGACACTGATATTTGCCAACAATTTTCAGTTTTACTTCACGTTTTATGGCAAGGATTTGTAAAAAGATATCCAAATAAAATACAAAAATCAAAAGATTCTATGTTACTTACAAAAGAAAACGATAATATGTGTAATAAGACATGTTCTCGCCAATCTCTCGTGACCTAAAGCCTGCTTAGTAATGTATGGAGCGCGGCCGTACATCTCTCTCACAGCCGCTGCCATACATATTGTATGGATTGTTGGTATGTGTATGTTTTACATGATAATATGTATTACAATTTCACGATACCAATCTACCATTGACATACCGTATTAGAGGCCCTTTCCATGTTGTAGATACGAGCCTGCTCGTAGACAACTAAGGTTGAAAACATGTTTTTGTTGAGACATTGTAGAACTAGACATTTTCTTTATTTAATAAAATTATAGTTCTAACAAAAAAATTCTTTCATATAACTTTGATACATATTATATACACGTACGTAATAATATAAAAATACGGAAACCTTTGTTAACCCGCTTTGTTTAAAAATATTTTTATAAAACAATGTCTGTGGATTTAATACAAGGAATCAGAATAAATTATGTGCATCGAAGCTCAGACTCAGCAAGAGTAGTAAATCCTTTATAGGTAACTCAATTCGATTTTATAATAATATACCTGATCATATATAACCCCCGATTCGATCCGAACCCTTCGGAGAATCTAGTAGGGCACGGGGACACGCACTTTTAAGTGTGTGATGCCGTTCCCTTAGAAAACCTCCGAAGGTGATTCGTTTCACACGGCTTGAGGTAGGTACCCTTTACGTACCTCGCCGCCCCCAAAAAAGCCCGGTGACGCTGAAAATGCCGTTTGAGCAATCAGCAATCTCTCTCAAAAAAAGAAGTTAATTATAACTGCGTTCATAGATATTAAATTCAAAATGCATGTTAAACAAGTTTTAATTAAGAAAGCTTATAAGCTTATAAGAATAATGACTATATTGCAGACAAATGCGTGTGGAAATAAGTCGTCTGCACTGGCTTGAATATGATTATTAATGTCTACAAAATTGTATAAAATTTGTATTTTATTTGTGTTACATAATTATAATTTGGTTGAAAAGACGGAGAAAAAGAAATAAGCCTCGTGAGTTCTTCTCGGTCGAAGGCTCTCCCAAAATCGGAACTGGTGGTAGATTCAGTATTTTAGTCTAATCTAATTGTTTAGTTTTATTATTTACAGTTTTGACGTCACTAAGTGCCTGTGAAGGCTTATGTTGATTAAATGATTTGACTTTGACTTTGACTTTGTCAAAGCTTTATTAAAGAAAAACGAAACTTTCAATATTTGTAATACGTAGTAAAGCTAGTGGAACGCCGGAAGCTCCCGCGTTGCTAACAGTGAGTGACCAACGGCAGCTTGCCGCGTTCTGTTAATTCGCGCCGGAAGTTGAGTCGAATCGAACCCGTATTCAATGTTGGATGTTCAACGAAACTCGCAATGTTTGTCTTTTGTAAATGGAAGCAACATTTTGAGTGCCTAGAGACAAGGCGGAGTTGTTGACTATCATTCGTGTATCTATATTGTTTTGAAAGGATCTTCGTTCAGACTTCGGAACAAAATATGAAATATCCTTAAGAGCGTTTACGCCGCACACTAGCGCCACTAAAATGAATAAAAAAACAAATCTAGTAATTAGAGATAGAAAATCAAATTATGCTCAACAAACTATTTGAATGAATCAATTTAGCATTTTTACGGCACCTAATGAACACCTCACATGTTATGATTTAGTTAAATAAGACGTTACGGCCACTTTTAACTATAACGCCATATTTAACTAAACCATAACATGTCAGGTGTTCATTAGGTGATGTAAAAATGCTAAATTACTTCATTCAGATAGTTTGTTGAGCATAATTTGATTTTCTATCTCTAATTACTAGATATGTTTTTTTTTCATTGGCGGCGCTAGTGTGCGGCGTAAACGCTCTTAACAATGTTGAAAGAACCTTTAATAAATTTTGCATGTGTAAAATATAACGTACCGCAGCTTAAATAATAAGATCAGTTGAACTGTAAAACTTGAGATTGGGCAGTTCTGTTTTTGATAAAATTTGATTGGCAAAATTTTTGTGATTAAACATGCAGTTAAGCCCAACAAATACAAACAATGTTGAATGTCTTTCATCGCTTAAACGTTGACACATAGGTGCGCCAAAAACCGAGAGCTATGTCCCCCGCTCCGTCAGCGAAGTGTGTGAAGGGGGTGGAGGGGGGAGGGGCTTTATTATAGCCATTCGGGGCGCGATGCAACTGCAAACTGGCTGAAACAAATCTGTGCAAGTGGGTTATCCCTTCCTGCCCGCTCGCCGGATCGCTCGGGTATTTGTCCGCGATAGACGCGCTGCGTGGCCGACACAGTTTCATAACTCGGCGAGTGCATTGAGCGCGCGCGTTTCGTCCGGGCAGGATATTAGTTCTTCAATAAAGGCTTGTTTCAGCAGTTAGCGGTGCGCCGTGAATGTTTGCGAAAATACGGCTCCAAACAGTTTCAGAAGATGATTTTAATACCGCCCGCCGCCGCGCCGCCGCCGCCGCCGTTAGCTAGCTTGTCGGACTTGTCTGATTCGCGGTTAACTTTGAATAATTAATTAATGGAAAAAAAATTAAGTTCATATACCATATTAGGTTTATGATATTAACGGTATGGTTATATAAATGGTGTAACTACCTCGTATAAAAACAAAAAAGAGTAAAATTAAACTTGACATTTTGATATCAGCATTGTAATGTTGTCATTTTTAATTCCGATTTAAGTCCAATTTTAATATTTTTATTAGGGGATTTTACTCGAAATTCTATTCAAGTTATACAGTCTGTTATACAGATACAGTCTTGACTTTTTCCGACCCATTCAAATGTTACAGCTCTTAGATATGTATCAATAACGTAGTTTTTTTCCACTATTTATAGATTATTCAAAATAGTAATTTCATTCAAGCCATGCATCGTTGGTATTCTTACCAATTCAGTACAACTAGTTGTAGATCTCATAGCCGACATTAAGTTTTCACAGAGACATGAAAAGAGGCGCTCAAACTTTATTGTTTTCGTGTGGCGTTAACAGAAAAATATGTATGAATAATATAATGTGTGGAACATCAAACTTTCACGATAAACTAAAAGTACCTACCACTTGTTCAGTATCTTCAGACGGACATGTCAAAACATTCGTAAAGTTAAGGCAATACGAAAAGGCGATAAAATTAATTTAATACGTTTCTTAGTGGACGGAACATGTAATTTCGCAATGTTTTTTTGGATATAGATGGCTTTTAGTCATACCTCACTTTATCTCAGTGTTGCCAAGTAGTTTTACCATAAGGATTTTGGTAGGATAAGTATGTATGTGTAACTAGGTATGAGTACTTCATAGTTTTTATTTAAGTATATCTATGACTGTAAAAGTATTATTATTCATAGTTTCGTTTTATCTATCAGATTTAAAGCTTGATAACGTACTTTCATTTAACTATCAGGAATCGTCGACTAATTCTCCGTTGCGGCCAGTTGGGGATTTTGTTATATCGAGAAATATAACGATATGGCTTGTTAAATTAATTCGTCCGCGCCGTAAAGAACGATAAGCCGACATAGCTTTATTAAAATTAGCATAATACGTTGGGATCCTGGCGGATAATCCGCCGCCATATTGGATGAAGGTGGCCGGGATGCGCAGCAACTGTCCGCACCTGTGCACACCTGTCCACACGGGGCTACACTAGTCCACACTCGTCTACACTCGTCCACACATGTCCACTCCCATCTACACCCGTCCACGCCACGGCTTTGCCTTTCAATCCATAAGCCGGATTAAGCTGTCATTAGAGATAATACTTTAATACGGTTCTGTAATAGGAACCTCATAGGAAACAGATGTTAAAAAAACATTAAAGATGTTGGGTATTGGATTAAGTATGTTGTGATAATAGATGAAATTTTCGCAGTCTGAATTTTTCGTCTTATGTCATTGATTCCCTTAAAATTATTTAGAAAAATGTGCTGTACGAGCTGTACATTACGTTATTATTATAATTTAACCTAAATAAGTTGCTGACCGCGCGCATCACTGTCGTGCGCCTACATTATGAATAACATTATATTTCAGTGCAAAAAAGACATTTATATCGAGCGGTCATACAATTTTTACATTGACCTATATGGTGTGAACATTGCATTCCGGGAAACGTACTGTTCCGTACATACCTACATCTAACATTCATAGTTGGGTACGAGCTCCAATATTGGTCCTGCGAGCCGGATCAATCAAACTCATTTATGTTAAATTACAATAATGTACAGCTCGTACAGTGCAGTATTTGTTAAATCAAATTGTATTAAAGTTAAAGTTAAGTAGTTTTTTTATTATAATTTCCTTTATTTATTTTTTTACATATCAATTGACATTTTTAAATATTTTCTAAAAACAAAACAAACATTTAAAAATATAACAAAATAGGGGTCCGCCGGCATCGGGACCAGGGTCCAAACTACCGGTGATTAGGGCTCCAGAGACAGGAATCTCCTCACAATGCGTACCGTATTGAGGAGAACTGCCTTCTGAATCAGGCCCTTGATCCAGCCGCCTAACGAGAGCCTCATGAGATGTTGATTGAGGCTCTTGGCCATCAGGCCGTTAGCCGTAACAACAATCGGCACGATGACAGCCGAGTCCACACTCCACATGTCGACAACCTCATGTGCTAAGTCGAGATATTTGATTTGTTTCTCTTTCTCAGCTCACACGAGGTTCTCGTCATGGGGAATGGTGATATCGACAATCATCGTGCGGCGCGCTAATCGATCTATCGCCACAATGTCTGGCTTATTGGCTACAATTATTATTATTAATTACAATACTTATTTTAAAATAGGACGCATGGTAGGTTTCATTTTAATATTTAGAAACAAAAAAATAATCTTACAAAAAAATAGTAGGTACTTATTTAGGTGCTTTTGTGCAAGTTGACACTTTCTACTTTGTTTAATAAAAATAATATGTTCATTATTATTAACACATACGTAAGCATGTAATTAAGTACAAAATTAATTAAATATTAACTTTCGTAACAATTATTTGTCAGGAATGCACCAATAAAGTATCCAACTTTTGTCAGGCGAAATTGAATAACAGATAAGTGATATGCTCCAGGTAAGTAGAAAGCGTTTGAGTCACGCTCGAGGCTCTAACATTTCTATTAGGGAGTCAAGTTAATTGTTAAAGTTAATGCCTGGGAACACGCCGCCTGCGTCGCGCCGCGGCACTCGCGGCACACGCCACTGCACGGGCTCAGGCTATTTCCTCAAAACAAGGAATAATGAAATATCGTTGTTATACATTTTGGTACTCTACTCTTTGTGCTAAAATGTAACAATTTCATGTTTTTTAAACAATCCTAAAATTTGTTTTTGATTCTTTATCGTACCTATAAGTTTCAATAATTTAAATATTTAAAAAAATGCTTGTTTAGTTCCGGCTTGAAGGTTGCTAGACCCAGTAAAACTGAAGTGAAACTTCAAGGTCAATATATCGATCATCAGGGCAATGCACGCGTGATACCCTTGCATACATCTTATATTTTTCATCAGACGGGCCCTATAAAATATATTCGTTTGTCGACTAATATAAAAAAACAACAAATACGGTACTTTAAAATAGAAATCAGTTCTGCAATACAAGATGTATAACTCGCGCGTTACCGAATAATGAGCCGCCTGTCGAAAATGAAAATATTTATTTATTTATGTAAAACATTTGCAACATAAATTACATGACAGACTTAAATATTTATCAGTCGAGAAAAGTCAGATATTCGTTGTACCTTCTGGTATTCTGGTCAACTTACACAATCGTGAATTACCAATAGCTTTGACACATTTTCATTAGCCAGCAGCTGTTGGACTGTTTTATCTGACCGGTTTACACCCAATTCCTATTGAAGAAAAACCGCAATAAACACCCACATCTCGTACAAGAAACGGCCGATCCCTCACAGCCATCCATCTAGCCGGCGCGGCGCCGGCGGACGCGTCGCCACGCTCGAGCTCGCTCCATGTTTGGACACTACCAACCACACAACACTTGGGTGGATATGTGGAGAATACCACAAAAATGTATGTAACTTATAAACACTTTTGAAATTTTGTGTTCTATAATCCCTACGTGTTGTAATGTAAACTTTTTTAAAAGGTATTCTAGGCATATATTTTATCGTCGGGGATACTTCAAAACCGCGTTAATTATTTAGTGAATACCGCATTAGTATCAAACACCAAACTTTTTTAGGAGAAAGATGGAAAACTAAATATTTGATAAGTTAGTCTGTGGTATAACGTACCAATTAGAACATAGCAATTGCTTTGGCTCCTGCATATATAATAATAAAGCAACTTTCTATAAAAAGTACCTACGACCATCATAGTTAAAACTGTTTTTGTGTTAAGGTATACCTAACTACCAATGTATCTACCAGGCTGGGCCAATGCGGATCGGTTTCCATTTTCTGATATCTTAAGGCTTTTGGAGAGTTTGCAGCATTTTCAGCGCCAACGGACTTTGTCTTAAGGCAACTTTTATTTTTTTAATGTTTTTATCAGTAACTATGGATATGCATCAATATTCCTTTCAAAGCGAGGTAGCGATTGAGTAAATTGAATTTGGTTACCCCTCCGAGGATTAGGCAGATCGAAGTGACTTAGCTTTGCTAATAGCAAATGCATTTAGGATTAGCAATCCAAGTCTCCACTGACGCAGCCGCCGCAGCCGGCGCCGGGCGCGCCCACTTCTTGCCCACGCGGTGCATGCACTCATTTTAAACAGCACTTGCCGTTCGATGACAAAAACTCTAAAAGCCTTAACCTACTTTGGGGGTTCTGGCTAGAGTTTACTTACGATAACGAATTTGTAAGTGTCAGGGTGGGTAGTTCGGGTTTTATTTGGTAATCGATCACGTTAATGAAAACAAGGATTTGTATGACAAAATGATAATTCTCTTCATTTCTCAACAGAAGATGGTGCTTCGTAAACCGACCAAATTACTTGGACAGACTACAAAAATAATGTATTGATCAGTTAAATTTTTAGAGGAAAATTACAAACAGGTTCAAATCTTTACAGGTGGTTATGTTTCACACAAAAAATATCATATGACTGTGAGAGGTAACGCTTATGAATATTACTGTGACACTGCTAAAATACATATATTTTAAAATATTTATGCTATTTTAAAATGAGTTAATGCTCAGTCTCATTTATTTTTATACTACATCTAAGTAATGAAATACCACCAAAAACTGCATAACTTTTTACGGCACATTCCGTGCGTCATTACCGGCGGCGACTGTACTCCATCACAGTACTCCAGCACTATAAAGCATACAGTCGGCCACATAATATACTGCCACCGATCACGCCTCGTGTCGTTTCGTTTTGCCGAAACATATGGCTAATTGGTCTTAAATCTTATCGCGTAATAAGCAATTATAAAACCGCCGCGGCCCACCGCCGCCGTCGACGCGACTTTGTAGCGCAACGAGCGGCCGCTTTACGACTCAATAAACTCGCATATCAATATTTTATCACGTTTTATATTTTAAGCCTCCGCAAGATACCGAGCCTTTTCAAAACTTCATGCAGGCAGATACAACTTTGTTAGGGAATCAGTAAGGCCGGTGCCAGAGGGAGTGCGCATCGCTATGAGACAACTAATAGGTACTGAAATATCTATTTGTATAACAATACGAGTATACTAGTTATAATACAATGGTACATCCTTACATTTTATAACGTGATTAAATTAAATGCTTGCAGATAAGACATGCGGTACAGTCTTGACAATTTTTTATAAACAAAAGGTTTAAAAAAAATCAAAAGCATTACATAAAGGCACCGAAAAAAGCTATAGGTAACATAATAACCATAAATAAATGCTGTACTTGATCTACTTGCTCTTAATAGGTAATCGGTGGCGCGATAAAATTGAAGTCTATAACGGAACGTTTCACATCACATTAATTGTTTAATTCAATTCAATTCAATCATTTATTGCTCAATAACATGAGTTGTTACAATATAAGTTGAATAACTGATGTTTGAAATAACCGTTTGATTAATCAATAGTTCTTCGAAGGTATATTTATGAACACAGAAATTTCCATAAGAATTAACTTGTCAATTTGTAAGATAATATTCAATATTATTGAATCTTTACAAGTTTGCACGGGAGGAGTAAGGTGTAAAGTGTTCCGACACAAATAAAATCATCGTAGTACCTATTCAATTGCGAGTTTTCCGATATTCAGTCTGTAGGTGCAGTAACTAAAAGTAGAGTAAATGTTAGAATAACCTTCACATGGTCGCTCCGCATCAACGAGTTAAAAAAAATACTAACCCTTCTAACTATCTCGCTGAACTTAAAAATACAGTGTTATGGTGTACACGTACCGAAACCTGTGCCGAAACTGTTAGTATTGCAGATTCAGCATTCGGCATCGAGCTCCGCCGAATGGCCGGTGCTCACAAAATGTTGTTTTGCACTAAAAAGTTGCATACAGATTTAGGAGCCGGCAGCCACTTGCAGCAGCAGTACTTCATTAATGTTATTTTTCTTTAACTCCCAGAAGTTCGAGCTTATAATGAAATTCACTCGATTCCTTTGGGACGCGCATTTGCAATCTTCATGTCGGGCGCGTCTGCAGCGTCATGACAACCGCTCTGCCAACTGCTGGAAGTTCCAGTTTTGTGGCGGCTTATTAATCACCTTACAGTTCCAAAGTAGTACTGTGTCTGAACCAAGCGTATTTAACTTCCTCTGGGAGAAGAAAGTTATTATAAAGTTTTTCATAGGAATTAAGCGCTTGCAAAGTTTACGACCGTCACAACAATGATGGGATAATCTCTGGTAGTCCAGGAGTTCGTGGAGTTCAATATTAATATATTATTATCATAGGGTTAGCAAATGACTTCGTTCTACCTGATGTTAAACAGAAGCAGAGTCAAGTAGTGGAGCAGGGTCGTGCCCCTCACAAGCCTGTCGCAAGGTGAGGACTGGCCGACCCGCAAGTTGCTTCTTCGCCTGCGTTTTCATTATCATCATTTGCTTGTGCTGTTCCCAACCCTTTTTAGGGTCGGCTCAACATGTTTTCTTCTCTCATTCTCCTCGGCCAGCTGTCATCTCATCATGATAATGTTTGTTTGCCATACCATCTTCCACGTAGTCTGTCTATATTTTCTCCGATCTTCCTTCTAGATAGTGTTCAAGTTTCATGGTCACCACCTATCGCGTCATCTAACCATATCAAGACAGTCGGTTTTCTCTTAATCTTTCTGTCAGTACTATTTTCTGCTACTTCTTACGGACTTCCGAGGAGTCTATTTCGTAGATTGTTAGCAATGGACACTTTTCCCCGCTATAACCAAACGATTACCACTGTTACACAGAAGTTAAATTGAGATAAACGTTTACAATTCCACTAGCTGTCTTCGCCTGGACTCTGCTTTACATCAGTCAGAGCTTTACAATAAAAAAGTGACAGTGGAAGCGACAAAATAAATTTGAACGAAAATGTGATGGCTCCGTCCGTCATTGTGTGAACGTATCCAGAGTGCGTCCCGGCACAGCACCCCGCGCCCTAATAGGATGAGCGCGCAAGCCCGCACGCGCGGCTTGTTAGCGCGCCGATGTGCATTCCTTTTGTTCCTGCGACGCTTATTAAGTTTGCTTGCGGCGCGAAAAGCCCAAGTTGCAGTACGTGCTAGATGAAATGGGATACTTTGCAAGCCACCGCTGCAAGTGGGTGCCGGATATGGGGTAAAGGTTTTATTAACTTTGTGTGAGGGATGTTCTCGCACATTCTGATTCAATAGAGGGTGGTCGGCTACCTCCGTTGGGCCGGAGTAGTTTGCGTTTATTTGCATTGGTTAATAAAAAGCTTTTGTTTCTGAATTTAACGCGTTGTACGTTGTATATATTACATTTATTTCACTTTTTTCCCCAACCTTGAAAACCCAGAAGTCATACTTACTTACAATGTGTATAAAAATGAAAAGCATTTTTTTTGTATAGTCACAGAATAAGTAATGTATAGTGCAAGTCATCGTATACATTGAAGTAGTCAACAATGAACAGATAAAGTAGTTAGCGGCGGTGCCCGCGGGCCGCGTTGCACCACAATATTTCAAAACTTTGCGAACTTCGGTTAAAAGTACGCATAATATCGAAATTAAAACTCCGCGCGTACCTATAATATCGTAATTTTATTCTTCCACCTAGCACGAAGTTTACAGAAACTTTATATTTCTAGCTAGAGTACCGATGCTTTTGATAAGATATAAAACTGATCTGTAAGTCTGTTTTATTTCAAGTCAGTCAAAAGCAGTTGAATTCAAGCAATCATGGTTCACAAGCTACACAAGCGAGTTTTTGAATGGATGGCGGGACCATCATTAACGTGTCTATAACACAATATTTAAAAAACTCTGAACAACACTTGCCTCGAATCAACATAGGATTACGTGTTTGTGCGAACGAAGAAAGTATCTTTTGAGACACCCATAACTTAATTTAGGATAATGCGCATCATGTAACTACTGCCATTTATTATTATGTTCACGTGGCGTCGTTTTAAAGGTGTTTTTTATAAAGCACAACTTTTTCACAATTTACAAAAGGGCTATAACTGAAAGTTCCTTTTTGGGAATGTAGTTTACCTGTTCTGGAGTGTGTTATATTATGTGGTGGGGGCGGGGGCAGGCGGGGTGGGGGTTCGTGACTGGAGCCCGTTCCGGCCGCAGCTCCTCAGCCGTTTGATATTACACTCGTCCGGCCGATACTTAACGCCTTTGTTTCTGCAGCGCGCCGGACGGCTCGCTCTTTATTGTTTAACCTTATTATGATTTACTACGAATACTGTTAATGTCTTGAACAACTAGCTAGGACGATTGATGCCAAACTATTTTTTTTTAAATAAAACGGTATCAACTAATTGTTCTCAATTTGAACTTGGCAAGTACATATCATAGATTTAATCATAAACCTCACAGAACGTACGTTGATGACGATAACGTATTTGCACGTTCATACGTCATCAATTAAATGGCACACATACATACGAGCGTGTCCGATATATATAGACCAGCCGATATTTTTTCCAGAGACGCTCGTGTGAACCCCAAACTATGTCGACCCCCCCCTTTCCGGTATTGAGGGACGCATCCACCGCATTTCCGAGATATTACAAATGTATATTAAACTGTCGCTCCGCACCGAGCGATTCCATTTTATATCGACTAAGATAGAAATACACCGAGGAATAAGCTTTTTCTTTATAACCAATTGTTCAAAGACGGAGAGGAGCGAAGACGTTTCAATACTCTGATGGGATGTAAAGGTTTCATTAGCATCAATATATCTTAATGAATGGCTTCGCGTTTAGCATTAAGCCAATTTCAAGTAGTATTTGTAATAAGTAGGCAGTAAGTGTACAATTAAACGGTAGATTGTATTAAAATGGAGTTTCACAACACGTGTTGTTACAAGAAGAACGCGGGTGAAACCCCTAACATTTAACACGTTTACCTACTTCGACGCGACAGTTGGTCGGTCAGTCTCTATCGCGTGCCTCTGGGAACGCGAACGTTGTATTTGACCGGGATAAAAACCAGCCGACCGCTCAACCGACCAATCTCTGCCGAAGCAACGAAAAAAATCCGCGTCAATCCGTTGCTCCGTTTTCACGTAGGAGAAAGACAAACAAACAAACAAACCCGCCGCCGCATGCGTACAACATTAGTTACGGGGAGCTGCCGCGATGTCGCTTGTAATTGAAAGTCTGAGTGGTTTCCCTTGTAGGTACTCACCTTGGTGCACTTATCTTCTGTACGAGTCTGTTTTAATGACTGACATTAAACAATTCCATTAGCTTGTTTTAATGTGTACATAAAATGGTTTCATAACTATTTATTGCTTTTGTAACAATTGCATAAGAAATCTTACAAAGTCGCAATCAACTTGTCAGTACAAAAACCAATTCCAAATGTTCAAAAAATCTTAGCTATTTAACAGAGTTTGAAACTCGTTGAGTAAGTGTAAAGGTCCCACAACCTTCACGAACATTTTATTTTTAGTAAACACGATTCTTCACAGCAATGGTTTACGGGAGACGGCCAGCGGCGCGGCGGGCGTAGCGGAATAACATTATTGAACTCGTTGCTCATACTCAAATCAAGAACGCGCTTGTTCTTTGACAGTTATATAGGAAAAATAATGGCGTTATTGCATATTTTTCTTCACGCCTGTTCTGTGATGTCTTATAAACCGGCTCAGTACTTTCTCACTGCGGCAATATTATTATGTAAGATTTCACTTTACATTTGAAATTAAATGCTACGAACATTCTAACGATGAATTTGGCGAATATGAGAGTGAGTTGGAAACATGTTGGAAACCACGAGCGAAACTGTCAAACGTACGCGAACCACGAGAAGTTTGAAAATTATATGAGCAATTAGAATATTAAGGCTGTTTGTTTCAGTTTCAAATGAAATTTGGTAACGAGCGCCGCCGCAGCGCGCGATCACTCACGGCCGCCGTGACCTTTGTGAACACATAAGTATGATTCAAGTAAATGGAAACTAATCTGCCAAATTTAAAAAAAATACAACTATCAAAAGCATTCGATGATTAGTTTAGATTGTAGAGTGTGCTTGCAAACATCAAAAGATCCTAAGATATTAAGTTGTAAAACTATTTACGAATAGAGTGTGATACAAGAGCTCCAATCCATTCGATATGTTATTTTTGAATGTTATAAGAATTGACTATTTCTGTGTAACATAATTACTCATAGATTTGATTGACACTAAGATTGTGTTTGTATTGAAATAGCAAAATTTAATTGAGGGAGGTATCTGATCGGCCTTACGGGCCGCTATTAAAGGCCTATTACTCTTGCGGCAGCGCTCCGTCTGCCATTACGCCGCCGGGTATTACTGGCGGTGTATAAATCACAAAGTTTGCGTCCCTCTATCAGTGGCAATAAACTCTCTTTACGACTCCCACTAATAGAGTCCTCTCACGTCCCACTCGCCTAATGAGCCAGCAATAACGCACCATTTTTGATCACTTTACCAAGTTTCCATTCAAGATTATGCTGCGGAGATCTCTTCCTAACACCTTTTCCAAGAAAATTATGAGGTTATTATAGCGGATAAAGTAGTTGTAAGAAAACACTTTGAAATGCTTGAGCCACGGTTAACGACCACATTAAGCGTTGTAGGGGTTTCGGCGTCGCCCAGGAACCTTTAGCTTTTTGACAATAATACATACTGTGGCAGACACAGGTATGTGATTTCGGAGGAGCTCGGAGTAACCTAGACTGTGCTAGCTGGCTGTCTATTACAAGTATAAGATTTTGAAATAATCGAAGTTAGGAGAATAGAGAAGGATCAAGTGGAAATTATAGTAATTAGCCGAGCGACGGTACGGAGGCGAGCGAGGGGCGTGCGTGCGGCGTGCGGGCGGCGTGCGGTCGGCGTGCGGGTGGCGTGCGGGCGGCGTACGGGTGTCGTGCGGGCGGCGTGCGAGTGGCGTGCGGGCGGCGTGCGGGAGGCGTGCGGGTGGCGTGCGGGAGGGGCGCGGCCGCTGCCTGCGTCGCCGACAACTTTCCTAATATCGGCCGCATCAAGCACCACACCCGATCCCTGATTTATGTCGGAACTAACTGCACAGTTAAGACACAAATTGTCGTCAGTGAAAACGTGACTTTAACTTCTATCGAGCGAATAATACTTAGCATTAAAATTAGGTATTTCCCTCAATGTAACATATAGTGTATGAAATTCATAACGTTTTTGAAGTTGGCCGAAGTGTATCCCTTTATAGTGTGACAGGACAATAACGATAAGGCACCATTAACTTTACTATCGCCAGCTGCTCATGATACAGTTATGGCCTTCATTCGCACACAGATAAAAATTAATATTCTTTTACTAAACTATAAAACGGATGACCACCGTACTGTTATGTAAATTCTTCATTATAGTCAAATTAACGAAGTTAATTTTAAATTAACGCGTTTAAACGAGATAAAATACGATATTGCTGATACCTTTTAAGCCTTTTCAAGCTAAGGAACCACAAAAAACAATGCAATCAACTAAAAGTGACGAATAACTGTCTTCCTTACAAACCGGCGACTGTAAAGATAATGGTAATCGCGGCTGCGGCGGTGTCGGCGACGCCAGCAGCGGTGCGCGGCCCCAGCCCGCCGAGGCCGACGACGTCGCGCGGCGCGGGCGCTTGTCTCGCAACTTTGTATCTTCCATTGGCGATCTTAAGCACCGGAGCCACTACTTAACTTCGTTATACACCCCCCGCCGCATATAAATCAACTTTGCAACAATCTTTTACCTGTTCTTTGTAAGCTGTTTCTCGAGTCACCGTCGTCGTCGCTTACCTAACTTTTTTCATACAAGTTTCACTGTCCAATATCCGTTTTTAGAACGTTATATGCTAACTTGAAATTGAATGCAATTTTCTCGGGAATACCTGATGGGGCGAGGGGAAATTAGTTCGGTCGGACGTCGTCGTTGCAACTTATTTAAATGTGCAGTTAAATATATACTTATTGGAGTCCGCATTACGCCCCGGGGCCCGGGCCCGGGCGGGGAGGTATCTAATAAGTGCAGCGAATCCCATTGGTAATACTCCGTTTGTAATTAGATAAAGGAATGTGGTTTAACGTTGAACAGTATTTTCAAATGAACAGAACACATTAACTGGAATATTCCGTACGAGTTTTAATCTCACACAACCTATAATCTAAAACTGCCGTACAAATCTAATTACGCTATTGCTTAACGTGATGCTATAAAAAGAAATGATTGTAATTAACGCATGTAGTACATCAGAACATCATACATTAAGTATCACAGCATAGTTGCATCACTTTACGTGGATTGAGGTCAAGAGGGTGTTAAAATTTGAAGTAGAACTTGGTAAAGGCAATAAATATATCGCTTAGAGCACACACTGAAGGCGACTTGTTAGGGCCCGTAAAGGGACACCGTATACTTTACGGGGCTATCGGAATTCGGAGGTTTACGACGCCAGATTATTTTTAATAAGATCCACTCAACAGCGCCGAGTAACGCGACACACGAGCTGAATGCAGGATACATCGTACTAACCTTTTGAGTTACAAAGTCGCTAAAAGTACTTTTATATAAAATATTTTAAGTTTCTACTAATTCTACTAAACAAGATAGCTGCTGGCATGGTCAGACAGACATATTGTTATGGACATAGACAAAACATAATGTTCTAGTCTATAAAAAAGGGTATATTAATCCTTAGTAATAAAAAAAATCCTTCATTTCAGGCGACGATGGCTCATATGCAAATACAATGCAATAACCTTAAAGTATAACAAACATACTTTTAAAAAGAAATTTTAATATTAAACTTAAATTATGTTAATAACTACTTTAAAACTTTCTGTGTCGTATCGGTGGCGCTTAAGTATATGTAGTCGAAATATAGCCACGAAAACGTATGTACACCACTTCCTTCGGCCAGAAGTCTCCTCTCACGAAGATGTCCAACTTGGTTGAAGGAAGTCGCACTACAAATGATTTGAAGCTAAGTGTTGTGGCGCGACTCCAGCGGTTGTACTGCTGTTAATATTGTTTTTATTGCGACAAACTTATTTATGATGGACTTACAGTGAGCCCGACTAACCAAAAATGTAGAACATGAGTTGCCGTCAATTTCATTAAAACTTAAATTTGTGGAATAGGAGACAGCACGGCGGCCGGCGGCGCCGTAGGCACTATTTCTGACTTCAAAGAAAACTTGTTGACGCTTCCTATCAACTGAGACATCAGTTTGAAACTCGCAATAGTTTTCCGGTCGGTTAGGCGGGGGCGCGGGGCGCGGGGGCGCGTGGCGCGGGGGCGCGGCGGCAAGCGGGGCGCGGGGAAGTTGCCAGGCGATAAATAGCGGCAAGTTTGTGCTGACAGTCAACGCGAAATATTGTGAGAGGTGCTCACCGCCACTTGTCTTGTAGGGGTTTATGTTTTGATTTCAATCCGGCGACAGATTCGTATTGCTAATGTATGCCTCGCCAGCTTTATTTATGGGCTTGGAAAGCCAGCGCCGTGTCTACAAAACGTTTTGTATGTTTGTTAAGTCACATAAATTATGAAGGTGAGGAGGAAATACTGCGTCTTTTGGAATTGCTTTATCATAGTTGCCACAAAATAGGTAATACGTTTTAACAAAACCATAATTTTAAATTATTTAAGAATTTATGTATCTATATTTATAGATCAGTAGTCTTATGTAACTGTTTTAATATTTTTATTATCAAAACACTTATAAAGTAAATCAACGTGACGTTCCAGTGGTGGTAAAGGGTCAACACTTCCTACATCGTTAATACAGATTTCAAGAAACTTAAACGTGAATCCGCTTAATTGCGTGTTCTTTATGAAACACTGATTGAGATTTTTTCGGCAAACAACGTAAATCATAATTACAAGAATTAAAAGATAAGAAACTTTGGGGCCGAACAATAATTAAGTTGTAATTGTTGTTTGTTCGTTACGGAAAGCGGTCCAGCCGTTATCGAGTTACATCTAATGCGATTGCGTTGGAAATATAAATTAAAATTTGTTTCGTTGATGTGATGATAGAAACTTGAACTTTCTTTTTCCCGCCATCGATCCTCGTGGGAACTATAATTTTACGGTAGCTTGCAGTGTGAGGAATGACGTTTATAAAAACGATAACGGCGATTGTTATAAATGATATACTACACTATAAGGATAACAACACTTTTATTGAATTATCCCCTGTAAGTATTAGGTCCTTACCTATGAAATTGACGTTTTGTATGAAGATTTTTTATAAAATTATATTTTTCATACAAACGTTTTTTTTAAATTTTCTTAGCATCTATTTATTAACAATATAAAAATTGTAGAGTAGTGTGTTTGTTTCACTAGCTAAATATAGCAGACATTACAAAGAAAAAAATCCACAAAGCCTTCAAAGCTACAATAAAACAAAAGGTCAATTCCGCGTACAAAAAACGAAGTCAATTAAAAAAAAAGGGCGATAAAGACACAAAATTAATAATAATTGTTATCAGTGATAACGCCTAAGTAACAGAGTCCTAATTATAGGTGTATAATAATGTTAACAACCGGTATTAACTTTTAGAAGTAATGCACCTATTAATAAGTGAGAAAAAAACGTGAATTTCAAAGGTGAGGACCCAACGTACCCTCTGCGTCGTAAGGTTGAGGTTTTAAGCAGTTTAGCATTAGTCATCATCATCATCCAATACTCTTCCCGAAGTCATAAATCCAAGCTTTTTCGCATATGGGAAGACCGAGCCTTAACCACACGCTGGCCAAATGCAGGTCAGTTCTGATCAAGGCTAAACTGATTTCAGAAAATATCATTAGAGCTTTATTCCGTGTAGTTTTGACATACTTATTGCAGCTAACGGAGAGATTTTTACATGAAAACCTTGTTTGACAAAAATCATTAAAGTATCAAGTTTTTTTATTCTTTATTATATTTTGCGTCGTTAGCCCAACGGATAGATGCTCGTATTAAATGCAAGAAACCGGTTCAATCCCCATAGCCCCGCTAGAACTGACGTGGGCCCACACCTGATACAAGCTTTAACGTTCTAGGTGCGTTAACGATACTGTTATTAATGTGTTTACATAGCACATGCAAAAATAACGTCTCTGAAAAGTAAAACAGGTAGGTGTGTACGAATAGAAAACAATAAGTAAGTTGCTGCTAATTTATTCAGCGCCGATCAGGAAGTGTGCACAATAATGATCAGCGTTCCGGCGGCGTGTCCCCGAATACGAATCGTGAATTAGGACTCCTCCAGTGTCTATAAGACTTTGAAAGCTATTAGCTCGCAGTGAAATTACTGTTTTCGAAGTCTTCCGAAATAGAAAACGGTCAATGGCTTATACTGTACTGGTATAGGTAATGGTATCGCTCCCTTGAGATAAGGACTGGAGGAAATGACTGTGGATTATTAGTACTGAACTGAGTTTCTGCTACTTAATACCACTTAATACTTATGTGTCCGCAGCTACTTACTATTGGATATTCGATATATAAATTGTATAATGACAAACACATAAACTTTCATGTTCCATAGTTATCCAAGAATTTGAACGGGAACTATTAAAAGGTATCATACCTCCTTTATACCAAACGTTTTGGCCGAGTGACACCGGCCGTGGTGTCGGGCTTACTACTGCTGCGAAGTTGCACTTCCATCTAAGGTTAGATATTGACAGTTATTCCTTAATCCACGTGTCAGACTGCTGAAACACGAAGATCGTAAAATGAAGCCCTTGATTTGACATTCAGTGATCGAAGCCTAAAACCAATCAGCGATCATCTCAGCTTCAGTAAAATGTTCTGAAAAGTTTATTTCTTTTCATTGTTGGTCAATGAGAAAAAACACAGTCCAGATAAAATTATTTAAATGTATAATAAAACCTGCTAGCTATCTTGCCATCATTTGAAATTTGAATAAGTACAAAATACGTTCAGATAATATTTCATGCCACAATTAGCAAGTCGAACTGTGAATTCGTCAACATCTCCGCCGCGTGGAAGCGAGACGAGCTCTATAAATTAATTCCGATCTGAGATTATGAAGCTCAAAATTTATCCGCAACTCGGAGAGTTATTGCCAGAAGATTTAGACGTCGAAATTTCACAAGCCTTAGGATCGGTACTTTTGGGTATTATCCCGGTCATTAATTTACGGAGACTAAGCTCCTTGGTCCGTTCCCAATTCGATTATATATTTGGAGGCTCAATCGCCCATTTTTCATATTCGAGAACGACGTCTCTTGGGTTTGTCCTTAGTATTATGTAATTTCCTGTAATTAATTGACTGTCATTTCTGTCTCTCTTGATGAAGGTTTTGATAGGAAGATAATTATTATATTACGTGTCCATCAAAAATTTCAAAGTTCTTGTTTCATAATTAAGTGAAAAATTGTTGATAGCTATTTCAGTTTTCGAACATCGTCTGTAAGTATTAATTAGCTGTGAATAGATATTCATACCAAAGTAATAATATACAAGAAGCTTAGTTATTTACATGCGTAAAATATTTTGGAATTATTGACTTATCACTAATTTTTAAGAATTTAAGGATGCATAGAAAAAACATATTATACAAATTACCTATGTAACATGATATTAAAGAACAAAAAGAAATGTGTTACACTTTATATTATTTAGTTTAAAGAGATGGCTAAACTATTTCAGAATTGCTGACAGTGGGGTTGCGTCCTGTCACACGGCGGCGCACCATTTATCTCAGAGCCGCGCTCGCTGTCCGGGTACGTCAAAACTTTCACCCAATATTCGCATTCACACATAATGAATAGTTTTCGTGTTTTGTAAATATAACGTAGCTGTATTATGTTCTACCAGAACAAATGTTGCAACTATCATTTGTCGACCTGACATTTATTAAACCGCCCATAAATCAGCGCGTTATGAAGACCAAATTGTAATACGTGTTTAGACTGCGCGTTGTAACGTCTATCAAAGTATTTCCGAGATGGCGGCGGTCGATAGGAGATAACGTGACGGCCGCCTCGTGACGGGCGCGCGGGTCAGCGGAGCGCGCCTCGATAGCGCGACAAAAGCCGGGCGCCATTATAGTCCAAGACGAGTGTGTAATATATATTTTTGTCCAAGGCATTGTCGTCCCAAGGTTGCCTTTGTCTCGGCAGGATCGTTAATCATTGTGACGGCAGCGGACAGCCGCCCGATAAGCGACGACAAACTGATGGCCGGACCAGAGCGCCAATTGCTATAGTATAACGAGATTAAAGTGTAAACAAGTTTTTGTTCCGAGCTGTTCATAAATCATAGTGGAAGATTATTGCTACAGTTTTTGAGGTGGGCGTGGACCGTGGAAGGGCTGACAAAAGGTACAAAAGCGCTGCGCCCGCCCGCCCGGCCGTGGGCACCGTAGCGGACACTCGTTGAGCTACTTCTTACAGTATTTACTCAATGCGCCTAAGCCTTCGGACAAAGCAATGAAATAACAATGTTTATCACCAAAGTCTAAACTGAATCTTATAATCAAGCATCAAGGGTATCGAAAATTAAAAACATGTTCAAGCTAAAATTACAAAAACTACCTTCAAGTCAAATCAAACAAGTGGATGCTTTCCATTCAACATTGAAAAGGGTGGGTTACCAATTTCATAGACTCTTTTCAAATTCACACCGCGTCGAACAAAAAAAAAGAGATGCGAACAAAAACCTATCTCCGAGGCGTGTTCTTGTTGACCCTCGTTACGGGCAACACAGAGAGCGCAAATATATACATTGTTTTGGAAATAAAGCGCGCGTGACGCGACGGGACGTGGCAGGACGTGGCGCGATGCGGCGGGACGTGGCGGGATACGGCGGAACGTGGCGGGATGCTACTGGACGCGGTGGGATGTGGCGGGTTGCTTCTGGATGCGGTGGGACGTGGCGGGACGCGGCAGGACATGGCGGGACGTGGCGGGATGTGGCGGGACGTTGCAGGTCCAACGCGCAGGAAGCGGTGTCTCGTCTGAGGAGATCACCGACAACGCACTACAATACCTGCCTGCATTTAACACTGTCATTTAAGTCACCAGTGGAAACTGCGAGTTGTGCTCGTGCGTACAACAAGAAGTGAGCGCGCTTGGCACCCGATCCCAGCCGAACCCCTCGGGGAATCTAGTAGCAAACGGGGACACGCATTAGTTACGTGATGCCATTCCCACTAGAAAACCTGTTACGGTGTTTGGTTTTACACGGCTTAAGGGACTCTTTAGGTTCCTCGCCGTCCCCAAAAGAATTTTCAGCGTCCGGTGATGCTGAAAATGCCGCCTTAGGCAATAAGCAAACTTTCTCCAAAAAGCGCTTGCTAGCTCCGGCCATCCATCTGGAAGATAGGGAGTGCTCTGACCATACTTGTTCACGGAGCAGCTCTCTTGAGACACTAGTCTTAGGAGTTCCGAATGAAGAACGCGCTTCGGCGGGTCCTAATCTGGCGTTATGACCTGACGGAGATGGTCCCTTGTCGAGTTTGTTTACTTGCGCAAGGTTGCCTAGCGCTTCTTGTATAGCCTAAGCGGTTGGTCGAGGGTGCCAGTAAACTGAAGTATTGTATAGAAGGGTTGTCAATTATTTTGAAAATGATGTAAGTATATACACTTGAGAATAGCGAATGTCTCAGGAGTGACAAGACTTAGGTATCGCAATTCGCAGGCAGTTGCTCCAATTGAGCCATCAAAGTAAATATAGCAGTATTATTATAGTATTCAGTATTCAGCTAGTGCCCGACGGCGGCCGGCGAGCGCGTTTGGGCGCGATCGTGCGAGCTAAGCAATTTACGCCGCGCCGTTTCGGCAATTCAGATTACTTATAATTCTAATGAACTACAATTTTTTAATAATAAATTATTCATAATTCAAAAGAAACGAGTTTATCGTTGTACCTACCTTTTGAAAATATTAAGATGGTTTTGTAACAAAATGTGAAAAAAACTAATTACTTTTTAAACTATCATGACTGTGAATGAACAAGTATTTATTAACGCGATTATTACTATGTTTACTGTATCAGATGTTACGGCATACCATATAACGACCATGTTATATGACCTTACATCACAATTCTATTCTATTCTAATTTGTTAAGCAATGGCCGCTTTGAGTAGGCACCGTTATTCTAGACAGCTTTTACGTGCACCTTCAACAAGTTACTGTACGTGTCGTTTCAGGAGCTACCCCAGCTGCAATCGATCTCACATTAGGTTTTCCGAATAAAAGTTTCTTCTGGTAACCGTAGACATTGCGCTACTTCAAAAAAAATAGTGAAAGTAGCACTCATATTAATTGTGTATTTATTCAGTATGTTCGAAACCTTATCTGTCACTCCTTTCATAATAATCTATCAGGTATCAGCAATCTTTATTATCCTAGTTTTCTATAGAACACCTACGCATTCTATTTCCTACTTTACCTATTCGCCGTGTGGCATTCTATAGAATACTAAGACTTTGCATACATTGACTAGACAGGATTAGATAAAATATTTTATACCATACCTACTCTAAAAAGCTTATTTTATTCACGCAAAACAGTGAATAAAAAGGCCTTTTATTCACTGTTTTGTTTTTATTCACTATTTTGGTATTTGAATTTGGAACACAAAAATATATCCGGTCTCTATTTCAATGCTTACACAAACTCCTTGCGCTAAGATTCGAAATTCAAAACTCTTTGGTGCAAATAAATTCTCGAGATTTGATTGGTCGATATTTGCGACAAGGAGTTTGGCATTAGATTAATAAATATTGTTTCACAAGTTGACCACTCTAATGATAATAATAAGAAAATTACGCCTAATTTCAGTCATTGCTCTAATTTTAATGTCCATTTAATTGTTATGTAACAATTCTTATTTCTTGATTAAATTTCTATTTTCGCTTAAATTATGTCTTTTCTCGTAGTCATGGTATAAAGTATAGTATGCAACTCCTGAATAAAGTACGAATTTATATCGAGGGCCATGAATCAATCGCGTCGTTCAGGATTCTAACAGTTGAATCACTCGCTGCGCTCGTGATTCAATCATTAGAATCCTTCACTTGCTCGTGACTCATCTACGGCCCTCGCTTTAAATCCGTCCTTTATTCACTAGTTGCATAATATACTATTTTTATAATGCCTAGATGAGCTCGGCATTGTGTAGATATTATTAGATAGTTTTTAGGACTTTACTTGTAGTTAAATAATTTACTTTGCATAAATTCAGAAAGACTAGGACTAGACTACTTTCATATCTAAGATTCAAACACACATACCTACACACTACACACACTACACACATACATACAACATATCTACGGTAAAAATAAATACCTACTGACTGTCTACCTGGTTGGATTTTTGTTTAAAAATTAATCATAAAAACATTATAATAAACCTGTTAATAAATAATTAACACTAAATAAAAAAGATTCTTAACGTCGAAAAACGAAATAAATAAGGTCTTTGTAAAAAGCTTTTTTATATAACTATAATTAAGTATGTTAATTTTGACAACACTGTTGCCAAAATAATTTGTTTAAAAAGATTTCGTTCACTCAAAAACGTTAATACTATACAGCCGTCTCGTTTTACAACGCCGTATCGCAAAATTACATTACCAGGAAAACATAAACTAAGATACGGCTTTAATACGGCCATCTTACTTTTTAGTAGGTGCCTCGATAAGATGTCATCCGGCGGATTATTCTCGTAATAACTCTGGCGGGCCCTTCGGAATCCTAATATTATCTTTTGATAAATAAACTGAGTCGTGTTCGCAGCTGCGTCTCAATTATTATTTCATTACAAAGTGGCGCGTTATTACATTGTGCCGCCGACGACGCCGCGCCGGGCAGGAGCTCGCGGGCGGCGCGGCGGTGCGTCGTAGCTGACTGCTACGTAGCGCTACGTTGGAATCAGATTTTTTTCTCTATATTATTATGACATTGACAATACAAAAGTGAATCTGTTTGGTTGAAACGTTTTTACCTCAACCCTTAATCATTTACATTTATTTATAAATGTAATATGGCAATAAAACTTTGAAGTGTTCAAGGCAATCCATTCCAATTTTTTACCTCTTGAATTGCACTTCACTCGTAATTCTCTGTCTATCTTATCTCAAACTATCACAATACAGTTGTTATGGCGACATACTGTGATGATGATAGAAGACAGTGGTAGCTAAATTGGTACACTAAGAAAAGCCCTGCAGCCAACCAAACTGTGTAAAACAACTTTCAAACGAATCCGGGACTCTGGGACAGAAACCGGTAGGCAACTACGAAAGAGGTGATTAAAACAAAATTTCGATCAAATACTCGTATGTCACTTGAGCAAAACCGGTCGTTGTGGAGATCCTTGGGGGAGGCCTTTGTCCAGCAGTAGACGTCTTTTGGCTGAGATGATGATGATGATGATGACTCGTATGTACGAGTAGGTAATATTCGGAAGCTTGGATGTTATGAAAATTGATAGTAAAAGAGCTGCACTTTTTGCGATAGAGCTACCGACAAAAACCACTATCGAGATTTCATGCCAAAACCTATTGATATAAGTTAATTTAGGTTTATGTCATGTACCAGGGCTGAATAGTCCGGTGTTGCGCTTGGTGTGCTCGAGGCGGCGCGCCGTGGCGGTCCCGCAGCGGTCCCGCGGCGCCGCGCGTAATTCAATGAGCTCGGGCGGCGTAATCCCAACACGATTACCATTTTACGCGGCCAGCTCTGCTCGAGACGTATCGAGAGACGAGTCATTTGCGCTGTCGGTGCCCCGCGTATCTTTGGGCACCATACACATTTTTAGCAACTTTCTTGTCATCTGTCGAAACACCTTATACCTAAGTCAATTTAATAAAGACAATGGCCTTCTTGAGTAAGTAAGTAAAAGTAAATAGCCTGTAACGTTGTCGTTGCAATTTACTCCACGTTATAATATTGCTATGCATCTTATAGCCTCCTTTGTAGTTTTAAAAACTATCTTTCTGTCTTTTTGTACTGAACATTCTTGACATCTTTTTCTAATACCTGGAAGCTTAGCTGGTAGTTCTGCCGTTGTTTCTCCTGTAAAAGAAAGCTCCTGGAAAGCTCAAGGCAGACAGACGATGAAGCTAAAGATGATGATGGCAAATCAAAATACAGAAGCTGAGATAAATATCTTCGTCACTATCAGTCCCTTCTTGCTCAGTTTCACTTTTTTTTTAATGGTAAAAGGAGGCAAACGAGCAGGCGGGTCACCTGATGGAAAGCAATCACCGCCGCCCAAAGTTATATACTTTCATCTAAACACTCACTTAGACGATCTTCTTCTTCATCATCACTTTGTATATGTTCGCCATTATCGGAATCAGGCTCCTCGAAAATTGAAATTATTCGTTGTCGTTCTCTTTCCAGTTGATCCATCACAAATTATATACACCTAATGAACAAAAACAACAAAATAATAAAAAAATTACGTCACAATAAAATGGCACGAAATTGTTACAACTAATGCCACGTTGGGTCAAATTTACCTTTTTCAACTTTAAACGCGTCTATCTCACGATACTGTCGCACGACGATTGCAGAACATTGCAAAACGAACAAAATGAAGTCTTATTTCCAGCTACTGAGAAATTCAATGTCTGTGCAAAAGTTATTTTACAAATACCCAGAGTTGAAAGGTTACATTCAAAGTATTCTTTTTCAGAACCGTGCATTTAAATTTGACAGATAGTTTTTAATACTACCAAGGAGGCTATAAGATGCATAGCAATATTTTAACGTGGAGTAAATTGCAACGACAACGTTACAAGCCCATAATTATAGCTACTATCCTACTAGTGGGTAAAGAGTTCCTCCATAAGTCAACACATCGCTACAACTGCTGGAAACCACCATGCTTGCGAAATGCAGGTCAGTAATTCTAAATTCGAGCTATGTGCACCGAAAAATTCGAAATATATTGATTTTATTTCCAAAATTTGAATCCAGCGCATAGTGTTCATGCGGGCCGCCTGATGGTGAGCAATCATCGCCGCCCATGGGCATCAGCGGTATCAGGGAGTTGGTGTGCGTACCAACCTGAGAGGAATTTTGCAATTAAAACATTTTCCTTTTTAACCGATGTCATTGTACTAAAAAAAAAGAAAATATAAAGGGCACTATATCCTGGCCAGCAGACGTATGGGAAGATAGTTATGGTCTTCTTAGATTGTACAAAATGAAGTATCTCATTTCCATCGTTAATTAAACAATTGACATTTTGAGTAACGACATTATTACTATAAGCGTAATGGAATAAGTTTTGAGTAAGAAACTACTGGAATCCCTTCAAAATCTTATTATTCAAACACAAGAATAATCTTGCTAGTTGCTAGAATAGTTCTGGTTGAGTACTAAATGTAATTGGCAAATTAGGGGCCGCAGTAGTCAGATTGCCAACGACGACTTTAAATTGTAATTTTCTTATGGAAATGTCAGACATTAATCTTAATATCCGTTTTCATCAATTATTCTACAAATAATAATGATTGTACAAGTTACGTACATGATTTTATTTAATTAGGTTTTTGATTTGTTCATAGTTTTACTAGCATGTAGGCGCGATTCAATATTGCACTTTGGCCGCGAGTTCGCGACCTACTTTTTGTACAATGACATTAGGCCAAACTGGCCGAATGCATACGTAATTACAGTTAGTGTTCAATTAGAACCCAATCGGTTAACTCGGGAGTTTCATTTTGACAACACCTTTTATCCCTTGGACACTCAATCTGACTTTTGCATATACATTGACGTTGACGTAGCTAACCGTTACAGCTTTTTGGTCCTTCGAAAATAGGACTTCGGAAAATTCGGGAGTGAAAACTGAGTGCCGAGGTCCGGGATATAAATCAGTGACATTGACGTACTTTTTACGTGTCGCCGCGTGTGAATTGTGCAATAACGCCTGTGCGACATCCTGCCGGCCGACTGCTGCTAAAGGGAGGTTCCTGACTATCAAGTAAGATCTTTCCTTTTTGCTTGACCATGGACGCAAAGATTGAACAGCAGGCGGCTCTCTTTCTGGAGATTAAACAAGTGCACTCCAACTTTAAAAAAGATGGAGCGCAAAGAAAAACTGAGGAGTATATTATACGTAGATTAGAAAAGTTATACGAGTTGTGGGAGAAGTGTAGGCGGAACCACGAGAGTCTGATGGTAATAGAAGATAAATCTCACCAATATTTTCGTGAAAACATCTTCGAGGTCATACAAGGATGGTACGAAGGAGCCCGCGCTGAAATTATGTCTTGGGGGCAAAAACTTTCTACCGTTCCACCTACTCAAAAGCTTGGTGAGACTGCTGGTACTGGTCAGGGTGACATCAGGTTTGATAGCAGACAATTCCAGAGTACGCGAGATGATGACAAGACAGCAGAATTACAACAGTTGCAAAATGCAAATTTTAGAGCATTGACAAGGTTAGTAAAGACTATTTGTATTGACGAAATAAACGAAAAATGGGAAGTTGAGGACAAGTTGAGGTCCTTAGAGACGCGTTGGAATGCTATTGACAAATTACATTTACATATTGATGGTATTTTAAATGGGAGTGATGATGAGTATTATGAATCCTTTATGAATCATGAAAAACAATACGAACAGATGAAACGATCATTGAATTTAAAAATTAATATTTCCGCTTATCAGCAACATGCTATGTCGAAAATCGATATACCTACTCTCAGTGGCAATTACTCACAATGGCCCACTTTTGTTGATTTATATTCTGAGGCTATTCATAACAGTCCGGCATTGACAAAAGCTCAGAAAATGCAGCATTTAAAGGGCAGATTACGTGGCGAAGCTGAAAAGCTAGTCCAACACTTGCATATTACTAGCGATAATTATGATACCTGCTGGGAGTTGTTAAACCATAGATATAACAACAGGCACCTTCTCTTTACTAAGAGTTTTCAATTATTTATGCGCCAACCAACCCTCCAGAAACAATCTGCATCTGAGTTGAAAAGATTATATGACAACACAAGTGAATCTATTCACGCTATTCATAATTTAGGTATTGATACGTCATCATGGGACCCGATACTGACTTACATTTTATGCGAGAAACTTGACACCGATACTTACACGGAGTACATGCAATCTAGAACAGATCCCCGCGAAATTCCAACGTATGATCATTTTATGGACTTCATTGAAAATAAATTCATTGCGTTAGAGCCCTTACAGAGAAAAAAGGCTGAAAGTACTCCAAAATCACAGCCACTACAAAGAGTACAAAGTAGTAACACGCCATACCAGTATAATAAGTATCAGACGGCAACATCTTATCAGCCTAATAAGACTTTATCTACTCCATACTATAAATCTCGCAATTACCATGCGTTTAATGTAAGCCAATTTAATAAAATAATATACTGTCCATTATGCAAAGGCGATCACGCCTTGTATCAATGCACACAGTTCATCAACATGACAGATGCTGACAAATTGAGATTCGTTGCGAAAGGCAATATTTGTAAAAATTGTTTATTTGTGCATACAAAAGGCTACTGTGCGTCACAGAAAAAGTGTAGAGAGTGCAATGACACACATAATTCTTTGTTGCACAATGCGGTTTTAGCTTCAGCACAAGCGGCCTTAGCAACAACTAAACCTATGACAAAAGTTACACAGCCACCGATTAAATCTGTGCCGACGACTTCTAATAAAGTTGCTCAAAATAATTTTGCTTCCAATGACGATGACGAGATATTACTTGCGACTGTTCTAGTAAAGGTTCAAAATTCAGAGGGAGATTTTATTACATTACGCGGGTTCCTTGACCAAGGGAATAGACTGGCACTTTAACGCCCCGGGATGGCCAACCGCAGGGGGATTGTGGGAAGCATGCGTAAAAAGTGTTAAACACCACCTGAAACGCGTTATAGGTGACCAGCGTCTGACTTACGAGGAAATGACCACTTTACTATGCCACATTGAAGCTTGTCTGAACTCAAGACCGTTGTGCACCGTGACAGAAAATATTGAAGACATTGACTGCCTAACACCGGGCCACTTCCTCACCGGTACATCTAACCTGACAATTCCACAAGCTGACGCTGTTAATTGTGACCTACGAACACGATGGCAGATGTTACAAAAAATAACAAAAGATTTTTGGAAAAAATGGTCCCAAGAATATCTACAACAATTGCAAGCCAGGGTGAAATGGCAAAGAACGAACACAGATCCAAAACTAAATGACATTGTGTGCATCAAAAATGAAAACATACCAGCAGGAAAATGGGCGCTCGGACGTATTATTGAATTACATTCTGGAAAGGACGGCTACACAAGGGTTGTTACCCTGAAAACTTCAAGGGGCGAAATTAAAAGACCGATCTCAAAATTAGTACCTTTGGTAGATGAAGACCGAAACGTGACAAAAAACAAAGACGATAATGACAAAACAAAAAGACGAAACAAAACCAAATTTAATTTAAAATGCTTTTCTTCATTATTATTATTGTTTACATTATTTACACCATCCTTATCACAAGCTACCAGCAACATCCACATAACTCCGTTGACCAGAAACCAAACCATATACTTTGACAAGGTTGCCGATTTACATGAGATCAAGGACGAATGGAAAGTAGTTTTTTATTATAACATGACAAATTACTGGCAAAACGTAGATGCACTACAACAATTCGTGACTCATGTTAAGACATTCCAGAAAGATGGATGGGCAATGCAATTTCATGTTTTGATTAATCAGCTCGAACAAAATACGCAAGAAATAAGTTATTACAATGACCTATTAAAAACACATAATTTAATACAGAAAAGATACAGAAGAGGCTTAATTGACGGCATTGGCTATGCGGCAAACTCTTTGTTTGGCGTTCTTGACCAAAGATTCGCGGAAAAATATGAAATTGATATTAAAACTTTACAACATAATGACAATCATCTACTGCAACTTATAAAAAACCAAACAACCTTTTTTGAGGCTGAGCATAATATTTTACAACGCAATGAAGCTAAAATGGCAAAACATTTTAACCTAATTAACGAGCATTTAATCTCTTTACAAAATGACACGCTGCAACAACAAAAAGACACACAAAATGCCTTTTATATCATTACGTCAGCTATCGCGGCAGAGGCTATGGTCCAAAACCTAAAATATATTCAGCAAACTCTTATAAATACATTAACAAATATGTATCGGGGACACATTGACATACATTTAATATCCCCTAATCAATTGCAAACAGAATTAAATAAAATAGCACGACAATTGCCACATAACCTCGCACTACCTGATATACAAGACGTATGTAAGAGAGATATACAGGCTGTTTCGCATTCATGCAAACATCGTAAATAATTTTCTCATGATGGAAATAAAGATTCCACTACTAGGTGATGAGCCGTATGAACTTGACAAGTTGATAAGCATTCCTCAGCGCGTTGATTCTAACCGCATCTTAAACGTCATACCGACCTCTGAAATGATTGCATTTAATGCTGATAAGTTTACATTTGTACCTTTAGACCAGTCAGACATTTACAGTTGTCAAAAGATCCAGGAAGAAAAACCGATGTGCAAACTAAATCAACCTGTGTATAGCACAAGAAACAGAGGAGAATCCATTTGTGACGTACAACTTATTCATAACAATGAAAAACACGACGTATATTGCCACTCAGTAACTACAACCTGCACCGATAAATGGGTCAAGTTGCATAAACAAAACACATGGCTTTATTATTGTTGTGATGTTTGCGTAGTCCATACTATGTGCCCAGCTGGCATGACGTCAGACACCTTGCGCAGCACAGGACTGCTTAGGCTCGGACGCGGCTGTGTCCTACGAGGTGACACATTCATGCTACGTGCAACTTTAGACTATACTGACAATGTTATGTTATATGATCCCATTCACTTAAACATACCTAATATATCACCTATCAACTACATATTAAGAACCTCATTAAAAAATACGTCATTGCAAATTGAAACCCATGAAGATGAATTACAGAATATTAAAAAACAAATAAATACCATCAAAGAAGAGTCAAACTTAGAAACTTTATCGATACATGACTGGCACCATTATACCATGATATACTTAGTCCTAACCATAAGCATTGCACTGTTTGTAGTTTCTGTCCTTTGTTGGCGAAGGAAAATTGGTAGACGTAATTCTGCAAACCAAAAAGAAGAGACGCGAGGAAGCGAGCTGGGGCGCATGGAGCACCTGCACGAGGCTGACAGGCAACAGGGTGCGACGGCATCCCCATATTACAGTGAAATAAAGTGCAAACCAGAAGTACATGTTAGTGTAGATAGAGTGACAAGTGTTGTGCCCTCCTCAAGTAAAGTGAAATTTGACACTGATAGACATAGTGACTCATGTGTAAAATGAAAATATGAACCATAATAAACATTTAAAATATTTTATTGATTATATATATGTTTTGACTCTTATTTATAAATAAGTTATTATCGTATTGAGATATTTAAGTAGTTTCTATTACATTGTTGCCATGGATTATTAATAACATTGAAATATTCTTATGATAAATTAGTTAAGTGATTATGTGTAACTCGCTTTTTTACGCCTTTGCTTGTTTGTAAGTGGCAGTATGTACAAGTTACGTACATGATTTTATTTAATTAGGTTTTTGATTTGTTCATAGTTTTACTAGCATGTAGGCGCGATTCAATATTGCACTTTGGCCGCGAGTTCGCGACCTACTTTTTGTACAATGACATTAGGCCAAACTGGCCGAATGCATACGTAATTAAAGTTAGTGTTCAATTAGAACCCAATCGGTTAACTCGGGAGTTTCATTTTGACAACACCTTTTATCCCTTGGACACTCAATCTGACTTTTGCATATACATTGACGTTGACGTAGCTAACCGTTACAATGATGTTACGGAATTAAATCGATAACATGGCTTAAGTATATTAAATAAATAAAACTAAAATAAATAAACTTTCCTACACTCACACCAATTATCTAGTCCAAGAGAAGCTTCGTTATGAAACTCGTTAAATGGTTACTAGACAACGGATAAACATACATAAAATACTTACCCCGGTGCCATCCACATTAGGTCATAATGATCCAGACGTTTTTCAACTGTGGGTATTTGTAAAATAACCTTTGCACAGATATTGAATTTCTCAGTAGCTTAGACTTCATTTCGTTCGTTTTGCACTGTTCTGTAATCGTCGTGCGACAGTATCGTGAGATAGACGCGTTTAAAGTTGAAAAAGGTAAATTTTATTATTTTGTAGTTTTTGTTCATTAGGTATATATAATTTGTAATGGATCAACTGGAAAGAGAACGACAACGAATAATTTTAATTTTAGAGGAGCCTGATTTCTATAATTGCGAACATATACAAAGTGATGATGAAGAAGAAGATCGTTTAAGTAAGTGTTTAGATGAAAGTGAAACTGAGCAAGAAGGGACTGATAGTGACGAAGATATTTATATCAGCTTCTTTATTTTGATTTGCTATCATCATCTTTAGCTTTTACAGGAGAAACAACGGCAGAACCACCAGCTAAGCTTCCAGGTATTAGAAAAAGATGTCAAGAATACCAGTACAAAAAGACAGAAAGACCACCCATACCTGTCATGAATGTTAAAAGTTTATCTGCCCTCAACACATAATTTCGTTTTATGCAAATTGTACAAACTTGATCTCAAATGATGACTAGCTTTGCAGTCTATACCGTCGACATAAATGTTACTTTTTGTTTAACTATCATAGATATAAGTCTTATTTGTATACTAAACTATAACCTAGGTAAAAACTGAAATATTTTTAATTTTAAAGGGCTTAAGATTGCAGCCCTATTTTTTTGTTGTACTTTCAGAGTCTTTTGGTTAAAGAAATAAAAAAAGTTGTTAGTTCTGTTTTCTTATTTTTTATTTTACAAATCACTTAAATAGGGTTATGTCTTTTTAAAAACTGTGGCGGTTTAAAATATTTTGAGGTAATTCATGTTTTAGGCTATAATCTAAATCTGGGTCACCTTGACCCAACGTGGATTTCGGTGTAACACTTTTCCACGTGGACAACGCCGGGTTAAATACATACTTATTATACATAGAAAACACCCAGACCCGAGACAATTTAGAAAAACAATAATTTTCAAATTGACCCGACCGGGGATCAAACCCGGGACCTCAGAGATGGCGACACCATGAAAACCGATGTACAGTCGGCGGCATATCAACCTACCCAAATCTGTCAAATTTCTCCAATGAATATTGATCTTTTTAACCAAACTATAAAGTTCAAAATTGATTGTAGAAATTTGACAGTTTTGGGTAGGTTGATCTGCCGCCGTGTGTACAAACCACTCGACCAAGGAGGTCGTCAATATTGTCTTAATTTGGTTTTCTTCTTTTTTCGTTTTCTGATTCGGTATGAGGTATTACGTTGTCATTTTCATACCCGTTAGTGATTGCTATAAAGCTTTCAAAACAACAGAAATGAGGAAAAACTGAACAATAAAACAAAACTGACAGAACACGAATACAAATCCACGAAAATGCTAAGTTGGCCGCCCAAGGCCGATGTGTGTAATCGGCCAGTCATAACAGCAGTAACACATTTAATTCCATTGTACTCTTTACAAAACGAAAGTCATTATACTGTAATCACGGGTACGAAATAAGTAATTAATTTGGACCAAGCCTAGAGCTGGGGAGTTGCGTCCATTTTATTAGGATATCCTTGTACAACAGTAACACTTAAGGCCATTTGGATTTGTTATTGTCTGGGATAAAGCCGGCTAATAGCGTATTATACAAACACTTGGAATTTGTCAGGAAAACCAATGTCTCGGTATTTTCGTTGGAAGAGCTGTCGTCCGGATTGCGAGGGATCGTGCGTTCGAGCCCCACTTGAGGGGCAAGTCGTCTCTTTTCAAGTACCTACTAATTTCAAACTAACCAGAGTTAGGCTATAGATGTGAACCCACATCTAACACAATCATATTGTAGAGCTTGTTTCGTGGTAACGCATGAATAATAAGATTTGATAATCAGTAACGCGTGCATGATGCCTTTGGTGTTCACTTTCCATCGAACGGGCCGTATACTAGTTTATCTAATAACATAAACATTACCGTTTTTATTTGTACATCAGCTAACATAGTGTGTATGCTGCTTCAAACTGAGATATAAGTTGCGCACGGGCGCGGCCCGCGTCGCCGACGCCACGCGCGCCCTAAAGCACAGTTTTGTAATGACTCGCGTAGTTAATGATAGCGTGGCTGGTAGTTACGCACGCCGCCGCCGCTTAACACTGTAGTTGATTATCTCATTAGTAGATTACAGGTTCATTGGGAATGTTCCATTAACTGGTTGGAGTTGTGTAGGTTTTGTTTTAAAGTAGATAGGATAATGTAGTATTTTAAATTAATCAATTAGTCAAGTCCTTGGTAATTAGTGTAAATATGTTTGTTAGTGTAGTATTATATACAATTTATTAGTCCCGCATACTTATTTATTACACCACAGCTAAGGTTGGCTGGAACAGATCTCTTCTAGAGTTAAGCTCACCTTTATATATGTCCTGTGTAACGTGTGTTTAAATGTAATTTCTTAGTACAATAAAGAATTAATTAAACATTTGAAAAAATTATAAGTTTCGATAAAGTATTGTATCGATATATTATATTTTTGTACGATTGCGTAATTCCAGGAACTGCATCTGAAAATGTTTATAATAATTATATGAAAATATCTACTTTTTATATTATCAACATAACTTGTTTTGATTTATATTAGTAAATAAAGTTCTTACAATATAAAAAGGTTTTTCTTATTGTAACTATACCTCATTATGAATATAATGTAAGGTGTTGTAGCAAGTGGGCAACAAACTTAAACCATGCTCTTGTTTTGACATCATAAATAAAAATAAAAATAATATTTAATATTGAACGACATTCTTAAAGGGCCGTTTGAACATTTTCATATGACAAGTTAGTCTGGCCGATTCTGTGGTTCTAACTGTTGTGGACGGCAGTATTATGGAAATAAACGGTAATGGTTTCTTACAATATTATATTCAAATAGCTGTTTCATCTGAACAGATTGTTCGATATTTGCAAGCATAGGTATTTCATTCGAATGCTCGAGGTTATTATTAAAATATAATAAAAAAGATTTTACTTGGGTAGGTACAATTGTTCGGTCGCAGTAACTATATAATAAACAGGATCATGTTACATTATCGTTATTCGAAATTGAATTTGCTTTTAAAACTAGATAGCCAGTCAGTCGTAGCCTATTACGAGAAATCAGATGCAAAAAAAACATCAACAAAGTTACCCTCAGTAACATGTATATGTAACTTAGTGGTAATTAAAAATTTCAAAGCTGTTATTAATAGTGCCTTCGAAAAAGTTAACTAATCACCGCTGAGGGATTAATTATAGTTATAATCAACATAATATGTCCAGCAGAGTGTTGCGTGGGCGGCATGCGAGCGGGGGACGATTTGAAGGGCGGAACTGACCTATGACCAGGGTTTTGAATACCCGTTTCCAGTTTGGTAACGTTACCTCTATCTTATAGAGATAACGGTCATAACAAAGGTAACGTTAAGCATGGTATTGTTACCTGGGTGGCATTTTTACCAATAAATTAACCAACCGCTCTACGCGGATTGGCTAAAGCGTTATAGGTAAGAAAAAAGTAACGAAACTTTATTTTCTAGATAACGTTACCTGCATTGCCGCTACCAGTTTAACTTTTATATAAATAACGTTACTTAACGATACTTATAGTGGGAATTTGGTAACAGTATCCAGCCCTGCTTAGGACAGAGGCCTAACACTGCAAGGAACATTACGTAGTTCATCTATGTTGTCGCTCAGCACCCGCATAATAACCATAGCAAGTTGTATAGCTTGCTTGCTGCTGGCTGGCTGGGTATAGCGAGCTGAGGCTACGATTTTGACGAGACTGTTTTGCTTTTACATGAGTAACTTTAAGGCTAAAGCAACGGTCACTGCACTAAAAAGAACAGCACAGCGGCTCCCAATAGTTAGGGCTCACAACGTACTAAGTAAATTTTTAGATATTTAAAATTACTCACATTTTAAACCCTAAATTGTGCAACGGGTTTATTACCATATGCCATGCAATAGGTATATGGGATATTGCATACAGCGCAGTTACATGCGACACCTGGCAATGTTCCCGTTAATATTTATAATTACTCTAATGTTATTGACCATGATCGTTTAAACATTGGATCTAGTATTAGAAGCATTCCACAGCACGGGTGCTGGCTATCGACTGTTTGCAAAGTGCCTTAGCTGGTGTAATGCACGCATCTCTGCGAGCGATTCAATAAATTAGCGTCAGTTTTAAACCCACCGGCCGTGATAAACAAGCGACGGACGCGGCGCCGCCATGTTTGCCGCCCGTCAGCTGCGAATTCAAGCTCATTGTTATTGCTACTTTCGAATTACCATTTAGCTGTGATTAAGTTGGTTGTCGATGTAATTAGTAGGTATGTCTTTGAAAAGGAGGTCGAAAGTACTTCGATTTGCGTAGTTGTAAGTTAAGCAAGTTTCGTAATGCCGGGGTCTGCGAACGGGTGACCAAGCTTAACTATCTCCAGTGTTCTATGCTTTAAATCGCGATAAGTCGTTGATTTTGGTTGTTGTTGTAAGGTAGTAGATTATCATCATTATCATAATGCTGGGCTCAGGTCTACCCAAATGAACACGATCGGTTGAGGAGATGGAGTAGGTGTATCCCTCCAACACCACTCACTCAATCTCCTCAACCGATCCTGTTCATTTGGGAAGACCTGAGCCCAGCATAACGATAACGATGATAAGTTAGTAAATAGAGAGAGCAGTTCTAGTAAATAAGTTCGATAGTGTTATTTAACCCTATTCTTGGCATAGTGGATTATTTGAGACACTTAACTTTCAAAAAACTTCGAGTACATATTCTATACAAAGATATAAATAATTCCACTTAAAAAAACCTTGACAAGTATATAGGGTTATTCATAAGATTATAAAATTAAAAAAACTGGCTTGCTCTCTCAGCACACGTATTCCCTTTTACAACATGGGATCCTTTAACGGTGTGCCGTCCGTATATAAGTGACAAGTGTCATAATTATATTTTATTACATGTTACAATGTTTATTTATAATAATAATAATAATAAAAAATCATTTTATTTCAGCTATCAATATCCATAATTAACACATACAATAATCTAATACAATCAAATTAAATTACATTAAGTAAATTACATTACCTACTTAATACATATAAATTAAAACAAAATAATAATAATAACAATAAGAAATAAATAATCAATAAAACAAAATCAAATCAAATAAATGTCACAAATAATAATAATAAATTTATAAAAAAGAAAGAAACAAGAAACAATTGGGTCTGTGATAAAAACGCAAAGATTTTTATGTTAAATTATACTTTTAGTTCTTTTTTTTATTAACAAGTAAGTATTAAAAGCTTGTTTTTAAAAAGTTTTATTTTCTTTTAATTTTATTTGAAATGTCTTCGCCTATATTTATTTGATGCCGCGCGGCCATACTAACTTTGTATGAGGAATTTAACGTGTTAATTTGAAAAACAATAATTAAAAAAACTGCTCGAATAATCGAAAATGTGAGACGGACGATTTGTAGTTTAGACCATTTGGTGATTGTTTAGACAAAATCAGAGGTATAATCCTATTAATATTATAAACGCGAAAGTTTGTTTGGATGTTTGTTACTCTTTCACGTAAAAACTACTGAATGGATTTGGATGAAATTCGGCATACAGATAGTTTATAACTGGGAATAACACATAGGATACTTTTTATCCCGATATTCCTACGGAAACGGGAACCACGCAAGTGAAACCGGGAACCACGCAGGTGAAACCGCGAGCGGCCACTAGTAATAAAAAATTTAGATAAACTATATGATATCAACTAAAACGCTGCCGCCACTCGTTTTCATGATTTTTGCCCAATTTTAAATTGTATTGTAGAAAAAACTATAGTGTGTTAGAATTTATGGATCGGACTAATTGTAAACACGTCCCCTTGATATTAAATATATATTTTGTTTATTTAATACGATAGCATTTTCAATTTTTTTAGCATTTTTTGGTCGGTGCACCGAGTTGTAAAAACTTTTGGGTAGCAAGGTGATGACAGCTCGTAAGCCACAATACTGCTACGTTAGCAGTCATCGCAGGTAGGGCGGAATCATATTTATACAAAACATCCTTGTACCTCTTTGAAAAAAAGGCACAGTGTTGAAAAATTTCCACGAGCGGGATTCGAACCCGCACCCCATGCGGGTTCGAATCCGGGTGCCGGGTCAGGTGCACTACTTACCAACTATGCTATCGTGAGTCGATCCAACTCGCCGAAATCAATCAACACTATCTGTTTTCTGTATGTGTCAAATTGTAATTTGTTCGCAACAAAATTTGCGTAAAATTGTAAATAATCATCCTTGTACCTCATTGAAGAGATTAATGCCTCAAAGAAAATACATTTTAGCACCTGCCTATTCATTGCTGGGCTATTAAATTCGATTCAGTCTATTACAGTTCAGTAAATTTGATTTAAGTGACTGCTACAGACTGCCACTTAGAACCCCCCTCCATTGCTAAAATTAAAGAATGCAAATTATTCACTTTACAAGGTTTCTCTTGCACTTCTACTAGCATTTATTTGTATATATTATTGTTGTTGTGCTCGTATGTACAGTCAGTTGTTTTTATAAGTTAAGTTTTATTTAACATAGTACAATAATGTGTGTAATATTGTTGTGTGTTATAGTAGTTAATAAAATGATTGTCTATGTCTGTCTATATTATTTTAGCTTGAACACATTTCAAACTATTCACGCATAAAGTTTATCAATTCTGTTCAGTAATTTTGTTTGTGGATAGCAGCAGTGTCTCTGACAGTCGTTTAAAATGGTAATTTATTGATCGAATGCTTTTGCTTAAACTTTAAAAGCAAAATACAATTTTAAAGTAATACATATAGTATATGTAATTGGAAAAATAGGTAGCTGAAGTTACCTAACTGCTGGACAGATTTAAAAAATCGACCAGGCGCAAGTCGGACTGGCGCACAAAGGGCCCCGTACCAAAACGGTACAAAAAAATCATGTCTGTTGTATGGGGGCCCCCTTAAATATTTATTTTATTCTGTTTTTTAGTATTTGTTGTTATGGCGGCAACAGAAATACATCATCTGTGAAAATTTCAACTGTCTAACTAACACGGTTCATGAGATACATCCTGGTGACAGACGGACGGACGGACAGCGGAGTCTTAGTAATAGGGTCCCGTTTTACCCTTTGGGTACGGAACCCTAAAAAGTAAGATTGGTTTGATTTGATTGTTTTCAACAGGAATATTGTTTAAATCTGTATCGAAAACAAACTGACAGTAAGCTATTTGCGCCGCGTGAAATTCACACGCATTTTATAAACTAATCTCAAACCCAAATATTTAATGGATTCGCTGACGCGGCATAAGTATCTGACTCAGCTCAATTATTTCAACATACATATTTTTATACATGTTCAAGCGTTTTTATGTTATCTATCTTTATATCTGGGGACACCAGGAATTGCTTGAAATCACTAGGTGATGATGTCAAACGAATTACATTTTCTTTTTAAAAACTTCTAGTGGTATGACAAATAACTGCCATATTTTTAGTGATGAGTCGTTTCACTAGATTTAATCTAGTAAGATGGTAACTTTAAGAGACTATATAAAGGTAGAATGCTTGACTTATTGATTGAAAAACATGGAAATGCAGGAGCTAGAAATTTAAATTTTCGCAGACAGGTGCTTTTCAAGACGTAGACAGCAGACAAGACGGGGTTCTCCAAAGCTACCTGTAAATACGGAATAAGGGTACTAACGGTTGCTAGCATGCAATAAAGGGAAACCATCAAATATTATGATCAAAAACAGCTCACGACGTCACCGCCCGCGTGTCGCCCGCCCGCCGCACCCGCCCGCGTGACGCCCGCCGCACCCGCCCGCGTGACGCCCGCCGCACCCGCCCGCGTGACGCCCGCAACCGCAGCGCATGGTCGCGCTCCCGATATGTCGAGCCATCCCAATTATGATGCATTTATACACAAATTCAATCAGCGTGAATTATCCTGCATCAATTATGTCATTTTAACAGACCATGTTTACATATTGTTTTCTAAAGTTTACGCGAACACTACACATTGAAATGAAACAACTTTTACGGATCTACTCGCGTTTATTTTACACATTATGTATTTAATGTTTATCCTGACGTTTCATCAAGCATAGGCGCGAAAATAAGTCTGCAGTATGCGAACATTCCCTAGAGGGGCCCAACCATTACATCAGATTTGATAAACCACAAATACTCGTTAAAGAACAACGATTCATCCCTAGGATGATACGCGAGGCTATTGAAATTAAAAAACATCCTAATTTTAATAGAGAAGATGGTTGGAATCTACCACCAGCCTGGGATCCCATCATACAAAATATTAAATCCCAGCCCCGACACCATACTGCCAGACCAAAAGATACTGTAAGCTCTTTCTGCGTAAAACGGAACGCACCTGATTAAATTTAAATGAGGGTATACAAGCTACCAACTAATTATGAGATGACCAACACCTCAGTCTCCCTGTGACCACGGACCCTGCAAAGGGTTCGAAACGTCAGGATAAACATTAAATAAGTAATGTGTAAAATAAACGCGAGTAGATCCGTAAAAGTTGTTTCATTTCAAGACCATGTTTAATTTGTACAATAAAATAGTTTTGTTTGCATTTGATTCCGTAACTTTATAGTAACAAGTAAATAAACGTGCTATGAACTATTTACAAGGGACGTGTTTTTGGTTACGCAGTTAATAGTGTCGAATGATCAGAACCCCATTTCTGTATCCCGCATGTCCGCGTGGATGAAGCGTACCCGTCATGATTGTTGGCAATGAGGAGCGCGATGAGTGATGGAGCCGGCCGCGCACCTCCCGGGGTTATTAGTTGTAATACATTCCACTCTTGACCGCATACAACCGAAATCTTTACGCTAGAACTTCAATGAACAACTGCAGACTAGATTATAAGATATTCTTACAATAGAAAATACACACGTCATCAACTGTGCTTAAGTTATCTTTCATCACTTTTTGTCATCTAAATCCAAAAATCAATGGCCACATTTTAAACTACTAGCTGACCCGGCGGACTTCGTATAGCTTTGATAGTTTCTATGACAACAAAACAAACAAATAGTATTTCTATTTATTTATCACTAGCGGCCCGTCCCGGTTTCGCACGGGTGGACATTTCTTTTTTAATATAGCCTATTTTACTTAGCGCTAATGTAGCATTCTAATGGTGAAAGATTTTTTTAAATCAGTCCAGTAGTTTTTGATTTATTCGTTACAAACAAAAATACAAAGCTTTCCTCTTTATACGAGTAATATTAGTATAGACATGGCAAAACAGTAAAACCAATACGTTATCGAGTACCTTATCTTTTGTAAATTTCAGCGATCGCAGTCGAAGTCAGACGAAAAATCTTCCCGAGTAACAGAAAATTGGTCTTAACATCGAGCGGCCCGCTAACGCGCGCGATAAGGCTTTAATATGGCACCTGAGATAAGCCGCAAGCCAACCCTTCAGCAGCGCGGTCCGGCGCGGCGCACTCCATAACTCATGTTTCCAGGAGACGGGGCCTATTGTACCCGTTGTACTTTTTCGGCATTCGGCCTCGCAACATGATTGTTTAAAATCACCGAGCGTGTGCTCTCTGATAAGATTTATGTACTGCGGCTGACACTTAATTTCGTCCGTGTGCGCCCCTTGACGTTCGTCGCGAATTATTTTCCCCTGGATTTATTTTTATTCCCGTTGTAGAATTAGGTATTTCATACGGCGCGAGCGGGTGAACTTTTACATGGCACGCTCGCTTTGTTTTGCAATTTGCGAAAATAAATTGTGGCCACGTCGGCGGTGATAAGCTTAAGCCGGCAATAACGGCTCCGCTCATTCAATTAGACCGATGCAAATTGTTTCTCAAGGGCTATTATATAAGAAATTATTAATATTTTTTGTGAGGAAACGTAATGAGATTTGTCGCTTATTACCTTTTCGTCAGGGAGTTTCTCTTTGCGAGTGTAATACCTTACACCCCGCCTGCGACGTTTAAAAGAGGCCCGACGCGCCGCTCTACGGCTCTGCTTCTGCTAATTAATATGTAGCTAATTAAGCCTCGGAGCTGTCTTCAAAGCGGATCCGATACCTGCTCATCTTTATCAGGCTCGCTCATAACTGAGTAACTGACGTGACGTGACTGCAGACTTTTGTCACTAATTCTATAAAAAGAGCGGATTGCGACGCGCTCGCGAGCTGATAATTAATTTCATTAGCGCAGGTTCTATTTATTAATTAGCGTGTGATCTCATTCGTCTAATATGATTGTTGAGGAGCCGAAACTTTTTGTCGTAGGTATTACATAGAATTGTTTTGTGTTCAAATCTACAGTACTCGGATACTCGTGCGTATTGGTTTGGTTTCAATTCTATGTTAGAATAAAGATGTACGAGTAGGTACCTGCTTATTTTCTTTAAGTGTGTATTTGCATCATTTTTGATACATTTATTCATCAGCTTGACGGTGTTAGGACTACAGTAGAGAGGCGGTCAAACGAGGTTTACGGTACTAATGTGGATTAGCATCAAGTCTTGGTGTTAGCAGCAGCGGAGTAGATTATGCAGCCGAGGTGAGCTCCGCCAGCTTATTAAGGCAGCGCCGCGGTCGAAGGCAGCTAATTGAAACTGCCGACAAATAGCTACTCGTACTGACTGGGATCGGCACGTGCCATAGTACCACGCTTGGTTCAGTTTGAAAACCTACTTCAACGATTGGAATGTATCATGCAAATAATATTTTACATTAAAAAAACCTTCTAAATGTGAAGGATCTGGCAAAGCTTTTAGTGTCCAACTGGCTGGAGTCGGTTCAGAACCGGTTCCTGATCCGATCTGAACCTAGAATTCTCCGAGAATCTAGTAGGGATCGGGGATACCCACTCGTGCGTGATGCTATTCCCTCTGATGGTGCTTCGTTTCATATGGCTTGAGAGACCCTTAAGTTTCTCGCCGCCTCCCAAAAAAAACCCCGGTGACGCTAAAACACCATTTGAGGCTATAGGACTGTGACTAGGGACGCCGACTAGTATCAGAGGCCAAAGATCACTTTGGGCTAATTTACTAGAATAGTAAGTAGGTGATAAAACTTTTCTAAGATTGCAAAATCAAATAAATGTTTTGAACCCTTATACCATGTTAAGCTGTATATTGGTATTTCTTTACGCTGTTGTTCGGCCGGTGGTCGTGCTAACGCCTCACTGTCACGCGAGCTCTGGCGCTTGGTGGCCGCCGCCAAATTGCAGCCCTCCGAGAAGTAACTGCTCGTAATACAACATCAAAAATACTAAATGATACTGCGCTAGTGTACTGAAAGTGGTAATTTTGAGTTCCTCATACATGCTACTTTAAGTCTTACAAGTGATTTACTTGAACTGTTTATCACACTGCATTTCCGCAAAGCGTTTTGCTCCACCAAAGCTATTATTTGGTTTTAAAGAAATATGAATATTTGATAACTATCGACTTAAGTAAGTTCGTATTAACGTGGGTCGACAGTCAATCACACAATTTGAAATTGAAAGTTTCACACGCACTTTAGCAATACAAAATACCCTACTAAATACCTAAATGCGTGTCAGGCGTTAATTTGAACATAGCTCTAGTCTAAGTAGTTAGTATCATTATAGATAGTTTTTTTTTTATACTTAGCTCGGCAAATGTCTCCATCCCACCTGATGTTAAGTGGAAATGAAGTCCAGACGCGAAGACAACTGGTACAGCGTGGAAACAAACGTAGCATCAGTTAACTTCACTCTGCCGGCCCATAAGGTGCTTCTTCACGCCTCTCTTGAAGGACACCATATCATAGGAAGGAGGGAAAACGTGTGCTGGTAGCCTATTCCATCTTTTGGAGGTACGACAAAGAAACGAGTCACTAAATTTCTTTGTGCGCGATGGGATATTTGAGACAGTGAATCGGTGACTCCGAAGAGCAGCACGTGTACTCCTATGAAGAAAGGGAGAAGGTGGGATGAGGTCAAAGAGCTCTTCAGAGCACTTGCCCTGGTATAAGCGGTAAAACACGCTGAGTGACGCAACGTCTCTACGCAATTGCAGAGATTCGAGAGTATTTACCACTTCTGCATTGCCGATAATGCGTTCAGCGCGACGCTGCAATCTGTCCAAGGCATCGAGAAGGTACTTAGCGGAACCGTCCCAGATGTGCGAGCAATACTCCACGCAAGACCGTACCTGTGTCTTGTACAAAAGGCACAACTGGTCCGGCGTAAAGAATCGCCGCACTCTGTTCAGAATTCCGAGTTTTCGTGAGGCTGTTTTGATCACGGCTTCGATGTAGTCCCTTTGGTTTAGATCGCAGCGTATCGTCATACCGAGCATGTTGATACTGCTCTGCAGGCGTAGAGATGTATCCTGAAGAGTTGGAAGGGGAAGGAATGGTGACTTTTTTGCCGTGAACGCGCACACCTGTGTTTTCTTGGCATTGAACTCAACCAGATTATTGGTGCCCCAATTAGATATGAGGTCCAATACCCGATTGAGCTCAATGACAAGATTAACTCGATTCACTTCGGTTTCGACCCGCCCAGCCGCTGGCTGACCGTTATATCCTCCATGGACCGTACTATCATCTGCATAGCAATGAATATTTCCAAGTAGAAGCACATCATTGATATGCAGAAGGAACAGCGTGGGGGATAGAATGGACCCCTGAGGGACACCAGCGTTCACTGACATGGGCCGCGAAGCGCATCCATCAGATATAACACGGATTCTGCGCTCATGCAGGAAGCCAGCGGCCCAGTTGCAGAACTGAGCAGGCAGACCGTATGCCGGGAGCTTGGAGAGAAGAGCTTTGTGCCAGACCCGATCAAAAGCCTTGGCTATGTCAAGGCTAACAGCCACCGACTCACCACGCTTGTCAATAGCCTCACCCCATAGATGTGCAACGTACGCTAGAAGATCACCCGTTGACCGTTTCGGCCGAAACCCGTATTGGCGATCGTGAATTATGGAGTGTTCTTCTAGGTAGTGGACAAGTTGTTTATTTAAAATGCGCTCCATTACTTTGCACAAAACTGAAGTTACGGCTATGGGGCGGTAATTCGATGGATCTGACCGATCTCCTTTTTTGGGGACCGGTTGCACATTAGCTTCTCTCCAAGATTCCGGCACACAACCTGAAGAGAGCGAGAGACGGTAAAGGCGCGTTAACACGGGGGACAACTCCGCTGCACACATTTTTAGGATTATTGGAGGGATGCCATCAGGACCATTAGCTTTCCGGACATCGATTGACTGCAGCTCCGCACGGACGTCACGCTGCCTGATTTTAAAATCGGGCATTGTGTGGCCACAGTGAGAAATTGTAGGTGGCTGTGCATTGCAGTCATCGACTCGGGAGTTAGCCGCAAGGAGTTTGGCCAGGAGATCGACTTTCTCCTGCGGCTTGTGAGCTAAAGTTCCGTCAGGATATCTCAATGGTGGCAGCGAGGGTTGGCAGAAGTTCGATTGCACGGCTTTGGCCAGACGCCAGTAGCTACGGCTGCCCGTAGGATGCGTCAGTAGTTCTTGGCCGACTCGTGCAACGCGCTGGGCATCCGCTCTAATGTAAGCTCTTTTGCAGGACTTGGTGGCATTATTATAGGCTGCTTTCAGCGCGCGGGTTTCGGGATCCCCAAGAGCTTTACCCCTGATCCAAGCGCGGTATGCCGCCTGCTTGTTATCAACAGCGTTGGCACACTCGCGGTTGAACCATCGGTTGCGCCTGCCTTTGCTGATGAGATAGGAGTGCGGAATATAGTATTCCATCCCTAAAACTATCTCATCAGCAACTGCAGTCGCACTAGCTGTCGGGTCCTTCCCACTGAAGCAGCGCTGCCCCCAAGGAACGGATGCAAAATAGTTCCGCATACCATCCCAATCTGCCGACGAGTAAAGCCAAATCTGGCGTTTCGATACCGCTGAAGGCGGTAGCGGAGCCAGAGGCACTTTACTGGATACCAAGCAGTGATCCGAAGATCCCAAAGGAGCTCGAACCTCCACTCGGTAGCCAGCTGGGAGACTCGTCAGCAGAAGCCAAATCACATAAGATCTACAAGACTGAATTACAGTACAACACTAACAAACATACACATATATTTATAAAGATTTTTATAAAAGCTAGCACAAGTTTATTTGTGAATTTGTAATAACATTATTTTTACATTGCAGTAGGTAACACATTAGTTTATAAGAGTACCTACTTGCCACAGTTGTCATGAAAATACGAGTCATATTAGCTGCTCACAGCTGCAGTGGAGCCTCTGCTTTCAATTAGGCTGCGGCGCCTTAATGCGTGGTTGCGAGTCGAATAACTTTGTTATGGAGATCGCGCCCGCTCCAGTCACGACAGCTTTTTAGTGCACTTGGCGAGTGCACGGTTACTACTTTCATAAGTTCCACAGTTCTGTAACGTAGGTACTGTGACTGTTACACCGCTTTTATAAAAATTAAAAAAGTTTTGTTTTTAACGGAGGCCACGTGAAGTGAAAACATTATTAAATTAAATAATAATAGCAAGTGCATTCAGAGTTGCTGATTCCGTTGAACTTACACATCGGACAAACCTGGACTGCTTTTTTATTTACCTGTAACAAAGAGAAATATTAAATAAAATGATTTCATATCAGGCTATATATATTATTTAACTTAAGAATTATTTTAAAACATTCTTCACATAATCAATTAAGGTATTTTTTTCTTAATTATGCAAATATATTAGTAGGAGAGTATTTTTTTGAAGATAGCATCCAAAATAAATATTTTATTGGTATGAACCAGAAAGTAAGTTGCTATACTCGCACGCCGGATATTGAAAGCAGTCCTCAATAGCGTGTGCTTATCTTCGTAAGGCAGAAATTTTAAATAAAAAACAGACACTTTAAATTACTGTTGAATTACAGTTTACAAAAACAATTAATTAGCAATAATGAAAGCCTAACAAAAAACAACTTTATATAACTTTTCCGGACTGCTTAGATAGGCTCAAAACATAATGATACTTTTAAAACATCGGTGCGGTTACGGCTGTGTGCCGAACTGTTTGCTGACAAATTCGAATGATGAAACAAAACAAAATAAATTCAAACAAATTAAAAAGCAAACGGAACCCCTCTCATTCTTTAATTGCGCGTCTGAAGTCAGCCGCGGGCCCATTAGAGCCGTAATGGCCACGACCGTGTCTCGTGCGGCGTTATTTAAAAGTTAATTAGCTATCGGTGCATAGGGAAGTGTTGCCTGCGTGAGGTTGCGCCGCCATTATGTTTTGACATTCAATTATAAAGGTTCAATAGCTATAGGTAAAGCAAATTTTGTAATAGACCAGTGTGGGATGCAGTAACAAGCTTATTTTTTATACTATAAAGGTTGAATGTGGGATCGGTAATCGGTTGGCCTTCACTTCACCGGATAGTGAGATGTAAGTGCATTTCAATTCTCAACTACTGCGATACTGGCTATCTTATCTCAACCTGTCGGCACATGTGATAGCTAAAAGGACCAACCGAATTGAGAACAGTATTATGTACCCCTCGCTGATCTAAGACCGGGGCGGTCCAACCATTAGACCACAACGTTTATTGTATGTAATCTTTTCCAAGTATCTACAAAAGTGCTTAACGTTAAGAAATGGAACATGATATAGGTAAAGAAAAGTTAAGTACCTATATTTTTTATTTAGATCACTGTCGGCAGCATTTTCAAAATCCTATCACCAGCACTACAAAAAAAACACAGAAATTATTTCAATAGTCAATAAATATTAAATAATATGCTTAATAAAACAAAAAAAATTACAAGTTTTACAAACATTTGGTAAAATTTTAACCGGAAATACACTTGGGCATTTTGTTTGCTTAAATCTATTAAATTACCGCTGCCTAACCCACGGAATAGATAATTATTTAACTGTTTTGTGGCCTAACCAGTCTGCGGGAACTGGAGGAATGTCAATTCCACGCATTTTAATTATTGATGTCATCATTTATTTGTCCAGGATTAAAATTATAAAACAATTTTAAAGCACAGACAAGAATTATCGTTATGTCCAAAATCAAAAAAAACCCAAACGAAGCGCAGCGTAGCAAGGGCCAGTCACGGAAGGGGAAAGTGCAGTCACGGAAGGGGGTAGCGCCATAAGATTGTACAAATCGATTGTATCGACACAAAGAGAAAACGATATCAGCACCTCTAACGGTGGGTAATGTAAACATTTTACGATAATTATGCTAACTAAAGTTTGACCATTTCATGAAGTAGCCGCGCGTTTAGTTGCCTATATCGAGAAACGATTTCTTATTATTGATCTGCCCAAACCACATTATGATGTGACCAATAGACAGTGAAACATTCATGAAATGCTCGAGCATTTAGTGAAGTGAGCAAATCTACGATATGGCTATGACACATACACTACGACGCATAGTAGCGCTCGTAGCACATCAGCTGGTGTGGTACCTGTCCTATATCTACGAGTATGTTCCGAATATTTTAATGATTTGGAGGTACGGTGAAACGTCGTTGTAATTTTTTATCAATAAGCAAATCGATAAGCAAATTGCTATAAAATTCTTTTTGGAGTATACAGTATAAAACGCCAGATAGTACGTATAAGTAACAGATAATAAAAAAACAACATTTTGGAACAACAACTTTTGATGTTACTATTTATTTTTATATAAGTATTATTTCTACGTGGTTATGTTATTGTTATTTTGTTGTTGTTAGAGCCTGTGTAGGTGCCTCGCTTACTCCCACCGCGCGCCGTTGACCGGCAGCCCGCTTCACACAGCTGCCATTTTTTATTAGGGTTCCGTAGCCAAATGGCAAAAAACGGAACCCTTATGGATTCGTCATGTCTGTTTCTCTGTCCGTCCGTATGTCACAGCCACTTTTTTCCGAAACTATAAGGACTATAATGTTGAAACTTGGTAAGTAGATGTATTCTGTGAACCGCATTAAGATTTTCAAACAAAAATAGAAAAAAAAACAATAAATTTTAGGGGTTACCCCATACTTAGAACTGAATCTCAATTTTTTTTTATCAAACCCATACGTGTGGGGTATTTATGGATATGTCTTCAAAAATTATATTGAGGTTTCTAATATATTGTTTTTCAAAACTGAATAGTTTGCGCGAGAGACACTTCCAAAGTGGTAAATGTGTTTGCCCCCCCCCCCACTGTAACTTCTAAAATAAGAAAAATATATGATTCAAACTTCCACCGAAAATTGGTTTGAACGAGATCTAGTAAGTAGTTTTTTTTTAATACGTCATAAATCGTAAGCCGCAAACTTTTATATTATGTTACTTGCTATTACGGAACCCTTCATGGGCGAGTCCGACTCGCACTTGGCCGCTTTTTTGAGCAAGTGTTCTTATTCTTAATTTCGTTGTAGTACAGTGAAACATAGCAGTATATCCTTCTATCTTATGGTGATGGGGATGAGGAGTAAGCGAATAAGGTGATTACGAGTATTTATTTCTTTTAATCTTAAAAACAAAATAAAACAAAAGTGTGTTGACAACGGAATTATTTTTCATTTAGCTATCAGTATGTTAATGAATGATGGCTACAGTTTAACAATATAACAGTAGTCCTAGCAATATACTACGACTTCTATTAGTCTACGAGCTATGTAAACACAAACATCAATTGATCTTTACTCGTATAACAAATTATTTTTGTAATACAAAAATATATTAACCTCGTTACATATTTTAAATTATAACGGCAAAGCACCGGCGGGCGCGCCTCCCCGACGCGAGAGCACTCAGCCGAGGACTCGCGCAAAGGGTTCGCTGCATCTAACGACTTTATAATTTTATTCGACATTCATACAAGGTCGACTTAAAAATGTGCTCGTATCTCGAAATCTGTGTCGTGCGATGTGATATGCCCAAATTGCCCAATTACCCACAATCGGTGTCGTCCATCTTTATGACGGCACTTGTTTTTACGTTAATGGCGAAGCACTCTCGGTTTGTTTGACTTCACTCAGACGCTGAAATTTGTCCGAAACTTTCAATAAAACGTATGACTGAGTAGTTGGTAGGTACACCATTAGGTGTGACATGCGACATTCATATTTTATGCTGATGTAAATTGATTTAGAACTTATTATCATATAATGACAGTATCAAAAATAGTCATCGTAATATATCAAGAATGCACATTGTAGCTATCGGCGTATGTACGTTTTATATTACAAGCTTATTTTAACGATTTACAATCTGCAATAGACACAACTAAAAGCGTAAGGCATTTGATCAAATCCTTATAAATAAATATTAGACAACATCACATACATTGCTCTGATTCCAAAGACAGTAGCTTAAGCGCTTGTGTTATGGAAATCAGAAGAAACGACGTTGTAGTTCACAACCACCCAGACCCGAGAAAATATAGGAAAAATTGTTTTTCTGCATTGATCCGACCGGAAACAGAACCGGTGACCTGGAAGATGGCAACACCAGAAACCGGCGTGCGAGCCACTCGACTACGGAGGTCGTCAAAATCCTTATCAATGTTCTTTTTCAACTATACAGAAATATATAGATGTGTTTTTTTTGTTGATCGGCTGACATTAAAACGATACTAACAATTGAAATGTGGCTGACTCCGATGCTTGTACCACATCCTCGTCCATTAGGAAACGAAACGAAACGAAATGTGTAAAGACACAATGGAAAGTGTATCCCTGCGATGTATTGAAAGCGAACGTTTCCGTTACGTTTCCGTTATTTCCAATGATACGTATTGAGATAGGTGGAGTACTCTTACTCTACATACTCAAAGATAAATGGATATATTGAACTTCCAATATTATTATCATGCCACGCTTATATTATTATAAGGTCACATTATGTCATATTGTCTTGTTTATACAACACTAAAAATTTCTGCTGTTATATGTAAGTTCAATTTCCAAAAACAAGAATCAATTTAGGTTGATGATAGTAACTTAATATGTTCTCAATAAAACATGTTACATCTGATGGCAAGAGCTGGATGAGAGTAGTCGCGGATCGTGCTCGGTGGCGTGCACTTGAAGAGGCCTATGTCCAGCAGTGGACGTGTGAAGGCTGATGATGATGATGATGACATCTGATGGATGTTTCTGTCTACTGACTTGTAAGCTGAAATATGTAAGTGATATTCATTATCATCACATTCGCAGTCCATTCCTGGAACCTGTAAACTGCCCGCTGGATTAATGACGCGGGAGACGCGCTCGACGTATATTCGACCATCTTGTCCACAATTTATATTAAAATGTCCGACTAAAATTGTAAGCTCGCATTTTGGCTCTCTCGCAAATTATTCACGTTTAGATAACAAGTGGGTCGGTAACGCGCTTGGGCCTATTTGTACGATGGAATGAAATGGGATTTTAATGCAATCAAATCGTGTTTGTTGGCGGGTTTCATCCAGTGGCAGTATAAAGGAAACTGATATGTTTTTATTAAAGTAAACATAATATGATGTGCATTTTTTAATAGCCATGGTTACTATACACGGATTGGTATCTATCGAGGAAAATCCGGCAATAAACTCGATAGGTACTTATTTAGAAAAACAATTACTAATATAACATACAGCTAAGATACATTTTATATAAAATAAAGAAAATTATCCTCATACATATAGGTAATTTACGTAAATCTATATTCTTACATAAAGGATAATATTATACTCACATTTACTGTTGCAAACGTACCTGCAAACGCTTGGGGACCAATTGTCAGACGGTAAAAAAAAAACTGCATCCGAACTCAACTTTAACATACCTACAAATAGAAAATCAGATTCGTTTTAATTGAATGTCGCTGTGTATGTTGTGTGTATGGATGTTTGTATCTGTTGCATTTATGTCTTTGGTGGTGTTGGTTTTATCTTGTTCTGTTTTGTTTTTATATCGTGTATTTTTTTTGCTTTAAGCTATTTTGTTGCCGTTCCCTGTTTATATGTATTAAGTGTTAGAAAAATTACCTATGAGACGTCCACAACAGTCCAACGTCGAAACACCTTTTAGATGCCCTGACATTATATTGAGCGGGAGCCTTTTTGTGTCATATAAAACATTTTGGTATGTTTTTTTTGTGAATACTGTTCCTATATTTGTGACACAAATCAAGATTTTTCATTTCATTTCATTCACTTAATTTAATTTAATTTCAAAATAGAAATATAAAGAATTGTTAAGTACACACGGCGGCAGATCAACCTACCCAAAACTACAATCAATTTTGAACTTTATTGTCTAGCTATTAGGATCAATATTCATTGGAGAAATTTGACAGATTTGGGTAGGTTGATCTGCCGCCGTGTGTACAATAATAATAATACCCTGTCATCTATAGATTTTACTATTTGTACTGTCATGATATTTCATTGATCAGAATAAACAACATTCATTAGTAAGTAGCTTAACACAAAATAAAAAAGTGAAATGTAAGTATTATTAATTATCTTTTCTGGAATCGAACGCTACTAAAACAAAGAATGGTGAATGGTATTTGTCCTGTCACTCGCGACACATTACGATGACGCGTCGTCGGCCGCAAACACACAACATTTGGAATGAGTGTTAGAGGCATTTCAACATTTAATTTACCTGAATAAATCATTACACAATCGGTGATGCCTTACCGAGAATTAATTCGCAGCCGCATCATCAAAATAAAATGACGAAATTATATCTAAGCGGATTACGATCGGTTATTATTTGAACATTGAATGGAGAGTGAAGTCGCCCCGAGCCGTCTACTGTTGTAATTTTTAAGCCTCTTGTTAATGCTATTGATCGTTGTCTTTGAAGGTAAAACGATATGAGTAGGTAATATTTTCTAAAAGTCTTTGAAATTGTAGAAACTTATCTGTATATTGATAAAAATATTTTAATACAACTACTTGCATACTAAACAAACTATGCATATATAAAGGCATCACAAAGGTATCTACTGATGCTTAAACAACTGGTTCCCCCCACCCTCCCCCACCCTTAACCGCCAGCTGCCTGTACGCACCACAGAGTTCAAAAAAACAAGTACTCAACATTGAGTCCGAAAAAACAATTATGAAATAACAGGTACGAAATAACGAGTACGATGAAATAGCTAGTAAGAAATAACAGGTACGAAATAATAAGTACAGTGTAATTACAAGTACAAAATAACATCATCATCATCAGCATCATCATCTCAGCCAAAAGACGTCCACTGCCGGGCAAAGGCCTCCCCCAAGGATCTCCACAACGATCGGTTTTGTGCTGCTCGCATCCAGCGGCTTCCCGCGACCTTCACCAAATCGTCGGTCCACATTGTGGGAGGTCTGCCCACACTGCCTTTCCGGTACGCGATCGCCACTCAAGGACCGTTCCGCCCCAGCGGCCATCAGTCCTGCGAGCAATGTGTCCTGCCCACTGCCACTTACCATTGCTCTTTGAGTTACCCTGAGCTTTCTGATAAGGCCCATAGTGAGCTGGCAACATATTACACTGGTCAAAGATTTGAGACGCATCACCTGAGGAAAGCAGAACCATTGCGCGCCGTTCTTCCATTAGTTTCAGATCATAATCTGAGAGCTTTTTAGTTCCTTTTGTACGGTGGGTTTTAAAAAACTTGGACTCTAACGTTTGGATAGTTTCCATAAACCTGTTGCTGTATTCGTCCACATTTTAGCAATCATTTTGGCACTCGAAGCGATTCTGCAATTTGAGCTGAAAGCTTTCGGGGTTTTGGGTTCGGATGGGTGCAGGACGGAGCGTAGACCTTATCAGTCGACGTCTTTCCAGCTTAACGTTGATATTCAATGTGCCTCTTACCAATCGGTGATCGCTGCCAGTGACTGTGGACTGCACAATGACATCATTGAATATTTGCTTCCTCGTCGACGTAATAAAGTCAATCTCGTTTTTGTTGCACCATCGGGACTCATCCAGGTCCACGTGCGGTGTTCAGCCTTCCTGAAAAAGGAATCCATCACAAAGAATCCCTCCTTTTCCAGAAAGTTTGCCAGCAGCTGGCCTCGGGAGTTCCGATTACCAGCCCCAAATCGTCCCACTGTCATCTCATCGCCGTTTCGTTTGCCTAGTTGTAATGAGTTTTGGAGGCTTGTATGGCTCTAGAGATGTCCTCATACGTAGCCTCCACCTCATCGTCGGGGTGTGTCGTAGTAGGAGCATAAACCTGTATGACCTTCAACGAATACCGTTTGGTTATTCTGAGTGTAAGGTACGTTACCCTAGGCGACACACTCCCGGTCTCGACATCGTTGTTCACGAGGGACTTGTGAAAGATGAACCCGACACCACCTTGGGACAGTTGTTTGCTCTCCCGGAAATAGAGCAAGTTACCAGACTTGAGGATTATAGAGACCTCCCTCTTTCTTTGGACTAAAGATAATCCAACTATGTCCCACCGTATCTTGCTCAATTCTTCCTCCAGTTTGTATAAAACAGGTACGACATAGTACGTACAAAATAACGAGTACGATGAAAAAGCTAGTACGAAATAACAGGTACGAAATAATAAGTATGATGTAATAACAAGTACAAAATAACAGGTAAGAAATAATAAGTACGATGTAATAACAGGTACGAAAAACAAGTAACCCATATTAATTTAAACTGTTTAATGACAGTCGCTTTTTCACAAAGTGTAAAAGAACCGGAACTTTAAGAAAAACTAACTATTTTATATAATAAAGTAGTGGATTCTCTACCCGCCATCCTACCCCAGTAGGTACATTTTTCAATTTCAAATATTTATTTTTAAGGGATCTTATACAGCGCTATATCACATAGTTATAAGACACAAAGCAATGCTTGGCACCATGATTTGCTAAGTAAAACTGCAAAAAAGTACAACGTATAAATGATTATGACCTCCATTTAATCCACCTGATTTGACATTTTACAGTTAACGTTCATAATAACATACTAGCTCTTTTCCCGCGATTTCGTCCAATTTTAATTCGTATTTTTCCGTACAAAATTCTATATTCTCTAATAACAAATAGAAACATTCGTCATCATTATCATCAGCTCCTTTTAGTCCCCACTGCTGGGGCACGAGCCTTCCCTATGGATGGATAGGGAGTACGGGCCAACGGTACGGTGGTGTATGCACCATCACGCGGGCCCAGTACGGATTGGTGGTTGTTAACGACTGCTTACGCAACTGGGACCAACGGATTTACGTGCCTTCCGAAGCACGGAGGAGTTCCTTAACCTCAGCGCTCGCAGACCGGGTGCATTAACCACTGCGCCATCGAGCTCCTCCAGAAACAATACAGAGTTTTTTTATCAAAATAAAATATAGCCTATGTATTGTATATGTATATGTATTCTATTAGACAATTTTTTTTGAAAATGGAACAGTTTTTCCAGAGATAAAACTGCTAAAGCAAACAAACTCACAAACTTTATCTCTTTAATAATAATACGAGTAGTATATATAAGTTTGCGACAGTTAGCTTATGGTAATACGTTACACTACTCATATATATTACAATCGAAAAGTGGTTTTAAACCATTATGTATAATCCTAGTTAGAAGGCCTATATTATACCTACTGTTCGGAACAGACTGTACGGCCGAATGGCCGTGGTTCCTATGCCTCCAAATATTTATACTGATTGTACTGACATCACTACTTGAATGTCACTTCACGTGCGTTAATGTTATTTGATAAAACTTCTAGAGAGAGAGAATTTTGTAACTTTTGGTTAAATTTGTAATGTCCTAACGAGGGCAAATCCGGCTGCGTGGTTGAATCGAAACCCAGCTTGGAAACGCGAGTTTTGTGTCCGCGTTATAACCTCTCGCGGGAGAGTGATTCGTATTGGTGTGTGGTGACATCGTGCTTGCTTGTGAAGCGGCACGAGCCGGGCAATACAAACCACAGCAGCGCCTCTGCTGAGGCGCTGCTGCGGTTGCTCGGCTCGCGCCAGCAGGCGTGACAAGCGGAGAGAAGGCCCCGATCGAGCCCCGTGATCGCCGGATATCTAGGGAACCCGTCTTTCCCTGGCCTTCCTCGCCACCACCCTCTTTTGTTCCGTCTGACAGCTTCTAGGTTCCTCTGGGAAAGCTCTGGTGAGTTTTTTAAGGTTTTTAATTTTTAATATTGGCTGGCTTGGCCCGCTAGAAACCGAACTTGAAAAGGTCTAAATCGGTGAATCACCTGACTAGACGGAGATACCACATTGCCAGTTTGGTTGTCCACTATATGGGCCCGGTGGACACTGCTCCGAGCTGATGGTTTATCTCTAACACCTACCTCCAATGTTTTCGAATGATATATATTAAAAAACTTATACCTTTTAACTGAATACCCAAAGACCAACATAATTTAAAACGATTTGTCAAAAGAAACCCTCCTTGATGAAACTGCTAATTATTTTATTTTGAACCAGTTATTAACCTGCGGAACATTTAATCACTGTCATATTATCCAAACCACGGCCAGAAAATGGCACGCAACGCGCGCCAGGCTACCGCCCGTGGCGCGTTGCGCCCGCTTGCGGCATACTTGTCGCAAGCACCAAGCACTATTATTTTTATAACAGCTGACAATTATTAAGAGTATATCGCCTGTGCTAACTGTTATTCGGCCATGTATAGTTATTTCTGATGAAAAATGTAGAAACTATAAAACAAATTTCATCAAATCTAGATTCCTACCAATACTAATAGCTACAATAACTACTCGTAATTAAAAAAATGTTGTATGTACACATGCCTGCACATAATTTCCTCAAGAGACATTAAATTTGCCCCAACGGACCGGCTCCCGGCATTTTGAAACATGGCCGCATTCGGCACGGCACCTGGTGCCGGTCGCTGTCGGTGAGTGGTTATAGTACTGGAATCTCAGAACAATAACTAAAGCTATTGTTCTGAGACTGGAATAAACGCGTTAAATGAAAATCAAGTAACAGACAAGGGTCGCTATATACACCGACTAACCGTCGCCAACCATACAATTATTTATAAAAATCTGTCATTTTTGTTGACCTCTAGGAGGCCAGATAAAAAATATATTAAGTATAGATTGCTCATAGTATACAAAATGCAATGAAATGGTGTGGTTTTTTGAAATTGATAGGTAGATATATTTCATGGAAGAGCATACATGGGTAGATCAATATATAAATTTTGAAGGCAAATGGAGGCGGCTCAGCTAGTGCTGACATAGGACAGCGCTGATTTTCAGCCGCTCCCACTCCTCTAAGGACTATTGTGTAACATCTTTCCGCTCGCTTTCTATATACAATTTGTGGGAGTGATTTCGTGAAATGTGACGGAAGTAGGTGTAACAGTGTAACAGGAAGTCGGGGAAGCGCGCAAGCGCGCGCCATTTTGTAAATTTGAAATCGATATTCTGAACATGACATATTATTATTATATGTGACATATTATTGTGTCATTTGACTTTAAAATGTCATTTTGATATGTCAAATGTCTTCTAATAAGTATTTACTGCATTTATTTTCTAGTTATAAAATAATGTAATACCTCACCCATTTTTTTCAGAATATCATGTTAAAATTGTTTATTACTAAGGTGAGATGTCAAATGTTACACATCAGCGACTACTTTAAGGCTCGCTCGTTTTTTTTTATTGTTTATGTAATTATTAGCACACAATATCTGTATTATGTTTTTGTTTTTCATGACTGTTATTTTGTGTATGATGTAGCCGAATAAATTATTTACTTACTTACTTACTATTAACTTGAACACTTCTTAAAGCATGTAATTGCTACAAATTTAGATTGTTGTACAAAATAATGTTTTCCCCAGTAGCTTCTTTAGTAAATCAAATTCAAACATCATGTGCTAGTGACTGCTGCTCATAGTAACAACAAACATTATATTAGCTTATTTGAATTAAATTTTGTTAAGTGACTCTGCATGATTTCCAGGTAGATTTGATGTTGCGCTGTGTTGTTTCACAGAATATCAGGTGTGCTCACTTTCTGCGCAAGTAACCTATTTACACATCTGTTATTAAATATTATTGATACGGTTAAAATTTATTTTACGGTTTCCTTTTGCGAGCGGGATATTAACCTGCACCTTCGTCAAGAAACGAAAACACCAGATTAAAATCACTTCAAGTCGTCGAACCTAAAGATACCAGTTATACAATATTCTACTACTGAGTTTTATCTTCCCTTATCAACTTTAAATTTTAAACAAAATATTCCGAACACAAATGAGCCTACTAAATATTATATAATTATAATTGGCATTACCATGTAGCTAAGTCACTATTATTAACGTTAAAGACGTCGTATAGATAAATGAGTCATCCTCGCACCCCGCCCTCCACACTAACAGCCCACTTCGCCCCCGCACACAGTATACATTGTCTCCCAACAGCTCTATACGACCATAGAGCTGCTCATGGCGCGAGCAATGTAGTTTGTTTTAAACAATAGCGCACAAAGTTGAGGGATATTTAAGTAGCTAGAGTCTTCACACGAGAGGATGCGCCTGTAACCGATACGAAGCGGTCGTTCTTCTTGCCACAACTACCATCGCTGCGTCGGCTATTTTGCCAGTGCTTGTGTCAAGTTGTGAAGAGGCGATGTATTACGCTCTGCGCGGAGTGTTGTATCCCGTTGTGATTCATGGTAGGATGTCGGGAAGAACGTCTCCCGGTTGTGGTAAATGGTTTCGTGGAGGGTGTTCATTCAGCGCGAGTTCTCCAGCCATTATATTCCTTTTGGCGCGAGGGTGTATAGAACGCGTATAACGAAGCCCTCTTGCAATAATTATGCTGACAACTCTATAAAAATTTTGCTGAATTATTCACTGCTTTACATTTAAGTGACGTAATAATTTATTTATGAACTTGGAAACTATTTGAGGAATCAATAATCTCATTTGATTCGGTTTCCAATAAGCTAAAGAAACGGCTTTCCGGCACCGACATTTCGCTATCGATGTGCGTGTTATTTATAACGTTTACTTATTTACTAAGTTCTGCCTGCGGCGTTGATAACATTGTATAATTTCGAAAAAAAAGTAGCCAAGTAAAAGCAATATTTATGTTACCATTTTATTTATTTATTTTAAATAGACTATCAACATAACATACACTATTCAAATTTAAAAATACAAGTTTATCTTAAGGCTAAGTGTTGTCTTAATTATAGGCAGACACGACATGCAATATAATTATCATCAATAAACGGAACATAAATAGACAAAACAAAAAATACAAAACAAGCATTACAAATTTAACTATCTCTCTAAAGCATTACAAACACTTTTCATTATTTATAGATTAAATTAAATTAAACAGACAAAATTAAATTATGACAAAATATCTAAATTAAAATCAAAATCAAAATTTAAAATTAAAATCAAAATCAAAAAATTAAAATCAATAACAAAATTAAAATTAAATCATAGTTAAAATCAAAATCAAAATCAAAATTAATCAAAATCAATCAATTCAGTTTCAATTATTCAAAGTCTGTGTAACTATGCCAATGAAATGATCTCTTTTAAGTTACTGGACAGTGTTTTAAGACCATTTTCCAGTAACTACACCGAACAAGTGCGCATTCTCTCGCTGACCCGTCTCAAATTTCCACCCTATGTTTTTTTAATGTATACGCGTATATTATAGTTTGTATTTAAATTATGTTAAATCTTTGCTGATATATGCGGAACCCTTATAATTAATTTGTAAGTCAATGTAACTTTGTAATGTGTATGGTAACAGATTTCACTAAGTTTTTTTTATAGAGAACAAATTATAATTTAACTGGTAGGATTATCACCTTAACATGCTGTGCTTTCAAGTTAGGTTACCCAGAAGTCAAGAAATAGTCTAGTTTAAGTAACAACTTAATATCTGAAAAAGTGGTTGCAGTTAGAAATATATCTTCTTGGTATTTATAATACAACTAGCAACATTTTATGAGAACTCTGAACAAAACACGGCATGTCGCTTGGAAGCAGCATTGGAAAAGGAACAAACTGCTCACTTTGAGAAAAACTGGTTTAATACTAAATAAGCGCATAGCGGGGATGCCTTTGACAAATAGCACGTTTGCTCGCACCACGCCCGAGAAATATCACTTGAGCTTTATTCTAAGCCAAACCAGTTGTGTGCCACAGAGATATTATTAACGAACGTGGTACAAATGTTTAGAGCAGACGGATATAAAACTTAGAAGACGTAGCAGTAAACTACATCTTATAACAACTCAGACTACTTCTGTTCAGGCGCGGAGTGGCAACTCGTTGATCATCGTCATGATTCGCGGAAAAAGAATTAATACTTCTCGTGTACCTTCAAACAACTAGTCCTTTCCTCAGGAAATTGTTTAAAGTTATGTTGCAGGTTATTAGAAACTTTATGTGTTTCCTTACATTGCTTTTATTTCTAAATACTTTAATTTTGTTGTACGTAGGTACATGGAATACAATGTAGGTTGGTCTACTCATGTTTACCATACTCTCATGGCTCTCTAACATTTTAAATAGCAAATTGTGCAATAACTTACTTTTAAAGTAAACTATCTTAACCTTATAATTTTTATTACATGTTTGCGATAGAGATGAGAAACTGTTATTAAGTAAGAAAACTTGACAGATTGGACTCTGTAACGTACCGCATAACCTTTGCTATCCTTGTTGCTGGTAGTTTTCTTTACAAAGTCTCCCACCAGAGACCAAAAACCAAATAGAATAAACAAAATGAGAATTTATAAGGTTGATGTATGTAGAGTGTTCGGCCGACATGAACCACAGAATATTTCAATTTATAAATGGCTTTGTTAATATTTTACCAGAGTACCATTTTGTGCGAGCACAAGCTTTTCATATAAATAGTAAACAGGTCAGGTTTAAGTAGTTGTAATGTAAGGTAATGGCAATAAGGTTAAACATAACGCGAGCAAATAAAAGAGCTTCATTGTCATGTCAAAGCATGTCGTAGTGATCACTACATTTTATCGTTAGATTGGCTTACTACAGCGAGAGGAACGGTAGTAAATTTAAAGTAGAAATTATTCTCTAAAAATGGCTGAAGACTTGGCCGGGCATTTCGCACATAGCCTTGAACGGCGTCTGTCCTGTGCCAAGTAACATACCCTCGAGCGTCAGGTGCCGGCCGGTGCAGTCCGGCGCGCCGCCGGGCGGTGACTAATGGCGCGGCTATCCGGCAGCCGCCATTGTCCCGGGAGACATTGCGACCTTTGTTCACCACCTGGACCCCATTAATACTGGATGTGCGAACTTGAGGACACATGCGTTTACATCGGTGCAGTCGTTGCTGATTTGTATATTCACTCACAAGTGATATTAATATCGTCCTAATTAAATAATTTAGGAAATTCGACGCGACGTGTCGGTAATTCATATGGAACTGGAACTAGAATTTAATATGAATTGAATTGGGCTTATATTTTCCGAAATATTTTATTAGTATTGCCTGTACACTTAACTACTTAATTGCAACTCTCAATTAATACCCATTGACCATACCCATATGACTTTATAGTTTTGTGTAGGTATATTGAAAAATAATGCATAGAAGAAAGATTAGACCAAAGATTAAATATGTTGTTCTTTCCTGATTCGTCAACCACCGCCGCATATACCTACTTACTTACCTCTCTGTTGAAACACAACAGCCATTATATAAATAAGAGATTGTCTGTTTAGTAATTTTGAATTTTAGCTAGACCGCGTTGGCTAGTTATTGCATTGTGTAATTAATTTAATGAATGTACCGAGCAAATCGCCCGCCACGCATCATGACATTGTCATGCCGCGCCGCCGCCGCGCCGCCGCCGCGCCGCCGCCGCGCCGCCCGGCTAATGTTATCATTAACATACGTCATAGACTGAGCATGATGCAGAGCCGTCGGATGGGTGGCAGGCAAATTAAGCCTACACAATAAAGATTTTAAAACATTATTTTATTACCAACAGCTGCAATAAAACAGCGGAACGAATGTGATCCTTAAAGTTTGATCATAAAATAGCGAGTGACGGAGTTTTCATTTAAATCGTTTCATTTTGTAAGGAGCTGCTAAAACGACAGTACGACCCCAATTGTTATTTATTGGTCATTAAAGTCGAAGTCAAAGTCAATTTTTTTTATTCAAATAAATTTAAGAAAGAAACGTCCATACATTAAGTACCTACTACCCATTCTGGACGTCGATTTTTTAGCTGAATGGGCGCAAGAAACTCCACAGCTCGAAAAAAGTATGGTGTTACCAAATCATACGTACAATATTTAACTTAATACATTCAAAACATTCAAAAGCCCGGAATTACAAATTACAATTAAAATGTGATAGTGACTACCAATAATGTTTTTCATTGTAAGCTTACATAACGTTTCACATGTATGCTGCAAGATATTTTATAATTATTTTAAATTTAAATCTAAATTGGTAACAGGACTGTACGTGTGTAGATAAACATAATTATATTCTCGATCGAAGTAAGACAGCTTACCAAAAAATTATATCTAACTACCTACTAATCTTGTATTTAATCAATTAGTTTCAACATAATAATTAGCCAAATATGTGACATAATGTTTAGTAATATGATAGGCTTGAGTGTACCTGTTTGCGCGCTTTTTATTGTTTCTCTGTGTGAAGAGGGTAGCAGCACTAAACCATAGTGGTACTACCTCGCACAGCGCGCGCCCGCGCATCCACCACTTCGCGGTGTATTGGTGCGGCGCTTAGGCGCCTCCAGGACCACTTCCGAAAATGCCACTGTGGTATACTTACGCACGTCTCCTACCGCGTTCGCTCCGCTGCCGAACCGTTCTCCGTGTCTACCTGAGGGGTGCGACTTTGAACCGCCTGAGGACAAACCAGCTGAAGACTACCAGGTTAGTGTTGCTCACAATTATTGCACGGGAACATTTAAAGGCCGCAACCTCTTAGCCCTTGGCTTCCCTTTTCTTACCGCCCTTACTTTATTTATATTATTTGTGATAAACGCCGCTAACATACAGTCCACTACGCTCTATATACCAAAAATATATGATATTCGCTTCCGTATGTTTTTACCCGCCCTCCGATAATCGGACCCTTCAGTACCTTTACACACCGTGGTAAAGTATCGTAAACTGTACCAGTCAATCATAGGTAGAGAACAGATAACAACTTAATGAATACTAAACTATTTGAATTAATAGAAAACGATATTAATACAGCCTAAGACTAAGTTAGTGGTTATGACATTTAAATGGTTAACTTACTCTATGACTCGGCTCTGAGCTCAACGAATACAGAATATTGGTTTGTTAGAGCGAAAATAACATTGTTCAGTTTAACTAAACCGTGTGTGCTTCAGACAGTATTAATTACTCTTATGTATAATCAAAAAGTTATATAAACGATGATAACGGACAGGTTATGAATAACAGGCTTAGTAAATGCGGATCTATTAAAAATAGTGTTAAATTGAATCGGTGACAATATGGGCTGAATTCTTAGCGGGAAGTAAAAATGAAATGAAATGAAATACATTTATTGGCACACACTACAAAATCACACGATACTCACAATAACAATACAAAACAAAGACAGACGAAGTGTGGCCAACTAGGCCCCAGCCTCAGCACATGCTACAGCGACATAGAGCCGCTGCAACGCTGGTATTCTAGAGAGGCCTAAATTGGTGACATGTCCACAAAACAAAGAGGAACCAACATAGACAATAAAACAGTAGAACGCTTAAACACACAAAAAAAAACAAAAAACAATAAATAAAAGTAATTTCTATTTTTTATATTAGAAGGAGGCAAACGAGCAAGCAGGTCAACTGATGGGAAGTAATCACCGCCGTCCATGGACACCCACCCGCAAAACCAAAGGAATCGCAGATGCGTTGCCGGCCTTTTTTGAAGATCCCTAAGTCGTAATTCCGTCGTAATTCCGTCGTAGGTCCGGAAATACCCCTGCTGAGAGCTGGATCCACAGCACTGTAGTTCGTGGTAAAAAGTTACGTGAGAAACGCACAGTAGTAACCCCCATCCATCAAGATGGTGTGGATGGAAAGACAGTCGATTGCGTGTAGTGCGGTGAATAAAATCAGCGGCAGGGATCAAACCGAACAATTCCTCAGAGCACTCTCTCCGAAGAGCCAGTGGATCGAGCCGACCAGAGGTTACCACGTCGTCGACAATTCGAGCAGCTCTGCGTTGAACATGTTATTGTGTTCAGTTTGGTTGGTGTAAGGGCTTGTATTAAGTCCGCCAGGCTAGCTTCTTCGCCACCATCTTATATGTAGTTAAGTAATAACAACAAAGTTGTTAGCACCATAAAGTGGAATGCCCTCGCAGCGCACGTATCCTCCTTCGTACAAAATGAGGTCCTTCGAGCGAGGTGTGAAGAAGCTACTTGCTGGTTGGCAAGGTAAAGAAGGCTAATGTAGCTTAAGCCAAAGTCAAAGTCAAAGTATTTTTTTTTATTCAAATAAACTTACGAAAAGTGCTTTTGAATCGTCCATTAATTTTTTACCTACTACCCATTCAGGACGTCTATTTTTTAGCTGTGGAGAAGAATGGGCGCAAGAAACTCCATAACTTTAAAAGAAGTAGACGACCTACCATACCTTCCGACATACCTGACCCGGTATGTCAGAAGGGTGCAGGTCCAAATCCTGCTTGTGGAGTTTTTTCAACATTTGTGTTTTTGTAATTTGTTCGCAACAAAATTGCGTTAAAAATTATATAAACAAAACAAAAACATTTTAAGAATAGCTTGCCTACTTCTTATCTGATTTTTTGTATTTGTAAAAATATTATGATCGGATGTTAATGACGGTAGTTGTTGTTGACATTAAATGGGCGCCTTTCGCTTTCAAAGTAAAAAAGAAAATAGTGTTGAATAATTTCGGCGGGCTGGTTAGAATCACGATAGCTCAATTGGGAGAGTACCTAACCCAGTATGTCAGAAGGGTGCAGGTTCAAATCCTGCTCGTGGAATTTTTTTCAACATTTATGCTTAAGTAGACGACATTTACAAAAAAAAAGTATTTCGTTACCAAATCATACATTATTTACCATTGAAAACTTTCAAGAGCCCGCTTATACAAATAATGCTTACCTCTATACATTTACTTAACATTACACTTTATTCTAAAAAAACGTACTTTTTTTTTTTTTTTTTTTTTTTAATTTATTTTGCAAACTTCTCATTAATTAATAATGAACATTTTTACAACACATGACTATTAACTAGTACAATTATAAATATCAAATTCTAATTCATCACAAACACTACAATTTTCACTTGTTTTTATTATTTCGTATATTGGCACCTCTGACAACAGCCTCCATATATTTTATTAGGCTATTTCTGTGTTTTTTATTCCCAATTATTGCTTGAATCGAATTTTTGTTAACGAGACCATCTATCTTTTGCTCTAGTTCTTGTTTCGCCTTTGCGTTTATTGGGCATTCTGTTATTAGATGTAAGATGGTCTCGTTAGCATCTGTATCACAGTTGCACAACGGGCTCTCCTTACACTTGAAGCGGTATAAGTAGTCAGAGAACCCGCCGTGCCCCGTCAGCGCTTGGGTGAGGAGGCCGTTTAGGCTCATTTTCCTGACAATGTTGTAGGCTATTTTCGCATCTGGGAAGAACAGTTTAGTGGTGCCAGCAGTGTTTTGGGTGCGGTACCTTTCGTTCCATATGTCAATAGATGCTTGACGAATGCATCTCTTGACATATGATACTGGGCACCGGTCGTAGTCTGGCGTTCTCCTCAACTTTAGGGCCGCCTCTTTCGCGAGTTCGTCAGCGCGCTCATTCCCCGGCAGACCCGCATGTGCCTTGATCCAGAACAAGAAAACTTCCTTGTTTTGTATCGCAGCCAAGCCCAGATTCCGCCTTGTCTCTACTGCCAGGGGATGAGGAGACTTGATGTTGGTGACTGTCTCAAGTGCCGCCCTAGAGTCGCTGTAGATGCCGAACGTAGATTCCTTCCTCCCGAGAATTACGCTTGTGGCTTTGTTTATGGCCAGAAGCTCCGCCTGGTACACCGTGCAGTACGCGGGTAAACCAAGTTTGACGGCTTTGGTTTCGGTCTCACCGTGCCACAAGGACAGTGCAGACCCAACCTTACCGTCAATCTTGCTCCCGTCGGTGAAGATACGCACCGTCTGCACGTTGTACTGGTCTACCAGCTCTTGGTTTACCAGACAGACGAAGCCTCTGTCCACATCCAAAGCGGGATGAATTACTTTATCAAATCCCACCGCACGCTCAACCTCCCTGTCTTCTGGTATGTGTGGGGTTGACCCTCTCCTCGCTGCATACAGGGCGGCTGCCTCATGTATACGGAGGTCTAGAGGAAGTAACCCCGACAAAACCAGAGCTGAGTTCAGTGAGACTGTGCGGTAGGATTTGCAAAGCTTCTGAGCGAAACCTCTCTGGACTGAGTCTAGAAACCTACGCGTGCCTATTTTGTTTGCCGCAGAAGCCCACGCACATGCTGCGTACGTGATCACTGGCTCAACTGCGGCTGTGTAGATGGAGCGGACTATCTCGGGGTGAAGCCCCCAGCTAACTTTGGCCGCTCTAGCCAATTGCCTGTAGAGTTTGAGTGCCTTGTTGCATACATTTGCGACGTGTGCGTTGAATGTGAGCTTGTCGTCGATAGTGAGACCAAGCAGCTTGATACTCCGCGACATTTCGATGTTGACCCCTCCCATATTCAGTGATGGTGTGTCATACTTAAGTTTCCTCGTCAACACCATGCCACAGGTCTTGTGTGGTGCAAATTTCAACTTATTTCTGACGCCCCATTCCTGAATAAGTTCAAGGACCTCATTGGCCTGCCGCTCGATCTCAGCCGCATTACTCCCGCTAAAGACCAAAGCCACATCGTCTGCAAAAGCCTGGGCAAATATGCCATGGGTGTCGAGGAGTTTAAGGAGTGGGTCGAGGAGAAGGTTTCATAGTATGGGGCCGCCAATAGACCCCTGTACGCATCCTTTGTCGGTTTGCTTGGCATATGTTTTACCGGCGTACCTTACCTCGACGGTCCTATCGTCGAGGTAGTTCCCAAGTAGCCTCTGGATTTTGACCGGACAGTTTTCCTCAGCAAGTCTGACCTTTATGGCAGGCCACCAGGCACTATCGAAGGCGCCTTCTATATCTAATGACACTAGGGTCATGAGTCTTTTGGACGTCAATCCTTCCCTAATGTGACTCATTAGATTATAGAGGGCGTCCTCGGTGCTCCGCCGGGGCATAAAGCCGTACTGACGAGTACTGAGTCTCGGTACGAGGTGCCACTTGAGCCTCTCCACGACCATCTTTTCCAGGATTTTGCCCAGGACCGGCAGAAGGCCGATGGGTCTAAAGGACTTGGGCTTTGTGTAATCGTCCTTTCCCGGTTTCCTAAGGATAACTACCGTTGCGGCCTTCCAAGGCTTCGGGAAATATCCCAGATCCAGGCATTTATTGCAGAGAGCAAGAAATGCTGTTGGATCCTGGGAGATTGCCTTTTGGCATACGTCGGCCGTAAATCCATCGGAGCCGGGTGCCTTCTTGGGATTGAAGCTGTTGGTCGCATTGTTCAATTCGGTAGAAGTGAAGGCGGGACCATTATTGTCGTTTGTTAGTATGTCTGTCCCTAGGTCTGATTTTAACCTGGTTTCTCTATGTACAGCTAGGTCTGCACTCTGGTCATCTTCCGGATAAAAAGTATCCGCAAGAAGCCGAACTGACTCCTCACTTGTGAGGGCCCTATCACCTAAGATCAGAGGCATATCCTCCCTTCGTTTAGTGATTTTGCCTATGACCCTATAAATACCCTCCCATACTCTTTCGCGGTCTTGTTTTTTGCAAAATTCCTTCCAGCTGGAAGTTTGCGCGGCGCGTGTGTTATCTTCGTAGGCTTGCTTTTCCTCCAGGTACCTTCTGATTACCGTATCCCTACGGACAGGCGCTGCATTGCGGATCCTTCTGCGCATAGTGGCGACTAGTCGCTTCTGATTAGCGAGTTCTTCCGTCCACCACGCTATGGTGTGTGTACTGTTTAGTTTCTTTGCAGGAATGCTGCTAAGGCAAGATTTTGTTATATTGTCTGTGAGTTGGTGTACTGTAGTGTCAAGCTCTTCGCAACTGTGTATATTGTTTATCGTGTTACTGTTGTAGTTGCCGGCTTGGTTTAACTGGCCCAGTTCTATCAAGAACTGGGACCAGTTAGCTTTCTTTGTGTTGTACTTGCGTGTCGTCCTTTGTACTTGTGTGCGCGCAGCCTTTGATAGCAGGATGTTGTATGTTATGGCGTTGTGGTCAGAGTTCACCAAATCCGTATCGACCATCCAATCGTCCACTATGCCCAGAGTTTCCTCTGTGCATGCCGTCACGTCTATGTAACTACAAAGTAATCGCCCCCCGCGGATGGTGTCGAAGGTGGGCGTAGACCCCTGGTTGAGTATATGGAGCTCTAGCTCCTCAAGCACGCCTGCCAGGTCCTCCCCTCTGTGGTCTTGGACCGGGCTTCCCCACCAGTTGCATTTGGCGTTTGCGTCGCCGCCGATGATGAGGTGTTTAAGACCACTTAGACTCTCTCTGATGCGCCTTAGCTGGACCAGGTAGGGCTCAATGGGGAGATCGGGCTCAAAATAGAAGGATACCACGGCGATTTCCCAGGCGCGGAATCGGATCCTCACCACTGAGATGTTGTTCGTGGTAAGTTTCGGGACCGGTATGACTTCAAGGTTGCCGTCAAAGACAGCGACTGCCGCTTTGACGGTCCCACTTCCATCATCCGCGCACTGGTAGACTCTCACTCCGTGATAATCCTTCATCCTTCTTATCCCTCCCACATATGGCTCCTGGATTAACGCCAAGGTCGCTTTGGTGTTGGTGGCTTCCATCATCAGCTCGTCAGTGGCGATCTTCTTTCGTTGGAGGTTCGCCTGGATGACCCTATAACCTGTCTTTGGTGTTGCCGCATTATTCTTTCCTGCCACCACTTTAGCAATAGGCGACCTTGGCTCTTGCCAATTGGTCCCACTTTGCTCTCACTGGGCATCTACTCTCGAAGGCATTGTGGGCCAGGTCTCGTTTTCGTGCCCGGGTGCAGTTGCAGAATCTGGGTTCCGTTGTTATCTTCGGGCATGTTGGTCGCGTGTGGCCACTCTCGCCGCAGTGGCTGCAGCTGTCCAGCTGCTCCTTGCAGGCCTGTTTGCTGTGGCCGTAGCCCAAACAGCGGGAGCACTGGATGAGAGGAGAGTAGTCCTCAACGGTGGTTTGACCCCACGGCATTCGGACTATTTCCCTCTTCGTCAGTCGCAGCCACAATGCGGTGCTGACCTGTGCGATCACATGGACGATCAGAGCATTCCGGGTTTTGCGGGTGAATTTTATTCTTACCGCTCTGTCGCTGCCCGTGAGCCTTTCACCATCTGCGTATTGGCTCAGTGCCTCCTCCGCCTGTCGCATTTGGTTATCACCCTTTACGTGCCTTAAAATTATTAGAGGGTTCTTGTTTACGGCTGTCTCTATTTTAAGGGTCTCGGACTTTTGCAGCAAGGTTTTCGCTTTTTCGCGCCCTTCGATCGTGCTACAGCCCAACACTATCTTCTGGTTTCTGGCCTTCCGAATGTTTGAGTAGGCCATGCCACCATTTGCGTCAACGAGCTGTCCCCTCACTTCGTCAAGCACCTCTTGGCTCGTTAATTGGTCATTTGTCGAGTTGACGATGAGTGAATAAAGAGGGGCAGCAGGATTTGGTGTTCTTACAGCGTCTGCGTACGAAGATCTTGGTGTAGCTGTTAAGTTTTTCATATCACTTTCCAGATTGGTTAATTTGTCGTTAGTTTCAGATTGAATCTTAATGATATTCTTGTTTGTTTCATTTATAGAGTTTTGTATAGTCTCCATAAATGCTAATATCTTTAGACTGTAGCTATCGTCTTCCGTGGTCTTCGCTATTTTATTTTTCTGTACTTCTTCTATTGTGCGTTTCAAAAAAAAAAAAAAAACGTACTTGGGCACCATGTACCTATGTACTAATTCAAAACTATAGAATGACTATGAATTAATACCTATACAGTGTGCGAGAATTGGAGGACATAAAGCTGCTCCACTAGATATCTTTGCATCTGGACTCCGCTTCTGCGCAAACATCAGGTGGAGCAGACTCATTTGCTTGCATACACAAACATAAAAAGCAGTGCTTACCGTAGTTGGAAATGGAGTTAAAGATTCCGTGTAAAGTACGCATCTACCTACGATGTTACCGACAAGTACCATCAGGTTAGGTACGATAAGCGCTTCGCCGTTGTGAATTAAGTAAAGTATGAACGCCACTGTACCGGCTGTGTTCACGGTGCAACGATAACTGCTTGGAGCTCGACATTTTCAATGCATCAGTTAACTCCATGAAAAAGTATTTTATTCTAAATTGTAGTTTACTATTATTTGTATAACTAGGCAACCTAATTACAATTTATTAAGATTTTTATATTTTGTTCTTTCATATTAGTGGTTTTGAAGTTTTTTCTTACAGCTTTATAAGGCCATTCAGCCGACTTAACTTGTGTCATGTATGTTAATATTTCTTAGATTTTGTGCTGTACTAACCAGTTTGTGAACCTACAAATAAAAAAACAAAAAATTAAGCTTAAGAGCGTTTACGTCGCACACTAGCGCCGCCAATGAAAAGAAAACCATATCTAGTAATTAGAGATAGAAAATCAAATTATGCTCAACAAACTATCTGAATGAAGTAATTTAGCATTTTTACGTCACCTAAAGAACACCTGACATGTTATGGTTTAGTTAAATATGGCGTTATAGCTAAAAGTGGCCGTAACGTCTTATTTATCTAAACCATAACATGTGAGGTCTTCATTAGATGACGTAAAAATGCTAAATTACTTCATTCAGATAGTTTGTTGAGCATAATTTGATTTTCTATCTCTAATTACTAGATATGTTTTTCTTTTCATTGGCGGCGCTAGTGTGCGGCGTAAACGCTCTTAAGACATATTGTTTTAGTAAGGTCAAGTTCGAACAAAAGGTTTTCCCTTTACGTTGAGCGTGCCCCGTTTATATAGTCTCTCGTTAGAGTAAAAAGACGAGTTTGAATAAATAAATAAATAAATAAATAAACTTTCCTACACTCACACCAGTTATCTAGCCCAAGAGAAGCTTCGTTATGAAACTCGTTAAATGGTTACTAGACAACGGATAAACATACTTAAAATACTCTAATACATTTTTATTATACATAGAAAACATCCAGACCCGAGACAATTTAGAAAAACAATAATTTCTAAATTGACCCGACCGGGGATCGAACCCGGCTCAGAGATAGCGACACCATGAAAACCGGTGTACAAACCACTTGACCAAGGAAGTCGCTATAGGTCGAAAAGGTTTCTTTAGGAGGCAGGCACGCCGCGTGCGCAGTGGACCGGTTTATCATCAGGTGAGAAGGTGGCCGAGCGGTATACCTAAAGCAAAACCAGAAAAACCCAAGGTCGACAGGTCATTGAGCATTCTATCATATGAAAATCAATCAATCTGGTAATAGCTCATCGATAGCGCATTGTAATACTCGTAGAAATGGCGGTACTACATATATTCAAAACAAACTTAAATATTTTTGAAGCATTTACAATTCAAATATATAGACTTCATTAGGAATCGAATTCATTGTTAGTGCCTAAATTTTTAATTATATTCAATTCAACAATAATAATGTGAATTTCATTTGATGTTAATTAGTTTTCCCAAAAATTTCACATTCTTCGAATAGGGCGGAAAATTATTTTGATGGCGATTGTTATACCCCATGCCTTTACAAACATCTTTTACGTTTTAATTGCTTTAGTGTTTAATTATTTGCGTTGATACATAATAATTTGTCTGTAAGTCCTTAATTACTGTTCTGAAATATTTAACACTGTGAGCCAACAAGCTATTTCCTATTTAACTACACTGCATTTGGTGGAATGTATGGAATAGTGCCCTATCAATGAGTATAATTATTGGCAATGAAATCTTCAACTGCATTCAACATCCGTTTACGGCTTGATATAAAAAAAATATATTTTCATTTCCACTTGATTGAATATGGCGCAAGCATTCACAGATCGTTCTTAAATCATTGCATGTTTATTCCGCGATTTTTTTTTTCTTTTTACGTACTTTTTGCTAAAGCATATTTTTATTTACAATAATCAAATTTAGCTTCGCCAGTCAAAAGGCTTCAGTGCTCGCGGCATAAGCCTGCCCCGCGGCGTCACGCCGCCGGCCGCCGCCGCTCGTCCATCAACGCCGACACTCCATGGACTGTGATTGCATGTATTATGTGTGACATACATGGGATTAACGGGTTCATACCCGTTAATCCCATTATGTTTGTATAAAGTTAGTCGAAATATTTAAATAGTGGCGATGCCGAACTATACCGATAAACGATGATACTCCTAGCACAAATAATGTAATGTGTTAATAACTTAAAACAATTCTAAAGTACCTCTTTTTAATAATTCTTGATAATATGAGTCGTCAGCAAAGAAATTAATGCTTGATTATGCGTTGTCCACGCCACGGCTTACACAAATAGAAACTGTTGATAATAATAACCTTTAGAATTGCTTGGTATATTCGTCTTTACCCTGAGCGTAACCTTCACATTTCCATCTTCATATCCGTCCTAGAAACATCGCGATAAAAGCCATAGGAAATAGTTTTGGCAATAACAAATTCTGGGTGGAGATTGGCTGAACCATATTGCAAATTGAAAGTTACGGATGGAGGCGAACGCCGTGCCGTTGGAGGTGACTGCGCAACCCACGCTTCTGTGTAGCTATTTGTCTTACTATTTTATAACAAATGTTTTGTAATTCAAGGGCCTCCGAAAAGGAAGTACTTAAATACCTTTTTTTAAAGTCGACAAATCGAGTTAACTTACAATCTGTATACGGTTGATTGCTCGAAGGCTTTCAAAAAAATAATGTAAACAGCGATGATGCATCAAAAATAAGTGGTTAAAGGAAAACTGTCGATATTATTCTAGCAATAAGTCGGTCCGACTTCGCAGCTCCGCGGCGCGCAATAAAAGGTCGGCCGCGCGGCGAGGCGCGTGAATTTCACACTTTTTCCCCGAAAAGAAAATAAATTCGCTTAGGCTGGGCGTTTTCTTCACATGCAAATTATTATTATTGTGCCAGCTTAAGTATTAGCCGGGTTTTTATTGCGAACGCTCCGCTCTCCCCATTTTTAGAGCCAAAGGGTTTTTGTTTGAGAGGTACGGCGTCGACGTCATAATTCGTTGTGGGGAGGGTGCGTGCGATAGTTTGCGGCAACGATTCTTTCATGTTGTTCATCTACAAAAAAGGGTCCGACAAAAAGCGGCGAGTTACTGCTGCAATTCTAATTGTTCCAACATTCATTTGCATAACGAGCAATGTTTTCGCCAACAACGAAACATGATGTGTGTTCAAGCTACTTTTATGATATAACAAAAAGGTATTAGTCATGTCGACGCCTATTTCGAACACGACCGTCAAACGGAGGAAATGTTTTAACGGTAACAAAAGAAAGTTTTTCAAGTCAGCGAAACTAATGGAAAAGAAAAGACTACACACTGAGTAGCGCGTCTCTTCACGAACATCGGCGGTTTTTCCGTATCGGGCGCGTGTCGCCGCGACTCGTCTAAACAAAAAATTGCACCAAAAATCTTTGCTAACAACAGTTGGCGTTGTTTACTTGTAACACACTTTTATTGTTCGACGCTTGTTTGGGGCCGCACGCTTTGCTGGATCGTGTGTCGAACTGTGTACGTGGTTTGTTTGTTCGTACGGTTACTTTCACTGATTTTTGGAGTTCACATCAAATTTGTATTTGATAAAGTTTCGTACTGTGGTTATTGTGTTTTGATATTCACATATTACGGTTATGATGAAGTGCTGTTCCAATATAAATATGTTAGGGTAGTATCTATCTTTTCTTGGATAGAATCCTTTTCAGTATTAGAATAACTAAGTACCTATTAAAATGAAGAAATAATTGAGATAGCAAATATTTCCTCCAGATAATCATAATAAACGATTCTAAAAATGTCCGCGATGGATTTAAATAAGTTACGTTGTTGCATTTTATGTCCGTAATTATTTAAAACTACATAACAAACAGCAGGAAACTGAGTCGTTTTATTAACTTTAATACCAGCGACCATCTAGTTGCTTCATACAAGCTTAACCCAGTCGTTTAAATGTAATCCCCTTGCGTTTGCAGCTGAAGCATTTGCAAGAGTCAAAGTTAACGTTGTTAAAATATGTCTAGCATTAAACGAGTTTACATACAAAGCGAGCCGGTGTACGGGCGGCAGCGACCAGCACAAAAATGGCGAATCGGATTTTGTTACGGGCCACTAAATCTAACTTAACTACTGGCTGCGGCTTCGTCTGAAAAGCCCTTGAAGCTTAATTAATAGGCTTTCGGATTAATTCGTGACTCGACCCCGATCTGGACTCCCCACAAATTATAAAGGACAGGAAGGACAATTAGCAAAATCACCCGCATCTTCCAATGGCGCCGCTCGCTTTGAGAACTGCTGCTTGAATAGTGAAAGCAAATGGTGGCCATTTGTCATCCCGGGCGGTTGCAGGTGGCCGGCGCGTGTCCGGGGCGCCTCGAGCCCCCTGGACATTAATAACCGGTGCCGACGCAGTGGACGACTGTACACTCTACGCCGGCGCCTTGTCCATTTCATGTTTTCCTAAGCGAATTTTTATAGTGACGCATAAAACAGCAGCCCGCATAAAGTTCGACTTATATAAGGTGTCGTTTATGAGACACACTAAACTTTATGGGCGGCGTTTCGACCATTGTCCATCTGGAACTAAACGTGTGAAACCACTGTCTTCTTATTTATAAAGCTAAATGAGAATGGTTCTATGAAAAGAAGGTCCGTACTACATCGGCAGCTGACCTGCGACCACCTATAAAAGTTTACCTTCCATTTAAGGCTGTAAACCCTTTTTTCATCATTTTCCGTTTACGGCGCGCGCCTATTACACTGCCCGTGACATCCGAACCTCCGATACCCTCGGAAGCTCCATTCAGCCAGCGTGTATCTCGGCCTATATACTTGGCAGGGCCGCCCGCCTAAATGGGCCGGGTATTATGGTAATGTTGTACTAACTAATATATGTAAGTGCCAGAAGCTGTGCAATTTACTGAAGTTCGCAAGTGTCCCGGCGGTGTTTCGGCATTGTTAATAGTTGGGCTTTGTATCGCGCGGTTAATAATAGATGCTGATCTCATTCGGTCGAATACTTTGTTCGAGTGTATAATTTCGGAAGCGGGGAATGTCGGGGGCTCGCGGCCCGCAATTAATTACGGCTTTGTTGACGCTTTGCTGGTTCTTTTAACGTGTCTTAAGGTCGCAAAGTAGTTGGTTATATCCGTTTGTTGTGACATCACAAGCTTGACGATTCAATAAATTAGTAATTGTAATAAAAATGTTTAGAATTCCATCATACAAATTGTTTTTTTAAAGAAGTATATAAGTACGGACACAGCTTGGTTTCAGTTTATTTGTATCTGAATACCAACATAGAGATTATTTTGAAATATCTGTTTGGCCCACTAATGAGATGGGTCTCCTGGAATAGAATTGTGGTTGGTTAATGGCTAGTGACACGTTTGCACGAAACCAAACTTCACGGTTGCCTGGCGATGCCTGTGTATATACATTTCAATAAATGATAATTTTAATAGTAATCTTTTTAGAAATGAGCAAATTGCAGGTTGTAAAGCAAAATGTTAAATTATATAACTATTTCGAAAGTATTGTTCAGCAAATAGGATATTGCACTTCACTCGCAATCTCAACATTTGACAAAAGCTCCCTATCTCCAATTTCTGAAGTGCTCCTTTCTTACGCTATAGGTAAAGCAGCGCACCATCTCAATTTATAAATGGCCCATTTGAATTCTTTTATAAGTTGAAAAGAAACCATATATCTATATAGGTAGCTTAATAAAAATAAAAATAAAATAGGCACAACATCGCGTATGTACAGGAACAGGCATTATTATGTATAATTTTTCACTGTATTTTATAAATTTTATAAATTTTAATTTAGCTTCAGTGCAGCAATTAGCACATGAAAATAAAAAGTAAATAATGTATATACCATTTATTTGATTTTTAACCGACTTCAAAAAAGGAGGAGATTCTATGTTCGACGTGATTTTTTTTTATGTATGTCCAGCGATTTCTCTGGCATTTGTAAACCGATTTTAAATTATTTGAAAGAGCATACTTTCGAGGTGGTCCCATTGCCACCCTGTCAGGATCTGATGATAGAATCGAGAGGAATCTTTGAAAATCGTAGTGGCGACTAGTGCGTTTGTTAGTTTTTTTCATTAAGTATTTTAAAGCGCTGCTATTTAATTAAGGTCTGGCGTCGATCTGATGATGGAGCCGAAAGACAGTCGAGGGAACTCCTCAAAGATTTATAAAAATTACCCGGTGTTAGGGCTTGATTAATTTGTATTGATGAGAACTTTACACCTAGATGGGTTGTGACTGTCATTAGGGGTCCGATGATGAAGACGAAAGACAATCAAGGGAACTCCTCAATGTTTTACAGTAGCTACTTTGTGTTTGGATTTAATTCATTTCTATTGATGAGAACTTTACCTATATAGGTAATAAGTGCCATTACAGGACTGATAATGGAGACCACAGACAGTCGAGGGAATTCCTCAACAATTTACAGCAGTTACTTTTTGTTGGGCTTACTTCATACAATTCAATATGCCAAAATGTTTAGTTCGTACAAAAATAATACCTAATTATGATTGAAGTTTTACATAGGAATATCACTACCTATTAGGCCGTCGTTTCCTCATCCGAGAAGCATTCTTGTTAGGTCTATCCATCACTAAAAATCGTAAAGTAAAATATTTTTTAACAAAAGAAAAACCGACTCAGACCGAAACAGGAAACTAAAAAAAGTTAAAACAGCTCTAAAAAGCAAAAAATAATATTGAAATCATATTATTAATTATTTAGATACGCATATCAGTTTTAAAGAAGATCTATTGAAGTCGGGCGGGGCTTTTACATTATAAAAGTGGAGATAATGAAACAACTATAAAAGTTTAAATGAAACAAAATTGTCCCCCAGCCGACCACCAACCACCCAACTTCAATAGACCTTCTTTAAAACTGATATGATTTTTTTAGTTTCCTGTCTTATGAAGACGGTTTTTCTTTTGTTAAAAAACATTTGAACATGTTACAGTGCACTCCTGTGACACAATATGTTAAATATTACTTTGCAAGAAATATTTACAAGAAATAGTAAGTCGTTTATGTCGTAACTTAAAACAGATTAATTTGTTATGCTGGAAAACCAATATTGTAATAGATTTTTACCAGACAGCATTCAGTCCTTGACCACACCCGGTACAACTCGTTCTGCTGGTTTAGGTATGCCTTATGATACCTATATATAAGTAGTTTACGTTAATCCCGGCCGTCAAATAATTTAGTTTAAGCTCTTGAGCGCCACAGTCGGCTATAATCGACATCATCGTGATAGCGTAGCTTGTTCACCTTTGATGGTAATGAACGACAATACTTATTATTATTCTCTTTATTTATTTTCTTTCTTAAAACTAGATTTTTACAATATTTTAATATAAAAACAATAAAACATTATAAAAATCTAATCCTAGAGTACCGCCAGCAGCGGGGCAGGGCCCAAGCTACCGGTGGTCAGGGCTGCAGAGTAAGGAACCTCCTGACAATACGTGCCGTGTCAAGAAGTACTGCCTTTTGCATCTGACCCTTGACCCAACCTTTCAGCGAGAGCCTCTCAAGGTGTTGATCGAGGCTCTTGGCTAAAAGACCATCTGCCGAAACGACTATCGGTACAATAATGGTTGTATCCATGGTTGATTATTATTATTATTAGCCCTCACTGCCCCACTGCTGGGCAAAGGCATTGCGGTCTTGAGCTAATTGATTCTAATTTTGGTTAAATACATCCAGTTCGATAAGTTACAATACTTATAGTTTACAAAAATACAAAATAGACATTGGGGGTTAAAGTTACTCGCGTCCGTAGGTTTACCCTTGAGACCCTACACGTGACCCCTGGGTGGTGCTAAATGAGTAACACTATCTGAGTGGTAGAGCCACGCTGCGTTGCAGCACGAAATGGGCCAGCTCGCCCGGCGAAATACCACCCTCTCACAGAATGTCGGCGTGAAACAACGGCACTCGTTGTTGTTGTGTTTCGTCCGGTGAGTGAAAATACCGAAGGCCCATCTCTCACCCCTCCCAATTCCTACTCCCTCCTCAAGATCCAACTCCTTCCTCAAGGTCGGCAACGCATCCGCGATTACTTTGGTTTTGCAGGTGTCCATGGGCGGCGGTGATTGCTTTCCATCAGGTGACCCGCCTGCTCGTTTGCCTCCTTTTTACATAAAAAAGAAAAGATATTTGGATAATTTGGAATCCCTATTCGTGTTGCAACTTTTTACTCTGAATTGAATGCTTGACGTACACGGACACGGCGTCGCATTTATGCTGTAGCGGTCAGAAGGAAAGCGCGAAAGTTTAAAAGTAATATAACACATCGATCAATAAACACGGCATCCGATATGTTCACCAATACGTTAGAGCCGTCCACATTGAGCTTGCAACCTACATGCCCCCACGAGTCAGGCTGCGTGTTAACCGGATGTGCCAAGGCGGTTCCCGGAAGCGGGTCACACAAATCTGACAATCGCCGGATGGCTCGCCGGCGCACGCCAATGAGAGAATTTGCACATCCACTGTTTGTGGTTTCCTTTAGTGAGAATAACAGAATGGCGTAAAATCGATGAGACCCCGATTCTGGAGTAGAACTCATCGGATGTATTGACTTATTTTTAATATACACTAAAAGTACGTCCGCGTATTAATGCATTCAGCCGTCTCTGTACCAGTTAGATGTTGCTATAAATGACATGTAGGTATTAATTTAATTTCGTAATATCTACTTTTTATGATTTTAATTTGAATGTTTTTTTTCTATCAAATGTACCATGACCTAATGAATTATTGTAATTATATTTATTATTATTTTATTTACCTTTTTTATGTATAATGATTTCTATTGTTCTTATAATTATTTTATATTTTTCGTATGTCGATAAGATTAGTAATGTATAATGATTTATAATGCTCTTATAATTATTTTATATTTTTCGTATGCCGATAAGGCAGATCGCAGTGAAACCTTTTAATCAATACAATGAGACCTAATGACTTACCTGTGAATCATGAATAAATAATTTGAATTTGAATTTGAATTTGAATTAAAGGGGTTTAAAGACAAAACTGGAAGACATTTTCGTTTTATGCATTTCATGTTATTAGTTATAGAAAGGAGTAAAATTATTTTTATAATAGTAATAGCATCGTCTCGAATCGATTCAAGGCTTGAATAAAGAATATTTAAAAAATCGAATGAAGCGGAAACAAAATCGCGTTCTATCTTTAAAAGCATTTGTCGCTAAATAACGTAAATAAAAATTAAATCGAAGTTCATTTTAAAAATAAACCATCTCATCATCGTGATTATTTACCTAATATAATGTTACGCAAATATTGTTGCGAACAAATTACAATTTGAAAAAAGACAAAGTGTGGGTCAGGTGCACTGCCAACTGCCACGATAGCATAGTTGCCACGATAGCTGACCCGGTATGTCATGGGGTGCGGGTTCGAATCCCGCTCGTGGAATTCTTTCCACACTTTGTCTTTTTTCATCTCATCATCATTAGCTCATTTTATGTCCCAAAGCCTTCCCTATGGATGGGTAGGGAGAACGAGCCATACACCACCACGCGGGCCCAGAAGGATTGGTGGTTGTTAACGACTGGCTAATGCAATACTTATCTACTGTAATAATATCCATACATAGAACCATATTTAATGGCAGCAAAGAATCATAAAAATATATCTGGTTGCAACGATATTTCCTAAGTATGTATTATATTAACAACTTAGTAAGTATCGTAGATAGTAGTGTTCCCTAAGTAGATAACAACCTACAGTTTCCTTATTATTTGAGATGAGTGCTACGCAAATCCGCCGGGCAGTCCCGGGCAAACACCACACTAGCCACAACACCATTGCAGGGAGCCCGGCTTATTCGGGGACAAAGTTGACATTTCCTAGCTATCTCTAGGCTGAGACTTGGATAAATGGTGGACCCTTCCGCTCTGTAAAGAGACTCTTGTTTAAACTATCTTAATACATTAGAATAAATATTATTAACGGGATTATTACCATGTTTTTTAAAACATTTCTAAAAAACATGGTAATAATAATATTTATTCTAATGTAAGTGACCATGATAGTTTAAAAAGTTATATCTTAATACATACTATTATTTCTGTAAGTTATAAGAAAACATGATTATATATTATGAGTGTCAATGGTGGATATATCGACCTGCACCGGACCCACATGGTGGTATACTTAGCTCATTATCCCATTCATTCACGAGGAATGCTCGTGCCCCAGCAGGAAGTACGCAGCAGCGTGGGGTCATGAAAATCAGTTGGTGATTATAGTAATGATATAATTGTAGAAATTACCAGTGTTACTACTATCGCAATAATATTACGCACAGTTGGACGTTGTTGGTCGGACACAACTAACTTTACAACGCTATTCATTATGTTACTACTACGTTTTTAAATTATAACAAAGTGGATGCTTTAACTCAAGTTTCCAGTACGCGCGAGCACCTCTCGCACCAAATGGCACTTTTAATAGTTTAGCGTGCGCGATAAACAGCGCCGCCGATCCGTTCGCGAACTCTCGCGGCGCTCACAAAGGCGCAAACAATAACTCGCCCAATTCTATAACGTATTCGCCATTATTTCTCACTTCGGTGAAAATTTTCAATTTAAACCCAAACGTTTAATACCTGGGAGCGGGTATTGTGTTTCGAACAATAGCTTCTTAGGATTATTGTAGGAGTAGGGCGGCGTCCACACTCGAACACGCCGGGCTAATGGCGGGACAAGTCGACGCTTCAATGGCGGCGTGTTAGCGGACATATCGCATCGTTATTATTATTGACTGGTATTGGGAGCTGTCCGATGTTTTGCTCTGTTTATTGACTTGGAGTCAATGGCATCTCGTAAGTTATAACAGTGAGCACGAAACGGACCGTTAGTGAGTACGGTTATACGAGTATACCATTGGACTGAATGTAGGTACAATACAAAAAGCCTATTCTTATCTAAACTTAACATGAATTCTACACGCTTCAGTCTCTTTTAAAGATTCGGGGCTGAAATAAGTAAAATGAACTTTAGCCTAGAATAACTAAAATAACATTAAACATATTGAAGCAAACATAAATAGGAGTAGGAAGTTTAGGTACGCTTTGTATTCTATGACTTACTAGCATTTTCTAAAGTGTAGTTAAGACTATATGTAAGACTTTTTGTACCTTTTTATTTAATTACTGTGTACACCAATGTGGCATGCAATAGATAATTTTGAATTTCAATTTGACTCAATTGACATAAAAGTTTACGTAAATTCGTCGGGTATAATCCTGCCAAGTCACACAAGCTAAGTAGCAAGCTAGTAGATGGCAAAGTTGCCATCAAGATCTTCAATCGTGAACGTAGCTTTAGAAAATTCCTGAACCATGAATACTGCACGAGTCGCAGGTAGCGAGATCTGCCTGCGGAAGATAAACGGAGATGCGAAGAAGTCCGTCCTTCCTATGGAGATGAGATTTTCAGCTTCGGCGTAAATTGAGTTCCTTATTTGTTTCCGATCTAACTTTGTTTTCAGGTTGCAGTCGGCGCGAGGCGTTGCGACGCTCGTTGCACCTTTTTATATAGCTTTGAGGATAAAATAACGTCTTTAGAATACTAGTAGTATACTTTGTTTGTAAGATAAAACACAACAACTGCATAGTTTTTAATAAGCTTTACAAGTATACTTACCAATTGGTTTCCATTTTAATACTAAATAAATAATAATTATTTTAAAAAATATTGTCAGCTTATTCATTATCAGCAGTGACGTTAATATATTACGTTAGGTCTGGTTGGTTATCATCGTCTTCATCATTGCCATCACCAGCGCTTCCCTGCTGGGCTCAGGACTTCATACATAAACAATAGCACATTTAAAGATTGGCGCATGACTCACCACGATGGCCCAATGGCGGGTGAAGACTGCCATCTTGGCAATGGCTTAAAGTATCTTCTGATTATAATAATTGTTCCTAATTATATACTTTCGTCTTTGAGTTCTACGCGCCCGGTCTGCGAGTGCTAAGATTAAGCAACTTTCGCAAAGTCCGGTCATCGGATGGGTGATCAAAAGTTTACCATCTCGAGCTTCTCCGTGCTTCGGAAGGCATTCGCAGTCGTTAACAACCTCCAATCCGCACTGGGCCCGCGTGGTGGTTTATGGCCCTTTGTCCCTCCCTATCTGCCCTCTCCCTATCCCTATCAGTGGGTACATAAAAATGAGCTGACGATGTAAAGTTATTTTCCACACACAAGCAAAAATTACAATTGCATTGTTATATTACTATGTTGTGCGTAAGTACCTATAATTAACTTCTTTGAACTCCCCATCGGCACACAAACCACTCTGGTTTTGCCAATGATGGGTCTTGCATGAACCAATATTATATTTTTTTGTTTATTCAATCAATTAAAAAAAAAAAAAAATTCAAATATATACTTGTTTTAATGATTATAAAAGTTAAGATAAATGTGCTGTATGAATTTAGTTAGTAAGCCTTTTCTAATAAATAAATAAATAAAAAAAACAGTGTATTTGTTTGTCAAACTCCATGATGGCTAGAGAATCAATTGTAAACCACCTCCAACCCTTTGAGACTGCTTGATCGTTTCGCTAATGAATATGTTAGTTGATATTTTGACTTCTTTGTTACTATTTGCTTCCATTAACATGAAGTTTTGTGAATGGTTAAAACCAATAGCTTAGCAATCAACGTTAAAATATGCCGGAACATGGATCGACAGCGCCAAACAATGAAAGTTCTATTGTGTCTGGATTTATGGCAGCCAACATGTCAATAATGAAATATTAAGTAGTTACAACGAAAAGCATTTTTTTTTCATTTGATCTGTTTTAACTGTAAAAAGACACCTTTTTAATAACATGCTGTTGTGTTTCATGATTGAAGGCCAGTTTTTAACTTCTTGATTTAAGACATATTAACCTATTCATTTTTTAATAATTCGTTTTTAGATAACAAAATTACTACATTGTACAATAATATAGTTTTTGCCCATGAATAACACAACAACTGTGATTCTGGACTGACAACAATAATCTAATAGACCATTACACTAACAAGACAAGTTTTTAATTTTTAAACTTCTATAACTAGTAGGTACATAGGTACTCATTGCAACAACTATGGTTTCTTGAACGATAAAAGTGTATCTATCAAGCAACTCTCTCCCGATCACAATGTAATAAAACAATATGACCTTACAGCGGTGGACGTCAAAAACCCACCACTAGCAGCATGCAGGCAGCTGCGGAGGCTCCAGGGCTCCATCGCACGGTGGGTAGGTGGCGCGTTACCATGGCAACAGATTAACGGGCGGCACCGAATTAGGCGCGCCTGAGTTATGGCGGTTTGTTTATTCACGGCCGTGCGTTCATTATTCAGGGCTTATTCATTGCCGGCAAAGTGGCTCCCGATCTCTGAACTAACGTTCCGAAGCTATTTCGCTTTTTGCGCTGTCCATTTGTTCGCTTACTTGTGTTGTTGCGGCGGCGGGCAGGTTTAGTGCCTGCCGATGTTTATTTATTATGTTTTATTGGAAACATTCTTATTGTGGTGCCGACACGTAGGGAGAGTTCCGGTAAGCTCTCCGGAATAAAGAGATGCGGATGGGAGTGGTTTCATGTCAACGGTGTAACGTGGCTGTGGGTATTTCACCAAGGTTGTGTGCTAAGTGGGGTCTTTGGCGGTTTCAGTAAGTAGTTTAAATTTATTTTTGGTTAAGATCATTTTTCACTTTGTTTAGATTGCTGTGGTTGCGGCGTTTAATAAAACTAAAACTATTACTCAAACCAGAAGGCACGATATTGTGTATTTCAGACATTAAATTTAAGTTACGTAAGTAATACGACAAATAAATAGGACGTGATAATAAGGCCGAAGACAGGAGCACGCTTCCACAACCCTCAACCGCAAAAAAGGGTTAGTCAACAATAATTATATTTCAAATAAATATAGATAGGTAGATAGATAAAACTCTTTATTGCACACACACACAGAAAAGTAGAAACAAAACAACAAAAAAAACTTATATCGGGGTGGGCAAAGGCGGTCTTATCGCTTAAAGCGATCTCTTCCAGACAACCTTTGAGGTATAGGACAACTGAAAGGAAAATAAAAGGTAGTGCACTAGTTTAAAGCAATAAAAAATAATAATAATAATAAAAATATTATTATATAATTATTATTATTGGCAGCTGATGTAAGGCTTGCAACTAATGTACGAATATCTCAGTTCAATGGCCATGGCCATACATACATGCATTTTGTGTTGTGTTGTTTTTTGTTGAACGTGTAACACAACCAGATCCATATTTTCCATTCCAAAAATTTCAGTAAGTACCTACCTTAAACATTTCAAACGTAACTGGTAATTAGCAAAAGCAAGTTATCGAAGCCACGGGCGTTCCGTGTGTACATAGAGCGGGCGCGCGAACCGATCCGCCGCAAGTGGAAACATTTTAATCAGAATAATGAAAGAGGTACATAAAAGGAGCGTCGCACCTTAACAAGTTCGCCTGTTTGCTTAGATTTAATCCGAGCCTCTGATTGGCCGCCGTTCCAATTAAACTTGCGGCATGACCCGAACATTTAAATTAGCTTTACTATCTACTGTTTGCAACTTCTTATAAGTTGTCTGCTCGCAACTATGGCTGTGCACTTAGAACCCGTACGCAATAAGCGCGGTGCCATCGAGAGCGCGAGTATCGCCAGGTATCGCGCGACTAGGCTAATTGGAAAACTTTCCTTCACTAGTGTTTATGGTGACTACGTGCTATGGAAGTAGACCTGAAGTGGAGCCGCTTGAAACCGGAATTAAATTGAGAATAACAGTGATTTGTTGGCGTAGTTTTTGGCTGCGGCGTTGTCTAGGCGCGATAGCGTGTGGCGTGGCATGACATGGCGTGGCGAGGCGTGGCGTGGCGTAGCGTGGCGTGACGTGGCGTGGCGTGGCGTGGCGTGGCGTGGCGTGGCGTGGTATGGCGTGGCGTGGCGCGGCGTGGCGTGGCGCGGCGTGGCGCGGCATGACGTGACGTGACGTGACGTGACGTGACGTGACGTGGCCTAGCGCGGCGTGGCGTGGCATAACGTGACGGGACGTGTCGTGACGTATTATGGCGTGGCGTGGCGTGGCATGTCGTGTCGTGTCGTGTCGTGACGTAGCGTGGCGATGGCGTAGCGTGGCATGAGCGTAGGCTCGAGGTTGCTGTTCAGTACGAACAGTTTTTTTACGCGATACCACTTTTTGGCTGAGCAAACAACTATGAGCACAATCGGGAAGCGATCTAATGACAATTTTCTTGAACTAAGGTTAACTAAAACTAAGTTTACACTTTAACAATACGAAAAGAATTGTTATTGGTCACATGCAATTTTCAGAACAAGGAAAGTTTTAAATGAAAATGCTGGAAATGTTACAGGTTCAAATAGCATTGCCTTTTGAACTGTGGCACCAAGTAGTGACATTGTTACACTGTTCAGGAAATTGCCTAGCAAAATGGCCAGTTTTTAATTATCTCAATCGTGTGTAATTATTGCTTAGCATTAATAGTTCATTAAGTATTGGCGCAATAGCGCTAAAGCCTTCGAAGGGCTTCTTTACACGGGTCAGTATCGCTAGCGGCCTGGGTCCGAGCGTCAATTTGGACGCGCCGCCCGCCCGCCCAAGCCGGCCGCGGGCCGCGCGCGCTCATTACCCAGGATTGCGCCTGCTGACTGCGAGTAGGTAAGTAGCTAAAAACATTGGCCGCGTTACACTGTTCGTTCAGTATTTACACATAACCACTAAGTATATAGTGGACAGCGGTCATAGGAAGGAGCTCGATCGCGGTGCGACTAGCGCGATGGGTTGCGATCTTGAGAGTTTTGCAATAGTAGGCGACAGAATCGGTGACCGAATTTAAAAATTTAGAGATCTTTCGTGCTTCTAAAGACATGTAAAGCAGTTGATCCGGGTTGTTATGGTAAGAAGGCAGTCATTGAAACCCACCAGCCCATATTGGGAACAGCGATTATGGCAGATTTCCTAATATACTTTTATCCAGGTGATTTCCACATTGTCCAATAACATATTTTATCTGCATTTTATAAGTGGTTTGTGTAATTGTCAATTTTAGTTCTTATTTTATAAACTAGATGGCGTTGATTAATTCCTTTCTGCATCGTGCTATAGCTTCGACTTCGTCGATTACATAAGTAGCCAATATTAAAAAAAAATTAACACAGACATTCTGGTGACCTGACCAGTGTCCGATTCCCCTAGACATTAATCTATATGAAGAATTGGCACGAACTAGATCAGGATAGAAATAGGTAGTAGGGAGGGGAGGCCTTTGCCCTGCAGTGGGATAATTTATAATATAGTGCTGATTATCCGGCTCGAAGGACCATGTTAAAGGGGTCCTCAAATGAAACAAAAACAATCGATACAGGAACAAAACTCAAATATATTTACTATATTGTATGAGTGTGAGTGTGAATTCCTTGAAAGGAACATCCACCTCTATCTTTAGACTTCATAACAATTACGTCGTTGCTTTCTTTGTCGGCACTGACAATAAATACGAATGCTAAGTTCAAAACGAGTCCTTACAACTCTGTGCAGCGTTAACGTGGCTTCACGGATTCTTTGACTTGTATACTAACTTCAAACAAACGAAAACTGTTGACTAAAGCAAACTAATGTAACAAAAAGTTTCTGTTTTCTCAATTACTGTAATTTATGGAGCAGAATATAGTAATGAATCAATAAACTAAAATAAATTCATATTAGCCTTTTGTGCATGACTGTTAAGTATTAATAAAATTTCTTTGGTTTAAATCACCCACTTCAAAAAGGGGCCTCAGGTCGTTTATACCGTGGTCCGAACAGCTGGTGGTATGAACGGCCTAACGACCCATAATAAACCACTTTAATTCAGTGACGTGTAATTTAGGAATGCTATAAACAAACCAGATGCCACAATGGTACTACTCCATGTCACTCCAGTCCGTATGAGCTCATCCCTCAGATGGTAATCTCAGTTACAGTCGGCTGCCCGGCTGACACGGCGCGCACAATAACATGATTACCGGCCAGACCGCGGCTAGGTCGCGGTCGCGGGTCGCGGTCGCGGGTCGCGGTCGCGGGTCGCGGGTCGCGGGTCGCGGGTCGCGGGTCGCGGGTCGCGGGTCGCGGGTCGCGGGTCGCGGGTCGCGGGTCGCGGGTCGCGGGTCGCGGGTCGCGGGTCGCGGGTCGCGGGTCGCGGGTCGCGGGTCGCGGGTCGCGGGTCGCGGGTCGCTGGCGGAAGGCTGCTGCGTCCGGCACCCTCATCACGTTTTATGGCACCCTGGTCTTACGTCAACGGTAACGTTCAAGTTTCGGAAACGTATGAATAGATTTTTCCATAAAATAATCGGGCGAATGATTCCTTTGAAGTTGTATTATTTAGTATACCCATTTCAACGTACCTAGTAAGTAGTTGACTTTGGGTATTCGCGGGCGCGAGTTTGATTGTTTTAACGCAAAGTTTCGTGTTCTTTGAGTGAAGCAGAATCAGGTTTTCTTGCGAAGCAACACAACGAATATGTTATAAGGAAACGTTCATTTTTATTTTCAGTTGTTATGGCAATATTTTGACCTATTTGGGTTTAATTTTTTTTCCTGAACTGTCTACCTCCACAGCTTGAACACAATAATGCTGTTAACATTATTGTTATAGTAACACACTCAGGTAAAGGCCTATTTCCTACGCTAGAAATGAAGTCGCGACATTAGGTCTGACATTCCAGTACTACCCACTAGTCTGGGAGCTGGTTACAGTTGTGGTGAATCCCAACTCATTTGCGTAACAAAGCATGGTGTTCAACCAACTTATTAGCATTTGCATAGTACACGCATTATGTGCTTTTGGTGTTCACCGAACCCATAAAATAGAACACCAGCGGAGAATCGAAGTGGTCTAATTTAGATAACAGCCGCGCGTATCAGCCACCCGCGAATATCACGAATTACAGTAAACTACCGCCGATACACACGATACGTGACTTCGAGGGCCGATGTGTTGCGCGTCGGGCTGCGCCGATGTCGACCTTACTCCACCGCAACAAGGCGCAGGGTGCCCGGCCCGTGTGCCCACGTAACTATACGAATTATTTGTCGAGTCTATTGAGTGTGCGCGAAGCGATATTTATGTGATACCTATTGCATAAAGTGGGGACGGATTTTATTATGGGTCTTTATAGTGAGTGGTGACGATTTTATTGGCGGTTTGAACGAAATGCAAACACTAACGCGCAGTGGCGGCGGTCCATAGTCGAAGGCAATCCATTTATTCAATATAAGCCTCCACAGGCACTTATTGACGTCATAAACTAATACAACAAAAATAATAAATAAAATAATAATAAACTTGATTTTAGTTACAACAGAACCGAACAATCTACCAACTGTTCGGTTTGTGGAGGCCCTTCGACTCAACCAAGAAGAGCTGCCTTAAATCAGGAGGATTTATGCTTCATTCGTCCCGAAGTTTTGTCCCACATTCCAAAAATTCTTAGTTCGTTCCATATCACTATTTAAGTTGTGTTTCGTCATCAGGAGTTGACTGTTAGCATAAACCCTACCGCGGACGGAGCCATTGGCTGAGAGAATTATGTAGCTATTTATATAAATAGAGAAACATTAATAGAAACGATATAATAATATATTTAAGTTTTAATCAAACATATTATTGTACTCATAAGAAATTCTTTTTCAAAGCAGTTTTAGCAGCTATTGTCAGAGTACCTACAAAACCTTACTATTTGTTATAATCAGATATTTTTCAATGAGAAAAGCAGCCTTGTAATATAATATTATCATCGCCACAAACGGAATCGTAAAGCGACTCGAGCCGAGCGTCGGGATAGAGACTAATCGAACTCTCGTAATAATAAAAATTACATGTAAACGGCGGCGGAAATGATTGTTCAAAGCAATATTTTATCGACGACCGAGCGTCCGCGGCGGAGGCTTCAACCACCTGGGATAGGGGTACAGTCACGAACATAAGTATACGACATTGGACATACAAGTACAATAAATTATCAGCTATAGGTATAAAGTGAACGCATCAGTGGCCGAGTGGCAGCGTCCCGGGATCAATTCACAGATCGGGCAGTGTTTCGGATTTTTTGATGCATAACCCGGGTTTGTGATCGCCAACCTGCACTTGGCAAGCGTGGTGATTAGCCCATGTCCTATCAGTTGTAGATAGAGGTCTTTTACTTTTTATTTTTAAGTGCTTATTGCTCCACTTAAGTTGAATTAAATATTTATAAAATACAGTAAAAAAATAAATGCCTACCCGACCCAGCCAGGAATCGAACCTGGGTCTTCCGCAATCCAAGCGGCTGCAATGATCATTATGCTACCGGTCTATAGAGATCGTTGCCTAGCAGTGAGACAGTTTAGGCTATTTACTACATTACATTACGTACTACAGAAACGTTGGTATTGATAAACTGCAGACGATCGCAACTTAATAATTCATAATTGGATTGTAATAGTACCGACAAAATAAATGTGATAAGTAACAATCGAAACCATTTGAGAACAACTTGTTCATAATAAATGATGGTAACATATTTGTGCACACCGTTCCATGTAATTTTTATATTTTGTCCTTTTATCTAAACGCCTTGTGTGTGAATGAGTGAGTGAGTGACTGAGGCTTCAATTCTCAACTCAGATTAGATTTTTGTTGAATAGCCCAGTTGAGTGTTCACTGACCCCGCATTTGACAAGTGTTGTTTTAAAGCCTGTATTTCATTTTAGTTGTTTAAAGAGTAGAAGGAACTTCCTGTAGCGTATGTCCCAGGGACATTAAAGTTATTTGGTATTAGTTTTCTATAAATATCGTAAATTATCGATTATCGTAAGTTAAAGATCCCAAGTTTGTTACTATCGTGGCACTGTAGCCCCAAGTGATCTTTGGCTTTTGATACAAATCGGCGCCACTGGTCCCGGTTCTGAACTGCTTCCTGCCAGTTGTCTACGTGAAGCTTCACGATTGCAAGTGGCACAACCTTTTTTAACTACTACCTATAGTTACAAAAATTTGAGTAATTTGCCGCCACGACAGTGTCTAATAATAAACAAGTACAATTTAGACCAGATACCATTCAACAGTTAAAAGGTACATATCACCTTAACGGTTAATCTAATACCTACAAGAGGTGTAGTTGCTTGTGCGCGGCGAGGCGCGTCACTCCGGCGCCGGCGTCCTTATGAGGCGTTAATTAGTCGCCTTCATTAGTGGATCCACCGTGTTCTGGCACGCGCCGTGAATTGTTTATCACTCGGGGCTCGTATTGATTGCCACCAAACCCAACTGTCACCCCTGTGAAAGGAATGTCTGAAAACACATTCTTAACTGAGGTACATTTTAATTTTCAATACGTATTGGAATTTCGTTTAGATTTTTAAATTGACATCTACTTTGTGTCATATTGCTCAGAGTTATTTGATTATATTGGAGGCTGATACGCGCGGCTGTTAAATTAAAAAAACGCTGTCGCTTTTACGAAAAAATCCAAGTATGAAAAATAACATCCATTTAATTCAAACCCAATACGGTAGGTATGGCAGCTGAGATAGAGTTTGATAAGTAACTTTATCGGTTCATTACACAAAGAAAACAGTGGAGCGAATGAGCCGCTCGTTATGTTAAAAGCATTCGAGAGGCGCGCGAGCCGCGGCCGCCGCTGTAGCTCACACGAAAGTATACTCGAATCCGCGGCCGAGTAGCACTAACCGACAGTGAAATTACAGCCGCCGAGTTCCCCGACAAAAAAACGCTAAAGCGGGCCAAGCAATTTGTCTTAAGTGGCTAAAACAGTGAAATATTCGGAAACTTTTAAACCGAATTAAAGTTTCGTCGGACCTTTGTAGATGTGAGCCGGATAAGGGGTCAGTTAGGGTTCTCAGGAGGTGACGACGCGGATCAGGAGTCTTTTTAATTAATTCGAAAAGTTGGACGCGGCCGCGCCGTCTTAACCCCTTGTGTAAATACGACAATGGCGTTGGGCGACGGCCATTGTGCGGCTCGCGTCACTATTACGAATTAATTTTGTTTTTCTAGAAGGGTAAAAATAGGCTGTTGTTCAGATTTGTTGCGATTAACTTCATTTGCTGATATTGATTTAGACGCAAAGTCAACTTTTCGATCAAACAATATTTTTAAATAATGAAATACGGTCTGATGGCTGTCAGCTAACGAGTAATGATCCTGCCCATTGGTATCTTAATTACTTAGAACCACAATTGGCGCTTTTGCTGCGGCTGAGGAACGTCTCTCCAACAGTTCTGTAATGTACACACGGCGGCAGATCAACCTACCCAAACCTGTCAATTTTCTCCAATGAATATTAATCCTTATAACCAAACGATAAAGTTCAAAATTGATTGTAGAAATTTGACAGTTTTGGGTAGGTTGATCTGCCGCCGTGTGTAACTACAATGTTTCGGTTTGAATGGCATGACGTTTCAAGGCACCGTAAAATATGGAAAATGTATGGATAATTCCCAAGAAAGTACACCTTTACATACAATAATTATGAAAATAATAAACATTAATACAATTCATATTCAAACACCGCACGAAATGTATCAAAATACAACTTGATTGGGTACCGACCATTAATAAAGGAAATTATTCCAAATAGAACCGAATAAGATCAGATTACTTGACAAGAGAAAAGTCAGCGATAGCCGTCCTTTTTGTTTGGAACCCTAACATAAAGCAAAATATAATCTCTAAAGTAATCTCAACTAAAACAATGTCTTTGCCTGAAGGGACGCACAAATTTAAACTTGATACTTCTCTTTTCCTAGAAGAAAACAATATTGTTTTTGTTATTTTTAGACGTGATAACTCCAGCGAGAAAGTAAACAGTGAACATTAGCCTTTAAGAAAATTGTTTTATGCAGAAATAGAGCTGCACTCGGCCTTACAATACGACAATGATGAAATCAGAATCGTTTTATTACAAACTAGCAGCCCACTCGCGTCTTTGTCCACTTGAGTTAACTCATCTAAGAACCGTATTGCAGCGCCAGCTACAACCGTCGCCAGGTCCAATCGTGTCAACACAAAAAGTATCATTAAAATCGGCCCAGCCAATAAGAATTTTAGTCACATACACACTTACAAAAGAATAATATTATTACGTCAGGATAAACATTAAATAAGTAATGTGTAAAATAAACGCGAGTAGATCCGTAAAAGTTGTTTCATTTCAATAATATTATATTAAGATGACTAATTAGAACCAATTTTAAAATTCATGAACATAATTAGACCGTTCATTAGTCTGTGAAAACACAGACACAATATAATTTAATTGTTTAGGGCACTGATCAGTGCTCGCTGCAAATGAGCGGTTAAACGAACATAATTATGCGAGAAAATGCTGCACTGTGGAGAACTTCTGTAACGCAAACGAAGTAGACGCTGACGAAAGGAGATGATGGTAACAGATACTCTTTGTTTAAAGAGACAACCCGCGGCACTTATTGCTTTTAAATATATTGCAAGCTGCTGCTCTGTATCGCTGAATGAGTGAGTCAATTTAAAAGGCGTTCTTCTGTAAGTGTGTTCATATTATTGAACGAAAAAGTACGTGCTAGTTGCTTCACGTCTAACGCTTTCAGTCACTATGACGAAATGACATGCAAAACTCTTGTAAAACGGATATGACAAGGCTCAACCATATTCCCACATGTCTAAGTGATTGTGCACTTGCCGTTACTCAGGCAATATCGCGAGCTTCAAGGTATTACTTACCACAGGTTGGGTTGTATTATACAAGGGAGTTGTATTATCCTTGGGGGAGGCCTTTGTCAGCAGTGGACTTCTTTTGGCTGAGATGATGTTGATGATGATAATGATGATGATACAAGGTAACTTGGTGGTGCTGACAAAGCGTATAAAATAAATATAAAACTCTTTCAAAAACATAAATGTTTTAGAAACACAAACCCCAATTAACATATACTCAAAGAACGCTAACATTGCAAAATTAAACTTTACATACAATCCCCATGTACTTCAGAACAGCTGACTCCAACATATTACGCAAGGAGAGTCACTTCATTAAAATATTTAGCGCCCGCGCCCATAGGCGATAATTGGTGGGACAAAGTTCACGTCCCGCTGAACGTGCAACTTCCGACGCGACACTGCGTGTGCACAGGCAAGCGTTATTTATTAGGCCCACTATACATTTTTGCCACCTGATTTTTTTTGGAAAGAGTTTGCTGATTGACTCCGACGGCTTCTTCAGCTTCACCGAGCTTTTTTGGGGGCGAGAAACTTTAAAGGCTCCCCAAGTCGCGTGAAACGAATCACCTTCGGAGGTTTCCTAGAAGGAACGGCATCACGCACTAATGCGTGTCCCCGTGCCCTACTAAATTCTCCGAAGGGTTCGGATCGGATCAGGGAGCGGAACAACTCGAGGGCGCCTCTAAAGGCTCGGCGAGAAGTGTCCAGGTACATGTTTGTACCTGTATAGAGCGCGTGTGAACCCGTTCGTCGTACCCTTGGTCACGAGTACGTTGCCTTGGGCCTAAACTACTGGGCATGTTTAGTGTATTCTGTAGTGTAGTGGCATTTAGAGTATCGGGCGGGGTAAGGATGCTGAGCTTATACTGTTGGGCTAAAATATCGGTTCCCAAAAGTAACAGTGTTTTCACATTGGCGTACTGATACGCCAACTACTAATACACGTCAAGTATAGGACTACTATCCAGGAGAACATCCAATATGATGCTTCAGCTGCTTGGCCCGATGTGTGCCTACAGGCTTTAGTCTTGTAAACTCGGCGTTCTAATTGTTTTAAGGCAACTATCAATTTATTCAAAGTGTTAATTTGTAACTTCGCCATAAATTTACGGCTGATTGCAAACAGCATACTTAATGATTTACGTAATAGTATCAACACCGAGCGGATAATTAGTAACCGATTATTGTATTAAATAATTTGGGTCTTAATGAGATTAACGACGTTTACCGACGATAATAAAGATGCAGACCGTAGTAGGCAGATGTTGGGAATAGTAGTATTGAGTTAGTAATGCCGCCCACCTTACGCAGGTATATTTGCTGTGTCAGTATTATTTTGAATATCAAATTCAATATTGTTTAATTTATTCGTTATTAGAATAAGAAAAACTGATGCTACTATGCTGTTGAGGATAGGTATAAGTATGGACTTTTAACACATTAAAGAGTAGAGTTTGATTCAAGGCACAAATTCTTAAAACAGCAGTTCATGCTAGGCCTACAGGTAATTAGTTGTTTTTGCTTCCGTAACAGTGGAAGGTTTATAGTATTCATGCATTAAGTTTGTACTTTGTTAAGGATTTGAAATGTTCAATTAACGTATGATGAAAATATATTCATCATAATATAATAAAAAACGTTTAAAACAAGGAAGGCATTTATTATTAATACCGTTAGGTCGATCGTTAGCTGCTAAGAGCAAATAATGCGATTGGCGGAAAAACCCGTGTGTATTTGTGGTGTAAAGTTAGCTTAATAAAGAATTGTATTCGTAATACTTTAGATTGATGAATAAAAAATGGTGATATTAAACACAGACCAAAAATACATAATCATCTATTTTTAGAACGGCTTTAAAAATAAAGTTATCAGCTCTGATTATCACTTCGTCTTTTTTGAAGTTCAGACATTTGGCCTAATGAAACCTGTGACCACGGACCCTGCAAAGGGTTCGAAACGTCAGGATAAACATTAAATAAGTAATGTGTAAAATAAACGCAAGTAGATCCGTAAAAGTTGTTTCATTTCAATGTGTAGTGTTCGCGTAAACTTTAGAAAACAATACTAATGAAGCTCTTACGTTTTTTAATTATTAAAAGATTTATTGAAACGATTGATAAAAAACTTTGCGTAAACAAGTATTCTATAAAACAAAATATATGCAACGTTAGTTGGAACGGGGACACTAACCCGAAAGGAGGGTAAAGTACACATGATAGTGAATAACTTTTGTCAAAGAACTTTTCCTTAAAAATGGATAATTTTAGATTAACAGCTTTTTTAAGATTTCAAAAGAAAGTACGCTGTGGGAGCCCTGGCGGTCACAAAAAAACAAATTAAAAGTTATTAAAGGATACATTAGTCCAATTATGGAGAGAAAACTCGACTCTTTACAATGTCCGTACATAGAGGTTATTTGCTGAGAACCTACGTCAAAACCGTAGTAGCCTACTAAATTTTTGTAGACCAATCAAGTGTAAATAATAAAAAAAAAACAAAAAAAGTTAAAAAAAAATATTAAAAAAGTTATTCACTATCATGTATACTTTATCCTCCTTTCGGCTTAGTACCCCCGTTCCGACTAACGTTGTATAGGAAAAATATTAGCTAATGTATTTGATACATTACTGGCTAACCGGCGGACTTAGTACCGCTTTGGCAGTTTCCATGACATCAAAACAAACAAATCATTCGTCCGCTTAAGAACATCCGTATCCCATGATGGACCCCTATAGCAGCTCCACCTTCCGGGTCCAATTGTAAATCTAAACCACCTCGAATCCACTTGACACACACACAGAAAATTTCATCCAAATCGGTCCAGCCGTTTAGAAGGAGTTCAGTGACATACACACGCACAGAAGATTTATATAGTATAAAGATTAAACAACTCTATATTTGCTCAATACATATCAATATTTGGTTACGCTTAGTTTTAATTAACACTAAATGTTCTTTTATTTCTACAATAATATTGTTGTTTGATTTTTTAACTGCACTTTGATAGTAATTAATATCAAAATGTTAACACATTTTCAAACAAAACAATAAATCAATCAATATACCAAAATGAGTTACTAACAAATTGGTATTAAACCTCACAATTCAATAATAACAGGCACAACAAAGACAAAACATCAACGAGTACAACGCAGACAAACTAACGCCGAAGAAAAGCAATAAAATCCCACTCAGATTCGTATAACAATAAGATTGTTTCCCAAAGAAACCTCCCTGCAATTAAGTTGAGTCGTCGGAAGATATAGTTCAGAGCCTACAGGGGAAGGAAGTGCGCGGCTCGGTCCGCAACTATGTTAGTTACGCATCTAATCTGCAATCTGAGCCGGCCGCGCCGGAGGAAGCTCGCTCCACACAAAAGTTTACAATGTACGACGCCGCCCCGCGATTAATACGTACATAGTAATGAGTTTGCTCTATGAACCCGGTTCAAATATGTTAGCAGCAATTTTATACGAACTGTTAATAAAGCGGAGTGCTCGTGGATACCGACAGAGCAAAGTTTTTGTTGAAATGACAGTGAAACGCGATACGTATGTTTAGGTACGTAAAATAATGATTTTCGTCCGTCAAAATAGGCGACTATTATGTTACATAAATAGGTAGCATTGAATTTTTTGAAGGATGAATAATACAAGCTAGAGCCGTGAATTACGTTTGTTTGGGTAACCAGATTTTTTTTGTGATGTCTATTAAAATACTATTTAAGTTTATGACAATATACTTTAGACCTTTTAAACACGCAAGTAATTTATAAATAGGGCCATTATATTGTCACCATGTTACATTTTAGATACTATCACAAATATATAAAGATAGTCTTAAGCTAAGATAAATAAATAAATTAATAAAATCGGGTTTTCTCTGTTGGAGAGTGGTGCTTACTGTGGCGGTCTTTATCCTCACGTATGGTTAAAGAGTTTGTAAACGCATTCTCGCGTGTAGATCTGATTAAGATAACACACGGCATCCTCCCTCCAACATCTACACAGTTTATATTGTATAAATAGTCTTGTAAGGTTTAGATAATAAGTCAGTCACAATGTAGTCACTGTAAATATACATCACATAAAGAGAGACAGTCGTTATTTACCATCGCAATGGAACCCATCATCACAACCTCCGATACGTCGACCTTGGAACACTTTACAAAAGAGGGGTACTAACCTAAAGAACGGAACTAACATATGGAACTGCTATAGAGCGGTACTAACTTTACAAACAGGCAGCTTTGTTTGTAATTCAGATTAAATTTATAAAGTAGTTACTCTATTGTATTAGGTTCATAACCTGTAAAAATAGATGAAAGTGTGCGAAATAAATAAATAAATAACCTAATTACAAAAACACAAATGTTGAAAAAATTTCCACGAGCAGGGTTTGAACCTGCACCCTTCTGACATACCGGGTCAGGTGCTCTTCCAATTGAGCTATCGTGGTTCTAACCAGCCCGCCGAAATTATTCAACACTATTTACTTTTTACTTTGAAAGCCAAAGGCGCCCATTCAATGTTAACAACTACCGTCATTAACATCCGATCATAATATTTTTACAAATACTAAAGATCAGTTAAGAAGTAGGCAAGCTATTTAGAAATGTTTATATAATTTTTAACGCAAATTTTGTTGCGAACAAATTACAAAAACACAAATGTTGAAAAAATTTCCACGAGCAGGGTTTGAACCTGCACCCTTCTGACATACATGTTGAAAAAAAAAATTTTTTCAACATTTGTGTTTTTGTAATTTGTTCGCAACAAAATTTGCGTTAAAAATTATATAAACATTTTTAAATAACCTAATATTCTACAAAAATAGTAATAACTAAAGATTAAATCCTGTAGATCGGTACTGTGGTGATCGGGTCTCCTTGCTCGGGCAGCTCTATGGCACATGACGTGCCCTGAGAAAAAGGAAGAAAGCTTCGAGAAGGATACAGATGAGGATTGATTCGGGGTCCGCCCGCCGAGAAGCTTAGGGCACAATTGTATTAATTGCTTGATAAAACATAGGACAGTTCTATTATTGCCGCCTTTTATTATAAGTAGAGCTATAAAGCTCTACAGTACTAACCTTAACAACAACAATAATCTAAAGAGTGGTCCTAACCCAACCTGCAGAATGGTAATCGGATTTACCAAAAGATCGGTAGGTACTAACATAAAGCGCAGTACTAACCTGTAGAGCGGTATGCCGGCGTCGTCGCGGAACCAGAACACCATGTAGACCTTGTCGTTGGCGGCGGTGCCCAGGTCGCAGGGGAACTGCGCCACCATGCCCTCCACCGCCTGCACGTCCACCGTGCGCACGCCAGCTGCAACAACACACACGCTTAGTCGAAAGGACAACATGATGGGCAAGAATGCAGCTGGCGGTAGTTCACGGCTTAGGAACCGACTCGATGGCGACCACCTACTACTACCTACTTGTGCTACCACGTAACATTGTTTTGCATAGCTTTATTCCGGTGTGAAGAGCATTATGGTGCTCTTGAGGGTCTAATGAATCCATTCCGCATTAGGCTATCTAGTGGCTTAATTAGGTATATACTGATAACCATCCAGACCGGTAAATCACCGACTAAGAGTTATAATGAAATTAGTCATTATTTTACGACCTTCTCCATGAAGATTAATCATGACAATGTGTTTAAAATTCATAACTGAAATAGAGGTTGGCTCGCCGTTTGTTTTAGCGCAATGAAGGCTCGCCAGTGAGCAACCTCCGTAGATAAAGAGCCACTTAGTACCATACTGTGCTAGGCAGCAATCAACAACTTAACTTAATATTCACTGTACATTTTGGACACTACTTGCGCATTAATACTGTTCCTTAGGTCGCATTGGCATAATGGAAGCTAAAATAATAGTCAAAAATTCGATATATCAGATCAAACAATGGAAAATTGACAATTTGGGTACTTTTAGAAATAAGTCACTATAACATAAATACTTAAAATGAAGCACTTTAAAAGAAAAATGTTGTGAACGTCCGGTAAGGTAACGAGGCTGTCCAGAAAGTTAATGTCGTGGAGGCGAGTGAAAGAAGCCGTGAGTGGACGAGCCGGCGGGCGGGCCGCGCCGGAAGAAACCCGCGGCTGCAGCCGGCACGGAAGCAAATTGTTTCCTTGTGTGCATGCAAAAAATCTTACGAGAAATAAGAACTACAGATAGAAACTATTATATTTGACTTTGTCATGGTTTTGTTGTCATTGAGTATCAATGAATTTATGATGCATGATACATAAAACTTCACCGCAATATAATAAAAAGACAAAATAATGATACGATCCCCATAAAACTTATGTGTTTTTAAGTGAAATTGTGGTTCAATCCAAATAGTTTCGTTACACTACTGACCACACATCTAACACAAGCTTAATTACTATCAGACTGGTTAACAGGAATATTAATTACTACTAAGATGTTAAAAGCGAATTAATACTTTTTTTTTCCCTCCTCGCCTCGCCTCGCTGCAGCGGAAAAATGAAATAATTGTTTAATATAAAAAAGGTAATACAAGTCATTTAAAATTTTCATTAACAGACTTTGATAAATGTAAGAGCTTCAGCGAGTAAAATTATGGATTTGATTATCCTGCATTTACAAAAGTACGTAAGTATAATAAGCTATATAAGAAAGATGATGGTGAGTACATTTTCGCTTGATGTAGGTATTACAATGTCCCGTTGAGATACGACACGTGAGCTGCGGACCGTGGCCGCAAGTTCCGTGAAGCCCACCTCGGGGGCTCGCGGCCCGCAACAATACAATAACGAACACGCCCCGGGAGTCCATTAGTATGGTAACGAGGTTCGAGACAACTTCGGTCGCCGGTTCGATCCCCAGCCGAGCTTGCTGCAACTTAATTGTGGAGCCTTCCGGTATTTGCAACGGTAGATGTTGAATTTAATTGAACTTGCTAGTTGAGGTTTTTATTTATTATTCAGTTTTCCGTATCAGATTTTCAAAAGCATTGTATTGACAAATCATTCAGTTTAGAAATAAACCTTAATTTCATATGTATGTCAATAGAATAATTTCTCGTTTGCGATATTTTAAGATAAACGAGAAAACTAATAAAAGTAATCTACCAATTTCTTGATAAGGCTTTCATAAAAAAGTGCTTATTGTAATCAAACTGGTTTGGTTAGCAGTTGGTTCTCATGCAAAAAGCCAATAAAACTGTGAATTTAATCCTCCAAAGGATATTCTGATGATCTGTAGCCAGAACTTTATTTTGACTCCATTACAAAGAAGGTTGGAACAATTTATTTTAAAAGTAATTAGTTCTCTGCAATAGTTAACAAATAAATATGTTATATAAATCGTAGACGCTCCTGCTGCAATAACAGTTTTATAAGAATACTATTATCATCGATGTGAATTCAAAGTTGGTTGGTTCTTAATTTTTTCCAAGTTACAAAATACGGAACTGCGGCGAGGCACGCAACGGTAGCGATAAAACATAACTCCGCTGCAGGTTCCGTGGCGAAATAGCCAGCTGGAAGCCAGCTGGAACCCACCAGAAACATAGTTGATGTGCAGTAAACTTGGTTCCTCCAAAGTGTTGTTAGCATCTATTTTTATAGACGAATCCACTTTATTACTTGGTTCAAACTACTCTGCTACACTGCAGTAGGTAGGTATGCACTAGCATGTATGACTTAAAATTTCATGTTCTCGTTACATGCCAGACGTCGTATAATGAATTCGTAACGAAGTTCACGCACCTTCAGACAAGTGAAAGCTTATGCGGCGACATTTTTGACAGATACTGTCAATATTAAGAAGCACTCTACCTTTCTAAGTGGTAATGACATGAGTGTGTCAAATAACATTACTTATCAACTTATGTTTTTAAGCTGTCACTTTGCATTAAGTAATATACCTACTGCGTACTGTAGTGATCGGGACTGCTTGGAGGCGCAAACCTACTGGCAGCCGTCGCGTTCTGCATACCTTTCTCTAAGAAGACGTCACGAGAGGAGAAACAATTGAGAAGGGACTTCAACTTGATCCGCCGAAGCGACATCATTCTTTTTATTGTTAAATTCATTAATTATTTAAAATATCAATATATAATTAACTTATCCAGTTGTCGTTATTACGTCTTACGCCCCCAAAATATAAATAACGGCCAAACTGGGTATAACAGTACTGTTTAATTTATTTAAAATAATCTATTTTTTTCGACAAAATACATAAACACAAATGTTGAAAAAAAAAATTTGTTCGCAACAAAATTTGCGTTAAAAATTATAAAAAACATTGACAAAATACATTTTAGATAGATTTTATTTAAAAGTAAACTTCAACTTTACCGAAAGAAATTTTAAATATATCTCGCTACTTTTCTCCTAAACACACAAAAAATTTTTGCTAAACATAACTTTAACATTTAGCTAACCAATTAAAATAAACAAATCTCTTCTCAAAATGCCGACTCCCAATCAACTTTGCACCAAATAAATATTAGATTAGGAAAGTACGCAACAAATTTGAACAATTTATAAGTTAACGAGCGTGTTCACTCGCTTTAAAAAGGGTTTGTTATAAATTTTAAATAACGCCAGCGAGCCGAAGGCTGCGAACGCTCGCGACGCCGACGAATCAAAAATGGCGGAGCCCTCGCTCGAAGTACCCGCCACGGCCAACTTGAGGGAAAGGTTAAATATTGAATTTTAGTTGAACGACAATTAAACACGGGTGAATGGGAAATTCAGAAACAAAGTGTGAACAATTCATTTGTAGTCACCATCAGAGCAATCAATCAATTTTATGAGCAGTTTTATACACGTATTAGGCTAATAAAACTAGTTTATCTGTGAATTTATGTAGCCGTCTGTATTACATTTATTTCTATACATATTATTTAATAAGAGAAGTCCTCACTGACTGAGGAAAGATCGACATCGCACAGCCTAAACTGCTGGACCTAAAGCTGAAAATTTTCAGGCAGGTCCCTTTAAGACCTAGGCAAGGTGATTCCCTCGGGAACACGGGATACGTGTCATGTCTTTACGCGGACGACGTCAGCCTATAAACGTCCCAATTCACAACTGTGGACTCAAGGCTCCCCACATGGATTGATAGACAGAAAATATTTTTATCGCAACTATTATTAAAACAAAATAATTTACAAAGCTACAATATGGCGGTATTAATGTTTTAAAACGATTTCTTCCTACAACCAATCAGATGATGAGAGCTCATAAACTGTAAAATCTGAGGTGCAAACTATTTAAACATAGGTACAAAAATGTATTTTCCACAAGTATTTAATATTATGTTGGAAGCCTCAACCCATCTCAGGCCTAATGCGGGTAGGTGTGGTCACTGACAACTGTTATCTTACGACAACAACCGGGACCCAGACGAGTTCAATATATTTTAATTTTAGCCTCCTATCCGGGGATTCAACAGTTGATTAACATGAATGATCGCAACTCGAGCGCTCGAGACGCCGAGCTAACGAGATCCTAAGAATCTGTAGGTAAATGTGAAATAATAATGTTGTTATCCAATACTTATTCTGTTTTTCAATTGGATATGGTTTCGTGTTATTCGTAATTTACGTTTTCATTTTCCGAATGAATTATTTACTTACATCCTCAAGTTTTATCAACGCGTTTTCTGCAAAATTTAATAAGTAATATATTTTGTAACTGTTTTTTGATATAACAATGTTAAGATCGGATACCGATGACGTAATTGTTGACATTGAATTGGGCTTACTTTTGCTTAGAATGTAAGAAGATAGCGTTGTTTTTATAATGTACATCTATTTTAAACGTAAAGTTTTTTTTATAAATATTTAGTCAAGTGTCATGTTTAAACTATGTAGTAAAATACTGACGACAGAAATAAACTTTACAGAACAAAAGTAGATATCGTAAAGTGCCACCCCACTCAAGCAAGTTGTACCACCAAAGCGTTTATACGCCCTTACACAATACAATAGGGCTATAATTATCGGGTAATGACGGGGCGAAGGCTGCTATTACCTAAATAGAGCAAGAACCGTGATGATTAGACATCAATACTGCAACGAGCATTTTATTTATTAATTTAGACAACTCAAAACTCGTTTTAATGCGTCTTTAACTTTCATGTTAGTGAAATGTTATGATCAATGATAAGGCTCACTTTGTCATAACCATTGGGGTGGTAATTTGTAATTGATAAATTTAAAAGTTAAAATATGGTATATCTCAACGTTTTCTTTCTATGTAAAGTTACAAAAAAACTTAAACTTTATATATTTACACTGAGATACAGGAGCAATAAAGTTGTTAATATACGAGTTGCTACAAAATCACGATGAACTGGATATATTCGTTAATAAGCACGCTACCTTTCCCCTTCCTCCTGGACCTCGATTACGAGTAGACGTCTCACTAACCTTTTTGAATTTTTTAATAAATATCTAAATATAAAAGTTTCACAACAAAAACGGATAATAAAATAGGGGTGCATAGGCATAGAAGAGGTCGTTGTTATCGTCACGCCCCAAGAAGTGCACGTAAGTTACGTCACTAGACGCTTCTCGCTCCTCACTTTTACTACGCCATTCGCCAGCTTTGCTCCATGCTACCACTGTGATCCTGGTACAGCCCGATCAAATTTTTAATGAAACACTACGCTCAATTCACGGAAAAGTACCAGGCGAGCATAAAACAAGCAGCAATCGTTCTTCTCGCCATATAACTCGCTACGAACCCGATGTGTGCTACGACTACGAGTGCTGCGTTGAGCTAAGTGCGAGGCTCCGCCCACTTACTACGTCCCTACAAGTGCTACGCGTTACGACTTGAAGACGGGTACCTAACCTGTGCCGAGGTGACCTCCTGTTGTGTTCTGCGCTCCTAACTGTTGGAGCACTCGCTAGCCACACAACTCTCTTTAGTTGCGAAAATAATAGGTGACATTTATTTGTTGTAAACACATCATACCATTGTTACCTCTTCAACACTCTTACTATCCTAGTACAATTTAAGGAAAATGGACAAATCATATTCAGACTCAAACATAATAAACATGGCGAGTACTACTGATCAAACAACACCACCTAATTTTGTGTCCCAACGACTTGTAAAGAGAAAAAGAGAGTGTGATTGTGTTGAGGAGTTGGACTCATTCAAGGAAGAAATAAAAACAATGTTTCAGTCACTGATCTCGTCGAAAGAGGAAATGAAAAAAATCACACCCACACTCATTACCCTTCAAGAAACAAACCGCAACATCGAGAACTCTCTTTCGTTTCTCACTGCTCAAAATGAGGAATTAAGAAAGAAGATGGAATTGTTCGAAACTCAAGCAAGAAAGGACAGGGAAAACATAGCAATATTGGAAGACAAAATAGAAGAGCTGCAGAGAGAAAAAAGGAAAAAAAGTATAGAAATAAAAAATGTCCCAAGGACTAAAGATGAAGATAGGACAAGCTTAATAAACATGGCTATAACTTTGTCAAAGAACGTAGGTTCTCACTTGAATAAGTCTGATATAAAGGACATTTACAGAGTGAAAAGTACCAAGGAAGGAATAAGAAACACACCAATTGTTTTGGAAACGTCTTCAACAATTTTAAGGAGTGAGTTATTGAAAAACTGTAAGTCTTTTAACGCAAAAACGAAAGATAAACTCTTTGCAAAACATCTAGGTCTGACTAAAAATGAAGACACGCCCATCTATGTCACCGAACAACTGACAGCCAAGGGCTCCCGACTGTTTTTTTTGGCTAGAGACTTAGCCAAATCAAAGGCGTACAAATACTGCTGGACCAGCTTTGGCAGGGTATACGTCAGAAGAGAGGATAACTCACCTATAATAATGATAAAAAATGAGGCACAAGTGAACATTCTCATACAGGAAGCATGACTTTATTATTTTTATTTTATCTTTTACTTTTCTCTGTCTAATTTTGTTATAAATCAACCGCCAATTGCAAACAGCGGTTTACAAATAGCTACTTTATATACACAATCTACACACGCACACATATTATACACTTATAATTTTACGAACACCAATGCTTGCCATACACAAACACACAACACATCTTACGCCAATAACACTTATAAAAATTTTAAACACACATCTACTTACATACATAATAATGTTAAAGCTTTATTTACAAACATGTCAAAGTATCTGCTGGCTTCTCTATTATACAACCTATTACATAAACAAACAAGAGAATCTCTAAATACTGTATCTCTGTATAATACCAATTTCTATGAATAATACACTAAAAAATATGAACGAATTAGACCAAATTCAAGTTGCCAAATCAATAAAATGTGACATAAGTGACTTACTTAAACATATCAATAAAAATACTTCCGACCTAAATATAATCACCCAAAACATTAGAAGCATATACAGCAATTTTGACGATCTACAAATAACAATATCGCAACTGGATTTTGAACCAGATATACAAGTTTTAACGGAATGCCAAATAAATTGTAATAAACCAATACCCAATCTTACTCAATACCAATCGTATGCTACTACAAATCACCTGAACAAAGCTGATGGTGTTGTAATATACATAAAAGATCATCATGTTGTATGCGTAAGAGAAATCTTCCTTCAACATGCCTCATGTCTACAGGTGGTTCTAATCAACATTGTGATCATTGGAGTATACCGATCTCTATCAAATTCAAACGCGGAACTATTTATCAAATCCCTAAATGAACATCTACACACTATGGCAAACTGTAAAAATATTATAATAACCGGAGATATCAACATAAACCTAAGTCCAGGACCTAATGATCACTCACAGGAACGTAACAACCGACTTAACTACTTAGATATGTTATCCTTTCACGGAGTTTTAACTGGTCACTCTTTACCTACCAGAGATACAAACTGCCTCGACCACTTTATGGTTAAATTAAACACAAATAGTAACTCTGCACTTATATCTGTTCTCGAAACAACAATTACAGATCATTGCCTGGTATTGCTAAACCTAAAAAAAGTAACTACAAACAGTAACCGTCACAAAAAAAGTATAAAAAAGTAGAGTATGACGAAGCGTTAAAAACCTTAGCACAATCAAATATACATTCACTACTTAATGCTACGGATCCCAATACTATAGCTGACATTCTAATTAGTGAAATAAAACAATCTTTTGATAAAAACACCAAAGTCATAAAACTTAGTAGAAGCAAAAGAATAATTAAACCCTGGATTACTGCTGGCATCCTAAGATGTATAAAAAATAGAAATAAAATGCACAAATCTTTACATAGTGACCCTGAAAATGAAATCCTAAAAATAACTTATCGGAGGTATCGGAATTATATAAACAATTTAATAAAAAAGTTAAAACGTATCTATGAAAGAGATCAACTTGCAAAGTCAAAAAATACTCCTAAATCACTATGGAACTGTATAAACAATATAACTAACATGAAGCCTAAGAAATTGAACAACACAGATTTACTTAATATTAAACCTTCTATTTATGAATCAATGAATGAAATTAACACCTACTTTTCTGAGATTGGAGAGAGTCTGGCAAGTAAATTACTGTCGGAAAACAATTCGAATCAAATTAGCTCAACAAACTACACTCAGCGACTTCCTGTGGAAACCAATTCTCATAACTCATCACAAACTCAAAGCACATCCTTTGTCTTATTAGACACTGATGATGAGGAGATTTATAAGGTCCTTATGAATCTCAAAAATAATAGCGCACCTGGATGGGATGAAATAACTACAAAGTTTTTAAAGGGAGCCCACGAATTAATCGTCCCAATTATTTGTCACCTAACCAATACATGCTTTAAGCTGGGAATATTTCCCAATGCATTAAAACAGGCAATTATTACCCCCGTATTTAAGAGTGGTGACAGACGCAGTGTCGGCAATTATCGTCCTATTTCTGTCCTATCAGTTATATCAAAAATATTAGGAAAAATAATAAATACCAGATTGACAACTTACCTAAACAAATATAATATTCTATCAAATTCACAATACGGGTTTAGACAGGGACTATCAACTGAAGACGCAATTTTGTCCTTGACGACTTCAATAGTTGGACATGTTGACAAAGGCGAGAAATGCCTTACAGTATTTATAGACCTTAAAAAAGCCTTCGATACTGTCTCCGTCTCCACTCTTTTACAGGTTCTGGAAAAAAATGGAATTCGTGGAACCCCCCTTGCTCTCTTAGAAGATTACTTAAAAAATAGGAAACAACAGATTAAAATTCAGGATCATATTAGTGACCTGCTAACACTTACATCTTATGGGGTCCCACAGGGTAGCGTCCTTGGCCCTACTCTTTTTCTTCTTTACATAAATGAGCTGTGTAACTTAAACATATTAAATGGGAAAATTATCTCGTATGCAAACGACACGGCCATCATCTTTACGGGTAAAACGTGGGATGAAACCAAGAGGATGGCGGAAGCTGGTCTTGTCAAAATTAAACAATGGCTTAACTTAACATTACTAACTCTAAACATAGAAAAAACAAACTACATCTGTTTTTCCCCAAGTATACGGACTCAGCCAAACGACACATACCAAATTAAAATTCACAATTGTGGTGTACCCCTACTTAATATATGTAATTGTCCCCCTATTAATAGAGTTACCACAACGCGATATTTGGGTCTAACAATAGATCGCCACCTATCGTGGCATTCACATTTGGATACGTTGATGAAAAGGATCAGAACGTTAACATGGGTTTTCAAAAAGCTTAGAAGTATCACGCAAAAAGATTTATTAAAAAACATTTACATAGCTCTAACACAATCTATTTTAAGTTATGGCATTTCAGTTTGGGGCGGTAGCACTAAGATAAAACTCCTAGAATTAGAACGTACACAAAGGCGACTACTTAAAGTTATGTACTTCTTACCGTTCCGCTATCCCACAGAACAACTTTATATAGAAGAGAATATTCTCACGCAGATCTTCTCACTGTAAGAAAATTATACATTCTATCTACTGTTTTAAAGCTACACAAAACCTTAACTTATGACCCCGACATCTTAAATAGAAGAATAAACCATAAAGTAGTCCCTATAAAGCTAACAAAAACAATCTTTGCCGCCAGGCAGTATACTAGACAAGCTAGTTTCCTGTACAATAAAATCAATAAATTATTAAACACATACAAACTAACAACACAAGCTTGTAAAATTAAGCTAGTAGTATGGTTAAAGACACTTAGTTATTCAGATACTGAACAACTACTTAAATAATTAGACAAAACACACCCAAATAAATAAAATGAAAATGAAAATGGTATAAATTAATAATACACATCAATAATACACACACACATACACACACACACACACACACACACACACACACACACACACACACACACACACACACACACACACACACACACATACACACACACACACACACACACACACACACACACACACACACACACACACACACACACACACACACACACACACACGCACACGCACACGCATATTTGGTACGAAATTATATACAAACACTAAAACACTTATTACCGTTATTCAACTTTGTAGGAATGTAATTTACTTATAGTTTTTAGTTTTATTTAATTCGATAATCGATCGATCAAATTGTAACTACCACGGTCTCTATGGGCGGTGACTACCTAAAACAGGTATTTTCTTACTTAGTAGGTATGTCACCACAGTTAAATTGTAATCAAATGGTCTGTTATGAATAAAGCATTTTTGATTTTTTTTTTTTTGACCTTTAGATATGTTATTAAACGTATCCTCGACTAAGCTACCCCAGTATCGCCTTTGATTGACACCCTTATTGTGTGATTTTACTAAATTTGTTAATAGTATTTTAACTTTTTGTGCTGTATACTAATTATGTAATTGTTTTTTTTGTCCACTTTTATTATTTTTGATTTTTATAGTGCTGTATGTGTGGCTTTGTTTTTGTGTGTTTCATGCTTGTCATGTTGTGCGTACACCTTTTTTGGGTCACAATCTGGGACCTTTATTAATGGGATTTATATTTAATGTAACAACGATTGTAACCTGTCGTGTATGCCTATGTTATAGTACATTATGATATAAGTGCGGTAAGTTGAAAATTACAGCCGAGGCGATATTGCTACAAGAAAGCAGAGGCTGTACTTAATTATCAAAGCGCACTTATGTCATACGACGTTTTATAACATGTTTGCGAGGAAATAGATAAAACGCGGGCTTTCGTAAACGAATAAATCTTTAATCGCTTGTTAAAGCAGTTATAAAAATTTTAAAAATTTGTAAAAACAGCGTACAAAACACCTACTTAAATTGAAAAGAAATACGAAAGTGAATAAAGTTAATAACAATAATTTAGTTTCAACGACCTTTGTTGCTAAATATCGGCAATCCGGAGCTTCTTTTAGGAATTTTTTGACATTGTCAGCCGAAAATACTTTCGACTTACTCACATGGCCACTTGAGCGTCTTTTTAGAAATGCCAGCAAGTTGGAGTACTACTTGAAATCAATACCATGTTTTATTTTCACAGTGTTTTTTAGCATTGAATAGTAGCACCACAATGAGCTTGACTTATATTTTTGAGAAAGTTCCATGAAATAGGCTAAAAACACACTTTCTGAAAATGAATTTGCATCTTTGCTTGTTTTCCATGTGACAAAATTTTGATACGCTTGTAAGTATCTATCGGTCGATTTTTCGGGCAAGAGGCTTAGAGTAGCCTCTTTCGCTGCCTCTGAGAAGCTCTATTTTTGATTCGCTCGTTTCGAGTGATTTTCGTTCGACGAGTGATTTTCGTTCGACATTTTAATTTTTCGCATTTTTGAATCGCTCGACCGCCACGAGTGCCCTCGCCCACTCGTAGCAGTCGAGCGATACCAAGCGATTGATAGAATAATTGTCAAATTAATGCGTTGTGTCAAAATTTTAACTGCTAAACGTAAATACAATTTCGTTCTGAGGAAAATAATTACTACTATTTTGAAAACCACTTGAATATGAATCTAGAGGAATATTTAGTGCACCATAGTTATTTAAGCAGTGGAGAAGAAGATAGTGATGGGAGCGAAGAAGACCCTAGTTCCACTGGAGAAAGAAGCTACCCGTTGGCAATTTCTTTCAGTTTAAATCTAATTATAGATTGATAAAGGAGCTCGCCAAACAATTAATAGAAACTCTTAGGCCTTTTATAGTCCCGCGCAGACGAATATCTGATTTGCCTATCGAAATTAAGGTTAGTCCTTTTCTTACATATGTTGTTGAATATTGTCACACACATAGTTGATCTACGAAAAACCTAAAACCAAAAATATAATTTACAGGTACTCACAGCGTTATTTTTTTTTGCCAAAGGCTCATTACCAAAGTTCTATCGGAAACCATAAAAAATCGAGAAATGCTCAGGGTACTGTTTCAAAATGTATCACTGAAGTTGTGGAAGCCTTGAACCATCCTTCTGTTTTAAGTAATGGACTGCCTCTTCCGTCTTCGTATTCGACGACAATAGCGTCGGAGAAGTAAAAAAAGGAACAGCAGTAACAGTGTGTCAAATCCAATATGGCTACAGAGGCTAATGAGCTAGTCACCCCCACGTTCAACGCGCGTCTGCAGCGCGACTGATACGCGGCTGTCGCTGTAATGTGAAGAGATTTGCTGTGCCGCGCTGCAGCCGCGCGTCTATAACGCCTAATGATGATAACATTAATGATGATGGTTATTTCTTCAGGTTCTAAGAACTTTATAGACTACCAGGGGTAGTCGGGTGTATAGACTGCACTCATGTTGCTATTCGCACTCCACCAAATGATGTAAAAATCGCAATTAAAGAAAAGCTTTATAAAAAAGCTTAATAAAAAGTGTCTGATTATATTGAAGACGAAACAGCATGTGTTTAAAATGCTCCTATCACTCCAACTGGTATTACTGATTTAAAATATTGTTAAGATTTTGTTTTAAACTTATATAACTTGGTAACGGCATATAATTTTGTAAATGTCGTTACATATATTAAAGCTATATTAAAGCTAAATAAAAATATTTGACTTTGACTTTGACTTTGAAATATATTTTTTTATATTTACGGGTAAGCACAGTGCCTTAATCTCACCTGATGTTAAGTGATGATAAGGCCAATTGGTGGAAGCGCACTTACAAGACAATTACGACAGGTCTCAGTAGCTCAATTGGAAGAGCATTGGACTAGACATTCAAAGACTGCGGGTTTCAGTCCCTGGCGGTGTCGAATTAATAAAGTCACTACTTGACGACACTTTCAAATAAAAACAATACAGCGAAAAGAAAAAGCGCGAGGAATAATTTATAATTGTTGAACAAGTGCGTAATGAGATACAATACGATATTGAAATTGGTGAAGTAAGAGACCCTTTACGAGCAAATATGTTATAAAATAAATAAATAAGTCACTTAATCGTTGGGCTTTCGCCATGCAACAACAATACCTTTGATGTCGTCTTTAGTCATCGTGTCAGCGCGCCGTTTACCGAGGAACCACGACTTTTTGTTGTAATTTTGTGAGTTGTGGTTGTGTGTGTAACAACAATTGAAATTGTTAGTTAAGGTTGCAATCTTAGCAGGTGCCGTTTCAACAAAACGAGTAGCAATATTACAATAAGATAAAATATTTTTCACAAGATTTTACTTGAAAAAATCAACCAAAGGTCGCGGGTTCGATTCTGACCCGAGCATCCTGAGGCTGGTTGATTTTTCAAGTCAAATTTTATCTTGTAACTATAATTATAGCATTGTAAATGTAAAATTTAAAGTAATATGAATATTAAAATGTATCGAGCTCATCCTTGCTTAAGAAGCAAAACTTGATGCCGTTGTGTGATCATAGTCGTTAAAACCCATCAACCCTCATTAGGCCGGTATGATGGATTGCCGCCTACCATAAGCTCATAAATCAGTATTACTGCAGTGTTATTGCAGTTGTGAAAACGAGACGCGATTTTAGATACGCCGCTACACGTTTTTCCTTATCACAAACGCAACAAAAATCCAAGTGGAACTTAGAAGCAAAAAAATCGGTCACTGATAACCGGACGTAATCAGTGACCGATTTTTTTGACGGTGAAAAACACAAACATCACAAAATAGGTGATAAAACCTCGGCGAAAAAATCGGTCCCATTATCGGTCTTACAAAAAGTCGGCCGTGGGCGTGGGCGTACACCGTCAAGAACTAAAAACTAGCTCACTTAGCTCCGCACACACACCCAGCATGCTTATTCCGTCAGCAATCAGCGTAATAACGTCGGTAGGTGCGTTACGCAGAACAACGACGGGGCGAGTTAATTCGTTCCGACGACGCCGCGTCGACAATCATCGCAAATGAAGCGGCGTTGACGCGCCCGCTCTCAATTAGACCGCGGCTTTTAATTATTTACCGTAGTCGGTTGGCGGGCGATTACAGGGCGGTCGGCGATGCAGCCATTGTGGAATCAATTATGTGGACATCTGGCTGCACGTGTACCGTAGTTAGTTTAATTTTTCACCACTTGCACATAACAGTGACATGTCATTGTCAGCTTTGCATAATAAACCACAGGTATAAGTAATGTTGATGGTAATGGGGTACAAAGGGTTCAAATATTGTTTTTTTTAAATTATTGATTACTAATAAGCACTTGGCAATCATCTCTCACAAAAGAGCACTTCACCCGGAGTGCTCAACCACTGAGAACCGTTTTGGGACACTCCTATTTATTATCTGTATGTTTGAACTGTTCTGTCCCAAATAAATTTATTTTCATTTCATTAATTTCACTGGCAATTTTATCTCTAACGTAATATACCGCGAGCAGTTTCGTACAAAGTATTTTATTTCAATGTTTGGTGTTTGAAAACTTACCATAACGAAATGTGATTCAGCTTAGTTTCAGTCAACAAATCGATATATAAAGCAAATGCCAGTTTAAATTTTCTCATTCATAATAATCTTTCCCGGTGCGGTTCTCTGCGTGTGTTTCTGTTTGATATTTCTCGAAGCTCGTGTATTAAATTTCCCGCGCCCATTAGCCGGATAAGCAATACGCTTTTAAAGCCGGTTCAAAGCTGAATGTTTCCTTTTGGGCAAGAGCTCCTGCCTGCGACCAGCTTTGTGATCGACCGACATTTATGTGTTTGTACGCCACCGGTGATTATTGGAACTGCCTTTTAATGGTGGACACTATGTGGTTGCGCCAGTTGGTGGCTTTAAATTTGCCGCGCATAAATAGTTATCTACGTTTATTTTTCGCTATCGTAATATTTTCCTATGTGATAAAAGTAGTTCAATTGGCACCGTACTAGCTTGGTTTACCCATTTCCCTCCAATAATTACCTTTCTCGCGCACAAGAGTGAGACCGCAATATATAGAACCCAGCACGCCAACGAACTCGCTGCTACTGCATGAATGAATGCAATGACAGAGTTTGAAAAGATGCGGCCGCACGCACTTAGAAAAGATCTTCATTTTTGGTCGTTTGATAGCTATTACCGCGTTACGAGTGTTCAAAACTGTGAGAAACCACGCGCTGGTGGTCCAGGTCCGTGTTCTAGCCAAGTTCATCCATCAGCCAACAACCTGGTGCCGGTTCAGACTGCTCGCGCGCCTGCCGCCCACGTGGTGCCTACTGACGCTTGCTGATCAAGGTATTCCCTCCTTTTTTTTCTATCGAACTGTTTACCCATTGTCTTTGTCGCCATTCCTCGCAGTTCGGAACATCGCCTAGCCTAGTATAACGGAAATAAAAATACAGTCCACTATAAATTATAGCATCGCCCGCGCCAACATGGTTAAATCGTTAATGGTATCTATTATGTTGAACCGTTTATATAAAGCAGTCGGCAAAGTGAACTGACTTTACAGTTACAGGGCGGCAATGTACTTATCATACCTACAAGAATCTATTGTGTTGCGAGCGTCTACAAAATTTAAAAAAAATATAATTTGTAATAAAAATATTACATTATCTACAGTTGAGTGATATTTTGCTGTGACAACAGTGACGAAGATTAGCCTGATCTTGACTTATAATACAAAAAGTACTTGGTAGGTGGGCGGAGAAGGAAAGGTGGAATTAGCCCTAGACCAGATGACGAAATAAAGAAAACATTTTGCAGTATACTTAAACATTTTATATCATTACATTTAGGGCTGCTATCAGCTTAATTACGGACCCAGGACCAAAACTTCAAAAACCCAGGACATTTGGGTGAAATAAAGATATTACCCCGGACTCCATCGAGAAAAAAATTACAATAAAATAAAAACATAGTTATCATATTTTTATTTATTTAGAGAAAATCAACTTAATCGACTAGAGAGGTCACGTCACGTCATGAGACTCACGAGTGCGCGGATATATTTGTCGCACCGAATAACTATGAAATGCTGTAATTTGTTGCTAATCATTCCATTCTATCAAGTTAATCGGATTTCCCCTGACATAAAAAGTGCCCGGGTTTTATATACCCGGACACTTTTTAGACACCCCGCCCGGACGCTCCCCGGACGCTCTCCAAACTAGGACAAATCCGGGGAAACCCAGACGGATGGCAGCCCAATTACATTACAATTGTTATAATCACATACTTAATCAAATTCTTATAACTTTCATTTCTATCTCCTTTGCGGTCTAGTCAGCACGAAGCGCAGAATGTCCGATTCGCAAAATGTCCAGCGGTCGTAAAATGTGTTCTCGGAGTCATATTGTTATCGGTTTGTTTGGCGCTAGCTATCACTAATTCTGTCGCCATAACGTCATTGTCCACAGAAGTGGAGTATTCCGAGTGAAGTGCGCTTCCATCTTCAGCCTTATCGTCAGTTTCCATAAAGTAAATGAAGGCATTCCCTTGTAGAACTTTTTATATTTCCAAACAAGTATCTGTAAATAATGCCGTAATGCCATAATATTGTGAATAACTAAGAGTCTCCTATGGGCGCGTGTAATTGGAACAGTGGCATTATCAAACGTCAATGGGCGTCGCTGATAATTCCGATTGCAGCATCCCGCCGGCCGCGCTGACGTCCGTGCGATTTATAGGCTTTCATCGCACCGCTCGCCGCCACCGGCACCGCCCGCCCGCCCTGGCCGCGACCGACGGTTTAATTCTTAATTATGATACACCGATCCGTTTTAAGGTCCATTAGTAATAAATAGTGGTGTTAGTAGTGGCTGCGTCTTGGAACTAAAATGTTATTGTGTCGAGAATAGGTACTGAAAGGTTATGTAAACTTAGCGTAGGTACACAAAACAAAGTAATAACGTCAAACTATATGTAAGATTATTATTATTATAATATTAGTCTGATAAAGATCATACATACACTTTTCGAAAATATCAGCGGCATTGGGCATAAAGGTGTTAAAAAAACAAACTGTTAAGAAAACTTTCTCAGTGTAAAAGGTACGCACAAAAGACAGACAATGCGCAAGTAATAAGCAAGGGTGAGCGTCAAGTTAGCAGCCTCACCACGGAATTAGATGGTTTCAGATATTTGAGTATCTTGGTGAGGCTACTAAATTGATGTCAAGCTAGCAGGCACCTTAAGAAATACAGTTCGTATCAATTTGATATAAATGTCAAAAAAACTGTGCATAAATAGTGAAATAACTACGCAAAATTTCAAGTACTTCAATACAAGCCGAGATATTACGGTTTCTTAGTGGGTTGCTAACTTGACGTTTCTTGCGATGGCGATTCCAGGGAAACGGGTACAAATTTTAAACAAATAAATACATGAAAAATTGTACGTAAAACTACGATATCAATAAAAAAATAATTCTTCTTTGCTATTTTCCAAAAATCTAATGTAAACTTCTACATTATACTCTAAATATAGGCTGTCGATCAATGTCGAACTTTGCTCCACAGTAATGAGGTTTTAACTTTATTTTAATCATGAGGTGGGTACTATCGAGCAAAAAAGTGAAATATATATTTTTTGACTGTGTAAATACATATCTTCGGTTCAATGCTATTGATTTAGTATTTAAACAAATATTTTTCTACCAACTTTTTTACGTATTTACCTAAGTGTTATTTTTATTTAATCTCATAAAATTTTTGATTATGTATACTCTACTCTCTGCTTAATATTATTTTTTCGGGAGAAACAAATAATATTTTTCTACCTCTTTTTCTATTTCCTACCTACTTACCTACATACTGATACTAATTTTAATATAAACCTTATCAAAAAAATAGCGTTACAATCATAAATGAGAAATTGACATTCTTTTTCGAGAGATAGCGCTATTAATGAAAATCTATATTGTTTGATACCTACATTAAATTAAATGAAAAAAACAAGTGTAATAATTATAAAAAATCTTTAATAAATCAGATTATTTATACATTTACAATGTAACATTAAGTGTAAATCAGTCTTATTATAATTTATATACAGCTTTAAATACAAGAGTGAGCATAAAAGTCTGGGCAGGTAACTTTAATATTTATTGCCCTAGGGATAAATACTTAACTAGGTAAGTTTACGAAAGATTAGCCATTTATTTATGAAGTTATACGTACTATTCGACCAACATAATTAGGCACATGTCAGCTAGAGCTTCGATATCGAGTTTTAAATCTGACCACTTTGCATGTGCAAACTAATTTAAGTGCAATATAATTTTATTTTGTAAATCATTGAACAATTATGTTAAACGTCTAGCTGGAATGCGACTAAATTATGTTGATCTAGTAGTATGAAAAGTTTTTAATGACTGAGAAAATATCTACCTCACGTTAGGTACCTATATCTTTTTTGTAAATACCAAAAGAGAAAATAAGCTTACCTTTTAAAAATTTGGTTGTTATTAAACGATTTAAACACTTTTACTCTTAAGATGCAAATGTACTCACTGCTTACCAATTTTAACACAAACAAATAAAGTTTTTCACGCACCATTCTCGTTTAACCGACCGCACGTAAACAATATCACGAAATTTTTCGGTGTTTCTTTGAACTACGTCAGCGTCACTGGTTCATCCACCACTATCCGAGACTTTAATTTGAGTCACTAAAATGACAATTGCTTGGCATAAGTTTCCATAGAAATAATATAAAACTGGCATTACAACGATAGATTTAAGTGTCATTTTATGACTGGAATTAAAAATAATTAGACTTTATGTCAGTACGTCAATAAATAAAATTGTGCACGATTGTACCTAAAATCGAATGTATGGTAGAAGTTTACATTCGATTTTTGGAAAATAGCAAAGAAGAATTATTTTTTTATTTATATCGTAAGATTCACAATTTCACGCACAATTTTTTCATCTATTTATTTGTCTAAAACTTGTACCTGTTTCTCTGGAATTACCATTGCAAGAAACGTCAAGTTCGCAGCCCACTTAGAGACCGTAATATCTCGGCTTGTATTGAAGTACTTGAAATTTTGCGTATACGATTCACTATATAAGCACAGTTTTTTGACATATAAATCACATTGATACGAACTATATTTCTTAAGGTGCCTGCTAGCTTGACGTCAAATTAGCAGCCTCACCAAGATACTTAAATATCTTTTGAATCATAGTACCACTATTTATATGCTATACGTCACTATTTATCACTATTTATACATTTATAAAAATAATAATAATAATAATAATTTATTTATTTATTTATAAATAAATAAATAAATAAATAAATATTTTTTTTTTTTATATAGTCAAAACCATCTAATTCCGTGGTGAGGCTGCTAACTTGACGCTCACAAGCAAGATGTTCTGCCTCTGGCTAGACTGTGGTGGCCGCTATCCACCGGGGCCGTTAATTTGTTAAAATAAACATTGGAATATGAATTTTGTTTGGTGACATTTATATCTTATCGCACGAGGTGGATGGGGATAAAAGAAGCGTAGTTTGTCACAGTGTGCCTAATTAATTGGCGGTGCGTATCGGTCGCGGGCGCAATCAATCAAACCATTGCGGCGATTGTTTATGACTGAAATATGGGAATATTAGCGGCGCGCGGGTGCGGACGCGGCGCGGGCGCGGCGCGGGCGCGGGTGCGGGGTGCGGGTGCGGGGCGCGGGTATGGCGCGGGGTGCGGGTCGCGGGGCGGCGGGAGGTGTTTGCGGATGATCACCGGCCGACATCCATCTTCATTATGTGCCTTTCAGTCCGCGGTCGAGGAGTGGGTGAAGCGATTTCGTGAGACTTATACCAGTCCGCGATTGATAATATTTATGAAAAAAAATTATTACAAGTATTTTGGGTAAGTAAATAAGTAGCCTATATCCCACAGCTGGGCAATGGTTTCCATTATCCATATATTAATACGTAAAGCAAAAACTTTGTACCCCTTTTTACGAAAATTACGCGGACGGAGGAGTATGAAATTTCGCACACTTATAGTTTATACATAGAAGGAGTGCAGAATGCTAATATTTTTTTTAAATTATGCATAAAAAATACATTAAATTAAATAAACATTGTTGTCGGGTTTCGACCACTGGGCTACCACTAGTTCTAATCAAATCTTCAATTCAATTGATGTATTGGATCAATCACCACGCTTGCCAATGTTAGTAAAGAAAAGAATCACGAAACGCATTACATAATGTTTGCTATATCCAACGCATTCCCAATTCACATTCAATAATAATTTAAAATTGTAGTAGCTAACTGCAACAGCTAAAAATAACAAAACAAAAAGACACTCGCACAATCGCAACTCGGTTATTGATATAAATGCTGCCAAAACAACTGGGCATAAATACGCTAATTTATAAAGGGAATATCTCAAAACCTGGTACGGCAGATAATTTATCAGCGGCGTTCAGAATGGGTCGCACTCTGCCCCGATCCAAGACATAATTATCCCACTCAGACAATTGGGCCATCTGCTTTTGTTTAGCGGTGGTCGCGGTGATTAATTTTCATAATCGCGTTAGCGGCGGCGCGGCGCGGCGCCTCCTAATTACGGCGGTGGCGTGAAAGCGGCAGGGCGATGCCAGATTGAAACTTTCTCTAATTAAAAGTCAATAGGTTTAAGTAGTGTGGAGGGTGATCCTGATACCATCCTCCTTTTGCATCCTCCTTTTGTGAACAACAAAACATCATACGTGGTAAATTCTCTCATGGCTGGTGGTAAGATTTTTACCAGAATCTGATCGGATGACCACTGGCGTCTTGCGACTTGACGAGTGGATTTGTAGTTCATTGCGTTTTTCTATCACCTTTGTCTACGACATTCGTGGTCGTTTATGCTTGTAGCTGATGCCTAACACCTATTTCTGCCGTCAAGCAGCAAGCAGCGTTCTTTTCCATTATGTTGTGTTCCAGTGTCAAGAGTTCTAGATTATGAGAAATTACATGGTATAGGGGGTATTCAAACTGAAACTCACGACTCGGTAAACGTAGTGTAGGGCGCCCTCCGGCCAGGTGGGATGATGACCTGCGAAAGACTGCAGGCAGATGCTGGATGCGTCAAGCTGAGGACAGGGCGCTATGGCGCTCATTAGGGGAGGCCTATGTCCAGCAGTGGACTAAGATAGGCCGATGATGATGATGAAACTGAAGCTTGACAATGCGCATTCCGATCCGATCAGAACCCCTCGGAGAAACTAGTAGAGAATTCCCTCGAGAAAACTCAGATGGTGTTTTGTTTCACACGGCTTGAGGAAACCTTTGAAAATCTCGCCGCCTCCAAAAAATTGCCGTTTGAGGAAATCAGAAAAATCTCTCTAAAAAAATGGACAATACGCGTGTGATCCGCTTGGTACAGCGATCGTGCATGAATTGCTTCCTATCAGGCGGGCCGTACGATAGTTTGCCAAATCAGTTACATAAAAAGCAACTTTCTATTTCTTTATGCCACTGTACTTTTAAATGATATTATGTAGATACAGAGCGACGACGCCGCGCACATTCACACAAAACTGGGGTCTCTACGAAAGATCAGCGTTGTAGTTTTTTTTGTTTTTTTTTTTGTTTTGTTTTGCATAAGTTTATACTGTGTTCTAATAAATATATTTCATTTCATTTCATTTCTGTACGCAGTTAAAGTACGAAGGTGTAGCTACTATAACCAAAACTTTTCGCAATAAAATATAGGATAGTCCAATAACACGAACTATCAATAACATAATCTGTAATAAGTGGAATACGACCGCGAATCTCCGAGGCACGGCCGCAGCCAGCAGTAAACCGGACGCGGAGCAAACCAACCGATGGAACCAGCCGCCACGTGCTCGGGGCATAAACGGCGGACCTTGTACTTAGCTTTGTCCATTCAAGCCTGATATAAACGTGTACGCGATATATTATTCAATGTCCCGTCTCGAAATAATAAGATTCGAACTAAAGCTCATTTTTTTCACAAAAATTGGACTATTCATAATAAACAATTCTAGCAGGAAGTGAATTGTACTCGGTTTGGTTGACGTAGAGCTCCTTCTAAGTGTCCCTTGCTAAACATCACTATTTTATCTAAGTCTGTCGCACGGTAAAGCCTCTCACCTGATGTTATGTGATGGTAAGGCCGAAAGTAGAAGCGCACTTCACCTGAAATCCTCAACTACCAAGGCACCTGGCTACCATCTTATCTCTATCTACTGGATCACAACAATGCTATAAACATTGATGGTATGGCTTACTATTATGACATACATATTAAGGAAAGATGTTGGTAGCTAGTCAGGCAGACAGATAAGCCGTACCACCAACCAAACCGAGTACACATATCTACAATTGGGAATCGAACCAGGGACCTCTGGGTCTGACACCGTTGGACTTAACCACTAGACCACCGACTCAGTGTTCCGACAGTTAGATGTAATACAGCCGGATCCTTAGTCGTTGATTCGGAGTGAAGTTTACTACCTTACCATCCTATAGTCACTTACCATCGGTAGAGATTTAGCCAAGTTCTTTTGAGCCTCATTTTTGTATACAATACACATGATTTTAATGCCAATCTCTTGAGATTAAAGATTTGCTTTTTTCAATTGAAAAAAGCAAATCTTTAATCTTAAGATAAAAATATAATTAATTAATTTATTTAATATGATAACTTTATTTGATTGGTAGGTATTTTTATTATCATATTATTATGCTGTTTTACGTTTAATAACTATTTCACATCGCAGTAACTTTTTCAATACGACGTAGGTACATGAGCCGTTTGAATCGCCACTGCATGTTAGGAACTAACAAAGTTAAGTAAATCTCCGGTCTATTTGTACGAAGTCATTTGTAGCACTCTAATAACAAGGTCGGTATTAAGCACGAGTCGCGCATAGGGTTGCCAGGTGTCCGGCTTTAAACGGACATGTTCGGCTCTTTAAAACTATGTCCGGCTAATTATTTTGTCTGTCTTTAGTCTTTTTTTAGGGAAACAGTTGGTTTTCAAAAATAATATTGGGCATTGAGGGCCGAAAGTCCAGCTATATGTAGCGTTGAGTCCGGCTTTTGAATGTTAAGAGCTGGTAACCCTAGTTGCATCCACCCACCGCCGCCCGCCGCTCGTCGGAGTTATTAAAGCTACTCGTAAGCCAAACATCCATTTTAAAGCGTAACACGAAGCCGCATCTGTTCACACATGTTGCGTAGTTTCTTATTAAGTAAATAGCCTCCATTGGTGGGCAAAGGCTTCCATCCTCCTCTAAATGCAGATCCTATGAATAAATTACTCGTATATATTCTATGCTATGTAATCCTTTTGTACCTACCAATTAAATCTATAAGTACGTGAAGCAAAAACTTTGTACCCCTTTTTGCGAAAATTGCGCGGACGGAGGAGTATGAAATTTCGCACACTTATAGTTTATAGAAGGAGTATAGAATGTTAATATTTTTTTTTAAATTATGCACAAAAAATACATTAAATCAATAAAACAAACATTACACACACTACCATGTATTTGACACACACGCATATGTATTTGACACACACGCATATAAACTCATTTCAAAAAAATCAAAAATGGAAGAGGAGCGGCCGAAATTTGTCAATGCCAATCCAAACTCACATTCTATCTTTTTTTAATTTTTCATTGCTTAGGATACAATCCGTGCAGCCTTCATAAAATTACGGTCGAATTTCGACCACTGGGCGACCACTAGTATTATTAAATACGTCAGGTAGAGTAGAGACATTGAATTTTGCGGCGTAAGATTTAAAAAAGGTTAGGAATTTAATACAGAATTATATAAAAGTTAAAGCAAACGAATCGAATCTTTATTTTAAAGATAAGAAGAACTTTTACGAACGCAAGATCGTTTGGTTACTATACTGCCCATGGCCGTTTTGAGCCATTTTGATTTGGTTACAAAAGTAACCAGTGGCCGTTTGAGCGGTACAAAAAATTAAATCAAGTCATCGCTACAATGGCCGGTACCCATCACCTTTCTTAATCATTACGCTTTCCAAATGAGCATTAGGGTGATCACGGACCCGAGCTACGCATTAAAATCAATCAGTGTGAGGGTTTAGTTATAAAGCCAGGATTTTTTACCAAAACCCATACAATTTGCTGATTACTACTGCATGCAAGTAGCCAAATTCAAATTTACCTTCGATCGAGTCAGAAAACAGGACGTGTTCAGTTCTTATTAGGTAGTTAGATCGATCGATTTTAACTATTTATTGAGTATCTAAATTATGACATTAAATCTTCAATTCGTGTATCCAATACAACGTTCATACAGGTTGAAACCTTCATGTCCATATAGCACTTGCATGTGGGTTAGTGTCTTAAACATCTCAATTGTTATATTTTACGACGTCATCAGCGTATCGCGCACCAGCTCAGCTGATAATGTCTAATAAAGCCGAGATCGCGCCCGTGTTATTACAGCGTCAACCCGGTTTAATCCCGAACGGATAACGTGAGTCCGATAACAGAATTAGCTAATTACTAACATTGTCAACACTCAATTACATATTTATATTTTCTTTATGAAATATGAAGAGCTTAATGGCTTAGTTAGCCCAACCTATCTGGATGCCAAATTTAAACTTTCTAGTTCATTCTAGTTCATGGTAGTCTGGAACTGGGTTAGAGTTTTGATTTATCTATAGATAGCCAATGTATATATATAGTATATATAGTAATCGACATTTTTATTACTGACTGAACTATGAGTCAGTCAGTGATAAAAATGTCAATTTTTGGACGTTAATATTTAAATAACTGTTCGAGGTATGTTTATGAAATTTGAAGCACATATGCATCTCACACGTCTCAATATATGAGCCAAATTTGACATGTTTATGTGAAATAGTTTTTGAGTTATGAGGGGATCAAAAGTGGCTCCAAACGGTGCTCGCCAGTACTGTTAGCTTAATAAAGATACACAATTGAGTAGCAACTTCAGTTAAAATTTATGAATAGTTCAGTAAAGCTTTCATAAACCTGCCTTGTAAAGTTTTGTAGCTACGAAGATCACCAAGCACCTAACTTAGCAAAAACAATTCCCTAATAGGCAAGTGCCTAAATCAAAATTAATGAAAACGAATAAAGTACCTGGGTAAGCGTTGATAAAGCTAACAATGGAGACTCCCTGCGTGCCCAATATTTTGGGACGCTCTCACGAAGATGGCGTCTCGACAAAAAAAATAATTAAGCAGGTTTATTGGCAGTGTTCGAGGGGCCATTGAGATCTGCAGGCTCAACACGCACATTGGGGGAGATAGGGCACGCGTGGGCCCCCGAACGCTCGATGCTGCTGCAAACGTACAAACTACTTATGGAAATTTACTGCTCTACTGAACTACTATATTGGGACTGTGATAAGTTGTGATTTCTGTTATTCCAATAACATTGTCATGATTCATTATCTATAAGAAGCTGTACAGTTCATGTGTTCATTCTTCAGTTACACAGTTCAGTGATACAACTACAAGACGTATTGAATGGATTAGATTAATAAAAGTGCAATTATCAGTTAATTTTATTTGAATCAATAAAATGTTGACTTAAGCTTCTTCTAAGTTTAGTCTATTACACATGGAGGTAGGTTGTGAGGTGATGGGCGAGATGGCCTAACTATTTTACATTATCCAAGTCGTCGTCGTCATAACAACAACGTTAGTATCATTGTTGTGTTCAGACAGTCAGAGATATGAAGAAGAAGAGAAGAAATGCGCTTCTGCCTTCAGCCTTATCGTCATACCGTCCGGTTAGGTGAAAAACAAGCACTCCCGCGCTAAGTATTAAAAAAACAAATTAACTTGGTGTGAAACAATCCTATAACAAAGTCTAGCATCGCCACAATATATAACCTAGCAAACACGATCACTCTGCAAACATTAGTAAGTCTAGTTGTCAGAATCAAGACTTAGGCTTCGGCATAATGGCATAAAGCATCATTGAAAGTTACCGAGTGAGAAACGCAAACGCTAACGTCCATTGAAGCCGAAACTGGGTCGCACGCACCGCAACAGAGCCGCCACTCGGCTGATACGGCTATTGTGAATACTAAGACGTCTTTGCAACTCGATTGCTCATGAAGCATCGTCGGCGTAAGACCCTTGCACGCAGCGAGGCTCAGATAGGACACGGAGGCTCCTCTCCAACTCTCCAGAACTATTGAGAGCAACTGGGTCGCACGCAATGCCACAGACCTACACACATGCACACCTACAGTTAGCCATTGAGGTAATGTAATATAAATATCCTGTTGACATATTGATAATAATCCCAAAAAGCTTAACGCTTGTGTTCACGTCAGTAGTCTTTCAGAGCTGGGGGTGGGGATGGGGATGAAAGAGATGGGGATGGTAACACGATTTCTTATGTTCAACCCAAGCTTCTACCACCATACCATTATTATCCACACTCACAGTTCAATCTGAGGCACGCTTATATTAAAAATAGCTACTCCGGAAAGACAAACAAATTACTTGAAACATTGCAAACGTAACGTTAAAAACCCCTTTCAGCTCAGCTTTACAGAGAGCCACTTTCAAAATGCAAAACCGAGTCAAAGTGCCCGTTGAAAGTCTCCGAATGTCACCATTACGAATATTGGTGATCAAAAAATATATCGAGTGGCGCTCTGTCGCTTTCGGCGCCGCATTGTCCGCGTATCGATGGCCCTCGTGCGCTCTTACCCTGGAAACCTCCTTCGGGCCCTCCGCCCTCCCGCGCCCTCTCCCTTTTCCCTGTGTACCGGTCGGAATGAAAACTGCCAATAACGCAGATGTGTGTGCCATTGAGTAGTGCACTCTGCTGTAGCGCCGTTTTCCTTATACTCGTAGGCTTCCTCTGTAATGTATATCAGTGGAGGCGTTACGTGATACAATCAAGTTACAGCTGTGTTCTGATATACATACAATCAATGGAATTACATCCTAATAATATTTAGATGATGAATGATTAATTTTATGATTATTACTTTTTTATGTGGCGGTTAGCATCTGGGTGCAAGCAGCACAAAACCGGTCGATTTGGAGGTCTTTGGCCGAGATGATGAAGATTAGAATAATGATGGATGTCTAGATGCATATGCGGAAATTATCTTACAAATTGACTAGAGTTGTACACAATATTTGCCTATTTATTGAATCTTATAGTATTGTTAAATATTGGCAATTTCACTGCTGAATATAAAGAATATATAATACTCAGTCTCTGATCTGTACCTAGCGGTTGACAACAACGTCAGTTATCAATGCCAATCATGTGTCGTGGGGTAATGTATCGCCATTCAGCTCGGGTTGGGTTGCTGAATAATCATTACTGCAAGTGTCAGTCACTTACAGTTAAAGCCACTAAGGTGGAGTCAATGAGGAGTGGTAATGAAAAGTGGCACTATCACTTTTATTTTGCGATTCTGTCTCCGTGTAAATTTTGATTTGGTATGTGCGATCCATAGATTTATCTATGGAATTATACTGATTGCCTTATTGTTAACGCCATATTGCGATTGTAACGCTTTTCGTTTGGTGTGCCTGCGTGATATGTGTTGATAATTCAATTTATTTTGAGATATACATTCTTTATTGCACAAACAACATGCTAACAGAAAAAAATACAGACAATGGTGCATGAGCTAAGGTGAACTTATCTAAAAAAGAGATCTGTTCCAGTCAACCTAAGTTGTAATGTGAGCTTTATGTGTAAGTGGAAGCAACAAAAGCGCCAACATGTCTAGTAGTATTTTATATAGTGCACAGCAATACAATACCATATTAAAGTTATCTTGTTACCTTATAAAGTTTAAAACATGACAGTTTTTGTACAGTAGTCTGGTGTGCAGCCGTGTGTGTGTACTAAACTCAAGAAACAAAAGAAAACCATTTTCAGACACAACTAACATATTTTTATATGTTTGATATAAATAACTAGCTGTCACCGGCCCGCTTCCCTGTGCAACTTTGTGAATATTTTTTTATTTTTTTAGCCTATCATTTGCACATCTCATGTTCTTACTGCATACAAATTTTCATCAAGATCGATCAAGCCGTTCTTGAGTTATAAGAGGACATACAGACAGACAGACAAACATTTCAAAAATCGTAGAATTGGTGTCAGTGAGTCATAAAACGAATATTTATCCCAAAATTTGTCAGAAAAAATGCATGTACAGACAAAGCCTACAGATTTATATAGTAATATTAGATAATAAATTGAGGAGCTCGATGGCGCAGTGGTTAGGCCGCCCGGTTTGTCGTTAACAACCACTAATCCGCACTGGGCCTGCGTGGTGGGTTATGGCCCGTTCTCTCTATCCATCCATAGAGAAGGCTCGTGCCCCAGCTGTAGGGACATAAAATGAGCTGATGATGAATAATAAATTAAAATCTTTTGTTGCGCTTATCAACTCAACGGTTAAACGCACAGTGTGAGCCTCACCGCCTACACCAAGTTCGATTTAATTCATGAGAGATACGACAATCTTTAATATTCTGCGGCTGAAGGAGAGCCTGTACAGAATGACAGATGACAGACAGCCTGGCAGAGACAACTCGGGACATCAAAGGGCCGCCAGTCAAACGATGCGATTGTAGCTATTTACTAATTATAATGGTGAACGGGCTCACAAAGGTTTAGATAATTGGAACGTGTAAATTGACACCTTTACCATGCAGTGGTGTCTAATTAAAATTAAACTCAAGCTTTCGATTTAAATGACTGTATATTCTACAGCTATTTAATTAAGAACAGAAAATTTGGTATTTAACAGAGTCTAGCTTCATTTTTAACGAATAATTCCAGAATCTTAGCTGGTTGACAAAATTAGTGAGCAGTTTTTGTTGTTGTTCATACCATCTTAGTTAGGTACTGTGACGATCTCAATTTTTGATCAATTAAAGGATAATTAGACCAATAACAATAATTAACTCATCCTGGTAACGGCACCATTGTGACGATCTCAAGTCGGGACCACAAGGATATTTGAGTTTAGGAAAACAAAGATAGTCTTTGTTATTGGCATGTGAAGTCTAGGGTAGGACTATTCTACGTTGTGTAATTTTTTATAAATAAGTAACTCAAGATCTTTATTAGGCAGACAAACTCTAGTTTATATTGTTCATTTACTAAATAATTAATTACAGGGGTAATGCCGGAATTTGGCAATTTATTTGAGTCCTCGGGTGTGAGCACAACTCAGTTTCTAATAGGAGAGTAATGAATTTAAACTAAGCGCCCCCTCCTGACCTCCCTTGGACGCACCTATCCTGCTGCCTCTAGGTCAAACACCCGACCAGGCCCACAGGACCCAAACAAACCTGGCCCTAATCTAATTCTATCTCTCAAACCATCATCATGAAGTTAGACATTTAACGCGAAAGGAAAGAACGATAACAAAAGACTTTGAATATCTTTTACTTAGTAACCTCATTTATACAGAGTGGTGCCAGCGTGACCCTGTAGAGTCCCGCCCCGTCTGCCTCGAAAGACGACAACACAGCATCCAGAAATATAGTGGCTGATGCGATGAAAGGTCCACATATATAATTCTGGAGCTCTCCTGGAGATGAACTAACAAAGCAAAAGATAAACAAATAAAATAATATAAAAGGGACATTACAAACATTCATCTTTTCATACTTTTCCTATTTCTAATCCTATGAAAGAACGCGAGAGGCTTTTGAGGAATGAAATGAACACTGTATGGTTGGTTCGAACAGTGGGTAATCTACCAGCATGTGTCGGGGCTCTACCATTGAGCTATTGCCTTGCTTGAAGCAAGCCAAAGGGGAATCGAACCACCTATCACCGCGCACTACCCAGTAGACCCCACTGACGTGCATTTGTGCCTACACGGATTCAACCATACCTGAGCCCATAGGTCTCTAAGCCTCGGAAGTTGTCAGTATAAATTGTTAAATGGAATTGTGATTATGAAAACTTATACTGTTTACATACTTCCTTTCGAAAATAATTACTCTTTGAATTATTAAGTTGTAAATATTCTCAAACAAGATAAATCCCTAAATTTGTATTAATAAGATTCCTAATTTCTGTTGGATTTACGCGAGCTGTTTGGTGATTACGTTTATTAGATAGATTTGGGTTTGTAGATTGTAACCTAATCACCAAAAGCATTATTTCATCATTAAATGGTAAACGGAAGTGAAGAAGATAGCGTCAGATTTATGAAATGAATTCGACTGACTAATTATGTAATTAAAAGATTTCTTTAAGGAAAGTATAATGTAATATATTAATCTAGTTAGAGTTTAAATTAAAAGAATAATCAGAGTAAAGGTAAAAGGTTCAATATGATTGAATAGTTAGGTTTCTAAACTACGTTATTTGAATTTCAAGAGATTAAAAGAAAAGAATAAATCTTAGAATAATATTAAAGAAAGATTTCAAATTAAAAGTACTACTTTTGTTTAGCAAGAAAAGAATTTAAACTACTGTTTGAATTTACATAATTAAAATAATTTATTTATTATTTGTAAGGTTTGAATTTGAAATAGTTATAATATCAATTATAATTGTTTAACTCACAGTTGTTCAATTCCAAAATTTTAGAACTCCTCACTCTTCAGCTACCACCACTTGAGTGATCAAAACCTATTAATTTTGTTTTGTTTATTTATTTTTTATTCTAATGTCAAATAATATTCAAAAGGAACATTATGACTTTATTTTAAAATAGTTGAAAGTTGACATTAAACTTCAAATCTCCTTTTTTTTTATATTCAAGAAATGTCATAATTTTTATAATAAAATGTCTATATCTTTATTATTAATAATTGAGATAAATGAGAAATGACCGTCCTTTAAATAGAGCGATAATCATTACACTTACCTAGATTGATGTTTGAAAGTTAACAAATATTGAGAAATCCTCCCAATGAATGTAACTCCAAAGTCACCTTGGTTATAAATAATAAAATTGTACCGATAAATCCTGACTCATGTTTACACCAGTCTCCAGACGTCAGCAACCCCGAAGTCTCCTGCTCGTAGAGTCGTTGATGAATAGCAGACCTTGTCACTCAGCAAACCCGTAGCACACATAAAGTTCCATGTAGACTCGAAGAGTGTGTCCCGTACAAAATAAAGTGATTAAGATTTGTTCAAGGTTCGGGTATTAAAGTTGATAAAGGAATAGGTCAACCCGAATAGAAAGTATTTATTATTTAGTTTATTATTTGTAAATCAAATGAATACTATTGTTCTTACCATGTAATCCTTTATTATTTATTGTTCCTTGGAATTAGATTTTATTTAAATTGGTCTCCAATCATTTCATTTGATCAACTGAACCAAACATTCAGAATTTGTATTAGTTTGTTCTCCTCCATTTATCTATCATTGACATTAGCAAAGGGTCATTAAACTCAACCTGAAATACTTAATAAACTCTAAAATTAACTACTAAATAATAAATAATAAATAAAAAAGGCTTTAGGACCCTTCAGTGGTCCATTAATCCATAAAAAGGCACTTATAGAGCCTTAACAGGGTCTACAATCCTCCATCCAACAAACATGTTCTATTTCTATTCACGTGTTGCTTTAAGATGGCTGTTATCACTCTTATCCAGTTCTCACGTAATTTTATCACTTTCTTCTTCCATAATTTATCTCTGACTACCTCAAAATCATATTTTTCTGACAGACTTTCAAAATTCATTTTCTCTATTTCTTTTAAATATCTCATTTAATGTAAAGAGGTTTAACTAATAGAATTCCAAAATATAATGAGATTTTTACCAAGCAGTATTAAACTCTTTTCTATATTAACAATTAAGTAAATATAATTTATTAGAGAATACGAATTAAATTAATAATGTGTTTTCATACAATTTAGTATAAATAATAGAAAGGCTATCAAACTTCAGTTCGTTACAATCGCCCCTGTATAATTGAAAACCGTAGATGAGTCTGAAACGGTGATTATGAACCTAACATGACGAAGTGAAGGTTAGAGATTATACACCTTTAAAATAAACAAATTTGTTCAAACATCTTTAATTAGAATTAAATATTTAAGTTAAATAATCTCCTCCCTAAGAATGACTAATAATCTAATTAATAAGTTACAATCAAATTATAAAATTCAATTCTACTAATTCGCTCTAATTATGAATAAGTAATTAAATTAACAAACAGTTAACCTGTACACTAATTTAGACATTCCTTAATTTTGAAAATATATTAATTAATTAAATATTAAGCATAAAATTACGCCCCAATAGACCAACAATCTTCCCCTTCTCCTTAGGTAGATAACTAAAACATAAAATTATCCAACTCTTGGATCTCTAGCACTGAAGAGAAGTTCAAAATGTCTGTACAGTCTCTCTCCCCTTTCGTGTAATGTTATGAGAATTCTCCAAAGCTTAAAGTTCTCTCTATCTAAAACTTCATTAATATATTGAGCTATTTTGACCATCCCTGATCCCACATCATCCCAACCTTTAATCAGCTGTTCTCTTGTTAAATTTAGAGGGTATGAATTTTTTTTCATAAATCTTATTTTGAAATCAAGAACAACCCATTCCTTTCTTATTTGTTGTTCTAAATCCCATCCTTGTTGTTCCTTTAATTTTCTTAAAACTGCCATACTCTTTGACAATACCCTGATAACAATGAATAAAATTCTTTCTTAATTTTCAGTCAAAATACTTAGCTAAATTTACAGTATTGAATAATCCACGAACTAATGTGGTATTAGGTCTTGTCAATAAATATACATTTTTAAAAGGACTCCCCGCAACGATAAATGGTCCCTCAAAAGTACGTTCAAATTTTCTACATCTTGTTGAATCTGTTCCCACTTTATTCAACCTCCGTACCTTAACCTGTTCTCCTATCTGAAACTCAGTTAGCTTATGTGAGCGATTGAATTTACTTTGACGTATATTTGCAAATCTTCTAAGATTTTCTCGCGCTTGATCCCTTAGTAAACCTAAACCTCTCCGACATAGTTTTGGTATTGAATTATCAAATGTGGTTTTAGGCCCTTTTCCAAACATCAACTCCATAGGTGTAAAACCTGTACTTAAATGTATTGAATTATTATAAAGTTCTTCTATTTTAGGTAATAAAGAATCCCAATCTTGGTGATTTAATCCGCAATACAATCTAAAATATTTTCCCAACTCTCGATTTACTCGTTCTACTGTATTAGGCCTAGGATTTCGAATAGTTGTGTATAAAGGTTTAACCCCTAATTTACCTAGCTCCTCTTTCCATAATTTAGAAATAAATTGTTTACCGTTATCTGTCATTATTGTTTTCGGTTTTAAAATATTAACAAACTCCATAAATTTTTCTAAGACTGCCTGTGAAGTAATTGAATTTAAAGCAAATAATTTTAGAAATTTTGTAAACGTGTCTTGTATAATAAATATATGGTCAGCTCCTGACCTTCCTTTAATAATAGGGCCATATAGATCAGCCATTACCATATCCCCTGGATCTTGTGTAACAATAGATTGACATTCTCCCACAAATTTAACATTATCTGATTTTGATAATTGACATTCTGGACATCTTTTGATTATTGATTTTACAATGACCCTCATTTTTACCCAGAAAAACCTTTTCTTTAAATACAAAACAGTTTTATAGACCCCCGAATGACCCATTTCTAAGTGTAACTGTTTCACTACTTCCTCACATAAACCTTTAGGTAAAAAGATTACCCAACTTGATTCTAGTGGATTGCTTCGATTAAATTTTACTATTCCTTGTTCAATTTTACATCTTTGAACTAATCTTCCCATTCTTCCCACTAAATTTGTTATGCCAAGTAATGCACCTTTAATTTCTCTAATAACTTGATCCTCATTTTGTAAATTCTCTAAACACCCCAATCTAGCCAATAGATTTGAATTAGGTTTAATTCCCATATATAAGATCTCTGGTAATCGCACCTTATTTTCTTGAATACATCCATCACTTGGATATCGCGATAAAATATCAACCCCTTGATTGTCAACCCCTCTAACATGTTCTACTTTATATTTAAAATGTTGTAAATAAACAATCCAACGAGCAACTCGATTATTAACTAACTTTAACTTGTCAACAAATACTAAAGGTTTATGATCAGTTCTAATAATAACCTGAGCTCCTCTAAGATAAGTCTCAAATTTCCTAAGAGCATAAATAACAGCAAAAAATTCTTGCTCAGTTACTGTCCATCTTAACTCTGGTCCACGTAACCCTTTACTACAAAAAGCCAAAAGCCTAACTTCTCCCTCATCATCATATTGATAAAGAGCTCCAGCTATACCCACCCCTGAACTATCTGTTTGAACATAATAAGGTTTTAAGAAATCAGGATGAGATAACTCAACTGTCTCTATAAAATTTTCTTTAATTTCTCTAAAAGCTTTTTGCATCTCTAAATCCCAAAGCCAAGTAACTCCCTTTTGTAATAGTTTAGTTAATGGAGCAATTAATTCACTATAACGTGGAATGAATTTCCTATAATAATTACACAAGCCAAGAAAAGCCCTTAACTGTTTAATCTTTGTGGGCGCAGGAAAATCTCTAATAGAATCCAATTTCGCTGGATTAGTCCTAATCCCTTTTGTAGAAACAATATGACCTAACATCTTTACTGAATCACAGATGAATTTACATTTAGCAATATTACATGTCAAACCTGTCTTTTCTAATCTATCTAAAACCTTATTTATGTGCTCCAAATGGAGTTCCCATGATCCAACTGTCAATATGGCTAAATCGTCCAAATAATTAACACAGAATTCTCTAACCTCAACCCCCAAGACATAATCCATAGCTCTACTGAAACTGCCCACTGAAGTCTTTAATCCTTGAGGTAAAACGTTATAAACATAGGATTTTCCATTTAATGTGAACCCTGTATATTTTCTACTTTCTGGCGTAATAGGTATCTGAAAATACGCGTTATTTAAATCTAAAACTGTAATATATTTAACCCCATGAAAAGCATTAAGTACATCTATTTGAAAAGGTGGAGCCTCAGATTCAGCCACCATATACTTATTAATTTCTCTTGCATCTAATAAAACTCTAACTGAACCATCTGGCTTAAGTGTGAATGTAAGAGGACTACTATACGGTGTAGAAGCCCGTGAAATTATACCAAGAGACTCCATCTCATCAAGTTTTTCTTCTACTTTACGTCTGTAATTGTAAGGAACAGGATAAGATCGACGTATCTCTGGAACATGAGGTTCCATAACAATTTCATGAGTGTAACAATTTGCTCTTCCTAAGGTGGTAGTAAACACCTTTCCATGTCTCTCTATAATACGATTTAATTCTGAAACCTGCTCAGCAGTAAGTTCCATACCAATTTTAATCTGACTAATCATAGATTCGGATTCCTTATTAACTTTATCCTTTTCTGAAATAATTACATTAGATTCTAATGTACAGACCTTCTCCTTAATAAGAGGTATCTTTATGTTTTTGCCCAAATTTTTAATTGTGAGCATTTTCACATCTTGTCCCAACTTAAGAGTTGCCTCATATGAGATCAGCCAATCTAATCCCAATATGACTGGTCTAACTAAACGAGGAACCACCAAGAAATTTCCATTTAGAATATTTTCACCCACCTTTAAGGTCAAATTAATTACTTGATGAACCCTTAAACTTCGTTGTCCTACCGTTCCACGTATATGAATAGGTTTAATGGGTAACAAAGGAACATGATTTACAGACTTTGCAATTATCTGATTAAATAAATCTTCCGAAACGCAAGTAATTTCACTACCAGTATCAATAAGACAACAAACAAGTAACCCTTCAATATTAATTTCGATCTCTGCCTTAGTAAAGTTTGTTTGTTCTAACTCATCTTCGCAAAAATCATCAAATAAAGATCCTACTAACGTCAATGTCTTTGGCATTTGATTATTCCAAAAATTACCTTCGCCCCCATTTAACTTAAATTCGTTTTGCTCAACTGATTTTACCTTAATGACATCATCTTTAAATCCTATTCCGAAAAATCTACCAGCTTTAGTTCGTCTAGCCAAGGAGACAGGGAAGAGTCTACCGTGCGCATCTTTCCCTAATCCTTTTCCTGGTATCCAACCCATCTTGATCATCATTCGCACGCCTGGTATAAAACGTAGCCCTCTATATTCTTCAACTAAAGTAGGGGCGTCTTCTTTAGTTGCCTCTAGTTTAAATTTTGTACTTCTCCTTCTTCTCCAAATGTCAGTGATTTAGGTTCTGTCTCCAAACAATTCACCTCCTTCCCAATCTTACGACGTTTTGCTGAGATTGCATATTCTCTTCCATGAGACTTAGATTTCCCCTCTTTAGATGACATATACGAACCAGTTTCGGACATGGTAGCGCCAATCTGATCTTCTATTGAGTCAAATTTCCTTAAAAGTTCAGCTGCCTCAATAATGGTATTTCCTTTTCGTAAAACCCACATATACTGGATATTTTTAGGGAAGTGTCGCATTAAATCATTGACTAGTTGTCCTTCTGGAGGTGGATTGGTCAACATCTTTGCTTGTCCCATAAAAACAAGGAAATGATCTAACATGGATTTTGTAATAGACGAATCCCAGTGTTCCGAAATTATCCTTCTTCGTAACACACTCTGCTCTGTCTCACTCCAATATGTCTGAAGAAAATCTTGTTTAAAATCCGAGAGTGTATTCCAACGTTGACGAAAAACACGAGCCCAATTTCTGACTTCTCCTTCTAAACAAGCCACAACATGATCTATGACATGTTCTTTAGATGAAAGTCTCCTTAAATAAACTTCTAGATCTTCAAGGAATGTAACAGGATGCATGCCTGTCTTTCCAGGGTACTTGGGACGATCCGTTTTATAATCCATAACAGCATATTGAATAGAAGCTGGAACAATGCTTTGCCCAGGAATTTCATCTATCCTAGTTGAAGAGCTAGACTCTATTAATTTAGTCTCTAAATTCCCTATCTTCCGATTTAAAATTCCAATTGTACGTCTCAATTGTCTAAATCTGACTGATTCCACATTTGAAGCAACAGTTCTAGATTGATTCCCTTCTACTGGTCTTTTCTCAGTTGATGCAGGAATAGGTGATGTTCTTTTAGGAGGCATTTTTAAGTTTATTTAGTCTGAAACAACATTTAGTCCAGAAGTAAGTTTACTATAATACTATAACTATATTATACTATAACGAAGCGATGGCTGATTCATATGTCATGCTCGTGAACGGGTGCCGCCTGTGGAGGCTGGTCTGCTCTTGCATACTTATCTTATTTTTAGTATTATTAATTATAGTTTGACTTTGTTTTACCTAAACAATTTTTGACTTTTACTAGAGTACTGTAGTGGTGCTGTATGACATTGTGGAAATTGAAACCTTTACATAATTATCTGATGTAAATTTGTTAACTTACATTTTTTATTTTATTTTTTTACATGTTGTAATTGTCTTATATATATTTTTTGTGTTTATTTGTAATGGAAAGTGTTCTGCTATGATAGGGCATTTTCCAATATTTTTGACGCTGTAAGGGAGAAAAGAGCTGGACACTTGCTGAGTTTCTTGCCGGTTCTTCTCAGTACAAGATCTCCCGCCCAGAGTAGATTTACGAACCGATGGCATAATGACATTCACAAGAGCTACTTGTAGCCTAAACTGAATAAATGATTTTGAATTTTGAATTTTGAATTTTGAATTTATACTCTCTTTAATTTGTTCAAATTTTGGTTTTAATTCTATTTCCGAAAGATTTGCATCAATAGTGAGGATCCTAGCCCCTGAGTCCAAACATTTATCTTTCTTTAACCAGATCTCATGCAGATTGTGCAATTTTCTCAAATAGGTTAATTCAATGTTTGCCTCTTCCTTTCGACCTCTAGTAAGAATTCGTTGATAGGCTATCTCCGGATCTACTCGTAAATAAATTAGCAGGTCTAGACCCACTGCAAAATTTTCCTGAATAAATTTATGCCAATTTTCCAACAAGGCAATATGAACTGGGTGTAGAATCCCTTCTTCAAATAGGGGTTTAATAAAACAATGTCGAGTACTAAATATAGATCTTTCCATCACTCGGACGGGAGTAGAAATTTTAGCCAAATGATTCTCAAGAAGTGTCTGTTGAACCAAACTTTGGAAAGGGTAAGCCCACTTCAATGGTTCTTTTTTAGATAAATCGAATAAATTTGTTCCATGGAAATCTGTCCACCTCTCTACCGGTTCCGGAAAGACAGTCATCGAGACCTCTCCGCGAAAATAATTTAGAAACGTGCTCTTCCCAGCTCCAATATTGCCTTCGAGTGAAACTGCAATGCTCCTTTTAAAATTAGACATTTTAACGTCTGTAACAAAGTACATCTTGTGTCGATTGGTGTCAAATTAAAAGATCCATAGATCTCTACCCCCCACTTTAAATGTTTGGACAAAATTTTATTTTTTATTATAAAAATTGATTTAAAAATAAAACATCTTATAAAATTGTAATATAAAAGAAAAATAAACTAAATAAAAAAAAAACTCAAGTGAGTGGCATTGGCTTACTTTTTGTTTTAACCACAAATCTGGAAGTTGAAAGAAAAGTCTTTGAATAAAATGGACTTAAGATTAACATAAATAAAACAAATAAGAAATTCTTTATTAAATTAACATAGTTTTATAGTGTTTATATATACATGATAATTTGTATAACTTAGTTATGTATAATTTAGTATTGCTCGAAACCAAGAGTCATTTGCAAATACAACCTCTGCTCACGAATAAGTATCTTTAATAAAACTTTATAGTTTTTTTTTTATATAGTACTTGAAATAATAGTATTCAAAACTAAAACCCTTATTTCAGTACTAAAAGTTTTGTTTTCAAAATCCAAATAAGAATTTTAATCAAACAAAACTCTTATTTAAAATTTTCTTTAGAATAGAATAATTACCAATTTATTAAAATATTGAGAAAGAAATAAACCAAATTTATTTATTCAAAATCCGTTCACACTAAACTAATAGAATACTAACAAGCGTAAAGAAGTAAGGAGGGCGCGTAAAACTAGATCAAACTAAATTAGAAAAGTAATAGAACAAAATAATCAGAGTCTGTCATTTTTTCATTGGCCTAAATATCCTGGTCACGGCACCATTGTGACGATCTCAATTTTTGATCAATTAAAGGATAATTAGACCAATAACAATAATTAACTCATCCTGGTAACGGCACCATTGTGACGATCTCAAGTCGGGACCACAATGATATTTGAGTTTAGGAAAACAAAGATAGTCTTTGTTATTGGCATGTGAAGTCTAGGGTAGGACTATTCTACGTTGTGTAATTTTTTATAAATAAGTAACTCAAGATCTTTATTAGGCAGACAAACTCTAGTTTATATTGTTCATTTACTAAATAATTAATTACAGGGGTAATGCCGGAATTTGGCAATTTATTTGAGTCCTCGGGTGTGAGCACAACTCAGTTTCTAATAGGAGAGTAATGAATTTAAACTAAGCGCCCCCTCCTGACCTCCCTTGGACGCACCTATCCTGCTGCCTCTAGGTCAAACACCCGACCAGGCCCACAGGACCCAAACAAACCTGGCCCTAATCTAATTCTATCTCTCAAACCATCATCATGAAGTTAGACATTTAACGCGAAAGGAAAGAACGATAACAAAAGACTTTGAATATCTTTTACTTAGTAACCTCATTTATACAGAGTGGTGCCAGCGTGACCCTGTAGAGTCCCGCCCCGTCTGCCTCGAAAGACGACAACACAGCATCCAGAAATATAGTGGCTGATGCGATGAAAGGTCCACATATATAATTCTGGAGCTCTCCTGGAGATGAACTAACAAAGCAAAAGATAAACAAATAAAATAATATAAAAGGGACATTACAAACATTCATCTTTTCATACTTTTCCTATTTCTAATCCTATGAAAGAACGCGAGAGGCTTTTGAGGAATGAAATGAACACTGTATGGTTGGTTCGAACAGTGGGTAATCTACCAGCATGTGTCGGGGCTCTACCATTGAGCTATTGCCTTGCTTGAAGCAAGCCAAAGGGGAATCGAACCACCTATCACCGCGCACTACCCAGTAGACCCCACTGACGTGCATTTGTGCCTACACGGATTCAACCATACCTGAGCCCATAGGTCTCTAAGCCTCGGAAGTTGTCAGTATAAATTGTTAAATGGAATTGTGATTATGAAAACTTATACTGTTTACATACTTCCTTTCGAAAATAATTACTCTTTGAATTATTAAGTTGTAAATATTCTCAAACAAGATAAATCCCTAAATTTGTATTAATAAGATTCCTAATTTCTGTTGGATTTACGCGAGCTGTTTGGTGATTACGTTTATTAGATAGATTTGGGTTTGTAGATTGTAACCTAATCACCAAAAGCATTATTTCATCATTAAATGGTAAACGGAAGTGAAGAAGATAGCGTCAGATTTATGAAATGAATTCGACTGACTAATTATGTAATTAAAAGATTTCTTTAAGGAAAGTATAATGTAATATATTAATCTAGTTAGAGTTTAAATTAAAAGAATAATCAGAGTAAAGGTAAAAGGTTCAATATGATTGAATAGTTAGGTTTCTAAACTACGTTATTTGAATTTCAAGAGATTAAAAGAAAAGAATAAATCTTAGAATAATATTAAAGAAAGATTTCAAATTAAAAGTACTACTTTTGTTTAGCAAGAAAAGAATTTAAACTACTGTTTGAATTTACATAATTAAAATAATTTATTTATTATTTGTAAGGTTTGAATTTGAAATAGTTATAATATCAATTATAATTGTTTAACTCACAGTTGTTCAATTCCAAAATTTTAGAACTCCTCACTCTTCAGCTACCACCACTTGAGTGATCAAAACCTATTAATTTTGTTTTGTTTATTTATTTTTTATTCTAATGTCAAATAATATTCAAAAGGAACATTATGACTTTATTTTAAAATAGTTGAAAGTTGACATTAAACTTCAAATCTCCTTTTTTTTTATATTCAAGAAATGTCATAATTTTTATAATAAAATGTCTATATCTTTATTATTAATAATTGAGATAAATGAGAAATGACCGTCCTTTAAATAGAGCGATAATCATTACACTTACCTAGATTGATGTTTGAAAGTTAACAAATATTGAGAAATCCTCCCAATGAATGTAACTCCAAAGTCACCTTGGTTATAAATAATAAAATTGTACCGATAAATCCTGACTCATGTTTACACCAGTCTCCAGACGTCAGCAACCCCGAAGTCTCCTGCTCGTAGAGTCGTTGATGAATAGCAGACCTTGTCACTCAGCAAACCCGTAGCACACATAAAGTTCCATGTAGACTCGAAGAGTGTGTCCCGTACAAAATAAAGTGATTAAGATTTGTTCAAGGTTCGGGTATTAAAGTTGATAAAGGAATAGGTCAACCCGAATAGAAAGTATTTATTATTTAGTTTATTATTTGTAAATCAAATGAATACTATTGTTCTTACCATGTAATCCTTTATTATTTATTGTTCCTTGGAATTAGATTTTATTTAAATTGGTCTCCAATCATTTCATTTGATCAACTGAACCAAACATTCAGAATTTGTATTAGTTTGTTCTCCTCCATTTATCTATCATTGACATTAGCAAAGGGTCATTAAACTCAACCTGAAATACTTAATAAACTCTAAAATTAACTACTAAATAATAAATAATAAATAAAAAAGGCTTTAGGACCCTTCAGTGGTCCATTAATCCATAAAAAGGCACTTATAGAGCCTTAACAGGGTCTACAATCCTCCATCCAACAAACATGTTCTATTTCTATTCACGTGTTGCTTTAAGATGGCTGTTATCACTCTTATCCAGTTCTCACGTAATTTTATCACTTTCTTCTTCCATAATTTATCTCTGACTACCTCAAAATCATATTTTTCTGACAGACTTTCAAAATTCATTTTCTCTATTTCTTTTAAATATCTCATTTAATGTAAAGAGGTTTAACTAATAGAATTCCAAAATATAATGAGATTTTTACCAAGCAGTATTAAACTCTTTTCTATATTAACAATTAAGTAAATATAATTTATTAGAGAATACGAATTAAATTAATAATGTGTTTTCATACAATTTAGTATAAATAATAGAAAGGCTATCAAACTTCAGTTCGTTACAGTACCTACTGTGTACTACAAAAATATATTATACAAATACATAATTATATTTCTAATGATGGCTGCCGAAACGCTATCTGCTTACAGCGAAATTTAGCAGATTCTTTGAGATATAGGGAAGTTTTAATCGGTAGTAAATTTGATCGGTGACGAAGCTACTCTAGCAAAGCAACGCTTAAGTAGTGATTCATGAATTTTGATTTTGCAATTTGATGTTTTTCCAAATTCAGATTTAAATACCTATGTTTAAAAAAATATTAAATACCTTAAATAAAATGATATCCTCCAACAGTCATAAGTATATAACATACTGAAATGAAGCACTTGAACGGATCGACTCTCATTTATTTTACATATATTATTTAAAGTATTCGTGGTCACTCAGGGCTGAGATCTATTTTAGTCTTGCTAAAGTGCTGGCGCTAGGGTTTAATAAGCTATATAATATTAATGTACCTACGTATAAGGCAAATAGTAAATTCCTTGCATCTTTTGTATTAGTTTTAAATTTTTTTTTTTTTTATATTTCAAAGTGTCTTTTAAATAAAATAAAGGATACATAGTGTTTCATTTCAACCAAAATTATGATTGTACTTAAGAAGGAGACACCTGACATTAGAAAACGTTGCGAGTTGGCTCCGCGGTGCTTGTGTTAACCTTATTATTATGATACGCCTTGTTGTGAGGTGAGGTGGCGGCCTTGAGCCTCGCGGGTAGCACAGGCGACGCAAGGCGGCGGAAAACGACTTATGATGTGTAACATCTTTCCGCTCGCTTCTATATATACAATTTGTGGGAGTGATTTCGTGAAATGGGACGGAAGTAGGTGTAACAGTGTGACAGGAAGTCGGGGAAGCGCGCAGGTGCGCGCCATTTTATAACTTTAAAATCGATATTATGAACATGACATATAATAGTTATTATTATATGTGACATATTGTGTATCTATATATAGACTATCAAACGTCATTTTGATATGTTAAATGTCTTCTCATGAGTATTTACTGCATTTATTTTATAGTTATAAAATGATGTAATACCTGACCCATTTTTTTCAGAATATAATGTTAAAATTGCTTATTACTAAGTTACACATCATAATGCGACTACTGTAAGCCTCGCTCGTTTTTTTTTAATAAAGTGAGGTTTTAACTTATTAATTACAGAAGTAACCAGTCCCCTAAAAGAGGCAGATAGACTGTCCATGAATTCTACGGTTAGTATCATGAAAATATTGTTTTCTTCTGATTCTTCTTGTACTCGTATGTTTCTACTGATTCTTAATTTCAATGGCATTGAATAAAATCAGTTCCTCAGTAGTTGAGCATTTCGGATGGAGCGATCAGGTTATAGCTAAGCGCTAACGCTGTATATTATAAAATAAGAACATTTCAAAAATTATGTAAGTAATAGTACTAATGTTGCAAAATCGTAAAAAAAAAGTTACTGTGCTTGACCCGGCAAGCATAGACGTCCGGGCAGGAGTCACATAAGACTCGAGGCCCGAACTCGGTAAAAATGATGAGAGGGATTCAACTATCGGTACTAAAACTCATAAATATCATCTAATTACAGTAGGCGCCTAAGCCACCAACCATGGCCTTTCCCTGCTGCGGCTCCCAACTCGCGCGGCACAGCTCAAAGTGAAAACAGCAATATCTTGTACAACGTTAAAGTGAACTTTGAGACCGGCATAATGAAGCCCCTCTTAGCGCGTTATCTGCGCGCGTCATCCATTACGCACATCTTTTAAACGAGAAATGCGTTGTCATCTCTCCACAAGCCGCGCTCGTTGATAAGATTTTATATGTTAATGAGGACTTTGCATGTAGAGTAACATTGCCTTAGACGATACCACGTTACAGGTACCGATTTGAGGGTCATTTGGTAGATAGTTATATGACACACCATCATATCATTAAATAATAATAGTACTTAAATGCACAAAAAACAAAGAATACCTACAATTTAAAGCTATACATTAATACTGTGTGCTGTAGCAGAGCAAAAGCGCCATTGCTTAGCGTTTGATATTGCCTAGACATATACTAGGTATAAGCATAAGCAATGCACTGGTATTCTGCTACGACCCGGGGGACGAGTCAAGCGTATCAAGTAACATGATTGACAAACCTTATTTTAATTTATAATTCGTTTATTTTCAACAATTAAAGTCACAAAATGCAAGGAACACAACAATGCTACAAACATTGATGTTATGGTGAAATATGAAGAGGTGGTAGCTACCCAGGCGAGCAAACAAGCCCTACCACCAACCAAACCGAGTACACAAACATGTACCCCCCGCTGGGAATCGAACCCAGGACCCCTGGGTCTAAGCCGGTGGTCTTAACCACTAGACCACAGAGGCGATAAAGCTTACAACATAACAACTTTGCAAAACAATCGCAATACGCTTTGCGATAAGTCATTAAAATGTTTACGGAGTGCATGTGTGCACATATTATGTAATAAGTAATATATTAATGGTTCAGTGTCGTTTCAAATCGAAATGTTCGTAGGTGAAGCTAAAAGAATTGCTCAGTAAGTTAAAGTGACAGGGTACTAAAATATTTACTTAACTGTAAAGCGTATTGCGGGCGCTTTCGATCCATTGTGTACGTGTGTAACATTAAGCAAATGAGATAAGGTCCTTTGAGGCTTCCATAGCAATGGTTTTTGTAGAAATAAGGGGATAATATTTCCAATATGTATTGCGAATGTGTTTTTCTTCGCATAAATGTATTACATAACACCGCGGCGTTTCGTAAACCCAATAATATTGAGTGGAGTAAATACAAACAGTGTTTGATTCGTAACAAAGCCAAACCATTAACTTTAAACGAGAAGACGCGTCAATTATGATATTCAAACGGATACCATTACATTTATTAAAAATTCACAACATCCATTCACAACTCACTTATTGTTTATATCTAAATTGCTCGTATGTAGAGCGAGTGACAAAGCGCGCAATCGATCTTACCTGTTATGATTTTCATAAAATTGTTGTTGATGCTTCGTGTTTTATTTTAATTACGACAAAATTTTAAAGTTAGTCCATATATTAAGGTAGGTAAGTAAACTAAGTAAGTACTGTTGTGTACAAGAAGCGTTGTAGTATATCATTAAAATGCACTTTACAAAAAGCTCATAGAATGTAAGCTCAAAATAATAGGTACCTTTTTTGTTTAATATAAAAATAAACTATACTTTAGAAATAAGGGTTCCTATTGAGTCCTATAGGAAAGTAAATAAACAGTTCAGCGAACACTATTAAACCCTACACCAAAAAGGCTTAATATATTTCATAGTTGCGTAATAAAAAATATTTCATTGACCCCACAGGCATTGCCGTGCGTCTGCAGAGGTACGTGCACCAAATATCTCGACGAGCCATTACAGCCAAGCGGCAGCAATTAGGGCTGCAACAACAAATTGCTCCCCCTCAGACTGGCACTTCACTACTTCTACCCCAACTCAATTACACGGCTACGGAAATCCTATACGTCACTGGAGATGTGCTCACTGCTCAGGTGTACTACATCCAAGGTGCATTGACAACTTGAGAAGCTAAATGTACTAGCAGTAGGTACTGGATTAGCTTACACAATAATGTCTTATAATAATTTATACACTGTTACATTCGGTTTAAAGATATTTATTTCTCAAAAGAATATACATACATGGTTCACTTCATTTTGTTCAGATATTGTAATGATATTACATGTAATACGAGTAATACCTATTTGATATGAGAAGTTATGACTGATGAACGAGCAACATCGCATAACCAAAATTGCTGCAATAACCCAGAACGGATCTTGGGATATGGATGTTTATGTGGCCGAAGTCGCCGACAGTACCTAGTTATTTGATAATAGGTTTACCTATCTGTTGCTATTACTACTGTTATTATAGAATTTGTAAAAAATGCGAAAGCATACGCATCATAATCCGCACTACACTTCGTGCTAACATAACATCTCATGAGGCTCTCGTTAGGCGGCTGGATCAAGGGGCTGATTCAGAAGGCAGTTCTCCTCGATACGGCACGCATTGTGAGGAGGTTCCTGTCTCTGGAGCCCTAATCACCGGTAGTTTGGACCCTGGTCCCGATGCCGACGGATCCCTATTTTTTATATTTTTAAATGTTTGTTTTGTTTTTAGAAAATATTTAAAAATGTAAATTAATATGTTAAAAAAAATAAAGGGAATAATAGTAATAAGTATTAATTTCAGAATAATTCCATATACTGTTAGTAATTACAATAGACCTTATACACTAATGTTAGTTACAAGGGAAAATAAAAAAGCTAAGCCTCTCGCGTTAATGAACGCAGCTTAGCCCTCATAAATAATATCCTAGAAAGCAGTCGATGCAATGCAACATAAAGCAACAAAATGACCTATTTCAACTAATTTCAATGTTCACGCGAAAGAAACCGCACGTACAACAAAGTTTTACATAAGTAATAGGCGCCTAATGCTATGTTGGGAGGAATGACTACGAGCTATAGCGGCCGAATTTTTTCCAAAGCGCGATCGGCACGCGACGCGCACTTCGCGACACAACAACCCTTTACACGACCGGCGTTTTGTTGCGTGTTGTATTTTTTATTATAATCCATTTAAAATATTAAAAATTATAACGTTTATAAAATAATCGTCACTAAAAGAACTCTCCGCTAAACATTAAAAATATCTAACAAAAAACAGTTTTTTCTCATTCTTATTGTGTCCTGTTAACAGTAATTTACAAGATTAATCATGAAAAATCACAATAACAGGAACAATTCAGTTTTATAAATTTAGCTTCGGTCTTTGTACTGCATTCTTGGCAGTAGGTTACGGTGTGCTCTGGATATATGTATTTGTAACAAGCTACACAAATATGATTTGTCTTGCGGTCTTAGGTATAGGGGCACATTTGACATATTTTTCGCACACCACGTACTTTGACAACAGGCTCTTGTGCAGGTCCACCACTAAATTATTTCTTTTATGTAGCGGGCTAGTAGTATTTGTTTTCGAGCGCTCAGGTGTTCTTTGATAAGCGCATGACCTAATGATTTTATATAATTGGAACACTTTTAGTTCATTATGTCTAATATTACCTAAAAAACAACAGTAATCAATAAAAATAACAATGCAAACATAGCACAAAAACACTAAGTCGCGGATGACGAAGGGTCATGTTTACCCTGTGCGATATTTGCACACGTTTTTCTCCTTGCGCAGGCGCCGGTTGTCTGGAAAACGGTGTGTAGCCAGTGAGGAGGACTATAAATGACAGCTACTGAGGTGTTCAAAAACCGGACGGCTGCAGGATAAGAAACTGCACACGTTGAGAAATGAGCAGGGTCATATTGACCCCTCCTCATCCTCGCCGGGTTAATCATATCTTATAAACAGGTTGTACAGTACAGATTAATGGGATCTCGATCCGAAAATTAAAAAAAAATCACAATCGTGTCTCTGTGGCCTGATTTATTAAATTTAATGGTTTGAGGCCTTGGTATTACAATAAACAAATTCGATGAAATGAAAGACTATAAAATTTTAATTAACGCATTTTAGATTTTGTAGCTTTCAGGTTCCCCAATTCAATATTACTAATTTGTGCAAACAGATTGTTAAGAATAATATATGGTTTAATTTACAAACCTGTATGTATCTTGAAACAGTATTTGGGTTAATGTTACGTTTAATAATTTAATAATTTTGCCATACCGTACATAGAACATATTAAAAATAAAAACTGCAAAAAACAAGCAGAGGTAAGCAACGAACCGGACATTTTAAGTTACTCCAACGAGATGTACCGCATTCAAAAATGCAAGGAACATTCTAGAATGGACTCAAAACCCGAGTCGCTTCTCTAAGAGCATTATACCGAGCTGTGAATAATGCCCGCAGCGGCTGGCTCGCAGCATTCAAACATCACCGCACTCGGGAGCGCCACGCATCAACTTAGTGTTTTCAAAATATACTCGTACAAGCCCGTGTCACACCATTACTGTATTGCACAACTTCGGCACCAAAACTCTATTCGAAAATGGCTCTAAGTCAACTACAGAAGAAACAAGACAAATATTTGCATCTCCCTCTGTTTACTGAGCGATCTTTTGACAGAAAGAAATTTGATTTACTCGGAGTCAAATGTCGTTTATTCAATTGAAGCTTTAGCCTGGGAGCTAGGCAGTTATTTGCCTCGAGAACATTTCGCATTCGGTTGTGTCGCTCTGACAATTACAAACTTCTCCATCTCCTCCGGTTTAAACTGTGTTCTACGTTCCAAGGCATCAGTATAATATCACTATTCTCAATTTAATTTTGGATATCGTTTGTTGATTTATTGACAAGTTTTTCTTTTAAATTCGGTATGAAACCGTATTGCTCATCATGAATTGTACAAATTACCTGAGGCTGGGAAAGTTTAATTTATCTTTTAAATTGTTGAAATAAATCACGTCAGTCTTTCTAGGAGTTTGATTAATCTAAGGATTAGTTTCTGTAAAGGTCACCTCTGTTCGTTCCGCCTATCTGTCTGTCTGTCTGTCTTTGTTATTATTTTTAAGAAGCTACTTGAATTGTGTAGTTGAGGTATTAAAAAATATATCTTTGTTTATTTCTGATTTCTGAATATATTCATATTTTGATTAATTAAATAATACAAAATACTTAATGTACTTAGCTTTAATGTGAGTCACTACTACCAAGGCACCAAAGTACTGTTCAAAGTTTCGAGAAGTAATTAAAATCTTTTCTTAAAGGTGAATCTTAACCACCATCGGTGCCTTGACAGGGCACTATGCCACAAAACAAATGCTTCACAAAATGCACCTTTCAACAAATAGTTTGTGTAGGGCATGTGGATATTGGTGGTGGGATATTGTTCCAGCTTTTTTGTAGCATGATAGCGGAAGCTGCCAGTAAAGACCGTTGTTCTATGTTTATGAATCACAAGCAATAGACGTACAGATTTACGAGCCCGATTAACCAACTTAGTCCTACCGGTTGTTATAAACAACACCTCTAAAAGTAATAGATTTGATGTACCCTAATGTGATACTTTTAAAGTTTCATTTACAACCACACACAAACGTTTGGTCCGATTAAATGGGTTAATTTTTTTACTAAAATTAGGAAACAATAATTTTGAGTATAGGTAATCGGGTACGTATTATAATGCCGAATTTCAAAATACCGAATTTCACAAGACTATGAATGGAAGGTCGAATATTAAAATGCCGAATGTTTATATGACCGAAAATTTAAAATATCGAAAGTTCAAAAGACCGAAAGTATAAAATCCCGAAGATTTATGTACCTACAGCTGAAATACCTACCTAGTTTTTCACTTATTGTACAATGGGGTACGTATCATAATGTATAAAATTAAAATATATAAGTTTACAATGCATAAGTTCAAAATGAGTAAGTTGAGAAGATGATTGAGGATACTAGCTGCTCTACTCCTGTAGGTCACGTGATAGGTTAGAATCAACAATCGCGAAGCGCAGCGTAGCGATTGTCTTGAATTTCGAAGTTATTTTTTTTTATTAGACAACAGATATAGTTTCTTTTTGTTAATTTTTGCTGTAAAAAGTTACTTTCGATATTCTAATTTTCGATATTTTGAACTTTCGTTCTTTTGAAAATAGACATATCGAACTTCGGTATATCAGGTATAGGTATTTCGTATTTTCGGTATTTTGATTTTCGATGTTTTAAGCGTAGGGATTTTAGTTGTAGCTATTATGAAATTTCGGTATACGTACCCAGATAATCTGGCCATTGAAAATTAATAACATCAAACATTAAAGCTGCTAAGTGCATCTGCCTACGCGCATCCATATTTAAAATAGATGCCTTATTCAAATACGGTGTTTTTTTTTTTTTTTGCTGATTGCCGCTGGGGGCATTTTCAGCTTTACCGGGGTTTTTGGGGGCGACGAGGTACGTAAAGGGTACCTCAAGCCGTGTTGAAACGAATCACCTTCGGAGGATTTCTAGAGGGTACGGCATCGCACACTTAAAAGTGCGCGTCCCCGTGCCCTCCCAGAGTCTCCGAAGGGTTCGGATCGGATCGGTCAAATACGGTGTTACATGGTTCCGTGGTGGGATATCATGACAAAATATACAAAACGCATTCTGAACATGCTGTATCATCCGTTTTGTTTTAAACAAAAGTCGCGACCCATAATTTAATCTGGACAACACAAGGCACTCAAAAACCGCTATTCTAGCTTTCACACTAAGTAAGTCACGAATTGTATATAAAATCTTCAATCTATAAAAACAATTTCTTACGAGACTAAAAGTCTTTCAAAACGTAACTCGCTATCAAAAATTTCACCCAAATTTTTTGCTTCATTAACGAGACACAGATCTTGATCAAGAATAGTAACAACGGTATTCTTGTAAATAATTTTCCTGATTTGAGTCTTTGAACCAAGCACCATGAATTTGCTTTTATTGGGATTGAGCACTAGCCCATTTCTTTTTGACTAGTTGGACAGTCTATTTAAGTCTGCGTTTAGTAATAGCAATGATTGTGTTATACTATTAGGAACGTCCGACAGTCATACAGCTGGACGTCATCCGCATATAAATGGTATTTACTATTCTGTATTTCTTTGACAAGGTCAGCACTTTAAATAATAAATAATAGAGGGCCTAGAATTGACCCCTGAGGTACACCACGAACTATTGCTTTGGGCTCTGATAAAAGGCGTGTGCCATCACGTCTTCGGAGTTTCACGATCTGAGATCGTGTATTCTCTATGTATCTTGAAACAGCATTTGGGATTATGTTACGTTTAATAATTTAATATTTTTGCCATACCATAAGTAACTATTGAACTACTTTATAGACTTGGCTTGACTTTATAATCCAATCCGTAATAAGCCAACTTTGACAGCAGCAAAGGGATATTTATACTGTCAAACGCACGTGAAAAATCTAAAAGAGTCATAACAGTACCACTCCCTGCGTCTTGCTCAGCAAATTTTTTTTTTTTAGATAGTTTACTCACCTAACATAAAGGTTTTCATTGCGTGACGCTCCAAATGCAGGATTATTTCTAGAAAACTTTTAAAAAGATGGAGCTGTAAGCTACTGAGTGTTATTTATATTGATGTTTTAATAATATTAGATTATTTAGTAATCACACAAATAACAGGTACATAAATATTTAACGAGGACATTCATGAAAGTGTCAAGTTTAAAAAGAAGAATATTATTGGAAAAACTAATTCTACATCTGAACCAAAGCCTTTTCCAACCAACCAAGCCAAGTCTTAAAAAGCTGAACCAATTTATGGTCATATCGATAAGATGTGTTCCCAACACGTGCTCCGCGGAACTTGATCGCGATACGAGGAAAAAACCTATTCGTACGTCCCGCATAAATTATTGCGCCTCCCCGACGTTACCTTGGCGGGATTTTGAAAGGATACAACATGTTATTGGTCACTTTGCATATTTCTTTATTGGAGCGAGTCCTTAATTTAGTGGGAAGGGTTTCGTGGAGGTTACAAATTGACGTAATAGAATTTGTAAAAAGGGATGCGGTGAGAATTTAGACGTTGGGATTTGCTGATTGTACAATCATTCCGTGTTGCTACAAAGGTATAACAACGGCCAATTTGAATATCTTTGTTTTTGATTTGGTAGCTTTTGTACGTTATTGATTGTTTTGGTCGTTGCCATGGTGCACACAATTCAAAACTTTAGAGATTGATTAGAAGTAGACTAAAAAAATGTTAAATGACAAAGTTTGATCGGTATGATTAAACAGCTCTATCAAATCTGGTGAACAGAAAAATTGTCGTTACAACGTTACAGAAATATGAACAGACCGTTGGCTGGCTGGGTTCGCCGGGTTATTTAATACAGTTATCGCATTTCCGGGCGGCGGCGGCCGCCCTAGATTGTCCTGCAGCGAGACCGGTATTGAGGAAGTTGGACAAGCACTTGTGAGACGTAAGTGAGATGAGCTGAGTACAGTCGTTGCAATTGGATCGCTTGCACCAGTTCAAAATACGACACAGAAAGACAAAGAGAAATTTGGTTATTATTTAAATTTATCTTTGCTTTATGTATTTTTATGTGTTTGAGTTGTGTCCATTTGTGTCTGTTATAATTTTATTAGGCACTCATTAAGGGAATCAAATTCTTATAATATCGTATTGATTTTTTGTCTAACTGTCTATCTATTTGTTGAAGCATCGTGCGGAATTAAATGAATTTAAATGAAACTGTTATAGACAACGACTGATTAAAATATGACACAATTATGCATCTATGTCGTTTTTCTTAAACTTTAGAGTATTTTCGTAGCTATGGTTGTGATCGTCGTTCTACCCTCCGCAGAATTAGCATTATTACCCCGTAAGTAGGTACAGATTGTCAACAGTGGCGCTGTGCTGGCGAAAACGAATAATATAAAGCATGCTTATAGAGCAAACACACCAGGGAGGCACAGTGTACAATTAAGCAGAAACATTGGCTTAACAGCCGCTTCCGTAGCGAGATAGCGCCTCAGATTCGGACGGCAAATAGACAGCAACTCGATAAATAATCACAAAGGAAGCGGAGACAAAGCGGCGGCCGTTGTGGGACGATGCGCGCTTCGGCACAATCGGGTTGTTTGTGGGAAGCAGTGGTACACTGGGAGCGCCACCACTGAGGATAGTACCACTCAATTCGAAATTCAGAATTTAAAATCATTTATTCAGTTTAGGCAGAGTGAACTCTGGTTTAGGCTACAAATAGCTCTTATGAACGTCATTATAGGTTCATAAGTCTACTCTGGGCGGGAGACCTTGTACTGAGAAGAACCGGCAAGAAACTCAGCAAGTGTCAAGCTCTTTTCTCCCTTACAGCGTCAGAAATATTGGAAAATGCCCTATCGACACTTTTCATCACAAATAAAACAAAAAATATTAAGGACAATCACAACATCTTTAAAAAAACAAAAGAGAAAAAATAATAATATCTAAGTTTGCAAATTTACATCAGTTACCAGTTATTTTCACAATGTCATACAGTATTAATAAAGGTTAAAAATTATCTAAGAAAAAAAACAAAGTTAAGCTATAGTCACTGGTTTGTGAGAGTTTGTGAGAGTTAGCTTAAGTCATGGTGGGACAATTGTAAGGCTTAATTAAATTTAATTAAAAAAAAGTCGTCATCACCAGTTCATTTAATGTTCATTGGGAACATTATTGCTGGGGCACGAGCCTTCCCTATGGATGGATGAGGATTAACAGGCCCTAAACCACCATAGGCCCAGTGCGGATTAGAGGTTAAATAACGATTGCTTATGAAGCCGGGACCAATGGCTTTACGTGCCTTCTGAAGCACGGAAGAGCTCGAGAGATACATTTTTGGTCACCCATCCTATGAAGGGTCTTTGCAAAAGTTGTTTAACCTTAGCAATTGCAGACCGGGCGTGTTAACCACTGTGCCATCGAGCTCATCATAAAAAAGTGAACCTAAAGAATTCTCTCGTTGATGACGTAGTTGTCGACATTTTTTTTTTATTTTTTTATTGGTTATAGGCAGGCATTTGACTACACCTCACCTGATGTTAAGTGACGGTGCGGTCGAGGATGGAACATGCCTGCCTAGAAATAGCCTATTCACTCTAGCCTTGAAGAGGTCCAGATTATACCTTTCAGGGAACACATTCACAGGCAGCGCGTTCCATTCCATAGCTGTACGCACTAAGAAAGTTGAACCGAATCGGCTCGTGCGACAAGGTGGCATATCTACAACATAGGGATGGAACTCGCGCATCGCGCTCCGATAGCGGAAAGTGGATGGTGGGATTAGGTCGTGCAACTCCTTCGCGCACTCCCCGAAATGAATCCTGTAGAAGACCGACAGACGAGCCACCCTACGCCGATGTTCTAGATTTTGCAGTTTGGCGTCTATCAGGGCAGGGTCACCAATGAGTCTCTTAGCTCGTTTTTCAATCGAGTCCAAAGCAGCCAGATGGTATTTGGCTGATCCATCCCAAAGGTGGCAGCAGTACTCCATACATGATCGAACTTGTGCTTGATAAAGTTGGAGCAGCTGTTCTGGCGTGAAGTACCGCCTGACCTTAGAGAGAACCCCCAGTTTTTTAGCTGCAGTCTTTGCTTTGGACTCGATGTACTGCCCGAAGTTGAGGTTGGACGAGAGCTCAACACCTAAGAGCTGTAGGCTGTCAGTCATAGCTACAGTCACATTCCGGAAAGTCGGAGCCAGGTGAAATGGGCTCCGCTTAGCTGAGAACAAACAAGCCTGTGTTTTGGCAGCGTTGAATGTGACCAAATTGGCATCGCCCCAATCGGATACTGCTTGGAGGGCTTCGTTCAAGCGGCTAACCATGGCCTCTCGACAAGAGGCGACATCTTGTCTGCCAGCCCCTGCACTCGACATGTATCTATCCGCAACGGTGCTATCGTCTGCGTACCCAAAGGTACCGGGCACAAGCAGGTCGTTTATATGAAGCAGGAATAGGGTTGCGGATAGAACCGATCCCTGAGGCACACCGGCATCGATAGCCTTTTGGTCCGATGAGTAGCCGTCGAGGACAACGCGTATCGATCTTCCCTTCAGGAAATCAGATATCCAAGCGCAAAAGTTAGCAGGAAGACCAAATGATGGGAGCTTGCTTATAAGGCTCGCGTGCCAAACCCTGTCAAAGGCCTTTGAGATATCGAGGGACACCGCAAGGGCCTCTCCGTATTTCTCAATGGCCTCACTCCATAGATGTGTGGCATATATTAGAAGGTCCCCAGTTGAGCGGCCTCGGCGGAATCCATATTGGCGGTCGCTGAGGAGATCGTTACCTTCCAAATGAGCCAGGAGTTTATTATTCAGTGCACGTTCCATTATCTTACAGAGTATGGACGTGACTGAGATGGGTCGATAATTAGCAGGGTCAGCTCGACTGCCTTTTTTGGGCACGGGTTGCACGTTAGCAAGCTTCCATGACTCCGGTACAATGCCTGTTTCAAGTGAGAGGCGGTACAGGCGTGTGAGGGGTGGAGACAACTCGGGAGCACATGAACGCAAAACTATTGCTGGTATGCCATCAGGTCCGTTCGCCTTGTTCACGTCCAGGGTCTGCAGGATTTTTAGGATCTCTTTCTGGTGAATGCGCACTTCTGCCCAGCACGAGATGAGATTGGTGGAGTTTTCCCAGCAGAGTCCAGACGCGAATTCTCCGCAAAAAGAGAGACAAATAAATTTGCTTTCTCTTCCGCAGAGTGGGCAAGAGAACCGTCAGGCTTCAACAATGGTGGTAGGGATGGCCGACTGAAATTGGATTCAACCGCTTTTGCCAGGGACCAAAATACCTTACTACCTGGGGGGTAAGAGGCTAATTTAGCCCCGATCCGGCTTATGTGGTTGAATCGAGCTCTGCGTAGTGTCCTTTTACACGACTTGGCGGCTTGGTTAAAGGCTCTCTTCAGAAAACGAGTATTCGAAGACTTGCGTGCTCGAGCTTCAGCCCATGCGGAATAAGCAGACAATTTCAGCGCCTCAGCACTACGACAGTCAGCATTAAACCACGGGCGAGCTTTGCCATGTGATGTTACGTCCGAGTACGGTATAAAATACTCCATACCCTGCCGTATCACCGCGGTAACGGCTTCAGCACAGCTCGTCGGATCTCCTGAATTGAAGCAAACCCTCCGCCAAGGGTAGGACGAGAAAAAGTGACGCATTTTATCCCAATCTGCTGACCTGTATCGCCACACCCGTCTTGGGCCACAAGGGCAATTTTCAGGTGGGGAATAAACGGATACAGATTTAACCAGACAATGATCAGAAGTACCCAGTGGAGCAGAAACTGTTACTGAGTATCTGTCTGGATCTGTGGTCAGCAGAAGGTCCAAGCAATTGGCAGTGTGTGAGTCGACATCTGGCACTCTCGTCGCACAGTTTACAAGCTGAGTGAGATCTAGTGACAATGCTAATTTACGCACCTCTCTCCCAGCATGGTCGGTCAGCTGGTATGGGAACAGCCACTCTTGATGGTGGGCATTAAAGTCCCCTAGGATGACTAACTGAGCTGATGGATAATGCTCTCGACCCGCATCTGCCGCTTGACTAAGGTGGTCACACAATCGAGTTGTCTCATGGTCTCCACTATGCGAACGGTATACACAGGCATATAGGATTTGTTCCTGGCCTGTGTCCACTAGGAGCCACAGGACAGAGAGACTGGACGTTTCAAGGTTCTTGAGACGCTTGATACAGATGTCATCACGAGCATACACACAGACTCCGGCACGAGATATAAACCTGTGCTCCAGAGAATACCCAGGGTAGCTGAGGTACGTCGTGTCAGCTGGACATCTGATCTGCGTCTCAGTAAGGAATAACATTGAATAGGGCTCCTTTGTCTAACAGAGTAAGAGTAGATAGTGTTGATTAATTTCGGCGAGTTGGATTGAACCACGATAGCATAGTTGATAGTGCACCTGACCCGGCATGTCATGGGTTGCGGGTTCGAATCCCGCTTGTGGACTTTTCAACCCATTGTCTTTTTTCAAATTGTGATTTGTTCGCAACAAAATTTGCGTAAAGTTATTATAACCATAATCTTAAATTCTCTCGAGCTTCAACTGGGATCAGAACTCATTGTGTTGGTACTTCAATGTATTTAATCACTTATTTACTTTGGGTTAGGTTACATTATTTAATTAAACATCAAACCTACTCTTCTGTTAATTCAGAATAACCCATAAACAAAGATTTATCGTAATTGTGTTCATATTTTACAAAATGAAGAAGTGGTCCTAATAAAGCCTCTTATTTATACGCATATTTTTATACACCTCTTTTCCTCAATTTCAAATAAGATATTCTGTTGAAGGTCGCGGGAAGCCGCTGGATGCGAGCTGCTCAAAACCGGTCGTTGTAGAAATCCTTGGGGGATACCTTTGTCCAGCAGTGGACGTCTTTTGGCTGAGATGATGATGATGATGAAGACATTCTAGTGTTATTGCAAATTAAATACTACAATCCTGTATTTTTTTTAAATATTTTACGAGTTAGCACAGTGCCTTGATCTCACCTGATGTAAAGTAATGATAAGGCCAATGATGGAAGCGCACTTCACCCGGGAACCGCAACTAGTTAGGCACTGGCTATCTTATCTCTAGCTGCCAAAACACAAAAATGCTACAAACATTGATGTCATGGCGACATATTTAGATAAAATGGTAGTAGCTAGCTAACAAGCCCTACCACCAACCAAACCGAGTACACAAACATGTACTCCCCGCTGGGAATCGAACCCGGGACCTCTGGGTCTAAACTGGTGGTCTTAGCCACTAGACCACAGAGGCGGTAAATTGATATTCAACCTTAGAGTACACACGCTTGCACTTCAACCTACCACAAACTGGCAAATTTACTCAATAGACTTTGAACCTTATGCCTTAATTATATGGTTAAAAATGTATTGAAAAATTACAGTTTTGCATAGGTTGATGTGCAGCTGGCGTCTGTACCTACCAATTGATATGCACGACACAAAATTACTGATTTCAATAGAAACGTTCGAACAATAAACTAAAATATTCGAAACTAACGGCCCGTCCCTGCATCGCACGGGTGGACTTTTTTTTATTATAAATCTATACTAATATATAAAGCTGAAGAGTTTGTTTGTTTGTTTGTTTGTTTGTTTGTTTGTTTGTTTGTTTGTTTGTTTGTTTGTTTGTTTGTTTGTTTGTTTGTTTGAACGCGCTAATCTCAGGAACTACTGGTTCGAATTGAATAATTCTTTTTGTGTTGGATAGTCCATTTATCGAGGAAGGCTTTAGGCTATATAACATCACGCTGCGACCAATAGGAGCGAAGCATCAGTGAAAAATGTTGCAAAAACGGGAAAAGAGCCTAAAAAATTAAAAATGCTGCCGAAAGTCACTATTCCACGCGGACGAAGTCGCGAGCACAGCTAGTATATAAAATAAAATTAAAATAAATATTAAAAATATATAGCCTATGTTACTCAGCGCTAATGTAGCACACTAATGGCGAAAGAATTTTTTAATCGGTCCAGTAGTTTTTGAGTTTATTCGTTACAAACATACATACAAAAATACAAAGCTTTCCTCTTTATAATATTAGTATAGATAGACAATAACGTATAGGTATATCGGTATCAAGTCCAAGTAGTGGGCCATGATGCCTGGGCCATTCCTAGACGGCGGCGCCCCATCAGCGATGGCTGCGAGTGATTGACACGGGCCGCACCCGCCGAACAAAAATATAGCTTTCAAGCCTTTATTAAGATTGATGGTCGCTAAACGATCTGATAGCGCACAGGTTTGCATCCGGAAACATGGGCTGACGTCACGGAGATAGTAAGTAGGTAAGCGAACGTTACTTATAATGCCTTTAATACCTACGCTTATTTCAAAAGTTTGATGTTTGTTTTTTCAAATGATTAAAGCTCCAAGAAGTTTGTCCTAAAAGTCGACTACGATCCGAACATCGCTAATTGTAGATAATCATGGCTGGTTGTACACAACACGGTCTCTTACTTGCCTAGGTAAGTTTGCTCCGTTCGCGAGTCAAGTTATGTTATGAATCAAAATAAAACACTTTTACGAAACCTTAAACAAACGAGTTAATTTAATGGCTGATTAGAAAAAACAACAAAACACTGCAGTGGATAAAAATTGACTTCCCCCATTCACGAGTAATCGAATAATCTCGAACAAGACGAATGGATCTCGCAAGATGGCGTCATTCGGCGCCGCTAGGTCATAGATCAGCGTATTTGTATTCAGGGGAACGGGCAGGTTAATCGCGTTACGGCCGGCTCCCCTGGCCGAGTTTACAAATACAATTGCGCCCTTGTACGGGCCGGGACACGCTCCTCGACGGACCGTTAATAAAACACTCCCGGTTTGACAAATTCCAATCAGCAATATTGTTTTCAATATTGGCTATGATGTCGTCCAATATTTTTGAAATGTCGCTGGAAATGCTCGTCGCAAGTTTCGAATGATTTGTGACGTTAATATTGAAATTTAGAACAACAGGGCTGGTTGGTCGTTTAATAACGTTTTTGTATTTATTTTTGTGGCTGCTCAGATAAATTAATATCAACTTTTTCGTAGCAAGTAAAATAAGTATAAAAACATTTTCATACGATCGAATCGTATGAAAATGAATATAATCATACAATGAATAAATAACATTTTGTTTTGTTAGTACTTCGCATAATACCAAAAAGGGCTATAAGAAGTATTATTGTGAGTGCAAATCATGCTACCAAATAAATATTACGATCCAGACTCGCACAAACGCTGCCCGCTTTAGACCTAAAAGGATTACGTTAACGGCATATCCATTTAAAAAACCACTTAAAAATATCGTTCGGTTTCGCAATATTCTCGATTTTTGATAAGGGTTAAGGCTTTTGATGGTATTTTACGTATTTGTTAAAATGTCTGAACGCCTGGCTCTACAACTGAAATTAAAAGGAATGTATCCTCAACTTAACTGGCATTCTAGCGATGTCTACCTTTGTTACATTCTTAGAATGTCTGAAATAAATGTAATAATAGTTAAATTACATATTTGAAACAGTTAAGCATTTAGAATTTCTGCATGTGTTATGAAAAGCCTAATCTGTAAAAATGTGTTATTCTTGCCAAACAAACGAATCATTATCGTTATCGAAGCTAACTTTCAACGAACATTTAAGGAAATTCGCGAACACGACAAAAAGGCGAGCGAAACGGCCGAACAAGAATGAAAGAGCAATTTAGAAGCGAAACAATTCGGAAACAAAGCTATTTGTGAACCACAAACATTTGCATGAGAAAACGGATAAATGTCAAGTGGAGTGTAGTTTGGGTATTCTGAACACCATTGTGTGCGATGGGAGGAAGCACCAGCAATGAACCAAAGTCGGATACCTGCCTCACAGCCTATCAAAAAGTTCTGCCAACAGCAACCAAACACCTTCAGCTAATAGATTCTTGCAAGAGTTTTCCAAATCATAGTACCTACTGATTATTGTATTTCATATCATAACTTTTACTGGATGATAATATGTTCGTCTGTCAGTATTAATGGCATAGTACTATCTATATATTAATACGTGAAGCAAAAACTTTGTACCCTTTTTTACGAAAATTGCGCGGACGGAGGAGTATGAAATTTCGCACACTTATAAGTTTATTTAGAGAAGGAGTACAGAATGTTAATTTTTTTTTATTATGCATCTAAAATACATTAAATCAATAAAACAAACATTACACACACTACCATGTATTAGACACACGCATTTTTTTTTAAATATATTTACAGTCTGCAAACGAGCAGGCGGGCCGCCTGATGGTGAGTGGTCACCGCCGCCTATGGGCATCAGCAACATCAGAGATGTTGCTATTGTGTTGCCGATCTGAGAAAAACCTCTTTACACCCCTTTTAAAAGAGCCCATGTCGTAGCTTAATGGGAAAACCTCGGATGGCAGCTCATTCCACAGTTTGATGGTACGTGGAATGAAGCTCCTCTGGAAGCGAACCGTTCGAGCGAACAGCGGCTCCAGGAAGTGTGCGCTGTTTCGATGGCGATCGGTGCATAAATACTTTGTTAAAAAATTTCAAAAATGGAAGAGTCAATGCCAACCTAAACTCACATTGTATCTTTTTAAATTTTTCATTGCCTAAGATACAATCCGTGCAGCCTTAATAAAATTACGGTCGAATTTCGACCACTTTACTCTTCTTTAAAAAAAACATGATTGAAGATCATATGCGCACTTCCAGAGCCAAAATTAATTAAAGATATACTCTTTTATTTCATTATAGTTAAACTTTAATTTACTTAAACTTTTTTGAACCGCCTCTGTGGTCTAGAGGCTAAGACCACCGGTTTAGACCCAGGGGTCCCGAGTTCGATTCCCAGCGGGGGGTACATTTTTGTGTACTCGGTTTGGTTGGTGGTAGGGCTTGTTAGTCCGGCTGTTGTTGTGTTCCGACAGCTAGAGATAGCCAGTGCCTCACTAGTTGAGGTTCTCCCAGGTGAAGTGCGCTTCCATCATTATCCTTATCATCACTTTACATCAGGTGAGATCACGGCACTGTGCTTACCCATAAAATATTTAAAAAAAATCAATTTAAACTTAGCAAAATGGCTGGCAAGAGCTGGATGAGAGTAGCCGCGGATCGTGCTCGGTGGCGTGCACTTGGGGAGGCCTATGTCCAGCAGTGGACTAGTGTAGGCTGATGATGATGATGGTGATGAATTTAATCTATAAGAGTTGCTTCTTCCGATCTGTGTTTTTTATGCATGTATAGTATAAAGTGCACGCCAGTGCTTTGCTCTTCACCAGGCGTGAGGTCAGTACTATATAACTTTGGGCTGATAATAATCAGGCTCATTTCTCTCGCTCTGCTTGTAATAGATTGCAGCATCTTTCATATCCATAATGTAACAGTCCTTATGGCAACTACCACGTAGCTACCTAATAAAGTAGTACTTATAAGCTTTTAATTTAACGATGAAAATAGGTGTCTGACAGAAAGTTTATTATTTTATAATTTTTGAGTGGTAGAGCCACGCTGCGTTGCAGCACGAAATGGGCCGGTTCGCCCGGCGTAATACCACCCTCTCACAGAATATCGGCGTGAAACAACGGCACCCGTTGCTGTTGTGTTTCGTCCGGTGAGTGAAAGTACCGGAGGCCCATCTCTCACCCCTCCCCCCTCCCAATTCCTACTCCCTCCTCAAGATCCAACTCCTTCCTCAATGTCAACAACTACCGTCATTAACATCCGATCATAATATTTTTACAAATACTAAAGATCATTTAAGAAGTAGGCAAGCTTTTTATGAAATGTTTTTGTTTTGTTTATATATTTTTTAATGCAAATTTTGTTGCGAACAAATTACAAAAAAAATAATTAACATTTGTGTTTTTGTAATTTGTTTGCAACAAAATTTACGTTAAAAAATATATAAACGAAACAAACATTTTAGAATCGTATGTGTAATTAAACAATAAATACAATATTTCAGTATATTATATTTTAGCTTATTAATTTTTTAGAAATAAGTACCTACGCGTAGCTTGCCTTGTTACCGCCATACGACTGGACTTCTTGACAAAAAATACTAAAAGAGAAGGTCACAATGTTCACTTCAGAAATAAAAAAATAGCATGCGCCACAAGATTAAAAGCTAATTTAAACATGACGGGTAATTGACCCAACCCTAATGGCGTTCGTTTTATGTCTGATTTCAAAGGCTCGCAACTGGAGACGAGTATAAACCCTAAATGTATCGAACCCCTGAGCGAACCGTATTTGCATTAATAAGCTAAACTGTGCTTATGTTATCGTCTCTGCAACACTAAGTAGCAGTGACATCTCAGCAACAGCGTACTTATGATGAGCCACAAAACAACGAGGGACTAGAAGGGAAGCTATGCATAACGCGCTCGAGCCACTCACGCATAGACCCCTTACATGGACATGGATACGGATCTTTGAACAGCTCGGAGCAGTCCGTGCGCCGCTATTACGAGATTCCGTGTCCGTGAGAGTTGTCTTTAAGGTCACATTTTATCAACCGCAAATATTTTGACAAAACATCTAATTATATCAGAGAAATAAGGAGAAAAAAAAACTATCCTGATTTTTTTTAATGCAAAGGTGCATTAAAAAAAATCAGGATAGTTTTTTTTTTTACTTTTCATGACACAACAATTCTAATATTTGTAAGAGCGGGCTCTTTGTCGGCGCCTTCGAATTAAACTACGGGCACGTGTATGCGGTGAAGGCATTGCGGCCTCTCTGTTTCGGCTCCTTTGAATTGAAACTACAAAAAGTGCTTTATTTTACTTTTTAATCGAAATGTCTTTTGGCGTTTTTCTTGAAAACTAGCGTATATACCCTGTGTGGTGCCGGGGATAAAGAATTGCACCACCCCATCTCTTCCCGTGGGTGTCGTAAAAGCCGACTAAGGGACCATTCCAGAGGATGGGCAGCAGCATCTCTCTGAAGTTACCCTCAACCTACTGCGATCGCCAACCCGCCTGCCAAGCGTGGCGATTACGGCAAATACCCCCCATGATTATTTGGGGGAGGCCTTTGTCCAGCAGTGGACGTCTTTTGGCTGAGATGAGATGAGCGTATAAAAATTAAGGTTATTTTCATAAAATAGTTTATTTTAGTTGTTGAATTTATCCTCAAAATATTTGCAGTTGATAAAATGTGACCTTAATTGTGCGTTGCTCAAGCACGTTTGTTTGAAGATTACATTCTGCAGTGTCCTTATTTTGTGTATAAGCGAAGGTGCTCCCCGTCCCCGTACCAAAATATATCCGCGACGCTGCCGCTGCACTCCGGCGACGCAATGAGTTTCCTCAGCACTTTCAATAATGCCAGGGAAAACACTTCAAGTGCTCCACTTTTCAAATTGGTTCTGGGAAAATATTTTAAAAAAATAAGTAAATCAGCTTGCAGTACTTAGAGCTTTTCTATGATGTTAAAACAGCTTATTTGAACTTGTATGCACCGATTTCAGCAACGGAAAAGATATAGACCAAAGTGGAAAAAAAGTACGTAACCTTTATGTACAGCGCGACGCCGCCGCCGCCGCCGCGCACATTCACACAAAACTGGGGTTTCCACGGAAGATCAGCGTTGTAGTTTTTGTCCACTACTGCAATAAATGCTAAGTGGAGTCCTTTTAGAACACACTTTTAATTATGATTTGTTTGTTTTGTTTTAAGTACTAAAGATTGTATTGTGTTCTAATAAATTTATTTCATTTCATTTTCATTTAATATATATATTTTTTTTATACTTAGCACGGCAAATGACTCCATACCACCTGATGTTAAGTGAAAATGGAGTCCAGACTTGCTCATATAATTTATGATTTTATAGATATTCAATTTTTACCTTAAAATAAATATTTTGAAATTAAATATGTTTCTCACTTTTTGTCTTGCCACTGAATTCACTGGAATTAGATAATGAAAATGTGTCTGTAATTTTTTCTACATTTTATATCAATTTGTATTCAAAGTAGGTTATGAAGACCCACTTGTAGTAAATACTACAAGTGGGTCTTTGTTTCAAAATGAAATCGTTTTGATGTTGAATTTGAACTTGTTTACCTTGTTTCTATTGCTTACGCAGTGTCAATTAAAGTTTTGAAAGTCAAAGTGAAAGCGAAAGTCAGTTAGGACGAATGAAAAAAGTTTGTTTTGTTGTTATACAAACTTTATTGAATTTATTTCGTTTGACTAGAAATCTCAAATTAGAAACGTAACACACTTAACTATTTCTAGCTTTCAATATGTATACTGTAGCAAGTCGAAGATTTAAGTCATGCTAATCTATTAATATTAAGTAATCCTTTATTGTACAAAGAAATTACATTTAAACACACGTTACACAGGACATATACAAAGGTGAGCTTATCTCTAGAAGACATCTCTTCCAGCCAACCCTAGCTGTGGTGTAATAAAAAAGTATGCGGGACTAATAAATTGTAAATAATACTACACTAACAAACATATTTAAACTAATTACCAAGGACATAACTAATTAAAAATAAAAGATTATATTATAAACATATACATATATACATATTAAAATAAAAACTAATTATGTTACAACGGGATGTCACTGATTAGCCGTTAGACAGATAGTGCGCTTGTGTTTGAAAGATTCTACCGATGAACTCTCACGAATGCCTGCAAAGAACTCTCAGATCTTCATTTTATCTCCGACTTACCAAGAACTGTTCTGTTCTGTACATATGCCATGATCCGAAAAAACTAATCTTGCTATGTATTTATTAGGTTCAGGTAAAAATCAGTCTTATAATAATATGCTTCAAAGGGTTCTCAGAATCTTTTAAGAGCGCGACCTTCAGTACCTTCCTTGAATAAACATTATGTCTGAAAAGGTACACGCAGACCAAACACAGACACTATAGTAGTATAGTAGTAGTATCTTTTTGTAATTGTGTTCAATTTCTTTATCGCAATCCAATCTTACAAAATAAACATCTAATTTGAAACAATTCATCTATCACAACGACCTAATACTAAAAGCTTTTCATCACATCCAGCTTTAAAAGCGAAACATTGTCGCGACGTCACTATCAGATTGATTGGCGGGAGAACGAAGAAAAACATTGCTTCAACCGATAATTAAGATTGATATTATACCTGCGCGGAGCGACGGCGGCGAGCAAACATCACTGCCATTCCAAACAAACCATAGACTTATAATATAGACAAACGGAAAAAGCGCGCGTTAAAACGGCATCGCGTCGGCACGTTTCGGTCAGATTGCAGAAAACGAGACTTCGCTTCATCATAAATACCTATAGCTGGTAGCGCAATTCAATAAATATTGTTTTATCTAAAAAAAACCAGCTACGTTGGGCGCGTCACGAACAGGGGCCGCAGCCTCACGCTGAACGGAACAATTATGTTGTCGGTCAATTTTGTTGTCGCCCAGCTAACTCACACAGCAACCAATAGATCATTAAAATGTTTTTGATTTGTTTATATAATTTTTAACGCAAATTTTGTTAACCTGACCCGGTATGTCAGAAGGGTGCAGGTTCAACCCTGCTCGTGGAAATTTTTTCAACATTTGTGTTTTTGTATCTGTTCACAACAATATTTGCGTTAAAAATTATATAAACAATTCAAAAACATTTAAAAAAAAGGGGGTTAAAGTTACTCGCGTCCCTAGGTTTACCCTTGAGACCCTACACGTGACCCCTGGGTGGTGCTAAATGAGTAACACTGTCTGAGTGGTAGAGCCACGTTGCGTTGCAGCACGAAATGGGCCGGCTCGCCCGGCGTAACACCACCCTTTCACAGAATATCGGCGTGAAACAACGGCGTTGCTGTTGTGTTTCGTCCGGTGAGTGAAAGTACCGGAGGCCCATCTCTCACCCCTTCCCCCTCCCAATTCCTACTCCCTCCTCAAGATCCAACTCCTTTCCAAGGTTGGCAGCGCATCCGCGATGACTTTGGTTTTGCGGGTGTCTATAGGCGGCGGTGGTTACTTTCCATCAGGTGACCCGCCTGCTCGTTTGCCTCCTTTTAACATAAATAGCTTGCCTACTTCTTAACTGATCTTTAGTATTTGTAAAAATATTATGATCGGGTGTTAATGACGGTAGTTGTTGACATTGAATGGGCGCCTTTGGCTTTCAAAGTAAAAAGTAAATAGTGTTGAATATTGAAATGAAACAACTTTTACGGATCTACTCGCGTTTATTTTGCACATTACTTATTTAATGTTTATCCTGACGTTTCGAACCCTTTGCAGGGTCCGTGGTCACAGGGAAACTTTAGAAAACAATAAGTGTTGAATAATTTCGGCGGGCTGGTTGGAACCACGATAGCTCAATTGGGAGAGCACCTGACACGGTATGTCAGAAGGGTGCAGGTTCAAACCCTGCTCGTGGATTTTTTTTCAACATTTGTGTTTTTGCAATAGATCATTTTTGACAACGCACATTTTTGTCTGTCTATTTTACACGCTCTACTAAAACCTCTCATCTGCGGCGAGCACTGATCAGTGCCCTAAACCATTAAAATTCTATTGTGTCTGTATTCACAGCAGACGGCAGGTTAAGGCAGAGCTACGGAGCAAGAAAGATGTCTACTGGAATAGTTAATGGAGATATTGTCCTTGGCTTTATATTTATGCTTATACTGTATTCTTCTAAACAGCTAAAAAATACACGTCCTGAATGGGTAGTAGATAAAAAAATTTTTGGACGATTCAAAAGCTCTTTTCTAAAGTTTATTTGAATAAAAATTATTGGACTTTGACTTGACTTGGCTTTGAGCGTAAAAACCTACACCTTTATACCAAGAAAAATGACGTTCACGAATTTAATGCAAGGAACCAGAATTAATTATATGCACCGAAGCGCAGACTCAGCAAGAGTAGTAAATACTTTATAGGTAACTCAATTTGAATTTATAATAAAATACCCGACGATATCACTGATGCGTTGACAGATACTAAATTCAAAACGCACATTGAACATATTTTAATTAAAAAAGTTTATTATAAGGTAAATGAGTATATTGCAGACAAATGCATGTGGTAACAAGTCTGCTGCACAGGCTTGAATATTTTTATTAATCAATTTTAAATTGCACGGACTTTATATTTGTGATTTGGTTGAAAAGATGCAGAAAAAGAATAAGCCTCCTGAGCCTAATGCCAGTAGCTCGTTGCTTAGTTTAAACTATTTTTTAGTTATGTTATGACGTCAATAAGTGCATGTGAATGCTTGTTTTGAATGAATGATGACTGATTTGACTTTGACTCTGACTCGCCTTTATATAATAAAAAGTATAAGGTTTACCGAAGTATTAATAAAAACTTAATCTAAGAAAGTGTTACCATATCGCTCTCTGTAAGCTTTTGGTGTAAAACTGTAAACCAACCTTTATTCGGAGAGAAAATCATACTTTTGCCGATACAAAAATAAATCAGTACTTTAGGGAACAAATGTCACAGCTACGGTTTTACCATGATAATATTAACATTTCCCAGGTAGAGTTTAAGAAAATATTAAAAATTCGCCATGTAGGGCAGTAACTACGTCATATTGTATATCTATATATATACCCCTTTTTACAAAAATTGCGCGGACGGAGGAGTATGAAATTTCGCAAACTTATTTATTTATTTATTTTGAAAAGGACAGCTAACAAAACATACACTTCATGAATAAAATTAATCATACATTAACCTCTAAAGCTGAGTGCTGTCTCAATTATAAGCTGTCACGGCATTATAAACTTACAATTTATATAGAGAAGGAGTACAGAATGTTAATTTTTTTTTAATTAAGCATAAAAAATACATTAAATCAATAAAACAAACATTACACACTACAATGTATTTGACACACACGCATATATACTTTTTCAAAATTTTCAAAAATGGAAGAGGAGCGGCAGAAATTTGTCAATGCCAATCCAAACTCACATTCTATCTTTTTTTAATTTTTCATTGCTTAGGATACAATCCGTGCAGCCTTAATAAAATTACGGTCGAATTTCGACCACTGGGCGAACTAGTATTAATAAAGAGGTAAAGTTTGGGACTTTGTTTGTTTGTTTGTTTGTTTGAGAAGGGTAATCTCTAGAACCACTGGTCCAATTCTAAATATTCTTTCACTGATAGAATGCCTGTACAATTAAAATTTCAAATCCACGCGGACGATGTCGCGAGTAAATTGCTAGTATTGTATATTGTTGTAAAACTTTACGTACAAACATCATTATGGGAAGGCGATTTAGGTGTGGAGTAAAATATTTTAGTTGTTTAGTAAAGAAGATATACGTACTTACGGGACCAATATGTTCTAGCATATAATTAAGTAGTATTTGATTACGTAATTTTTAAAAATACCGCATTTTAAAGTTGACCTTGACCATGTTTGTGCCTTCGCTGAAACCCCCGCCCATACCACAGACGGAGTAAAGGCACCGCAACACTCCTGACTCCGCTCCAGTCGACCGCGAAGCGTGGCGTTGATAAACTCGTTATTCTTTTATCCCCGTTCCACTTGAGCGAAAAATTAACAAACAGCGTGGATCATTCAATAAGTCCTCAGGGCGCGGGGTGCCGACGCACAAAGGCGACAAACTCCTGGACGGACATTTACAAATGATTCCTCGAGCAAAACGCAACTTGAAGAGTCAAAGACGCCTGACCGCTGAAACAATGGCCGCCATTATCTGGGCCCGCGGCGTGCTTTTTGTTCGCGCCTCGGATTGAGCCGCGTTTATTTATTTTACAATGATTTTGACGTTCTCTTTGAATATTAAGGTTTGTTTTATCTGATGAAAAGTAGATTTTGTATTGTGCAGTGTATTAAGAAAGAAATATTGTATTTCTTATACCGAAAGTGTTAATTTTGAACTTGCATTCTGCTGTTTACTTGTTTTATTTTTAATTTATTTCTTATATAAGACCGGTGGCTAATGTCGGTACCTACATCATGCTACATTAGCTGCAATGTTTATTAGTTAATGTACAAAAAGCCCAGCACTTCGTATAGTTATGATAAACGATAGGTATTTTATTTCTTAAAGATCTGGTAACATCGTTTGTCAGCGTATATAATAAGCACAATTATCAGTACTTGCAACCTTACATTTAAACAACGTTATCATATCGTTTTTATTACGGCAGAGAGTATTTCGTGTTTTTTTCTATGGTCATTCCCGTCCACACTCATATTACAAGCACACACATTTCACGCACAAATTGCACGGCCCAGCAGAATGCGTTCCCGCCATTTGCATAACGAGCGGTCCGAATCGCGGCCATCTTGCAACCATTCCGGGCGCGCTTGTTAGCCGCGCCGCCCACGCTTTTTGAGAATTCCCAGTTACGACAGTTGTTGTGCGATGGCTTAATCTTTCATCGCTGGTGACCAGTCGTAATTAGAACGTTTTATTTTTATTTGCGACATAACAGCTATTGTTTGTTTTATAGTCCTTTTCTAGAGTTGTAAAATGCTTTAAGCCCTGAATAGGACTGGCTGAATATCTACAGATGTTTGCTTTAGAGCATTGAGTGAAATAAGTAAAATGTTTTTGTTTTGTTTACATAATTTTAAACGCAAATTTTGTTGTGAACAAATTACAAAAACACAAATGTTAAAAAAACTCCACGAGCAGGATTTAAGTTAATGACGGTAGTTATTGACATTGAATGGGCGCCTTTGGCTTTCAAAGTAAAAAGTAAATAGTGTTGAATAATTTCGGCGGGCTGGTTAGAACCACGATAGCTCAATTGGGAGAGCACCTGACCCGGTAGTTGTTGACATTGAATGGGCGTCTTTGGCTTTCAAAGTAAAAAGTAAATAGTGATGAATAATTTCGGCGGGCTGGTTAGAACCACGATAGCTCAATTGGGAGAGCACCTGACCCGGTATGTCAGAAGGGTGCAGGTTCAAATCCTGCTAGTGGAAATTTATTCCACATTAGTGTATTTTTTAGTGAAATAAGTTCTTCAAAAATAGATAATTAACCAGTGAGTTAAAAATATTAGCGTGAAGTCTGCTCGAATTGAAAGAGTATACTTGTAACGATAAGCAAAGCATCAACAAAGTTAATTATTAATACTAGTGGTCGCCCAGTGGTCGAAAAACGGCCGTAATTTTATTAAGGCTACACGGATTGTATCCTAAGCAATGCAAAATTAAAAAAGATAGAATGTGAGTTTGGATTTCGATTGACATTGACAGATTCAGGCCGCCCCTCTTCCATTTTTAAAATTTTTGAAAAGAGTATATACAGTGTGTTTGGCGCATGGACCGACAGATTTTTTTGGGTTGCTAGTGGGGACATTTCTTACCTTTCCATCTTTAGTCCCTGGTCCAAGGAGTTACGGCTATGGAGATATGATTTTTTGCCCTTTTTTTCTAAAAATACCCAAAATACCGCAATTAAAACCCCATAACTTTTCTATTTTTCATTATAACTTCAATAATTTCCACTTGTATTCTATATTGTATGCGTATTCATAAAAACAACAATTTTTGTCCCAATCTACACCAATATTAGGAAAGATTACCTCTTAAAAACAAAACAACGGTGAACGTTTATATAAAATTCAATTTAAAAATTCATTTAATAAAAAGTAACAGTTATTGAGAATTTCGTTTTCTTTTAAAACATTCTGTAGTTTTTGACCTTTCTAACAGTATAGGATACTTTACTAAAAAATAAAAAAATGCCTCAAAAACTATGATTTCGTTAGAGAGCAATTTCTCTTAAAGATTGTTTATTTTATTAAAATTTATTATTATTATTATAAGTTATTATTTTTTATAAGTTGCATTCTGTAACACAAGCGTCTTAAAAAAATTATCAAGATTTGTTCCAATTGGACAAAATGACCTTTGCAAAAATTAATAAAATGCAGTTTTCAATTTCTTTAAAAAAAGCTTTAAGAAATGACAACACCAGCACCCCAAAAAATTATGTCGGTCCATGCGCCAAACAACAGCGTGTGTGTCAAATATATTATGCGTGTGTGTCAAATACATGGTAGGGTGTGTAATGTTTGTTTTATTGATTTAATGTATTTTTTATGCATGTTGAGAGTGAAGAATCGGATTCGTTCTTTTTTTAGCTAGAGTCACAGTCGCAGAGTAAGTGCTGTATGGACTCCGTTTATTCTCCACACGCCCTTCATAAACTAGATCTTGATAGTTGTATTTTTTGAAGCATTTCTTATTTATGTTATAGTGCCCTTTCAGGGCATGGTTAATCAGGCGTGCTTTCTTTTTTTTGCATATAATCTTACTTACACATTCAAACAGTCGAAGGTGTTCTTATCTGTAGTAGTTGGAGTGCTTCGTACCAGGAAGTACGTCTTGTTGGGCTCATGTGCCGTTTTAGGATGAGATCCTTAAAACGTTGCTAGTGTCAAACGACGTAGGATCAATAGGTTAGGTCTCTGATAAATTCTTAGCCGTGCTGACTAATTATGCTTACATAGAACAACAATTTTTCTTGTAACTGGTATTTTAGTATTTATATTTAAAATGCGTCTGAGATTGAGCCTACTTAAATATTTTTTTTACTTTAGTTAACAGCTGAGTAAAGCCGACTCGCGCTTGGCCGGCGCCGGCGTGCCAGCAGTACCGGCGAGCGGCGTACGTGGGAGTTGTTATGAATTTTATACTAAACGCGGTATGTAAATGGTCGTGCAATCTCCAATGCTAATGACGTAATCTCCGGGCCGAGCAGTTAGCCCGTATTTTCCGGGTAAGCTGGCGATTTCGAAGTTAGTTCGTGTGCAGGGAAAGACGTGATTGTTGGGCGGGGTGACGCCGCGCCGCCGCGCCAGGAGATATTAAATTTATATTTCCTCTACATTAACTTTCGGAGGCATCAGAACACTTTATAACTCTTAGTCAACTTTGGCTAAACGTAGCGCCTTTGTTGACACTTTTTTAGAACCACTTATTCTTAAGATCGCTACTTAATCAACATCACATTCAAAACGAGATAAAATGATTTTGTACGAGCTAACTTACAATGACGCAAGTCTTTCAACTACAAAGGCTTTGGACTACAAAGGTTTTGGACCGCTTCAGCTTCAGCTACAGTGGGGGCTGAAGCGGTTCTAAAGGTAAATGTCAAACCTAGTGAAAACTGTTTTAGTTTTCAAAAATTTGATTTTAGAAATATAATTAAAACTTAACACACTTTTAAAAAAAGAAGACTGCTGATCTATGGGGTAATTCCGTCGACGTCACTAAATCCGTTATTGAGACAATAGCTCCAGTTTTAGCTTGCATATTTAATGAATGCCAATGCATTCAGGTCAGGTCAGGAAATAAACCACATTCAATAATGTGGTTTATTTCCTGACCTTATGAAGCACAGTAAAGTAATTACATTATTCGAATCAGGTAGCACATCTGACCCCACTAACTTTAGACCAATTTCTGTACTACCCACATTTAGTAAAATATTTGAAAAGATAATTCTAGTTAATATTCAAGTTCATTTTATAGAAATAAGCTTTTACATTCTAGACAATATGGTTTCACTAGGGGTCGCTCGACTACTGACGCTGGTGTTGAGCTTTTACTTCAAATATTTAATGCTGTGTTTTACATGAAACCCTGGTCAGGAAGCTCTACCAATATGGAATTAGAAATGCACCACTGAATCTTCTTATCTCATATTTGAGTGATAGAGTTCAGAGGATTGATGTTAACGATAAAAGATCTCCGGGATCGGTGGTTACAATGGGAGTTCCACAGGGTTCAATTCTTGGTCCTTTCTTTTTTTAGTTTATATTAACGACTTGCCTTACTTTGTAAAAGACAACCATGAAATAGTATTGTTTGCAGAAACGACGACAGCCGATTAATGATGATGTAAACAATGCTGTCTTAAAGATAGTTCATTGGTTTAGTGTTAACAATTTGCTATTAAATGAACGAAAAACCAAATGTCTAAGATTTGTATTACCCAACGTTAAGGTGGTAAAAACCAGTGTAAAAATTAAAGATAAGAATGTGGGCCTTGTGGACACCACAGTGTTTCTAGGCATTACGTTGGATGCAAAGCCACAGTGGGGCCCACATATAGATAAATTGTCGATTAAACTAAGCTAGACGGCTTATTCAGTAATAAAAATTCGTCAGATCACTGACATTGAAACAACTAGACTTGTTTACTTTAGTTATTTATAAGAATAAGAAAATAGAAATTATTTATTGACGATCACACAGACATAACAGAAAAAAAAGACAATGAATAAGGAAACATTTAAAACTCTATTACTTTTTACTCTATTATTTAAAACTCTATTATTTACTCTATTTCCATAGCGTTATGTCGTACGGCATTTTACTGTGGGTAAATGCTGCTGATATTCAAACTATCTTTTTGCTGCAGAAGCGGGCTATTTGAGCAATTTATTACATAAAAGCTGGTTACTCTCTCAGGGAGAGATTTAAAGATATTAATATATAATGAATTTACGGGAACCTAATGTATATTTATAAAAATACTGAAACATTTTCTAAAAACAGTGATGTTAACAATGTAAACACTAGAAATAAAATAATTAATGGAATCAGGCGTTATTTTGCGGAAGTCCATGGTACAAAAAAATCATCATCATCATCATCAGCTCATTTTATTGTCCCCACTGCTGGGGCATGAGCCTTCCCTATGGATGGATAGAGAAAACGGGCCATAAACCACCACGGATCGTCGGACACGAGTCTGCGCGCTCTATACCCCCGGTGTTCATCTGACTAGTAAACTATTATGACGTCATTGTATGCATTGATGAACAAAATATAAAGTTCACACCAGCTCATTTTATGTCCCCACTGCTGGGGCACGAGCCTTCCTTATGGATGGATAGGGAGAACGGGCCATAAACCACCACGCGGGTCTAGTGTATTGTAGATTTGTTGTGTTGAATGTAGTGTAGTGTATTGGTGGTTGTTAACGACTGCTAATGCAGCTGGGACCGACGGTTTACGTGCCTTCCGAAGCACGGAGGAGCTCGAGATGAAACACTTTTGATCACCCATCCGTTGCCTGGCCATTGCGAAAGTTGTTTAACCTCAGCACTCGCAGACCGGGAGCGTTAACCACTACGCCACCGAGCTCCTCTATTCGAGCGATACAAAAAAAAATAATTTAAATAATATGTAGTGTTAATTCCGCTAACTTTTTTTGTACTAGAAATAAAAACAAACTAGCAGTACCTTATACTAGGCTAAAATAATTCATTTAGACGCCTTTGTGTACGTTTTTACAATAAAGTTCCAAGTAATATCCAAAAACTTGATAATAATAAATTTAAAATGTAATGTCTTTTTATTCACTGTTTTTTTTTCTGTAATATCTGTGTGATCGTCAATAAATAATTTCTTTCGTTCTTTCTTCCTAAATTCGCCATTAAAGAAAAGCTTTATAAAAAGCTTCTTATGAAGTGTCTGATTACATTGAAGACAAAACAGCATGGGTTTAAAATGCTCCAATCACTCCAACAGGTATTACTAATTTAATTTTTTTATTGTTAAGGTTTTTGAAACTTGTATAACTTGGTAACGGCATACAATTTTGTAAATGTCGTTACTTATATTAAAGCTGTGGAGTTTCTTGCGCCCATTCTTCTACATAGCTAAGAAATAGACGTCCTGAATGGGTAGTAGGTAAAAAAATGTTGTGACGATTAAAAGCACTTTTCTAAAATTTATTTCAATAAAAAATATTTGACATTGACTTTGACTTTGACTGAATGCCACGGTATTACACGAGTGTCGTGTTTATTCTGTATGAAGCTTGTATGTTTTATAGTTGACCGGAGGCACGATATGTACAAAGGTAGTATATTGAAGAGCCTGACCGCCGGTGGCCGCCCGCCCGGGGGTCCGCCCGCCCGGGGGTCTGGTTAACTCACTTAATGTGGGCTCACAATAACTAAATGTAATTGAAGTTGCGTAGTTTTGAGTCTGTTCTTTGTGAAGGGTGTTCCCGCGAGGGCATTATTAATCGGAATGTTGAGCAATTCGAATGCCCATTATGGTATTCTCTATATGTTCAGGTTTCGCGGGCAAAGGCCGAAATAGCGGTCAATGGGATCTTATTTTTATCGAAACTTATAATAACCTTTATTCGTTAAATCAGTTACCATCTTTGAAGTTAGCTGCTGTTATAGTTACGTATATTTTTTTTATTTGTATGATATTATTGATAGCCGATTGGTAACTATTCAATTGTTGTTGACCTTCAGTGTAACCTTATTCTAAAAAAATATTTTTCTATTTCTATTCCTAACAATAACTTTGGCGGTAACACAAAAGAAGTAAGTTAAGTAAATGTTCCTTAGGCAGTTAGGTACTCTTGTAAGACTAAAAAGTAATGATTTGTATCCAGCCTGTGCCTGCAATTTTTGCCGGCTCTTTAATCAGGCAGACATGTCGCATAACATACATTCTCATATTCGTCGTTCGACGTAATTATTACTGCGTATAACTTCGTTAGTACAAATTTCACTAGACTGAATTAAATTTACTAGGCAAAGTTTATGTCACGTATATAATTGGATTAGTTAATCGTAGTTAATACATACTTCTGTATATATAAGACCAAGTAGTTGTACATAATGTATGAACATCAAATAGTTATGTATCACGTGAAAGTATCGAATATAAAAATAAACTAAGTAATTTGACTTTGTGTATTAAATTATACGAAAGAAAGGACTTACTTATTTAAGTTAGTAGGTATAAAAGTTTCAGAAAGAAAATATTGCATCGAAATTTTATCACAAAATTTTGATTAACCTTTATACAACAGCAAAATAGTTTATAAGAATGAGTTGTATCAAATTAAAAAGTTTCTGTTTTACCAACGATCAAAAATAATTATCGCATCCAAGCTGAGCGACACGCGAAAATAACTCGACAATAAAGCCTTCATCCCCCTAATTGGCGCCGATCCGGCCGATCCGGGCCGGGCCGGGAATAAGAATTGACAGTGAGCCGCCGTATTATTTCAGCCGCGCCCCGTGCGTTGTTATGCAAATTTATTCTATCACCTGGCCACCCCGGTTAAGTGTCGACTTCGATCAAGGTGAAGCATATTTCTCGTGAGACGTTTCTATTCTATGTTTATTGTACCGCCCGCGGTAAACTTAGTACTTTTGTAAGAACTCATGGTTAAAAAGAAATGAAGTTGTGATTTTATGAATATGGTAATTGTGACTGAGGGTCTCTTTATTAGGATCAGAACCTAACGACACCATAGTGTGGCACATTTTAGAGGTATCACGTGGTCTTACTTGATACGATTTTATAGAAACTATTATTCGGATAACTCATGTTTGTACAATAAAACTATTTACGAACATATATAAAATGAAAAACAAATTTTTTTTTATAGCATTGAGTTATTTTAACAACCTTAATGTTAAATATGGCTTAACCTTTAGCTAGTCAGGCTATTATTACTAGGTACTGATTAAAAGGCATAGCAAATAACAATGTCATAGAGATAATTAATCAACGATATCTTTTGAGTCCAACCTGAGGCATGTCGTCCTATGTGCTACTGACGTCGTACATCAATTGCTTTTTCAGCTTCAATATAAATAACAATATAAAAGCAATTTATTTGCGATTTCAACAGAAATTCCTTTCCGACATCAAATAAAACAGTTACCAAATTGCACAGAATGACGAAAGGCGATCTATCATTAACTTCCCAATTAAAGAGTAGCTTCTAAACAGCATTCGGAATTTGCAGCCGTAAAACAAGTGAGCGGGAATCGAGCGTTCAATTGGTGGTCATAAAACGTCGGTCGGCACAAACACCCGGGTGCGGCAGAGTGGCAGGACTAGGCTGGCAGTGCTGCTCTGCGGCGGAAGCGGGGCGTTTGCTACGCCGCGCCACGGCGGAGGACGGGGCGGACTCATCTGTTATTTAAACGACGCGACAGTTGACGTTCGGCGACTCGGTGAGCGATGGCTCGCCGGACGACTTACTCATAGTAGTGATGTGCGGGCTTGTTTGTTTAATTATAATTAAGCTTGCCTGAGCTTTTTTTATAACTGCCTGGTTCAGTTTTATAAGTTACGAGAACACAAGGGCGCTGAAATTTCAAACGTATTACAACACTTATTTATTTCATAGAATAAGTAACAATTTTATTGCTTTTGCAGGAGTCAAATTTTATATTGTAATATTTTTTTTTACAAATTTATTTTATTATTTGTATATTTATTTGTAAACTTATGTGTCATTGTTATAAGAACAGATAATGCTTTTGATAATTTTTATCCTGGTCCGATGAACTTTCTAGGTATTTTATAAGATCTGGGTACTCCAAAGCTAAACGTTATAAGATCCTCGTTTTAATGTGTCTAGTAAAAGTTACTAAACATAATCTGAGTTGCAAGTTTCTGCAAACCGGAGAGCAATTACTTCATAATTTTTTTTTAATTTAAGGCACCAACATTTCAAAATTCAAGAATTCAAAATTTAAAAAAGTGTTTTTTGAACTTCAATTCAAAGCCATGACTTCGAATACCCTACGGTGGAGACCTTATACCGAGAAGAAGCCGCAAGAAATTCGGCCAGGGCTGTTTCTTTCGCCGGTAGTATTACAATACAAGTTTATTAAAAAAAAGCCATTGTGTTTAAATATTTATACACAATTATAACAATAATTTGCACTATTGTGTATGTACAACTATATCCATACATCATAATCTTCCACTTTATAATAACCTTTACTTACTCATTACAGTCTTTTTGGCATGTGCTTTAAATTTATGTAAGGGCATTTTATTAACATTTTGTGCAAGTTTATTATAAAAAGTTATACATTTGCCAAAGAACGAGCCACCTTCTTTATAGAGTCTGAAAGGTGGGACGGCCAGTTTATTCTTATTGCGAGTGTTAAAATTATGAAGGTCACAATTTTTAACAAATGCATTATGAAATTTTTTGACATAGGTACCTACATAATGTTTTCAAAGATATCTTGTGTTGTGATGCAACATTTAAAAAAATATTTCCTTAAATAACTCTTTTTAGTTTTATCAACATTATTGTTTATAGCGGAATATCTTAAAATTGGTTAATATATTTTTAATAAAACCTAGGTAAGAACTATCCGCCCAAATGATGCCTATGATAAATATAATTTAAAACAGTTCACCTATTCCAAAGCTATACAATGTCACTTAGAGAATGGTTTAAATTTTACTAGGCGTTTGTAACAAAGAGTTGTTTGCCACCGATAGGGTAAAACAAAATTAACAGTCAAACTTAACACTTAACCTACAAAGAAGGTAATGATAACTTCCACGCAGAAGTCACCGCATAAGCAAAGAGAATGGAATGAGGAAAGCATATCCATAATTAATCCTATCCATTCCGCCGCAGTCCCTCTAAAGTCATCCAAGAGTGGTGTTAAGTCTCTATTGAATTGCACCGCTTTCGTACCAGCCGTTAATTAATCTTCGCATACAGACAGCCTGATTTCGAGGGTTCTCGATAAAGCCCCTAGTCTGAAATCGGCGTGTTAATAATGTATGTGCCTCCAATGAGAATACTATTACCTATTTCCATGAATTTAAATTGAATAATAGCCAATTCGATAGCAGCATACACAGTACATTTCCTCGACGATCCATTTTATTTTTATGTTGTCGTTCTGGAAACAAGCTTTCCTTTACAAGGGACGGTAAAACAACCTACACAAATTTACGCAACGGCACTGTAAATAGAAGTAACCCTTTTTTATGACGCACTTGAAAATTAATTAAGGGTATCGTTACCTTGTTTCGAAAGCAAACAATCGATTGGGAATTAATTTATACAACGTCTATTAGCAACAATTAACTTTAAAGATTTATATTGCAATCCCTGTTGAATAAAATCACATCGCCCATCACTAAACGACGGGCGTCTACGGCGCCGGCGTAGCGCTGTAACGGTCGTAGCAATTCACCGTAGCAACAGGACCCCGTTTCTGATTGCATTAGGGCTATTTGTTCTGTGACCGGGGTCTTACTTTCATTTTGTCATGAGCAACGTCTTAGTTTTAAAATAACAATTACTGTTTTGTCGGGAGTTATATTATTAGACGCTCTAAGAGCCGTTCCCTTTTAACTTTCATTACATTCCCCTTTTACATTTAATAAATCTTGTAGTATCGGTGTCGCAATTATTGAAACGCTCAAACAGCGCTTTATGGCACGAATCGTTGCTGCGTTTTCGTTTTATGGCTAAATGACAACATAATCCTCTGAGGTACCCAATTGAAAATAAGTGTATTACCATGCCAACTAAAATAAAAGCAATAGATTACACAAAAATATTGGATTTCTCTAACTCGTTGACCTACTTTTAGCCACCGCTCGGCAATAAGTCTCAAACTGCCAACGTGCACGGCTTCGCAAGAAACAGATTAAAAATATATATAATTTTGTTAGCAATAAACATCATAAGTAAACGCCACATGCTGAGAAAAGTAATTTCCGGAGATCTCACCAATAAATAAAGTATGTTACCATCAGCTGCCGCCGCTCAAAACAACTCGGTACAAAATAACTGGCTGTATTTTTTGTGAACTCCTATATTTGGTCCACATTGCTGCAGCGAATCGAAAGCTTTGATAACCGTTGATGATGGTCGACGTTAGAGTATTACTAACTTCGACTTCGATTCAAGAAATAATAATTTCAACACTTATTTACTAAAATCTTTTTGTTTTGTTTATATAATTTTTAACGCAAATTTTGTTGCGAACAAACGACAAAAACGCAAATGTTGGAAAAATTTCCACGAGCAGGATTTGAACCTGCACCTTTCTGACATACCGGGTCAGGTGTTCTTCCCATTGAGCTAACGTGGTTCTAACCAGCCCACCGAAATTATTCAACACTATTTACTTTTTACATTGAAAGCCAAAGGCGTTGAAATTCAACTACCGTCATTAACTGTCGATCATAATATTTTTACAAATACTAAAGATCAGTTGCGAAGTAGGCAAGCTATTTATAAAATGTTTTTGTTACGTTTATATAATTTTTAACGCAAATTTTGTTGCGAACAAATTACAAAAACACAAATGATGAAAAATATAAAATAATAATATAGCTCAATTGGGAGAGCACCTGACCCGGTATGTCAGAAGGGTGCAGGTTCAAATCCTGCTTTTGGATTTTTTTTCAAAATTTGTGTTTTTGTAACTTATTTACTAACTTAGGTACTACATATTTATATAAACAAAATATCACTTGTAATGATGTTTTTTAAATATCACCTACCTACTATAATTACAGTCATGTTCACGCTATCTACAATTGACAGTTATAACGCGTTAAAGTATAAATTTAATGTATATTTCATGAGGTTTCAAGTAAAATAACATAAAACTGAACCCTAAACAATGTGTTAAAAAAATGTTTTCCTAATATTTGTCACAAACCACTTCACATCATTCTTACTATAGCTGTGAAGATCCACACCAATGAAATGCTGTCTACATATCGGGCACTCGGAGCACGCACTCGCTCGAAACTGATGGAAGCTACTGACAACGGCTCATTAGTTTACTTGAAAGACGAACTAAATGCTTTTGTTCCAGATAATGTAGGAGCAGTAGTTGGCCCGGGCCCCGGCGCAGCGGGCCGCAGCGCTCCGGCCGCGATAAACCCTGATAAGTGGATGGAAATTCGCGAACAGAATAAATATCCACGAATACTTTTTGCTCCGTCCTCGATCGTTATTTATTATTTATGGAAATAGACCTGGAAACTCCATCGAGGGAAGGTCGTCATATTTTTCTTAAAAAAGTAATGTCCCCCGGTGCCGAGCGTTTGTCATGCAAATTTATGCGATCCGTTTTAGCGTTCGTTTTTAAACCGATAGCGATTTCAAGACGGAATATTGAATCGAATAAAAAGCCGGTACCGTTACGTCGGGCTATGCGCGGTGGTCACGGAAGACTTTAAACGAAATCATAAATTAGAATTATCGTTATGTTCCATTCTGCGGGCCGCCGAGGTTTTTATAGGGGGATGATGGAGCTAGTTCGGCGGAATCGCACGTCATCGCCTGTCGTTTATCATTATAATGTTATGTGACGTCATTATGTCATGTAACTCATTTTGCAAGTGAAGTGGGAGGTTGAAAGGCGATTAGGGCCGCTGCTCCAACATCTACATAAACGGCTTGAATGTGTACCGTGGGTGGAGTAATAAATGGGCGCGCTGTCGCCGGAGCAGGCTAGTTCGGCTGCGGCCCGGGATTACTATAAATTTACTACAACTTTGTCGTTTGATTTAAAGATTTAGTTACAGTTGGCGTGTGTCTTTCATTACACAACCTGTTGTTCTACTTAGTTAATAATACGACGAAGCAAGTTCTAAACTGCGTGACATTTTTACATACGTCTTTGTTGTGTGGAGTTATGAAACATGATATTTTTTCAATTTCAATTGGTTTATATTATGTAAATACCTAAAGGCAATATTAATCGTATTATGGTAGCAAATGGAGCATGTTTTTGCTAAAAGAAATGTGGGAAATCAAGAGACTATAAAAAAAGTATGTTTTACCAGATCACTCTTGCTTGTGTCACAAATGTTGTTTATATTTACTAAGACTATTCAATTTGTTAAAGGAAACAGTTCCACTCACCACGGAGCGGCGGGCAGCGTGAACCGCGATCGGCGGCGAGTTTACTTTACGACACTCATTCATTAAATGTTCCTTTAAATTTACGCTAGTGAAACATATAAAATTCAGCGGGGATTTATGCAAATGCGAAATTTATAGCTCGAATGCGCAAGGCATGTTTTTGAGTTAATTTGTGTCAAGTAAAAATACACGTTTGAAAAATATCAACCCTTTAAAATTGTATATAAAACTTCATGCGAAGTATGCGCTCCTGAATAATGTAGGTACTTAACATAAACAAGATCTTAGTCGGTGAACAGTATTTGTTCGTCGTATAAGAAAACAGTTCAATATACCAGTATCATATGGCATGTATCTTAAATTATGACTGCTTTACTTGTTTGAATGTTGTATTGTGATACTGAATAATCGTTTTCTATTCTATTCTATTTTATTATATACCTGCTATGGCTGTCGATCATCACCAACTTACCTGAAAACAAGCACAAAGAAACATACATTAATTGATTCCACAAAGATTTCAACAGTACCATCTCAAATCCTAGGTACTGTATATACCTAGGCATAATCACAATGCTCGATTAATACTCATGTAATTGCAAACGTCAATAAGCAGTGGTGACCGCTTACCGTCAAACTGACCGTGATCGGTAAAAACACACGACTCGCAAGATCAATACATTTCCTAAGGCCTTATTGCGGCAGTGTAACTTTCGATGGCGCAGTGGTTAACGCGCCTAGTCCGCGATTGCTAAGGTTAAGCAACTTTCGCAAAGGCCGATCATCGGATGGGTGAATAAAAATGTATCATCTCGAGCTCCTCCGTGCTTCGAAAGGCACGTAAAGCCGACGGTCCCAGCTGCATTAGCAGTCGTTAACAACCACCAATACACTACACTACACTCAACACAACAAATCTACAATACACTAGACCCGCGTGGTGGTTTATGGCCCGTTCTCCCTATCCATCCACAGGGAAGGCTCGTGTTCCAGCAGTGGGGACATAAAACGAGCTGGTGTGAACTTTACATTTTGTTCATCAATGCATACAATGACGTCATAATGGTTTACTAGTCAGATGAACACCGGAGGTATAGAGCGCGCAGACACGTGTCCGACGATCCGATCCCGGCCCGACAGCCCGCGCCCGCCCCGAGCCTGCCTAATGCGAAAATGAATTATAGCCAGCCATAATAGCTCTAGTTATTAAATCATTGCTGTTTGCAGCAACTTTTTGGGCAAGTAGCCACTTTAAGGCCTAAATACATGCGAAACAAGGGCGATTTATTGCGTAATCAAAACTTTGCAAGTGCTCCGTTTACCGTGGTGTGAAATATTGAAAAGTATATTATTTGCTTGCAAATTGCAGAGATAAGTTTTGAACGTGCAGTACTAGTAATTTAAGAACAGACAATTCTCACACGTTTGGAATAAATAGAATGAAAAAACCTTAAATAAAAACTGAAACTATACACACTGACTACACTAACTAACTATACAACTGAGTAATTTTGTTTTTACGAGAGTTTTGAACTTTTTTTATGAGTTAATGGCATTACATAGGCAATTACAAATGATAACGGAATCTGAGTATTTATGAAAACTTAAACTGTCGCTTCAATAGAGTGGCAAATGCAGTGAAACTTGGCAAATCGATCAATTGACAACAATCAAATTGAAATAATTGAACATATGAAAACTCTTAAACTATCACTTCAAAAGAGTGGCTAATACAGTGAAATTCAAAACTTTTTTATATACCTGGCTCGACAAATGACTCCACTCCACCTGATGATATGTGAAAACGGAGTCCAGACGCGAGGATAACTGGTGCAGCGTGAAAACAACGCAGCATCATTCCCCCTTACCCTGCCGGCCCACAATGTGCCTCTTCTTCTTTAAGCATATTGAAGTTTAATAATGTAAGTTGCGGTCTCGAGCCACCTCGCGTCGGTAATCGCTCTCACCTCGATCTCGCCCGTTCGGCTTCCCGGCGAGTCTGGATCTTGGTAACGGCGATAACTTATATAATATTGGAGCTCAAACTTTGACTATGAGTCAAAAGATGTTAAAGTTCATGGAATTAACGCTCACACGTATTCGTACTTTTCTAATTAAATTCGATTAATTGAAAGAGAGCGATAAGAATAATTTGTTTTAAACATCTGAAATTGGTTGTGACAAAATTTTAATGACGATTTTTAAGCTTAAGGTGGAGAAATCTGCCTTTATGTTACTCAAAAAGAACGACGTCATCCATAGGTGACACAAAATTACAGTATTTGTCTAAGAAATATTTTTTTCTGATTTCACTATGTACTAATTACCTAAGGGAGGCAGATTTAATTTACTTTTATAATACGATTTTTCATATATATATCAAAACTAAGTAAAGTCTACAATTAAGTTTGTTTTTATTTTTCTAGTACAAGATTAATCGAGTACAGACTGTAAGTTAGGTACCTACCAAAATTGAGTAGTCTTAATAAAATTGCCAAAAAAATACGCGGATTTATAACTGATTAGTTTATCTGAAGCTGTTATATTTATAGTTGCGAGGCAGCCCAAAACAAAGACAATGTGAGAGCCGAACGTCTTGAATGTAACTCTCGCGGCCACAGGCGGTCCCGGGCCTGCAAATAGAACCATAATAATAACTCCTTATCTTGAATATTTGCAGCGCCAACAGCGCTCGATCACGGCCGTTTGTTTAGCGCTCGTTTTTGCTAATAAAACGTAAGACGGATTTGCAAGTCGGATGAGGTATGAAATAATTTATCATAAATTGTTTACAGCTATTATTTTGCTGAGATGACAGTTTATTTGCGTTATTGGTGTTTTATGCTACGTTACGAAGTTAACTTTTTTTAATTAAATTTTAATTAAGTATGAGTAAATCTTAGGATGTCCGTGCGCGTAAACGGAGTAACAGACCCATTTATTGTCGTTCATAAGGATGAAGCAAAAGTAACTACTGGCAGAGTTATTTCTCTGGCGATATCGAAAGAAAATATTTGACTATGTCGACGAACAAGCATGTGGACTAAGTTCTTAAGATCTAAGTTATCTCGCCTTTATAACGATGTAGTTTACCGTTGATTGGTTTTTCTTTTAATGTTAGGACACAAAGCCTTCACGGCATCTATTTGAAGCAATGAGAAAAGTTATTCTGCGTTTCCTGCACAAGGCAGCAAAAGGTCTTCTCTGAAATTAAACAATAACAATAGGTGGTTGTAATGATGGCCACTGGCAGGGGTGAGGGGAGCGGGGCGAGAGGCGCGGGGGGGGGGTACAGGAAAGCCGTCCTTGAAATACGATGCGGATTTGTCAGCCTGCTCGCGCGGCTGCCTTACGCCAGTAGTTATCAGCTTTTGGTACAGGTGAAGATTACGGTTTACTGTTTGCTTAAATGGAGACTCCTGTAAAACTGCCACCCTAAGTTGTAGAAATTAACACTTTTTTATAGAAGAAAATTTGTTAGTAAATTAAGCAGCGTGCTTTTTGCTGCACAACAAAAAGCACGCTGCTTATTTCACTAGCAGCATTATCAAAATCATCCAAATTATTATTTTTAAACGCCATGTGACCGATAAACAATTGAATTTTATTACTCACTTATTTATCTATTTTGCTTACAGCTGTGCCGCAACACTTTAACTTTGCATTTATATAACTTTTATTTATGTCGTTTTAAATGAATTTCATGTTTGTATGGGAATTAATGTTTTTAAGCGTAATTTCTGGTTGCTGTGGCGGTCTACGTGTTAAGAAACAAATATGTAATACTGCATTAGAGTAATTAATAACGGTATTCTTTGCATGAGCCCATGAGCACGGAAAACATTCCGTGATCATGGCCCATGAAACTGTGCCGGAATATCGGATAAGTACTCACATATAATAAACATGGAAAGAAACCCGTTAATAATTACGCTAAAGCTAAAGCAAAAAAATGTGTTTGTTGAGTTCAACAAAGTAGGAGTAGGGCTGCTAGTTAGCAGCCCTACTCCGCCAGGGCTGTCGCTTATAGACGCGGGGATTGTGACGGCGAGCTGCCGCGCTCCAGTCGCGGTCAGGAGCTCCCGCCTCCGTCTCTGTGTCGACTCAAATGTTCAATTATTGTAATAGCTATGTACTTCCAGGTTTGAAACTTGAATATTAAAACAAAATATCGTTTTGTATTACACTTAACTAAGATGTATTTAATAATTTTCTTTTTACCCGGTCGTGTTTGCAAAACTGCAACTTGGATACAATAATGCTTTTCGATTATACCAGTTACGCTCTAGGAATCTATTCTTTATAGGGATGATTATAATACGTGATAAACATTGTGTCTAATGTAAAATATTAGGCCGATCAAACAATACATCTGTTGTCATCTTATTTGAGCTTTAACAAATTTCCAAATCGTAGGTGTACCTAATGTAAAAGGTTGATGGACCACACATTGTGACAGCATCCCAATAGACAAAGAACGTGTTTAGAAGTGCATAGGTATATGATTCTGCTCAAAATCCGATTTATTATTAAATAAATAAAATTTAAAATAATTTATTTTTAAAAATAATTCAAATATTTAGCAAGGCTCAGAGCGGTATCGCAACGAGAAGCAGGCGCCTGGCTGCATGCGTTGCCTTCTCCACAATTGGGTACCTTTATGGACGATGATTCCTTGCGAGCGGCGGTAGCATTGAGGCTTGGTTGCAACATTTGTGAACCACATCGTTGTATATGCGGAGCCCGGTTCGAGGCCAATGGGCACCACGGGTTGGGCTGCTGTAGATGCGCTGGCAGGCTCCCGAGACATCACGCTCTGAACGACAACATCCGGCGGGCATTGGTAACCGCCAATATTCCGTGCGTTCTGGAGCCCCCGGGTTTGAGCCGAATAGACGGCAAGAGGCCGGTTGGTTTGACCTTGGTTCCCTGGGAGAATGGTCGTTGCTTGCTGTGGGATGCGACATGCGTTAGCACCTTCGCGACGTCACACATTCAAGGCACAATGCGGACTGCTGGGTCTGCTGCTGAGAGTGCCGCGAGGCAGAAACATTTGAAGTATGCTGCCTTTAAGTCACAGTACCACTTTCTCCCTTTCGCTGTAGAGACTTTTGGGGTGTGGGGCACGGAAGCGAAATCTTTTATTGCCAAATTAGGGCACCGTTTAGCGGATCGTGGGTACGATCGCCACTGCGGGTCATACCTGGTTCAGAGACTCTCCCTGGCAATACAACGTGGTAACGCTGCCGGTATCATGGGAACCTTTGAGCCGGGGGTGGCCCGCGGTGGTATTTTAGATTAAGGTTTTAAAATGGAATATTTAATTATTATAACTATTTGATTGTATTAAGGATTGCTAAACCGATGTAATAAATTTGATTACATTTAGAAATATAAATAAATACCATATAATATATAAATAAACCTACTTAAACATAATATTCAAATATACCACCTAATAATTAATGGTTTTCTAATTTGTCGCCTCCCTAGCAGAGCTGTCAGTTACGAGTGTAAATGAAGGAATACACAAGGTTAAACGCAGGTACGGGGAGAATACATTACATTGTAAGGTGAGCTGACTGAACCTTACTATAACATTAGTACCAGTATAGATCGAAAAAGGATTCTGTTGAAGTAATTTGGCGAAACTATTTAAGAAGATTTTTTTTGTTTTTTGAACAAGTCTCGATAACAAAGATGGGGAATAGGTACTGAGAGATGTGTTACGTCTCTTATTCAAAAATTCAAACTAAATCGTTACGTCATCAAAACCTACTTCGTCTATTGCTAAAACTAATTTCTATGCGAAATATACAATTATATCGTTAAAATTTAACACTTAAAATGGACAAATTCGTGATATGTTTTAGGGAACGTTAACAAATTAATTCAGTCTGATTGTAACTACGAAAATGAATCCTGCAAAGAGTTTGAATAGTAACTAGTGTAAAGTGTGTCATTTCAATGATAGTATTCGCGTACATTTTTGATAGCTATAAATGTAACGTTTATTATCTACACGTACTTTCGCTGTCTTTACACGATTTATAATTCAGGAAAAGATATTATGTTCAACAACTTTCGTATCTCCGAAACATAATATGCCCACATTATTTATAGCCAAATACGAGAATGGTAACCGAACATCTCGGTTTTCCGAACAACAGCTATGACACAGTGCCCTGCCTCCCCGGGGTCCTGCTCGTTATTAAACCAGATCACCTTGTCAGGGGATTTCTGATATTATTTTCTGCACAAAACAAGCTGTGGATTGATATTGGTAACATTTGGAATATTGCGAGAATAATGAACTGTATGGGTTCGTTCGCGATTGAGCGGCCGGTCTTTGAGCCGGAGGTCCCGGGTTCGATACCCAGCGGGATGGGCATGTCGTATTTTTAAGACGTAGTAGCCTATCTGGCTAGCTCCCTAGCGGCAGCTAGTGGCAGCAGAGTTCACACAGTTATCGTCGCCAAAAATAAAATAAATTTTCATTATAGTGTTACGATGGCTGCTGGAAGCAGGCAGTCTGTGTTCAATTGATGTTTAAGACTATTAATTTATAAAGAGGAAAGCTTTGTATTTTTGTAATTTTGTATGTTTGATTTAAAAAATTCTTTCACCATTAGAATGCTACATTAGCGCTGAGTAACATAGGCTATAAAAAACACAAATGTTGAAAAAATTTGCACGAGCAGGATTTGAACCTGCACCCTTCTGACATACCGGGTCAGGTGTTCTCTTGCGTTAAAAGTTATATAAACAAAACAAAAACATTTTAAAACTCGTTCAGTCAAAGTCAAAGTCCAAAGGTATTTGTTGCAATTCATGTGGTATAAATAGGTGTACATTTCATATTTCTCAAGTACCAAAACATGAGCTCTGGTTAGGCAACGCAATTTTTTTTCAACTATAGTTAATGCAATAAGATATTAATTAATTTTATAAACCAATCAAATTGTTTTTATTCCAGCCGAGTCCCTGTGATTGTAGAGTAAATTGGGCTTCTTCTTTCGGTCTTAAACCATTTGCCTATATACACGAACGAGATGTGAACAAATTCAACCATATTATAAAATAAAAAAAAAAAAAATGAATTTAAAAAAATCTAAGGCAAGTCACTTATAGTAATCACTTAAATTACTTTATAATAATAAAAATGTATCTGCTTAGACACAGTAGGTCAGTTGTGAAATCAAATGCAAAGAGGTCTAAACAAACCTCTTTCGATATGGTATTAAAAAGTTGTGTGATCAAAGTTATAAGCAAGATTGTAACTAATAGAGAGGTACTTAATAGAGATTATCTGAAACCATTAAAGTAAATTTTCTATTACAATAGAAAAATAATATCAAAACTTTCCAGACGATTTAAAGACCCTAAACTAAATAGGTACTTAAGAAACTCTTGTAATTATATATTCTATCTCATATTATGATTATGATCGAACTCCACTTTAGGTAAGTTGGTTTGATCACATAAATCTGCACACGAGTCGATCCTTACAAAATATTATTTGTTTTATCTCACGAATAAGTGATAGTGAGGCTGGAGGTAAAAGGGCACGTCACCCCGAACCCTCAACTAATGAGAAGCTGGCCATCATTTATCTTAATGATGGATAATATCTTAATACAACAAAGCTCTGAAGTAGTATTGTTGTTACGGCAAAATAATTTATATAAGATGGCGGGAGCTATCTCGGCGGACTTAAAACAAACCCTACGATTGATTGAGTAACTACGCATGTACCTATCGCACAGCTAGGAATCGAATTTGAAACTCTAGCTTTGAACCCGGTGTAACCCGGAGTAACATAGGCTTTAAAAAGATATGTCCACCCGTGCGAAATCGGGACGGGCCGCTAGTATAATATATAACTCAGCTCCATTATGGATAACTTACAAATTGAAATAAAAACAGTGTTGAAGAAATTCCATGAGCGGGATTAGGTTTACGTAGCAGGGTGAATAGTTTACTCAGGCAATTTGTGCAAGAAAAAACCAAATAACTTTTCATATAAATCGGTAGCAAAAAACACGAAAATCTCTTTAAACATGCCCCTTAAGGATACAACCTACTCCGGCAGCCAAGTCACAAATAGTTTGAAAAATTTAAAGGCCGTTAATGTGCTCCTCCTTTTTGCGTAGGCCGTGTTCGATAATTATTGCATTGTTGCCCCGTATTGGAAAGCCAATGTCGTTTATACGACACTGCGGCAATGCAGCTACGATACCACCAACTTAACTTTGCTGACGGGTTCGTCCCTCCCGCGTTGTGATAAGGCTCAAATTGTTTGCCGAAACTGTCGGCTGCGATCGTGGAAACGCTTAAAAGAACAATAACTGTGCCGTGACCGCGCATACATTACGCTGCAAATACATTCAACCGACACAGCTGTTCCGTTACTTGCCGATTTATTAATTTTACGTGTTCATTATGGGGGTACCGAAATGTGCTCTTAGGTTGTAAAAACGCGATAAAAAATCTAATTTTGTGATGTGGTTTCGCTTGCGTTTGTGATTTTAGTCACTCGATGTATTGTCGTCACAGTTTAATATCTGATACCCTGTTTCTAAATAAATCAAAATTACATAGAGAGATATGTACCTGATAGATAGTAGATACTAAACCAATATCATCTTAAGAAAATTTACAATATTTTAGAGGCCAAAAAATTAGACGCAGAGAAGTAGTTCAAAAATACGTGAGAGAGAGTCAGATATCTGACGACGTAGATAATAAAAAACATAAGGTAGTAACAGTGTTCAACAGGAACCAATCATCATCATCATCATCTCAGCCAAAAGACGTCCACTGCTGGACAAAGGCCTCCCCCAAGGATCTCAACAACGACCGGTTTTGTGCTGCTCGCATCCAGCTACATCCCGGAATCAATGATCGACACTTTTTCCTTTGATATGCCTTGTCAAGTATTCTTGTCGCCAAATAATTTAAATTCTATTGTGTCTATAAACGGCAGACTAGTAATAATGTTCAATCTCAATAAAATTAAAAAAAAAAACTTGTATCGGACAGCAGGCTTACTCTATCGAACAAGATAACCACATCTAAAAAAAATAAATAGGTATAAAAAACATAATATTCATGATTGAAAATCACAAGAAAAGAAGCTATATTTTTTTATTCTTAAAATAATATTGTCGAAATGACTTAGCCCAACCTCGAGGCATTCATCCACAGATTCCTAGTAACATTTAGCCGGTAACCAACAAAAGCCGGAGAGAGGGCATGCTGCAGCCCGACAGCCCAAACGCCGCGCCGCCGCGCCGCGTTATTCACGCCCGCGCCCGCTTGTACACATCATGTTTACATATTGCATTAATTTGATTCGCAGTTACAGCTCAGTTAGAATGGGTTCTGCTGGTACCACAGATACCGTAAACAACTTTTTTTGTCAGTTTTACAAGAATGGTTAGTTCTAGCCGTAATTTATTGTAACTACGTTACATGCCTCCATCATTAAAAAAAATAAGTCACCGCTACAATTTATAGGTGTTAACTTAATCACCCCGCTTGCCAAATGCGGATTTGTGATCACAAACCAGGGCTGTGCATCAAAATAGCCCAAACCATAATAACCTAACTACGATACACACATTGCCCGACCTGAGAATTGCAACTAGGATATCGGATATCAGGCCAAGCACTTGGCAACTGATGCCTGATGCAGAGAAATCGGATGTGCCAAGGATAGTAACATTTAGCAATTTCGGTTAGCAACAACGCCTTGTTATACCTTCTCACCGACATAAAGCATTTATACTACGTACCTATTCCGTTGACTGATAATTATCTAAGATGCAGAAACTATCGTGCGCAAGATTGCTTTATCACCATAGCTCGGTAGCTGAACAAACATCTGAACATTGCCATAAATTGGTTCCTGGCTGAGTCCTGGGCACAAGCAGCGCGGTCGTGCCGTCTCCCTCGCTCGCACGACGGCCACAAAGGGTCATTTTGTCGATACCGTTTAATTATCCCGCAGGAGAGATGTAGCGTCAAGGCGGTGCTCACACGTAGCCGTGTGTGGCGCAAGTGATGCGAGCTGGGCGGAGTCTGTGATCACTTAACACTATAAAAGGTAATGGTTGAATGATTGCTAGTCACGTTGCAAGTTAGGGTCCTGAAATCGATGAGGTTTCAATACACGTCATATACAATTTCAAGGTATTAACCTTGAAATTGGTAATCGGTAATTATACCGATAGCGCTGTAAATAATAGAATCCAGCCATTTTGTTTTGTTAATGAATTATAGTACATATATTACTTCTTATAAAAACCAGTATCATCATTAGCAGCTCAAAAGTGTCCCATGGTAGATAGGGCCATCCATAGCCCACTGGCAGTGCCCCAAATCTTATCTCATAGCATGTTCTGTTCTTAGAGTCTGTTTTTAAATGACAATGAAACTACAGGAAACTAGCCTGTTACTTACTACGTTACCTCTTAGTTCAAGACTTACTTACGCTGCCTCTTCTTGATAAAAATGTTAGAAAAATGAGTGTAATGTAGTTACTTGTCAGAAAAATCTTACTAGGTACGCATATAACCAGTATGTTATACAAGCTCTTGTCACATATGAAACCATAACCAATTAAAACATATTAAATTAAATTCAATAAGGCGGGTGGAGCGATCTTTTAAGTTTAGAAACCAATGAAAAGTTGTAACAAGTCATTCGAGTTCCAAAGTGCTGATTTAATCAGACGTTCCCTTAATTTTCTAGACCCAAACCACAAGCCCGCACAAACCTTCCCCGGTTTATAATTACAAATAATTGAGCTGCTCGTAATTTTCTTTAGAACTCAAATTTAGTTAATTTGTAGCGAAATTTTCATCATTTCCATGGTTTAACTTTGTTATTTAAAACAAAGACATGGATTTTTGATTGACGGTCGGGTTAGTGTAGTGGATAATGAGCCCACCAGAGAAATCGGTTGCAGGTTCAAAGATCCTCAAGGGGCGATTAATGTGTTGAGTATTACTGACGTTTATCTATCCGTCTATATTATTCGTTGATATGGTAACCTATGTATCTTTATAAAATATATAAAAAATACAAAAGAAACGCGAAATGTATTTTGAAAAGAGTTTTCTATAGACTACTTAAGGCCTTATCCGCGTAACCGAATTTAATGGTTGTGGCAAGAAAATTAAGATTCCTCAATGAATTCCCGAAAGCGGCTATGCCATATACTAGTTAACTGTGGAGGGGTTGAAGAAACACATTAAAGGCGTGTACCTTGAATGGGTTTCTTCAATTAAGCTTTTAATTAATTAATTTTAAGCGTGTGTTTATACGACATATTAGAACATACGTGACAAACTGATTCGAACACGCGTCCGCCTATGGCTTAGTCCACCGCTCACCTAATATATAAACCGGTGCAGTTTAGGTTCGAGTCCGTTTGCGGGTCGTGTCGTGTGACCGGCTCCTTTACCAGCCGGATTGGATGGCATCCGGCGAACTCGATTCCGATAACCGCACCTACGGACTGGCTTCCACTTTGTTAGCTGAGACCGGCAGAAATTGTCTAGTGTTGTGATTAGCAATGAAACTATACACGTCTTCGGACAGAGCGCTTTACAGTAGAACATTGTTAGGTAATACTCTTACCAAATGCACATTATAACGTGGTACTTAATAAACAGCTGCGTGTTCATTAGGCATTCCAAACAGTTTCATTAAAATGCCTTTACAACGGAGAGAGCATAGCGTCGCGCTTTGACTTCGGGCTGGGCTGCGAGGCTGTAATAGGTACATCACTATAAAATCGTCTTTAAAAATACATAATTATAAATATATTTATTTCTCTTTCTATTTTTTTAATGTTAAGCTCATTTTGTTTCGTGTTTTTCAAACGCTTTGAGTTGAGATAATAAATATTTTAATGTCTATAGATATTAAAATATGGTACTCGATACAAAGATTAAACTTATCTTACATCTCCGGGCAAATCATTAGCTATCCACCTACTATTGTTTTTAAATTATTTATTTATTAAAATAAATAACAAACATTAACGTACAGCTAAGAACCAGAACCACTTCCAGGCAATCGATTTGAGGAAAAAAATAAACACAGCTCTTACAAATAACTCCAGGGCAATCCTTATTAAGACATTTTATATCCTAACAGCTTTAGATGATTGCGTAGCATAAATCAGAAAAGCTGCAGCGTGGAACGCGCGCAGCAATTGGAAATTTTAAAAAACTTACTAAAATGCTAACTTACATTGCAAGGCTTATAAAAAATGATGATACGCCTCACATATTATGATTAACACTCTCGCTCTTTGCGCGGCGGCGGCGGCGCCGGCGGCGGCGGCGTGGTGAAATGAACTTTCCCAGCGGATACACGGCCCATTCGCTGCAAAAACTTTTGTTCCGCGCTTACATTGTTTTTCCATAAAACGTAATCCCAACAAAAACATTTCTGTGAAAGGGTACGGTGTCTCGCGATGATTCAATTATGAAAAAACGGCGCTCGCACGTCCGTCGCCACGTCGACGTAACTTTTGTTAGGCATTGGAGTTTTAAGCATTGGGCTTACAATTTATTTTAAGCATTCAGCTCTAATGTTTGAAACAAAAGTTTTGAGTGAATACGAAGAGATACAAAGATAGCAACGAAGCTCGCTTAAAACTTAGTACCATATATAATATTACAGGCACATTACGCACTCCCCTGAAAATCAGCGTTGCAATTTCTTGAAGCTTCAGTAGCTTCTGCTAGATTTAGTTTAGTTTAGAACCTAAGCCAAATTTTGCTACGTCGAATAAATGCTTCATTTGACGTTGAATAAGATGAAATATTGCTGCAGTTGACAAGCTTCTTTAACGGAGGCAAAAAAACATTGAAAATAACAAAAAAAAAATACAGCATTATCTTACATCTACCTGTACAGAAACTGTATTTTTATTTTATTTCAAACAGCTATAATTTATTTTGCAAATTGCAAGCATGTTTTATTAATACAGTTAGACAAATTGTTGGAAAAATTCCACAAGCGGGATTCAAACCCACACCCCATGACATGCCGAGACAGGTGCACTGCCAACTATGTTATCGTGGCTTTATGTAAATAATGGTTACATAAAAATAAAAAATAAAAATAATATGTACATAATCATAAATACCAGTACAGCTTGCCTAATTCATAACTGATGATCTTTCAATAATTGCAAAAATATGGATGTTGATGACGTAGTTGTCGACATTGAAAAGGGCTCCTTTGGCTTACAGAGTAAGAGTAGATAGTGTTGATTAATTTCGGCGAGTTGGATTGAGCCACGATAGCATAGTTGGCAATGCACCTGACCCGGCATGTCATGGAGTGCGGGTTCGAATCCCGCGCGTGGAATTTTTTTCAACACTTAGTTTTTTTAAATTGTAATTTGTTCGCAACAATATTTGCGTAAAATTATAATATGTAAACAATTATTAACACAGTTAGTACAGAAATCAACAGTTTAAAATCACATACAAAAATACCCATGAAAATTAGCATTTGGCATTTTTCTGAGTGGAGAGCCACGCTGCGTTGCAGCACGAAATGGGCCGGCTCGGCCGGCGTAATACCACCCTCTCACAGAATATCAGCGTGAAACAACGGCACTCGTTGCTGTTGTGTTTCGTCCGGTGAGTGAAAGTACCGGAGGTCCATCTCTCATCCCTCCCCCCTTCCAATTCCTACTCCCTCCTCAAGATCCAACTTCTTCCTCAGGGTTGGCAACGCATCTGCGATAACTTTGGTTTTGCGGGTGTCCATGGGCGGCGGTGATTACTTTCCATCAGGTGACCCGCCTGCTCGTTTGCCTCCTTTTACCATAAAAAAAAAAATTGGACTCACGTACATGTTATGGTAGTCACCGAGGTGGCTGAAGTGATGCCGGGTCCAATCCTAATTGGCTTCATTAGGGACGATGTTTTAAGCCTCATTATAATGAAGGCTTCCCCGCCGCAGGAGCTTCGTATTGACGAAAATTGGATTAACAAATCACTTCACTAATTTAGTAGGTACAAACAGAATCAAATTTATTGAAGCAACACAAGTAAGTGGTCTAAAATTTAAAAAAAGAACAAACTAACGTTGAACGATAATACGTTTGTATTTGACAGACAGTCAACATTTTTGAATGACGTACTGAGCTTTATTAAAACTTTTTAGCATTTTTCAAACAAAATACACGATATTGATATCCTTTCACAACTTCAATGTACTATCTCATCGTAAGGTTTTAGTCAAGAGTAATGAATGAAAAGTGCTTTCACCTGGAATCCACAGCCTCTTTTATATGTTACTGAGTCAGCGAAAGGAGAAGACGGCCTGACACATGCCAAATACCCGCCTGATGACCCGTGAGATGGTGGTGGTACTAATCAATCGGACTAATTAACCACGATGATACCATCACACGAGCGAACGCCTCTCTCCCCTATTCCGATGCCATTACACACTCAGATACACAGAATAGGTCCATGTCACCGTACTCAGCGATTACGAGTACGAATACCCGGTTCCATAACCAAAAACCGTAACGATATCGTAGTGACTTAGTCGTTGAGATCATTTTCTTACTAACAGCCGATTTTAAAGTCGTTCTAACGAAGTATACAGTAGATCTGAATACGGTTGGTCAATGGAAAGTCAGCTCGATTGACGGATGGAAATACGAAAATGGTTTTAACGACTAAGTCGCTACGATATCATACGCGAATCAAGGCACTGGTCCTGGCTTATAGAAAGGTTCCGAATAGCCGAATCAAACGCCTTGTAGAATCTTGTAAAATATAAGGACATAACTAGGTTCAACCTAGTTATCTCTCAGGATTGTTGTTATATCACTACAATTTGAGAAATAACCAATTTTCTAATTGTTCATGTTGCCGTTCCACTGTAAGAGCTGTAAGAGGCCAACAAAAACGGTACAAAAAGGACTGTCCTAAAAATAATTAGACCAAAAACAAGCCTTCGGTTGGCGCGGTACACCAATCATCTATATACTGAAAAATCTTTTTCTTATATATTTTACAGATATTCTGTATAGTTAGTTCAGATCTCTTGTTGTCTGATGGTCACCCTCTTTGAGCACAATCTTGCTGATGGTGCCTTGTGTTTCACAGCGAGGCTTAAGCGGTCGACGTCATCTGTTTAGAGGGCCTAGACAAGTGTCATAACGTTAGTAGAGTAGAAATAGAAGAGAATGATGATGATGAAGATAATGCGATTGATAGTACCTATATACGTATCGTTGTATTACTTGTATGTCAAATCTATACATTCATCAATCTATTCCATTTCTATTCTACTAAGGCTATTTACCACTTGTTTTGCCCCCAACTGGGCTCATGAAGTAAATAAAAACTGTATCTTTTATTATTAATGCCAGCTGTCTCATTATAGCTTTATAGTCATGTCATGTTATAGTCATGTCAAATTGATGGTCCCTTGGCCTGTTCACCTGTACATGAAGGCTGGAGGCACGAGCGACGAGGCAAAGATACCCACGGGAGGAGGGAAGGTATCTCGACACGTGAACTTTGCTGCTTATAAGTTTGTACAACCCAACATATTGTTTTTCCAACTCACTTAGTTGAAGTTACACTAAATTTAAATTTGTCATTCTTCGTTATTTTTCAGAACGTTTGGTTTCAAACAAACACAAAAAAAAGGAAAAAGGCTTGGAAAAGGCTTGAAGTATATTATAATTTTTATCAAATTTCATACTTTCATAAATTAAATTCATGATAGCAATCAAACACAGTCATACACGATATCATTATATAACACTAACGTTATATACAATATCAAATTGTAGATACTATTATTAGATTCACTAGGCTCTTGTCAAAATGAGTTAATATCTATATATTAATACGTGAAGCAAAAACTTATGTACCACTTTTTACGAAAATTGCGCGGACGGAGGATTATGAAAATTCGCAAACTTATAGTTTATATAGAGTTTATTTTTTTAAAAGTATGCATAAAAATACATTAAATTAAAAAAACCAACATTACACACACTACCATGTATTTGACACGCACGCATAAATACTCTTTTCAAAAATTTCAAAAATGGAAGAGGAGCGGCTGAAATCTGTCAATGTCAATTTGCAACAATCTATCTTTTTAATTTTTCATTGCTTAGGATACAATCCGTGCAGCCTTAATAAAATTACGGTCGAATTTAGACCACTGGGCAACCAATAGTATTATTATCAACGCTACAAACAATATTGTTATGTCGGTAATTTAAATAAGATGATGGTAGCTCGCGCCGTTACTGACGAACCTGGACGACAATTAATAAAACTGAAACTGAGAATGGTGACATAATAAAATATAAAAAATGGAAACTAAGTCGTAATGCACACTGAAATATCGTACCAAAGCTTCTTTGAAGTCGTTCAAAAATCAACGGAAAGTTAGCTGAAACTATCAAGTTCTAGTAGGCGGTTCGTAAAACTTCATAAACGATTTAATTTGGGTCTGGGAGTGGGCTCGGGCGGTCCTTTGTAGCGTGTTGCGCAAATTAAATTAGGACGTTACAACAGATATTAAACTCGATTCGGAGTTATTGGTTGCGAAGACGTGCTCGTCGTGTGTTTCACTCATTTCCAATAAAGTCTAATTCGATTAGGATTAAGTTGGAACCCGTCGAGGCTGTGCGGCGGAGGTCGCTCCGCAGACTGTAAGGTCTCAGTAAAGCATAAAGTTAATTGCTAAAATGCCCTTGATCGGATACGAGCAACTGTTTCATTGATATAATTTTGCTTTTTTATATATTTTTTTATTTATGAACATAGAATCTACAGCACTCTATAAACTAAGTTAATATTACATTGTTATTATATTACTTAACCTACTGCCAATTACAGATCCCAACACAATAATAAGAAACGGCAAAAACATTAAAAAAAAGCAAATGAATGAAAAGGGCCGATGCATACCTACCTTGCGTATTGCGTGGAGAGGTATGACGTAACAAGGATTCAATACAAAAAATAAATACTTAATAATAATAATAAAACAGAAAAACAGCAAAAACAGTGGTACGCACCGAGCAGTGTTTGAGCGTGTGAGTATGTGAGTATGTGGTATGTGTGTGAGTTTGTGTGTGTGTGTGTGTGTAGTGTAAAAATTGATATTAAATGTGGTGCATGAGGGTGCATGGATGTGCGTATAATATGCTTGTGGGTGCTCTTTATCATCCATCCGTCTGAAGTCTAGTGTGTGAGCCTATGAATTTACTAATATATGGCTGGTTAGAACCACGATAGCTCAATTGGAAGAGCACCTGACCCGGTATGTCAGAAGGGTGCAGGTTCAAACCCTGCTCGTGGAAATTTTTTCAACATTTGTGTTTTTGTAATTTGTTCGCAACAAAATTTGCGTTAAGAATTATATAAACATTTTTAAATAGCTTGCCTACTTCTTAACTGATCTTTAGTATTTGTAAAAATATTATGATCGGATGTTAATGACGGTAGTTGTTAACATTGAATAGGCGCCTTTGGCTTTCAAAGTAAAAAGTAAATAGTGTTGAATAATTTCGGCGGGCTGGTTAGAACCACGATAGCTCAATTGGAAGAGCACCTGACCCGGTATGTCAGAAGGGTGCAGGTTCAAACCCTGCTCGTGGAAATTTTTTCAACATTTGTGTTTTTGTAATTTGTTCGCAACAAAATTTGCGTTAAAAATTATATAAACATTTATATATATTTTATTTTAGAAATAATTCGAGGAGTTCATTTGTGTAGTGGTTTACGCGCCCGGCTGCGATTGTTAAGGTAAAAGGTGACACTTTCGCAAAGACCGGTCATCGGATGGGTGACCAAAAATTTATCCCAATCGGCACTAGGCCGCGTGATGGTTTATGGCCTGTTCTCCCTATCCATTCATAAGGAAGGCTCATGCCCAGCAGTGGGGACATACAATGAGCCGGTGATGAAATTAATATTTATGTTAGTGTAGAAATAATAAATTTGATTGGAGGATAGTGGCACCGGTTTTCAACAGGTTCCAATGATCGACAGGTTTTTTCTTTAATTATTAAATAGGGGCCAACAACTGATTGTTGACTTTAGCAACATGAATACATATCACTTGTTTCTTAGCTGTCATCCAGTAAAATTTAATTAAACGAAAGTCTAAGAAATTATATAGTACTAGCGGCCGCTGGCGGTTTCACCCGCGTGGTTCCCATTCCCGTGGGAATATCGAGATAAAAAGTATCCTACGTGTTAATCCAGGTCATAAACTTACTGTTTGCCGAATTTTATTCAAATCCATTTAGTAGTTTTTACGTGAAAGAGTAACAAACATCCATCTATACTTATAAACTTTCGCGTTTATAATATTAGTAGGACTAGCGGCCCGTCCCGGCTTCGCTCGGGAGGACATTTCTTTTTTAATATAGCCTACGTTACTCAGCGCTAATGTAGCATTCTAATGGTGAAAGAATGTTTAAAATCGGTCCAGTAGTGTTTGGTTTTATTCGTTGCAAACATACAAAAATACAAAGTTTTCCTCTTTATAATATTAGTATGATTATGATGATACGCCTCGGTGGCCAAGTGGCAGAGCGCTCGGCCCGGTACCCGAAGGTCCCGGGTTCATTCCCAGGTCGGGCAAAATGTATTTCGAATGTTTCGATGCATAGCCCGGGTTTGCGATCACCAACCCGCATTAGACAAGCGTGGTGATTAAGCCATTACCCATCAATTGTAGCGATGACTTGATTTCAATGATGGAGGCCTTTGCCCAGCAGTGGGATAATTATAGGCTGTGTACTAACTACTAACTATGAAATTATTTGGCTATGAAACGTGGTGTCGAATATTGGGTTACTGTGTCGAGCACTGGTGTCGCTATATCTATACCTTTACTAATATTATAAAGAGGAAAGCTTTGTATGTTTCTATGTTTGCAACGATTAAACTAAAAACCAATGGACCGATTTAAAAAAATCTTTCACCATTAGAATGCTGCATTAACGCTGAGTAACATAGGCAATATTTAAAAAAAAAACAAAAAAAGTACACCCGTGCGAAGCCGGGGTGGGGCGCTAGTGTAGAATAAACAAAAAGTTTAGTTGGCATGCTAAGTTCACAGTAATAAAATGTAGTAACACAGTTAACGTTTCTAAAAACATCTCTTTTATTGCGTGCGCAATAAAACAAACTGCCTAAGTTCCATAAAAAAACTGTGTAAATGATAATTGAAGTTAACTAAATTGTTACCGTCAACATGTTTCGCTTTAGGAAGTTCCGATCCGATCTGAACCCTTTGGAGAATCCAGTAGGCCACGGGGACACGCGTCAGCGTGATGCCGCTACCTCTAGAAAACCTCTGTCGGTGATTCGTTTCACACGGCTTGAGGAACCCTTTAAGGTTCTCGCCGCCGCAGCAGGAATCTTCAAACTCTCTCAACTAGGAAGTTATATCAAATCAAATCAAATAATTTATTTCAGACACAAGTCCATACAGCAAAATAAAATAAAATGCAATAAGTCCGCGACGTCAACACAACATCAAACAACAATTTTAAAGGCCGGCATCGCATCTTCGATTCCTTTGGTTTTGCGGGTGTTTTGGGTGTCCATGGGCGGCGGTGATTATTTCCCATCAGGTGACCCGCCTGCTCGTTTGCCTCCTTCTAATATATAAAAAAAAACATTTACAACAATTGTGTTTTAATTTATTTAGAGGCACATGTATGTATACATGAACAATAATTATATCATGACACAACACGCCTACGCGGAACGTACAAGCCCTTGACCTTCATCTCTTATCGGTAAGTGACGATAAGGTCGGGTTGGGGGCGCACTTTACCCGGCATCCTCATCTACTTAATTATTGGAACACAAAAATGCTACTAAAGTTGTTGTTATAGCGACAGACTAAGGACCGAGTCTTAGTGGAGTAATAATCGCGCATTGAAATTGATTGATCGAAAAAATATATTTATTCATTACATCCACAAAAAATTGGTGATTTCAATAACTTTACAAATTATGGAAAATATACTTCTTTAACATCCAATTTATCTATGCTAAGATTTCAATTTTTGAATTATCACAAATACGAGATTGAGTCATTTCTAATCTATACTAATATATAAAGCTGAAGAGTTTGTTTGTTTGTTTGTTTGTTTGTTTGTTTGTTTGTTTGTTTGAACGCGCTAATCTCAGGAACTACTAGTTCGAATTGAATAATTATTTTTGTGTTGGATAGTCCATTTATCGAGGAAGGCTTTAGGCTATATAACATCACGCTGCGACCAATAAGAGCGAAGCATCAGTGAAAAATGTTGCAAAAACGGGAAAAGAGCCTAAAAAATTAAAAATGCTGCCGAAAGTCACTATTCCACGCGGACGAAGTCGCGAGCACAGCTAGTGTAGTAAATATAACGACGATAAGCTTATTTAAATTCAAAAGATTATATCACAATCACAAGTCGAGCGGATATAAAAGTTTTATCCTTTTCAATATGAAACTTATCAAAATGGCGTCGCAGCAAAAGGTAATAATATCAAATAATCGTGTTCGTCCACGTGTACCGGGCCGGGTCGAAATGCAATTTCGCTGGCGGGGACCAGTGGCGCTACGAAGCCGTGTACCTATAGAGCGTCTCATCTGACGTTACCTCAACGGAATTCGTCAAGTCCATATTACGAGTAGTGTGATAAGCCTTATATATAGGTCGTTATCAAAGTAAATGAACTGCAGCTGCATCATGTCTACTGAGTGCTTGTGGTGAATATTTAACAGTTTACAGACGTCAACCAATCTAGGCACATTGACATGACCCGCACTCCACTGACCCTCGATTCTGCATCAAGACAGCTTCTTACCTACCGACTAGAACAGAGTTTCCTACCTGTTTGTTTATTGCATTTTGTATGCCTTTTATCACTTAGGATCCCAACGTTTTGTAACATAATATAAGTTATATTTTTTAAAACTAGCCATATACCTTTTAACGTTTATATTTGATTATAATAGTTTACGCAAATTTTGTTGCGAACTTTGGGAATGTTGAATAATAACATAGCCTAATATAGCTTTCACCTACCTATATCTACCGCTCAAAGATAGTTGTTTCAATGGTTTCACAAACTACATCCGATATCATTCAACATGAAACGATTCTGAACTGGCCACGGCAGATGCGATCGCTTCCTGCAGAAATGGCGCCTGAAAGATTGCCCGCAGTTCGATTGTGCGGCTTCCACTCGGGTTATTGTAAGCGAGTGCCATGTGCCATGCTTTCTTGTCGAGCTGCGCGATCAACACTTATGAGATAACTTGACAACAAAAACATGGTACATGTATTGAAGACTTAATAATGATCATAACTTTCATTTTAATGACCCCAATATGAAGCTAATCTCAAACCTAAGACTATTAGGTTTAGTACACTGAGTAATAAGCATTATCAAAACATCGATTGCACCATCCACTGCAGCAAAGAGTCTTGATTAGTCAAATATCAAATGAGAAGCTACGAAATACATTCCAAACTCAGGATCAACTGTAATAAAAGAATCAGAACTCCGTCTCTGCGAATGTTCTGAAAGGCTGTTTTGATTTTCACGACAGTTCATATGGCTCGAGTTCAAGGAGAGCAGTCCCCAATCGCGTTGTTATCCCGGACCGCCTCAAGTGTCTCCAAACACAATATATCTTGCAACAATGTCGGCGTCTCAGCGTCTTTAGATTATCCTGCGATTTTTCAAAAGTAGCGTCTCCAGCGAGCGCTCGTTCGGCCAGCGCGCACCGCTCGCGAGCGCTTGCGCTCGGCGGAGCGCGATTGTCCCGGAAATATGCATTGTCCTCTTTGCGTTGTTTTTCAATCTTTGTAATCTAACTTGATTTTGCACAAAAGCCAGAATTGTTCTGTTTTCAATTTAATGGAACACGGCCCTGTTTTACCGTCGTCCCACCCCGAAGAGACTAGCAATATTTAAACAATAAAATTGTTGAAATAAAAACAAGACGAAGTAGAATATCTGTGTGACGTCGGCATCGCGTCGCCGTCGCTGTTTACGATGGTTTTATTTACAAGCAGGGAATTATAAATGGAATGTCGCAAGCTTATTGTCCGCTCTCGACTATTAGTATAAACATAGAAATACTTGACTGGTTTATTACTTGGCTTAAGATTAAGACCACTTGACTTTTCATAAATAAAATAATAATTGTGGACAGTTTATTGTTTATTAAAATTAATAAATTTATATTTATTAAAATTTATTGCAGAATCTTGATGGCTATCTCGAAAAAAATCCTGTATATTGGTGACAGTGTCATGTGAGTGAGTTACACAAAGAAGCTGTAACTCGGCTCCATTAGGGCACGCTCGCGTGCGTCTCACCTGTCAGTATCAATCTTAATTACGAACCAAGAATATTTTTTGGAGTGAAAGTCATCGTTGACACATATAATATATATTATCAGAGAGATGGTTCGAGATTCATAAGAACAACAATAGTCGTAATCTAAAAGTCAACAGGCAAAAAATCTGTTTTAGGTAATGCTCTACATACTTAATTAGAATTATATCAAAATTAAAAAACAAATCAATATTACCTACACTCATTTTAAACTGAAAATGTTAACGTGTGGGTTACATCACGCAGGTAAGTTGGATTCCTTATAAAGAATACAACAATAAAAGATTTTGTTTGAAATACAGAAACGGAATTTTCATAATAATTTTAGGTATATGATGGACCTTGTTTTTAGTTACAGGCAAGTTTTTATCTTAGGGCTTTATTTAGGCCTCAATCGGTGCGTGGGCGGGATAAGAAATACAAATGTTGTTAGAATGAGTCTTTCGGCCCTTTGATTTCGCTGTTAAGACAAGTCGTTTTACCATGTTCAAAGGAGTATTTTGTTGTACCTAATAAAGTATATTAATATTTATAGTGCTTCACTAGCATATCTATAAATAATGTTTTAGACTTTTTTTTATAAAATGTACTATAGAGAAAACACCTATAAAAAATAACCTACCCTGTTTTTGATTAATATTTTATATTTTCACTGTCTGATAAGCTAACTTTCATTTTGAAATTAGTTGAAAGCCAATTAAAAATCTGGGGACTTTTATGGTTGTGAAAACTTTATTTTTAATATTAATGGTTAAATAACCATAGATGAACAAAAAAGAACTTATTAAAAAGGCGAGTGCCAATGGAATAATTACAGACGATTCCGAGTACGTCGTTCTATCCTATCCATTCACGTAGACTTTGTAGATTCTGCAACTGATACATAGATGGATCAGTTTCAAGGTATTAGCATTACCCGTATAAGCCCTAATTCAGCTTTAGCTTTAGCCTTTGAGAAATCATTATTCATTACAGTATTCTACAATCCCTCTCAAACCTCGGAGGTATGTTTGAGCAAACTTACAACTGCGTTTGTTGTACGAGTTTTTACACCAATCGTTGTCTAAAAGTATGTCGAAGTTTTTGTGTAGACTATCTTAAAATTTGGTATTTGGTATGATTTCATATTGTTCACTGCGAAAAAAGCATTTTTTGCGAAAATGTTTAGTTTTTTAGTTTGAGCTGATGATGATGACACACATGAATTTGTTATTTGGTCAATAAATAAATAATTAAATAAATAAAAACAAAATTATAGGCAGACTTAAGTTAATAAGGTTTTTACTGCCTACTGGTAGGACTAAGCTGTGCCTGCAAAAAAGCTCCTTTATCAACATACGTAGCTATATAGGATCATTATTAAGTCTTGCATTAATCTCTTAAACTTAAAGTTTATATTATTTTGGCATGACAAAGGGTAGTGCGCCAAAACTAACACAGCGAATTGCTAATTGGCTGCTTTATAAACATCGCAATGTTAATGTTAATGTTAATTAATACGCCACACTGTTGCGTGCTTTACGGGAATTGCCTTTATGGGATATTTGTTTTACTAACCGCTAGTTACAGCTTGAATGCAAATCCTAACGGCGGTTTTTTGGAGCCAAATTCAAACTGCATACGATTGCCGGTCACGACGCGACGTCGCAGCGCAACAAAGGAATCATTCAATAAGGTTTATTAAGAAAATACACATTGAAAAAACCTAAGTTAATTTAATTGTTTAATTTTTTTTAAGTAAATGTATAGAGGTAAGCATTATTTGTAATTCCGGGCTCTTGGAACTTTTTAATTGTAAATGAATAAAATTATATTTTGTGTGATTTCGTAACGACATACTTTTTTTTTTGTAAATGTCGTTACTTCTAATAAAACTGTGGAGTTTCTTGCGCTCATTCTTCTCCGCAGCTAAAAATAGACGTCCTGAATGGGTAGTAGGCAAAAAATGTATGGACGATTCAAAAGTACTTTCGTAAGTTTATTTGAATAATAAAATTTGACTTTGACTTTGACTTTGACTTTGAAAAAGTGTTGCAAAAATATCCACAAGCGAGATTCGAACCCGCAGCCCATGACATACCAGGTCAGGTGCACTAATATTCTATCGTGGCTCTATCCAAACCGCCGAAATTAATCAACACTATTTACTCTTACTTTGTGAGCCCTATTGAATGTCGACAACTACTTCATCAAAATCTAACCTCAATATTTTTACAGATATTAAAGATTAATAAGAATCAGGCAAGCTACCTATACTTATAATTATGCTTAGATTTTATAATTTTACGCAATTTTTATCTCGCGAACAAATTACAATTTGAAAGGTGTTGAAAATTTTCACAAGCGGGATTCAAACCATACTGGGTCAGGTGCGGTACCAACAATGCAATCGCGCCTCCATCAGTATCAGTTAACTTCTTGTCGATTTGTAAAGTGAAACTAATAACATAATGTTAAGTCGCTTGTGGGCACGGTATTTGAAAGCCTTGAATGAGTACAGGCTGTTCCACGCGACTGATCAAAGCCCGGCTCTCGGCTACGCAGTTGGCTGAAAATATGCGCGCGTGCTCCGCGACTTCACTCCAACTTCCGCCGAACATCCAGCCGCCACATACCAGCCTGAGTTGTTTTCAGAAACATTAGCTTGCCTACGTACCTGTGTGAAATTCTCTAAGCGAAGCGAAGATAATGTTTAATTCATTAAATACCGTACGTACACTAAAGCCGTGAATTCGTGGCCAGGCTTGTGTTTAACTTTTTGATGCTATGTTATGTAGTGTGAAATGTTTAATATAGTTTTATTCCAATCAATAGGTATAACTATCAATGTGAACTGGATTGAAAATAACTGACAAGCATAAAATTTGATTCCTAGTGGCGCCGTAACATAGAACATGAAGCAGATGGCCGATTCCTTTATGGCAACGACGAACCGAGTTGCAAAAAATATATTAAAAAGCTGAATTACGATTGGCAATGTCTCGTTTTATTGCACCTAAATGCGTTTGCGGCAATAACTTGATCGTTTTACGACGGCCATGCTATTACAGCTATGTTTTAAAATTTACCCTCGCGTTTTTAACACATTTTTTTTTGTTCTTTATAACGCAATAAAGTGGAGATTTATGAGTTTTTTTACAAGTCGCTCGTGAGGTGTATTTCTAAATACTGCATTTCGGTAATAAACTTTACATTCTGGTCGGAGACGTTACGCATTATTTTTTTATTATTCACGTAACCATTCCAAGTATGTCTTAGGTTCGTCTTGTTACTGGCTCGGCGATGGTCTTAGACCCAAAGGAGCTTGTTTCCCAGCGATTTGTAAATGCCCCAATACCTATTTCTGCCGACAAGATCTAGTAAAACTACAGGCAGGGAACTGTAGCTAGAGGTTGCAAGCGTCTATGGGTTGTGGAGGCCGCTTTCACATCAGGGGGGTACGCTCGTTTGCTAACTCAGGGGGTGATTTTTGAACCGGTGACTCATTCTAACGCTATCAATTACGAGTGGTCCTTTTTCTCGTATTCAAAATTCTATAATGCAAACCAATTATATTTCATAGTATATTTCGAGATCACCGGTGATATATATAAATCGCCTACCAGGTATATAACCTCAATAGAGAAATAAAACAAGTTTAAGCTTAGCGTGGTTCCTTCTATGCACAGTTGCGCAAGTTGTCATCGGAGACTGCCGCGGTGCAGCAGAGTAATGGCATCGCGTGACCATCCATTACTCCGATACATCCACCGACAGATACACACCGTTTTATTAATCGATTCTTACACAACGACACCGATTAGAAATAGAAATAGAAAAAATCTTTGTTTTGTACAATACATCACACATATAAATTAATTAGTGACTAATATTAGTTGTTTGTGGCTGGTTGCAGCTACAAACAAGTCAGCCGTTGTGCTTCGATGTGGACTGTATTAAAACTCGTTTCTTGATTATTTCTTCTTTATTCTTCATAGGTGGGGTCCGGAGAGCTTACAAAAATTTGCTCTGACCGGCCTGTATTTATACACTTTGGGTCATGCCCGTGAGCGTGGTGGGGGCAAATGCCGGCCCATGTAGGTATACAATTTTTTCCACTACCCACATGAACCGTCGTAATTTGCAGTTGTCCCTTTCGTGTTGGACCTCTCTTTCTTACATGTATTTTTATCTACCCTACGGTATCTCTCGTAATCTGGATACCTTACAATATTAAAATATTATATTTACTTTAAGATTTAATTAACTTATTTAATTATCTCTACTTAGTGAGGCATTAGGCCTCTGGGCACGTTTACCTGGCCCTCTTTAAAACATACCACAGTTACCTTGTGTTAAATGAAAAGACAAACATAAGAAATATTTATTAAAATAACATATAAATCTAATATATTAACCGTATTACATTATAAAGTTATATTCGCTAACTAATCCTATACAATACAAAAAATGAGACTTCTGTCCGTAACAGGCTCCCCCCGGCGCAGCATCCGCGTAGCCTCTTCACTCCATCGGCAGGACAGCCAGTCTCGTCGTCGGTCGTCGGAACGTGCCGCCCTTGGTGCGCACCTCTGCGTTGCGTACTTCGTTGTCAGGTCCAGGGAATATCTTCGTAACGACGCCTCTGGGCCATACATTGCGGGGTAGTGTGTTGTCCACAATTATGACCACGTCGCCCTCTTGTACGTTGCGTCGCTCGGAGTCGCGCGTGCCGCCGCGCGGTATGAGTAGTGGTAGATACTCGCGCAGCCATCGTCGCCAGTACTCGTCCGCCAGCGCCTGCGCCGCCCGCCATGTGTTTCGGTCGGCGCGCTCGCACGGCCCAGTGGTGGGCAGGCCGCTCGAGCTGCCCAAAAGGAAGTGATTGGGCGTCAGCGTTTCCGGGTCGTCGATGCTCACAGAGACATGTGTTAGAGGCCGAGCGTTGACAGTGTGCTCGACTTCAGCCAGTAGTGTTATAAGTACTTCTTCACGCGGCGACTTCTCGTTGAGTGTAGCGCGCAGTGCCGTTTTTACGGTTCTCACCAGCCGTTCTCATGCGCCGCCTTGGTGCGGCGCGCCTGGTGAAATATAGCGCCACTCTGTGCGTTTCGTTAGCGCATATTCTCGTAGCGCTGGCTTCCATTGTTCGTATGCGGCCTTTAGCTCTCGTTCCGCGCCTTTAAAATTCGTAGCGTTGTCACTGTATATAACCTGGGGCCATCCCCTCCTGGCCGCCATTCTTCTTAGAGCCATAATCGTCGAGTCGCCGTAGTCTGCTGCCCGCGCGTAGTTTGCGGGACGCTTCGAGGCGGTCGATGTCGTCTGCGAAGCTCTCTTGTTGCGATTCAATTATTAGTAGGCGCTCGGCCTCGTTGATATGTTCAATCGTCATTTTACTAGCGCGGCGGCGGCATCTCTGAGTGAATAGTAGCACGTTCGCCATCGTTCTTACTAAACGCTCGTAGGAGGAGAAGCGTTTAGCGTTGGGCACTACTCTACTATCACTCTGCCACATGTGCGTGTGCGTTACGCAGTGTTCACTCTCCGCGCTGTGTTCGTTTTTGATGTCGTCACTCGCAGGCCATTCAATTTCGTTTTCGTATAAAAATGCCGGTCCGACAAACCACCGATCATTTTTCGTTTTCGTAATCTCATTGCCGCGCGTTACGTCGTCCGCGACATTGTGAGCCGTAGGGACCCATCGCCATTGTGACGGCATCGTCGTTTCTGTGATCTCAGTTAAGCGATGCGCTACATAGGGGTGTAGCGCACCGTGTCGTTGTTTATCCATTTTAACACTGTTTGTGAATCGGTCCAAGAGTCCATACGACTCTCTCAGGTTGCCATCTTTGCTCATTCAATACTGAACTTGCTAGTCGCGTAGATATCAATGCCGCTTGCAACTCCATTCTCGGAATACTTTGTTGCCTTATCGGTGCCACTCTGGCCTTAGCAGCGGCAAGTGCGACTCTTATTTTGCCATTTTCACCCTTCATTCTCCAGTATACTGCAACGCCGTAAGCGACCTCGCTGGCGTCACAGAACATATGTAGCTGCTTTCTCGTCACTCCCCCCGTATGTAGACGCCGGGGTAGACGCAGACTACGTAATGCTCTCAAACCGTTTAACCATTCGTGGAACTCGCCGGCCTCGTAATCGGGTAAGGCCTCGTCCCATTCTATTTTTAACCGCCATATGCCTTGCAAGATGATCTTCGCTCGTATAGTATAATAACTCAGTATGCCAAGCGGGACAAATATTGACATAACCGCGCTCAACGCCTCTCGTTTAGTAGGAGCGCGCCTCATTTGCTTCACGTCGTCGCACACGCGAACCATCTCAGTATTAAACGCCAACTCGTCTGTAGCAGTGTCCCATAGTAAACCGAGTGTCCTTCCCCATTGCTGATAACTAGCGCCGAGCTGTCGGGGTGCTGTGTCACGGCTTTCTGCTGGCAGCTCACGCAAAACGCGCGGTCTGTTAGAGTTATAACCGGCCAGCGTGAATCCTGCCTGCGCGTGAACCTTCGCGACCTCCTTTATTGTTGCGATCGCTTCTTGTTCGGTGTCGTAGCAGTCGACGTAGTCATCCATATAATGGTTTCTCGTAATCGCTTCGTATGTTCGTGGATACTCGGCAGCGTGCGCTGCGGCGTTCGAGTCTCTTACGCTGTGCGCTAAGAAAGGTGAACTTTTTGCTCCGAATATCATCGACGTTATCTTGTAGCGCGTAGGTGGCTTCGTTCGGTCGGCGCCCCTCCATAGAAACATCTGAGCGGGTTGGTCATCTTTACATATTTTAACTTGAAGAAACATCTCTCGTATATCGGCCGTAATCGCGATAGCTCGTTCGCGAAATCGTAGTAGCAGGCCCGCCAGGTCGCGTAGTAAGTCGGGACCCTCTAAAAGCTCGTCATTCAGACAAACTCCATTTGCTTCGGCGGCCGCGTCAAAAACAACTCGTAGCTTTCCGGGCTTATTCGGATTCGTTACGGCGAAGTGAGGTAAGTACCATAAATGCGGGCTCATCAAATCGCTCTCGCTACTTTCCTCGGCATAGCGTTTATCAAACAGATTTTCTATTTGATTCGTATAAGCTCGCTTAAATTCGTCAGACTTGTCCATCTTCCGTTCTATGGATTTTAATCGTCTCAGTGCTGATTCGTAACTCGGCGGCAGCGTGACGTCATCACGTCGCCACGGTAAGCGAACTTCGTATTTTCCGTTGACTTTCTTTGTCGTTGTGTTAAATAGCTCTACGGCGCGAGCATCACTCGGGCTCACTCGCTCTTTTTTCGTTATTCCCAGTGAGTCGATTTCGAAGTGCTTCTTTACCATAGCATGGAGTTCGTTGTCGGGTGAGAGAGTGCGCGAGATCGTCGCGCATTGCGGTGTGTTTACGTATAACACCGCAACCGTATTACTCTCCATCAGCACGCTTGACCGTGGCGCTGATCCGTGTATTACCCACCCCAGCTTCGTGAGCGATGTGATCGGTTCGTCTCGCTTGCCCTGTAGCAATCTTCGTGTGACTATGAGATGCCAATTGTCTGCCCCAATCAATATTTGAGGCTTGACATATCCGTAGCAGACGTCGCTGTTTGATAGCTCTTTCATGTGCGCGTATTTCAAACAATCGTTGTGCACCGTCTGTCCGTTGAGTGATAAATCTTTCATCGTTCTAGCTCTTATGTCGAATCGTTGTTTATTCGTAGTAGCAATCAACTTTATATTCACCGTCTTGGTTTCGCACGTCGTTTGTGTATTTACGCTTCGTATTTGCAAATCGTTCGCCGGCCCATCCGCGCCTACGTGGTCCGCCAGGTCTTGATCGATTAGTGTGACAGTTGACCCCTCGTCGAGTAGGGCGTATGTGTCGATTGACCCCTTCGGTCCCTTGATGGTAACGGGACACACTTTCAGCAGTACCTTAGTAGCATCGGTCGAGTGATTGACCGACGCTACCATCTCGGTTACATTCGGCCTGGTGCGGTGCTCATGTAGTAAGGCGTGGTGGGGATGGCGACAACCATCAATGCCGCACAGATCGCGTTTATCGCATTGTAGGCGACGGTGTTTCTTATTGGCACAACGGAAACACACTCCGCTTTTCTTTACCCAATCCCATCGTTGTCTAACCGTCATGGTTTTAAAGCGATCACATTGCGGCACGTCGTGACATCCTCCACAACATAGACATTCTTTGTTTATGACGTCATCATTCGTTGCGTACACAGCTGTGCTTTTCTTTCGCTCGATTCGTTGTTTCACGTTCGCTCTCATCTCGGTAACAACGTTCTTTCTCGTAGGGTTGTAGCTCACGTATGCGTACTGTAGGGCTCTGTCGGCTTCTCTCATGAGAAAGTGGGATAGTGTAACGATCTCAGGCTCGGCATAGCTTCCGTAATCAATTGCATAGTCGCACCACCTTGAGCGTAGGTGCGGTCCGAGCTTGTCCACAACTTCTCGCGTCAACATCGGGTTCCGTAAGTAGCCTCTGTTGTCGATATTATCGAGTATGCACACAATGTTTTGCAGTTTGATTGCGAACGTGTTCAACTCGCTGGCCGTCGTGCCGGGTCGCGGCAGTCTTCTAATGTCATCCAGCGCTCGATCGATTATAACTTCCGGCCGTCCGAAGCATTGCTCGAGTGTTTTCATTACAACTTCCGGGTCCACGGCCGTATATAAAAGAGCGGACACCGCTTCCTTTGCCTCATCTTTAAGACAGCTTCTTAATCGTGCCAAGTTCTCGGCTTTACTAAAGTTGAATTGTCTAGTCGTATCGCGCATTGCCGCTTTAAAAGGCAACCATTCGACCGACGAGCCGCTGAATATAGGCAAATCCAGTGCTTGTCGTGCAATCGGTCGATTTTGCATCATTTTCTCTAGTGTGAGTGCGAGCTTAACCATTCCTGTGTCGTCCTTGTTCGTTTGGTCACGGGGCTCCGCCTCTTTCACTGCGTTTTCGTTTTCGACATATGGCGAGTCAGTGAGGTGGCGACCTCTGTCCATCTCATTTGCACGCGCATCCTTTTGTCCTTGTCGTACATTTCCGACATTATTCGTATCGGGTCCATGCACGTTCCGACGCCGATCCAACCAGTCATCCAGTTTCAGTATGGTTATATCGGCGGGTAAGCTCTCTGGTTCTATATCCGTTTCTTCTTCGATAACGGCGATTTCGTATGCAAGTCTCTTATTAATCATTTCCGCTTCCAATTGTATCTCTCGCCGACGTACTTCGGCGAGTTGCATCTCCGCTTGAAATTGCGCATGCTTAATTCGTGAGGCGACGCTCGCTGTTGATCGTACCGACGGTGGCCCGGCTCTGGGCGCGTCGGGTGGGGGTGCGTCATCGTTGCGTCTAATTTCCGTAGTGGCGGTGATGCCGCGTTCAGCGGTCTCCGGGGGCGGTTCCAATGGCGTCACGGTTGAGGCATTGTTTGTGGGTGATTCTGGTGGTTTGTCAAGTGTTCGTAGTCCCGCTGTCGCCTCGGCTTGGCCTTGTCTTCGGGTAGTCGGCATCTTCTTTCTTGCTGTCCCTACCAATCTCAAACGGGCACGCTATGTGGGGAGCCCGTCCAAGGATGGAGTTCGTGCGGGAGTGGAAAGGAAGGACCTACCCAGCAGAGAGTCGACGTGGACAACGGGGCGCTCGCGCATCGGTTGGAGTGACCGACTGCTTAGGCAGTGCCTACAGAAAGGACCCCCGCTCCACGACAAACCGTACTGGCGTAGCCGGACTTAAGCTTGCCTTGAAAAAGGCAAACTGACGACCCCGTCCGATAAGTCGTCCCGCCTTGAACGGCGTTTACTCAGAACGCCCACCGTTTGGCACCGCTAGGTGGTGGGACGTTTTTGAGCCGCGGTCCGCCCGCGTTAGACTTGTGACAGAACACAAGTGGTACAATGCGTTGGTGGTTACGTAAATGCGTTGGTGGTTACGTAAATGCGTTGGTGAATCTTCCAGCCGACGTTAATGGATGAAAGCTTCTGTTCTTCAAATCGTCCGAAGTATTGTTCTGATCTTCTAAATCCGGCTCAGAAGGACCAAAGGAACTATTCGTGGCTGGTTGCAGCTACAAACAAGTCAGCCGTTGTGCTTCGATGTGGACTGTATTAAAACTCGTTTCTTGATTATTTCTTCTTTATTCTTCATAGGTGGGGTCCGGAGAGCTTACAAAAATTTGCTCTGACCGGCCTGTATTTATACACTTTGGGTCATGCCCGTGAGCGTGGTGGGGCAAATGCCGGCCCATGTAGGTATACAATTTTTTCCACTACCCACATGAACCGTCGTAATTTGCAGTTGTCCCTTTCGTGTTGGACCTCTCTTTCTTACATGTATTTTTATCTACCCTACGGTATCTCTCGTAACCTGGATACCTTACAATATTAAAATATTATATTTACTTTAAGATTTAATTAACTTATTTAATTATCTCTACTTAGTGAGGCATTAGGCCTCTGGGCACGTTTACCTGGCCCTCTTTAAAATATACCATAGTTACCTTGTGTTAAATGAAAAGACAAACATAAGAAATATTTATTAAAATAACATATAAATCTAATATATTAACCGTATTACATTATAAAGTTATATTCGCTAACTAATCCTATACAATACAAAAAATGAGACTTCTGTCCGTAACATTAGTACTGACTAAACCTTTGTTGGTGGAATGGTTACTACATTGAAATGAATTGAAATCGTGGTCAGTCAGAACCTTCGGGTATAAAAGGTAAAGGTATAGTAATTTCCGTCAAAACCGTTGAAAACTGTTTAAAATGGAATTCAAAAAAAAAAGAAGAAAAAAAGAAAAAATATATATTTGTTCTTCAAACATTTAAAAATAATACATCGTTTTTTAACCCTATTGTAAGAATGTGCCGTCAATATAACGAAATAATGCGCTTATTCGAACAGCTCGATATCTACACTTTAAAACATAATATTTTTAGGACCCAGGTTAGAAAAATAATTTCTTGATAATTGTTTGGCTATAATTTAAATAAGTGTTTATTATTATTTTATTTTTCTCATTGCAATTTATTAAATTATTATTATTTTGATACAATTTTGAATGTTATTAAATTAAGCATATAAATTTATTCAATTCAATTTACTGCATAACATCATTAACATGTGATACATTTCTATTTAATTTTAAAATTGTATGTTTTGTTTCGAATGTTTTCGCATCTGCATGATTAGCTGTGTGTACACGTTTCTGGATGTCGGTCTTGCACTGTTCTATTGTAAATGATATTTTATGCTAATGTTGACTATCATCTGTTGTGTACTCCATAAATAAATAAATAAATTCAAAAGTTAAAAGAATGCATATGTTTTCAGGATATATTATGATGATTTTTTCATTCCGACCTCTGGGTAGCATGATGACTTTTTCATTATGTGAATTGTTTTCGGTTCTCTCTCGCAGGCCATAGTCAAAGCTATGGTCTCCAACATGCGGTCATGGGACGTTTTCGCCTTCTTCTGCGATAGAGTAGGAGTGAGGGGTACCACCTACCTCTCACTCCCCGCGACTATCCCTTCCACATCCGAAGAGCTTAGCGATCTGATGAGGAGTATCCTCAAGGACCACAACCGATCCTGTAATCAACCCCACACACTTCGGGTCAACAACCCGGTCGAGACAGGTCGTTAAAAAAAAGGTATGATTTGTTTGGTATTCTATGTAACTCACTCACCTCACCTCCACTACATATAAGAACGTTTCCAAAGTCTATAAGCTATTAGTATCAAGCAAACATCAAAATAAAAATGATAAAGAGCCGCATACATTGCCATTACGTTTTATTCAGTCATATCATTGATATTTAGCAACAATATGAGCGGCCAAGCTCTCTCTACCTTTGAACATCAAGTATTTTCCAAGCAAATAATTCTTTTGATCGCCCGCGACGGAATGTCATTAACATTTTTAAATAAAAAATTACGTGAAATAATTTTCTTTGGCTCAAAGATGTAATAAAATTAATATTGGATTTTTTGGGCTGACTTTGCCTTTGTGGATTTGGAGATATTTAGCTTCTTTTTTTGTTTCGTTGAGCGAAATAATACAAAACGTTTTGATAATTGGTATCGTTAGGCTCCTTGATTGTAGTTACGGCCGAGGCCGTTATTGCGACTTCAATCAATAAGAACTCTTTGTTAACAATTATCATTTGCTTTGTCTGCTTGCCTTTGTCTAAAGAATTCCCAAAAAATATTAAATAAAAAGGATAGCTAAAGCAATTTATGAAATACTTGTAGCATTAAAATCTACAGAAACAATAAAAGCCAGTACGGTTTACGCCGCGGTCCTTCGGCTAGTGATCTTTTAGTGTACCTCACTCACCGATAGGCGGAGGCATTCGAGAGGAAAGGGGAGGAGCTGGCAGTTAGCTTGGACGTAGCGAAAGCCTTCAATAGGATCCATACCCTGTTGAAGTTGTTGAGAGCCCTGTGCCATCACAGGGCTCTCCTCTCTAAACTTCCAACATACGGGTTCCCTGAGAAATTGTGTGCGTGGGTCGCAAGCTTTCTTTCTGGGCGTAGCATCAAAGTCGTAGTTGACGGATCATGCTCTGACCTGAAGCCCGTGAATGCTGGAGTCCCGCTTCGAAAAAGCTGGGTGTACTCAATAGAGCGGGACAGTATTTCACGCCGACCCATCGCTTACAGCTTTACAAAGTACAGGTCAGACCTCATATGGAATACTGTTCCCATCTTTGGGTTGGAGCGCCCCAGTACCAACTCCTACCATTTGACCGCATTCTACGCTGAGCTACTCGAATTGTCGACGACGTGGTAACCTCTGGTCGACTCGATCCACTGGCCCTTCGGAGAGACGTTGCGTCTCTCTGTATATTTTATCGCCTTTATCAAGGGGAGTGCTCAGAGGAATGGTTCGTGCCGCTGATTTCCTTCACAGCACTACACGCAATCGACTGTATTTCCGTTCACACCATCTTGATGGATGGTGATCTACTACTGTGCGTTTCTCACATAATTTTTTACCACGAACTACAGTGCTTTGGAACCAGCTGCCAGTGGCGGTATTTTCAAACCATTACGACTTAGGGATCTTCAAGAAACGAGCCTATTCCGTCCTTAAAGGCCGGCAACGCATTCGCGATTCCTTCGGTTTTGCGGGTGTCCATGGGCGGCGGTGATTGCTTCCCATCAGGTGACCCGCCTGCTCGTTTGCCTCTTAATATATAAAAAAAAAACAAAAAAAATACAAATTCAACACTGACCCTCTGAACATAATATCTACTGACAGACACGTGTTTGTGTTTAATAAAATAGGTAACATTACTGACTAGATAGCATTTTGACAAAAAGGAAAAGTTCTCACTCAAGATTTAATCTTGTACCAGAGTAAAAGAAACAGTCACAGTAAAAATCGGAATATTTTATAAACTCCCTCCAAGTTCCCGGCGCAAGGTGAGATAGCGGAGTTCCGATTTACTTTATTTTTTTCCTTTTGAACAAATAGCTGAACGAACTTTTGTGTAAGGAGTAAAAGTACAATTGAAACTTATCGCTTTCATTGTTATCTGTTCAAGAAATAAAATACATATTTCCTGTTGTCCCTATTGAGTTGAGAAGTCAGTTAACCTATAAATTAATGTGAGCCGCTATTGAACTGTTGTTTTTCATACATGATTAGTTTCAATATGTATAGTTCCTATATGTGGAGATTTGTAAATGGCATTGGTTAACTCACATTGTCTAGTAATAGTTAATATGTGACTGTGTAAATCTTCCAACAAGCAAATAAATAAATAAATAATATAAAAAAGTCTTTTAAAATCATCTGTGTTTCTGTTGAGTCAAATATTCAATAGAACACAATTCATTGAAGAAAAGATCCCAAACAGAATCGGTAAGCGACATGGCAGTGTCTGAAAGCCCGCGCGGGCGCTCCAGGCGACTGCAGCTGTTGGCAGGAACCGAGGATGTACAGTGGAACCCTACTATGGGGGTAGCAAGCTCGATCCACTTCACCTTACACACACTATGTGTATATTCATATGTTTCATTAAAGAGAGCTTGACTTTTATCTCACCTCAATAGTAAGTAATGTTGCTGTAAACGCACTTCATTTACAATCCTCAATTCAGTTCAATCTAACTAAATTGTTAAACCAATTTGAACATGCTATCTCCACTTAGTACGAATATATGAAATATGAATATTATGTTATATCAAAATTAGTAGTTTTTTTTGGAAAGAGTTTACTGATTTCCTCAAACGCCATTTTCAACGTCACCTTAGATTGATATTACGAGTAGTACTAAGTCATCTTTTAAACATAACAACATGTTGAAAACATTTCATCTTTCTTATGCGTTCTCACAACTCTCGCCGCAAATAGAAACAAGTTTTCCAAAAGTAGTTTTCCATTTCAATTTCGTACATCCTTTCACAAGCATTACAGAAAACGTCAAGTCGACATACCGACAACCGGCCGCACATCTGATGATTCACATCACAATGCATATAATATCGTTTTCAGACAAATATTCAGCCCGCGACGAGACGTCTCTATTCTAGGAATATAAACCTGCATGAATGCCTCATGTTGAACGTTGCAATGTGTTCGAATAAGAAGCATTTTTATGTGCCTAAAAACATAGATGGGTTTGCTTATAAAAAATTTCATCAAATATGCAAGGTGAAATACGTATTTCGTTTAGCATGTATTGTTAAACATATTCTATTTTCAATTAACAGTTGTATCCAATTAGTTTAATGAAAAGACAATTGGAAATAATAGTAGGTATTACAACGACCTACACGAAATATACCAAGTTAAAAATATATATTTATCATCACTATAATATCAATATGCTGACCTACTTACAGTCCGAAAATTGTATGTATTGAATGTAGTGGTTAAAGTACATAGATCTATTGGATTTGATCCCGCATTAACTAACAGACGAAGAAAACATGCAGTAGCCTATTCGAAACCTACAAAAACAGTATTTGCTAGTCGACAATATAACAGCCGATCTTCACAGCTATATAATTTAATAAACAGCAAGTTATGTATCTATCCGCTGAATCTTTACGAATGTAAAAATGTAGTACATGACTGGCTAAAACAATTACCATATAAAGACACTGAATGTCTTATGGAAGTTATATCATAGATAATAAATAAATAATAAATAAATAATTAAATATATACATCAATTTCTATACATATAATATATATATGAGCATTGATACACCACACAAACACACACACACACACACACACACACACACACACACACACACACACACACACACACACACACACACACACACACACACACACACACACACACACACACACACACACACACACACACACACACACACACGTAAATTTTTTAATAGTAACCTGTAAAATTGTAAACTCAATCGTTTTTGTATGTTATTTTAGGAAGAGCGGACACTCCTGAAACAAGTTTTTTATAAAACTCAAAAGGAGTGTTCCTATAAATATTATAATATGTTGATTGAGAAACTGAAATAAATACATTTTTATTTTATTTTTATTTATTATTTTTACTATAATTTGAATTTCTCACACGAGTAGTAAGTACGGATGTTTTCTAAATGTAAATGAAAGTTATAAATTTAATAAAAGAAATCACCTCAGTGACTACGGTCGTAATGTGAAAACAAAATAACACAATGTAAGCTATCCAGTCAAATGTGTACAAACTTTGATTACCTACACGTCGTCACAAGCCAACATTACTTATGCATTGTCCTGCGTCACTTGTGTTCCAATGCGTAGGGTATAAATCAATGAACATGTAATGAACACATCGGCCATAGGGGCAAAGGACTTAGGTTTTAGGGTCGGTAACGCGGTTTAACCCGCAGAAGTTCTCAATTACCATCCGGTACACCGCAAGTATGTGACCAACTCAGTCAAATCGGTCAGCTCATAAAGATGCGAACAAACTAATTAAATGTTGTTGCATTACAGTTTCTTCTCGCATCGCATCGCATTCTGTTTATAAAATACAACATTGTGAATGAAGTGTTTTGTATTATCATTATAATCCGTACATTCAACAACACTTAAAGTTGTAACGTTTTCGTTCTGTCGTAGGTAGTGTAATATCACGACAGTTTCTTCGAAAATATCAAACGGCGCTTTCCGAGGCTGCCACATTGCTTTCCTTCCGCGTCACTTTGTTCCGGGGCAGGGTTGAAATTGGACAAAACATTCCCATTACAGCACCGTCCCTGGATAAACTCGTTCCTAAATGTAATGGCCGCCCAGGGACCCTCTGACGTCACGGCTGCACTTATGTAACAGCAACGTTCAAAGTGGATAATAACTTTTACTAAAACTAAACTAGTGCTTATATATATTTCCTCGTCGCAACGGACCGGCGAATCGCCGTGGATTTCGCACAAACATATTTAAAAAAAACAAGGAGTAAGAGAGTAGATTGATCGAAATCCTATAGTCTACACGACCGGATACACGGGATATATAAAGTTTGTTTACTATGGATGATTGTAGGTAGATGCCTGAGCAGGAGAACAATAATTGGACAATGACTCGACAAGTAATTTATCAAAACATAATCAATATAGCTGCAGCTGAATTGAACACAAATAGAGCTGATTAGGTTTGTAAAGATTAGAATGAAATGTCTATACCTTTTATAAGTATGTCGTAAAGTGAACATTATAGGTACGTAAATAGTGAAAATAGCTGTTTAACAAAAGAATACTTATTGTTTTCTAAAGTTTACGCGAACACTACACATTGAAATGAAACAACTTTTACGGATCTACTCGCGTTTATTTTACACAGTCTCCCTGTGGCCACGGGTGCAGGGTTTGCAGGGTGCAAAGGGTTCGAAACGTCAGGATAAACATTAAATAAGTAATGTGTAAAATAAACGCGAGTAGATCCGTAAAAGTTGTTTCATTTCAAAAGAATACTTGTATTGGTTCGATTCAATCCTGTGATCTTACGTAATCTGAGAAAGGATTAGTAGAGATAGAATATACAAGTCTTGGTAGCTTAGTATATATTTTATCTGATAGTATGAGGTACACCTTTCCGTAATGATGACGTAGTGGAACGAGCGAGAAACGAAGTTTTTATTTAGCTGAATACTACTTGAGTTACAGACGCGGAATGCCCGGAAATTCTTTAAAAGGAAACTTGAGTTGTATTTTCCAGTTTAGTTTCCAAGAACTCTAGGATCCGAATCCCTCAAACCTATGCAGTTTCCGCGAGCCGGCTTCAAAGCCGGACTCAAAACAAACATTCTTTTTTGCGATTTATAACTGATTGCATTTTTTGTTATATTTACAGCAATTCAAAAGTAAAGCTCCAATAATTTTATTTGAAACTGAATAAATATTTTTCATTTGATTGGTTGAATATTGATTTAAGTTTCAATATTTGCTGAAGTGTTCACTAGTCTCTTTGAATGGTATTTAGTACTATTTACATATTATTATAAAGAATCGTACAACCATGAACCTATTGATCATCTGTAACTGAAAGTTTTAAGGCATATGGCGATGGTCGATGGAAGTCTGTTGGATCATGTTTGAGGAGCTCAATGGCGCAGTGGATAATTAACCCGGTCTGCGGGTGTTGAGGTTAAGCAATTATCGCAAAGGCCGGTCATCGGATGGGTGACCAAAAATGTATCATATCGAGCTCTTCCGTGCTTCGGAAGGCACGTAAAGCCGTTGGTCCCGTCCGCATTAGCAGTTAACAACCACCGCACTGCACTGGGCCCGCGTGGTGGTTTATGGCCTGTTCTCCCTATCCATCCATAGGGAAGGCTCGTGCCCCAGCGTGGATACATAAAAATGAGCTGATGATGATGATGATGATCATGCTCATAAGAGTGTGCCTCAAACGGCATTTCCAGCGTAACCGGACAAGGCTTGTAAAACGAAACACCGTCTGAGGTTTTCTAGAGGAAATGGCATCAGGGTGTTATTTGCATTATTAATGACGTACAAATTATTACAAGAAATTACACTGTCGCATTAGGTTAGTGGCTGTCGTACGTTTGTTAAAAAATAACAAAGCTCAGTCTAGCAGTAGACTGATACAGGTTGAGCAGCGAGTGAACGAGTAAGATGTCGGAGAACCTCTTCTTGTTGTTGCACATTAGAAGTAGAACTCACCAAGTTTATCCTGCAGCAGGGTCTTGGTGTCGCAGAGCACGAGGCACAGGAGGAGGAAGAGCGCGGCGCGCGGCGCCATGGCGGGCGGGCGGTGACGTCACGGGGGGTGACGTCACGAGCGGGCGGCGGGACGGGGCGCCGCGCGGCCTCGCTCTCCCCGCCGACCCATCATAGGCTACACCTGTGGGAGAGACCACATGTTAGTACAATCATTTCATGTCCCCACTGCTGGGGCATGAGCCTTCCCTGTTGGTGGATAGGGAGAGTTAGTACAAGCCGTTTTTTAATCTTCAGCACAGACTAAAATTTTCGTTTTCTGTTTTTCCTGGTGGTAGTATTCCACTCAGAATCCGGCTGGGTTTTGAGCGGTGATATCTTTATATGCTAGTATAATTCTTCAACGTGTGTATGTTACTGAGCTCGTGTTAAACGGTTGGAACAATATTGACGAAATTTTTGTGTGGGTTTGAGTGGCTCTTTGGATGTTTTCGATTCATAGTTGGACCCGGTAGGTGGCGCTGCCATAGAGGACCATCATGGAGACCAATCAACGGGTGTTCTCAAGCGGACGAGGTCGCAAGTCGACCACTACTGCTTTAAGTATATAAAAATCTATTGCTATATGTGTGACGGAGCATCACTTGAGAACGGCTCGACCGATTTGGCTGATTTCTTTTTGTTGTATTCTTAATTATCAGAAGAAAGTAAACTGATATGAAAGACAAAAACATTGAATTATGCCTTGAGTTGGTAAAACATCACGATATACGGGTGTTACGCGGGTCCGCGCCTACTCGAAGAATCGAAGACTCGAAGAATAATATCAGATGTTTTACTACTAATTCAGTGTCATTTGTACAGTCAGGAAAACTGATATTTTAATTCTAAATAATTTAATAGACATAGAATATTATGATATATAATTTTTATCGTAGTCAGTGATTTCGTTTCAAAAATGTAGCTTTATAAAGATTAGAATAGTTATCATATTATTATTTCTGTCGTATAAATATATCACTTCAAGTAATTGTATAGCCACCAAGTTGTATATCTATGTACATAGAGGGACATCCTCGTTGAAACCAGAAGATAAGTTTAATTACATCATAATCCCGCCGCGCACTATAACGAGCGGCGAGGGTTTTAAAGTCAATAAAAGTCGTACAATGTGATGTAGCTTTATCAACAGGGACGGCGGAGGTGCAGACCGACCATTTTGACATTTGTTATACTTAACAGTTGGTACTTTTTGTTATAAATTTGTTTGTGCACTTGTCAGTCTGTTCTTGTCATTGTTTACAATGCAGGTATAAAATAAATACGTTTTTTTATGTCTTTATATTGCACTTTCTTTTGTTATAATAATACATCCCGATCCGCTTCCATATATTCAAGACACAGAAGATGTCAGTACAATTTCATGCAAGAGGTTTCAATTGTCGGGTCTAGAGAGTTTATTTCTCGCAAGAATCACAAATTCACAAATTTCATTATTATTAATGGAAGGTAAGACGAATGACTCTGCTCTGCTGTAAGCATAAGCTGAGTCCAGATTAGAGGACAACTAGTGAAGCAGGATTGTGGCGCACTAACATCCTCACCTACCCGCAAGTTACTTGTTAACACTTCGTTATAGGAACCTCTTATTGTAGGAAGGAGGAAGTATGTGGGCAGGGGGAATTCCATGTTTTGGTGGTATTTACTAACATACCTACGACTGACATGGTAGAGGTACCTATGCAAGTTAAGGCTTGTCTACAACATATATCTTTGCTACAATATCAAGGATATGCAAGGATTAAGCTTTAGCTTATAGGTACCTATCTATGTGCCGTAAAAATTAAGGTAACAGGGCAAAACATAATGTATAACAAAATCATTTAACACAGAACAGATCAAACTTAAAGAAAATATTTATAGATCTTACGGGTAAGCACAGTGCCTACATGTCATGATAAAGGCCGATGGTGGAAGCGTTCTTCACCCGGAATCCTCAACTACTGAAGCACTGGCTATCTTATCTCTAGCTGCCTGAACACGGACGCCGACAAACAAGTACTAACACCAACCAAACCGAGTACACAAACATGTACCCGCTGGAAATCGAACCCGGGACCTCTGGGTCTAAGCCGGTAGCCTTAACCACTAGACCACAGTGGCGGTTAAATAATGTAATAAATAAATAATAAATATAAATAATTTTCCTACACTCACACCAATTATCTAGCCCAAGAGAAGCTTCGTTATGAAACTCGTTTTATGGTTACTAGACAACGGATAAACATACTTAAAATATTTAAATACATACTTATTATTTAATATACATAGAAAACACCCAGACCCGAGACAATTCGGAATAATTTCTAAATTGACCCAACCGGGGTTCGAACCCGGGACCTCAGAGATGGCGACACCATGAAAACCGGTGTACAAACCACTCGACCAAGGAGGTCGTCAAATGTGAAGCTAGTTCATAAAAAATAATTGATCATTCTCCACCCGATTGCAGAATTATGCTAGATTTCGTTGGGGGCAGGGCTTGTTTGTAGGGCCACTGTTATATGTGCCTAAGTCTATCGCTATCACAATAATGCCAGTAGCATTGTTGTGTTCCGACAGTAAAAGGTAATGTAGCGAGTTCCCAGTAGTTGGGAATTCCAGGTAAACATGCTTCCGCCTTCGGCTATAATCGTCAGTTACCATCAGATTAGATAAAAGCCAATCGTTTCCTTATGTGAAATATAAAAAGATTAATCGGTTTAAGCGCCATAATCTTAAATATAAAACAAGTTGTAAATTTGTAAAATTATCCATTAAGCTTTTTTCCGGTTAGGATAATCTTTGATATTAATTATTATGAATTAGGATTTAGATAATTATGGTTTTTTGCATTTTCCTTCTCTTGCTATTAATTTTGAGATTCTCTTATTTCTTGGTCACAGATGTACTTTCAACATTGGCATAATAATCTCTTTATTATTACGCGCATTATTTGCTTTAAGTACGTAGGTTTAAATTTAAAACAAAATTTTAAATTGAACGACTTTAAGCAAATATTATTGTTATTCATAAAACAGAACTTTTAGAATTATGTTGAAACTGGCGCACCCACTTGCACGTTCCCACAAAAGCAGGAATCCATTCTTAAAAGCGCAAAACTCAGAAATAAAACTGTGATATTCAACTCCCTTGGTAAATAAACTTGGCGAATTAAGTTACTCGCTAACTTCTCGCCTAATCTTTGGAGGCATCTGCTGTAACCAAAGTGAGGGTTATGAATAAACTATCAGGGGGAAGGCGCGGCGGACGGAGGCGCTGGCGCTGGCAAGGAGCCGCGTGCTTTCAAAAAGGAATTAACCCGCGGACAGTGGCACACGACAGATTTTATTACCGCCATGAATAAATTCAGGCGGGACATGGCGCTCCTCGTAAATTATAACGCCACGCCGCCGCCGGGACCTGCGCTAGCCTGACAAGTGTAGCGTGCGTTATTACTTGCCAAATCTCATATATGTCTCTATAAGTGAAAATTTTATAACGATATAAATGAAATACTTTTTACAGATAAACTTTCGTTTTAGTTTACTCTGAAGGTAAAGGGTTTAAATCGTCCGTTAGGAATTCGTCACGAGTATACAAAGAATTTGCTTCGATTATTTATATACTCGTATTCTCTAAATAACAAAAAGTTACAAGAACTTTATGTAAATATATCGTTACATTAACTGGGTAGTAATGCAAACAAGAGTAACGGATGACGGAATCAGTTCTCTTGAGTAATGGTTTGGAACAATGTGTGTTTACTTGGTTCTCAAACACGTTCTCCTGAATTTTCATTCAGACCTGCTAGGTAAGCCTTTCAATATTGGCTGACGAAATCTTTCTTGGTCGTTAATATATCTTTAAGACTGTATTAAATGAGATTCTATTTTACTTACTAAAATTTACTCTCGCGTTTTACAAGCCTTTAACGCATTTAGAAAATGTATTATATAAAAGCTGGATATTCATTGTAACAAAAACGTTAGGTTTTATATATATCGGCAATAATGATCTCTATTATTATATTTGATCTGCAACCTTAAACATGATATTTTGCGTAACGAATCAAGAAAGACTATGACGGTTTATCGACTAGGTAATTTAAAAAATACTTCTATTAGTCAAATAATAATAAAATATGAAATTAAATGATTACAGGCAACAATAAACAAGAAAATGCAATAAAATAATGTTCATAACATTATAGCAGTGCATCCGTCGAGCCCGCTGATCCGTAAAGCGCCGCCGGGCGCCCGGGCGCTCCACATCAATTAGGGCGGCCAAGGTCCGCCTGGGCACTGTCACGCGACAGGTTTATTGCCTACGTGAATAAATTCCCCGGGAATTCCTTTGACCTCGTAAATTATACGCGCTAGACCTCTTACGCTGCTGCAATTGAAGAAGGCACGGCTTGTTTACGGACATATTTATATTTTTTAATAAATATCTTTTAGAATTAAACAATGAGACAGATAAAGTAAAAACTAATATGTGAGTTTTTGATATTTGAGACAGTGTAAACTTAAAGCGTGATGAAGGTGATTGTATGGTATACGTCCAAAAAATAATTGTAGTTGTAGGTAAATAATTAAACGTTTATTGCGTGTTCACTTGTTGTGTATATTCGTAAAAGGACAAGATAGACCGGTGGGGCCGCGCATTGGAATACGTAGCCATCGCAGCTACGACAATCGCTACGTCGATGCTACGACTACGAATGAGCTGCTGACTCAACGCAATATTACTACAGTGTCATAGCATGTATTCGTGATATATGTATGTTCTTTTACAGACATATCGTTGTCCTATGATAGGATAAATATTACTTTATGTATCAAGCTTAATGAGCTCGATTAAATGTTAGTCTACCAATTTTAGTAGCCAAAGTTCGTTAACAAATAAACCATCCGAACGCAAGCATACGGCAAATTTTATCACACCCATGAATAAGTCCATCGGGTGGTCCACAGTCGTAAATTATAGCGGCACTTTGAGAACGGACCGCCTCCGTCGCCGTGCCGCTGCGCGACGTCGCAAACATTATCTTAGCGCGGCGCGCAATGAATACGCTGTTAAATTGAGCTAACGATTTAAGGATGATGTATTATGGGGCAGTTTCGGCCGTTTACATGATAAAGGCTTTGCAAGAGCGTTGTTAATGTTCGCAAACTGGTTCTTATCCGAGCCCCTGTGAGAGACATGTTATTGATTTTCAAGAACAATTACAGTATGAGTTAATTGTTGATTAAATATATTTATAGAATGATACAATAATGTGTAAATGTGGCGAACAATAGCAGAACAGGAAAATGAAAAGCGGTTTCAATTTAATATTTTGCGTTCTTATAAGCCCTCGTTTCAAACGTGAACTTATTTTGTACGTTTTCTAATTTGTTTTTGTTAGTAAATAATATAATTTATAGCGACTCTTACATAAAAGCCTTGCTTTATAAACAGGCATGCCTCATACTTAACAAACAATTGTAAAAAAGTAATTAACTGGAAAGACGGCAGGATAACGATAAAAAACGTATCAACGAGAATAAGCATAGTCTTCCCTCTTAACAGCCTATTACAATTACATGGAATAGCTTGCCTTAGAGAATTCCAGCTAAATCATTAACAAGCTTTGCGAAATATTTTTCATTAAGCACACCTCAAGCGCCCCATTTAACGCAGTAACTTTAATATATTTTAACGAGGGCATTTCATGCTTATTAAAAACTTCGGCATTCTGCGAAGTGGGTTAGCGGGTTCCGCGACGCGCAACGCTGGAGCACTGACTCCGCTGTTTTATTGCGCGCTGCACAGTTGCACGGTTGCACAGTTGCACGCCACTCCCTGGCAGGCAGAGATGAAGGGCAAAACAGTGCATGAGTGTTGTCACAAACATTATGGATAACTGCGGCTTGACGGAAATGGACGTCCATGACATGGTGTACCTTATGAAGAAGGAAAGGTTAGAGAAAATAAGGAGAACAATTTGGCAGCACTGAATAGCAGTAGGAGCAACTCACCCTCTAAATTAGAATTGAAAAAATAATAATATATAGACAACTTACATAGGTTGGATGGAAAGAAAGATTTTCTGACCTTTAAAGTAATATCAAATACAATGAAGATTTATATAAGAGAAATAATCCTCTAATGTAAGACTTGCTCAAAAATATACAATAAAACAATCTCTGGTCTTACTGGCCGACTATTTACCTTCTATACAAAAGGAACGCTCATTTCATAATAATATTACAAGCTTCTTTGATGTGGGAATAAAGCAATTTATACCATATAAAAGATAATAAGGACACTTTTTGGATATTTTTTATTTAGTATTAAAACATCAATTTGTATAATAAATCAATTGGAATGGTTTTGTTCGCGGACTAATCCCAGCGCCTCCCAGGTGCACGCTGCTTTTATTGCGCGTATTTCATAATGTGACCGGGTACATGGAGAAGTGACTGATGTTCACGTCCAGACAGGTATGTTCCGTTTAAAGCGGTGGTTTTAAAAATAGAATGTTGGAATGAAACACTTGATAGAGGTAGACTCGTGTTTCTATTGTAGTGAAAAAACTAAATTAATCCTACTAGGTAAAATCAGTTGACAAAGCTTTCGTAGATATTTTTGTTGTTGTATTGATAATGTGTCAAGTCTATTTATTTCTACACAAATTAACAAACATAGTTTACAAGGGCGATGAAAAGCAATCTGTCATCACTGACGATAAAGGTCTAGCTTGAATAATAGACATGGCCACTTATTTACACGTCACGCGTCATTTAAAACAAAATTTAGCTGCTACCTGCATAAGTGTATAATACATAATTTACCTACACAATGAAATCTATAGTACGCTGAAAACACAAAACAGGGCATGCGTCAAATTAGAACGCGGAACTATAACAACACAACAGCAATGAACCTCTTACTAATTCAGCAAATTCATCGATTCACGTAATTTACAGAACTAGGCATTTCATCTGGCGGGCGGCCGGACTGTTCGTTTGAAATTTCATTAGTCAGCCAATGGTCGCCCGGCACCGCGCCGCTATGCATTTCGGTTTCCAAGCAAGCCTGAAACAACGTTTGCTGCTAACTAGCGCGCCACGAAGGTGAGTAATGGCTGGTCCAGGTTCCACGTCATTAGCCCGAACAAACTCAAGTTAGGCTGCCATTGGTTGCCATTCCCGATGGCTCTAAACATAAATTCCTACTACCGTCAAACATTTTTTATTATTCCGCAACGAGAACCGCTTGGCCTTAAGGCGACGCACCGCTAAACAATAAATCTCATACGTTTTGATACGAGCGTTTGCCCCGTACCATAAGAAAAACTGTTTTTTTCCTTCAAATCAAAAATACAAATTATTTAAAAAAAATTGAACTACAATATTGAAGTGTGTGTTAAGACTAATCTACTATGAAAATTTTGATGCTTAAATCGGTCTGGTTAGCCTGTAAAATGCAATTCTATGTTTTAATAGAGGTTACTTTGATATGTTTTTCTCTGTTATAAAAGTTGACAAATCGTGTTTCTGCAACTAGCAAAATGAAGTCAATTAAATGAAAAATCATGTCATCAAATATCACTTTCATATTGTTTTGTAATTGCTGGGAAAAATCAAGATCCCCGCCACGTAAAATTTCCAATGCGTCGCCTTAATTTTACCTATTGGTTAGCGAAGTAAGGCCGCCGCGAAAGTGCGTCTCTCCAGGAATCCTCAACACGTTACTTTTAGAAACAATAACCTAATTATTATTTAATAATAATTGAATTCCGTAATTTATTTTACTTAGTAAACCTTCCTATATATTGTAATATTGGACCATGCTAGCCTGAATGGGGGTTGATGGGTGTCAACGACTGCGATCTTAGAACATCAACCGGTATTCCGAAGGATGGAGGAGCCGGTCATTGATATAATAACTATTTTCTTTTCTTCCACTCCAAATTTTTTTTAAGTACTTAGGTACCTACTACGATTATTTTTCAATATTATCGTTTTTATACGATCCGTATTAAGCTATGAAACAAAACCAATTCGAAACAATATGAAATTATGAACATTAGGCGCCATTATCTGATAGCATCGCGGAATGCTTGTTGTAGATTCTATCGGTGTAATGGACTCCACGCAGGACATATTTTAGTTCGTTAAGAAATTATCGCTTAAAGTATTTTTATTAGATTGATATTACACACAGCATTGTTCGATTGTGCTAAATCATGTTCTTGAAAGTACTAAATCTTAATTTTTTACACTGAATACATATTTTTCAGTTATCTAGTTAGTAATGTTATTGTTTAATCTTAAATTTTGTTCTATTTTTTTTGAGAGAGATTGCTAAATGCCTCAAACGGCATTTTCAGCGTCACCTATTTTTATGTGTATGTGTGGAAGTACCAAATAAACTTTTTATCTATTTTTTGATATGTAACATATTTCCGCTCGCTTTCTATAGCAGTTAGCTTTCCTGTTACAGTAACAGTGTAACAGGAAAACTGGGAAGCGCGCAAGCGCGCTTTTTTATAAGTTCAGTAATCGATATTATGAACATGACATATTATTATTTTATGTGACATATTGTGTCATTTGACTATCAAAGGTCATTTTGATATGTCAAATGTCTTGTAATGAGTATTTACTGCATTCTCTTTATGATTTGTAAAAATATACGTCATTGTTAATTCTTCTATTTTCTATTGTAGTTCTGATTTCAAAAGGCGAGATATCAAATGTTACACATCTTATGCGACTACTGTAAGGTTCGTTCGTTTTTGATGTGTAACATCTTTCCGCTCGCCTCCTATATATACAATTTGTGGGACTGATTTCGTAGAAAAGGGATGGAAGTAGGGTCGCAACATTGTGATCCTGTAACTGTTACGTGTTAGTCGGGGAAGCCACCAGTGATCGAAACTTTAAGCCCAATGTCCGTTGTAGGTCGTAATATTTGTGGGAGTGATTTCATAGAAATGTTATCGTAACGGTAACAGGATAACAGTGTGACATGTCTTCTTATAAGTATTTACTGCATTCTTTTAATGATTTGTAAATCTATATTCTATTTTCTATTAAATAATTTTTTAAATAATATTGATTTCAACCAATTGAAAAAAATTATTCGTGTGTAATAAAAAAAAATCGTTGATTTACAAATCCCCACATATAGAATTTACCTATCTATCAATTATTTTATTACCCTATGCATAGTCCTTGGTAGCAAGCAATAATGTTTTTATTACCTTACTATAAGAAATTGTAGATATCTAATTCTAAATCATCTACGTAAATTTTTTGGGGTTCAGTGAAATTTCAAAAAATATACTAGACCAATTCCTAATAAACTTAATTGTGCGAACTCGAGAGATAAATTATTTTAATCAAAAGAAGGATTACACGAATCGCCTGCGTGGCTTGCGATAGTTACAATATTTTTAAGGTCTATTAAAAAAGAATAATGCTGGTCTTACAGAGTAGTGCGATCGTGTTTGATTTCATGAGTGATGGGACCCTGTTTACAAGCAAACTTATATTATCGTCGTTGATAATGCAATATCGCGAGACAACAGTGGTTAATAACTAGTCTGTCCAAACGCCATATTATGGTACGTAACAATTGATTTAACCATTGTTATACGTTATGGACAGTGAACCTGATATTACAAATGTCACACGAAACGTAAACGCATATAAAATGGATGCATTTCAGTCTGAACTTTTCGTTTCTTTTTACCCCTACTAGCAAAATGTTTCAGTAGTAGGTAAGTACTTTTTTCATTGTTATAGCATTTTTCACGAAGTCAAAGGGAATGCCCGAGTAATTAAATAGCCTTTCATGACTTAACTTAGGCACGTGAGCAAGTAAAACCATATTGGAATAAACATTAGTAAGCACTGCCAGTCTGTAATTACGGCTGACGCAGTAACATTTTAATCAAAACACTAAAGTACTGGTTTTAAATAGTATTTTAAGAACACGAAGCTTGGTCAAAGTACGAGTATAGAGCAATTTTTTTTTCAACACTTCTGCTAGGTTGAGCCACGTATACAGAAAGAAGTAAAGTGGAAAGGAAGAATTTACATCTTCCAGAGATAAGTTCACCTTTTTATATTATTTTTTGCGTAACGTGTGTTTTCTATGTAAGTAAAGAATTAAATATAATAACGAATTCAATAAGTTTGTAGAAATAGAAATAGAAATAGAAATAGAAATATATTTATTTGCATAAGAGACACGGTATACAATATTGTTAAATTATATACATACTAGTAAGGTACATGCGTGTTCTACCGAAACGTCGGCATACAAAATTTGTTCACATTAATTAGGTACTAATCCATCCAGAACAGCCCAAAAAAACAATTAAAATTAAAATTAACAATACCAAAAAATAATTAACAAAAACCAAATTAAAATAATAAATTATACATTACAATAAAATAGTAAAGAATATTCCACATAATAATTATATTAATCATTCATTAGGCAAATTACTAGGTACTCATTTATTAATTATATTGCATGTTATGTTATCTGTGTTATAAATTATTGCATTTCGAAATATTCTTTTAAATTATAATAACATTTTTCAACTCGCCATTTCTCTAGTTTACGTAAAAATAGTGGTGTCGGTAACTGTCTTATTTCAAATGGCATTTTGTTATAAACTCTTATGGGCATGATAAAGCAATTATTATTACGTAGAGCACTTTTACAAGCAGGTACATCTAATTTACATGGATCCCTCGGACGTAATCGTTCATTTTGAGGGCTTGTTTTAAAAATTTTCATGTTTTTTCTTATAAAATTTCCTATTTCAAGTATATACAATGATGTAACAGTTAGAAGCTTATAGTAGTTTATGCAACTGTCATATAATGAAGGGTATTAAAACACGAGTGTGAGTTTATGAAACGAGCGCAGCGAGTTTCATAATAGTAACGAGTGTTTTAATACCCGTGTTATATGCAGTTGCATACACTACTTTATCTTCACTAATGCAATTAGTCAAACAACAAGAGTAAAAGCTGACAATAGTTTATTTATAATAATTGTTCAAATTTCCGCCATTAAAATCTAACCAATGAGAGCGCAGCTGCGCGCTCAGGGCCAATCAGGAGCGAGCGCGCGCTGTTCTTTTTTTATTTAACTGGCACAAGATCTTACCAAAGAGTTTTGTGTATATAAGTTTAGTAGTTTCGACGAAGTTTTCACGTATAACCCAACTGTTTTCAAAAGCCAGCCTAATGTCAAAATTTTATACAACTTGTATGAGGATTTTGACATAAGGCTCGCCAGGTTAATTGGTCGCGTTTTATTGATGTTATAATGAGATTTTACGATATCGATGTGGATATTATACCATCATGTGAAATTGCTTAAATTGAGTGTTTTGTTGTCTGCGCTATAACAGTAGTAATTATAAGTCAAGTATTGGAAACATAAGTAGAATGTTACAACATTAGTGTAGATAATTTTTTTTAAACAACGGTTTACAACTTTCGCGAGAGCCAACCCCGCTCATAGCACGCACACATTTTTTTTGAACTAGAAACACTTTGCTAATGTCAGTGGAATTTCCCCACAAGATAATACCATATCTTAATAATGACGATACATAACCGTGGTATGCTAGAAGAGCAGTTTTTTCATTAGCTGAATTTTTAAGGCGATAAAGGGCGAACACAAATCGACTCAACCTGTTACAAATATATTCTACGTGAGACTTCCAGTTGCAATGACGGTCCACAATAAAGCCCAAAAATTTTGCTTCATTAACTTCATTCAATACCTGTCCTTGGCAATGTAAATTTAGATCATAACTTTTTGATTTATAGTTTAAGAATTGAATATAATTAGATTTTGTAGCATTAATTAAAAGATTATTATTCTGTAACCAATTATTTATATTTTGAATTGCTTCATTTATAATAGCCTCATAAGGCATTGTTTTATTGTGATATGGCACAACTAAGGAAATGTCATCAGCAAAAAGGATAGTATCGAACTGAGTGGATCTCGGCAAGTCATTAATATATAAAAGGAAGAGCAACGGTCCCAGGACACTACCTTGAGGAACTCCTGATCTGTTAGACAGAAATGAAGATCTGTACTCAATAGCCTCATTGTTTACGTCAAGTTTCGTTACTTGTACACATTGCTTTCTGTCGGCAAGGTAACTTTTTATCCAGTCAAGCGCAAGTCCCCTAATACCGTATCTTTCACATTTAATAAGGAGGTTTTTGTGGTTAACAAGATGTGGTGTAAATATTTTAATACGTAAATGTTAGACGTAAACATTATATTACTAGAAAACCACTTGCATAAAACAATTGAAAGTAACAACAATTTAGCATCCAAATATTACTAAGGCTTTTGATATGTATTTTGCTTGATAGATACTTATCATTTGCATACAAAAAATGGAAATTGTTTGTAAAACTTTTTATAATGGTAAAATAATTCATTTTGAAGGTCTTATTTATAACTGTATCTACAGCCATTTAATATTTTTAAAGCCAAGTAAAATATGACAACCAATATTCATTTGTTTCATCTTCCAATTTATGATGTCCAAGTTATATTGCACTTACATTTATTTATACTCGTAACAGTATGACGCGTTTTGTTGTAGGCAACTTTACCTAGACACTTGTTGTGAGTATTTAAATACCGTGTAATAAACTACATAGGTACATAAAAGCAATAAAGACTTTATTAATTACTAGCGGCCCGGCCGGGACGGCTTCGCACGGGAGGACATTTCTTTTTTAATATAGCCTATGTTACTCAGCGCTAATGTAGCGTTCTAATGAGGAAAGAATTTTTTAAATCAGTCCAGTAGTTTTTGAGTTTATTCGTTGCAAACATACAAAAATACAAAGCTTTCCCATCTACAATATTAGAAATAGAAATAGAAATAGAAAAAATCTTTATTTTTTTCTTCTTTATCTTTATCTTTATTAGTATGATACAATATTCTTACTAGAGAGTATGTAGGGCGGTGACCACGTGGACGTGCAGGAATGCCCACGTGCAGAAATGTTCTATCCGTGCAATCTATACTACACGTGCCACGGGCCGGCACAAAGTTAACTGAACACAGCTTTTTGGTGCAATACGCCGTAAGACTTACATTCACCTGGGTCTTCGCCAAACACTATACAACCACAAAGCACACAGATCTATTCACTAAAGTATATAATAAACAAACAGGTGGTAATCGACGCAGCGAAGCCGTGCGTGTTGTGCACAAAGTTAACAGTCATTTGCGAATGGTAAATTTATTTTTACTACCGCTTGCGACTTGGTCCATGTAAATTTCGTGAAAATCGTGAATTCGCGAAGGAACGAGATGTTTACCCGGTTGTTTTATACTGAACCGAAAACCGAGCATTCGGAAATAGAACGAGACCACCGTAGCACATGGACGCTTTTTTAAATCCTTTACGGGTAAGCTTTTGGGCTTCATCTCACCTGATGTTGTGATGATAAGGCAGGTGGAAGAGCACTTCACACGTAAACCTAAACTGAGGCACTGGCTAATGGCTATCTTGATGATGGTGGTAGCAAGCCAGCCGGACAAACAAACCCTGCTAAAATTCAAAATTCAAAATTCAAAATCATTTATTCAGTTTAGGCTACAAGTAGCTCTTGTGAATGTCACTATGGCCTCGGCTCGTAAGTCTACTCTGGGCGGGAGATCTTGTACTGAGAAGAACCGGCAAGAAACTAAATAGCTAAATTCTCCAGATATGACTCTTCACATACAAACCAACAAATCTGAAACCTTTTTCATATCATTGAAGTGTACATTTAAACAAACTTGTTTACTGTTAAATTAGTTAGTAACAAATTGATCGGAGCAAAGACAAATCTTAAAATAATGTAACTACTAACTTTATATCAATCAATCTGATGCTAACTGAACGCTGTAGCCAGTTAATTTCGTTTTGTAAAGTTCATTCCGAGTTCGCTGATAATTCCAATGCTCAATAGGATCGTGAAAACAATCGCTGTGGCAGGAGCGCTGGCTGTTATTAAACTACCTACGTTTATTTCAATAATTAACGAATGATTTGTTGGACAGCCACATTACATGCCGATGCATTTGATGTGGTTGTTGATTTGTTATCAATACAAATAACCAATCTTGCAGTCCAATTAACGAATATAAATCAAGTTTTGTCTGCATTTATGAAATTTTCCCCTGAGTGACTTTGGTTTGTTGAAATAGTTGTATTACGGGAATTTTGTACTTGTATGCTTGTTCTCTTATTTTTTATTTTTGTAGCTACCTTTCGTTGCGATGAGGAAATCCTATAAGCGAAACTTTTTAACTTCCGTTCAACTTAGGGTTGGTCCTCAGAGAAAATTTAAGTACGATTAATAAAATATACTTCGATTCTCTGTAGTTGACACAGTTAGCGAGGTGTCCGGGTGTCCTTCCACCCTGGGACTTATCGCTATTTAACACCACACCTATATAATAATAAAAAATATCATTTTTGTGTACGTCCGGCCGGCGTGGCGTCCGTATAAACGTGTTGTTAACATTGGAATCTGTCTCAAATATAATACAATATTCTATTGTGTAAATGCTGGCAACAACGTCTTAATTAGTGTTTTGAAATGAAGAAGCCATTGCTTTCAACCCCAATTAACTATCAAACACAATGCGTTCGCTTCAATCATTTACGTGTGAAACAAATGAAATCGGAATTACAATATAACTGTTAAGTTTCGTGCACAAGCTCAGTTATACGGTACGGGAGTAACGTTTGGTAACTAATCGTAATGGCAGCCCTGGCAGAGGCGCGGGAGCGAGGTGTCGGCGACGTGCGTGCGCGGCGTTCGTGACGGCGCCGGAAATGATTGTTGGTAGTTTGGACGCGGAGGGCCGCGCGGAATGGATCACAGCCTACGTGGCGAGTCTGTAGCCGATTTTTATTAATGCTTAGTAGCTAATGGTGTGTTTTCTTACAGATTGACTGGGCATTGAGTAAAACACTTAATGCCTGGGGGTCAGTAACGCGCAAGTCACTGGTGTTGAATCTAGCTGTAAAAAGCTGACGGGCTTCAAACAACTTTAATAACCATCTCATAACTGATTGAAAAGTTGAATTGATTTATAACATATTGCTAACATTATCGTCATGATATTCAGCCTATATTAATCCGCTGCTGCACATAGGCCTCTTCCAGTGCATGCCATTGAGCACGAGCCGCGGCTACTGTCAGCCAGCTCCTGCCAGCCACCTTGCGAAGATCGTCGCTCCAACTAGTCTGAAGGTGACCTTCGCTACATTTGTTACAAGCTTTCACTAAAATTACGTTATCACGGGCATGGCCTCGTCAATTGTCATCAAAATGCTTAATGCAATCACTCCACCAACTTTAATGAGTTACTTTAGGAATGAGTTGGAGTGAGTGCGCTGTGGCCGCGTACGCTGTGGCGGCGAGGTGACCGCTATCAAGCTTTTAGTCATTAATTGAATAGTTCGGATTGTTGTTGTCATTATGTCGCGTGTTTTGATTTCGTCGACCAAATGGAATGTTTCTCTGTGTCAATTGTCGTTCGGACGTTGAAGCGTTTTATAAATGTGTTGCGTACCACATGCGCTGAGGGTTATTGATGAGTTGGCCTTTTGTTAGGTTTTATTTATTCCAACGAGGTGGACCGGCATGACTTAGTACCGCTATTTTACTGGTGTTAGGCATAGAGTGTTAAGTGTGTAAGTTTGACAACACAAGTTAGAGAAGGTTAAAATAAATAGATATAGCTTTTCGATTCAGAATAGACTTATAACAAAGCATATTTTGAACAATAAGTCTACGCTATCGCTTCGCAAATCCTTTTTTTGGTTAGGTAATAGCTATTTTACGCACACACCGAGGTCAGGGTCACCTCGGGTCAACCCTAACTTCTGTGAGACACTCCTCTAGCTACGAAAAGCTTGACGGTGGGAGGGGAGGCCTGTTGAGTTTGTTACTAAGTTGTATTTTAGTAAGTGGGTACTTACTAAAATACAACTTAGTAACAAACTCAAGTAAAAACCCCCAACAAACCTCTATACCAAGGAGATGGCTATGGAATGGAACGACAATGTACCGAGAAGCGGCAGGAAAACAAGCAAAATATTGTTTCGCTTAACTACCTCCACCTAAAACCTACAAAATAAATTAGCAATGTAAAAATTAATAACAATATTTTCTTTACCGGAACGCGGCCACAGGACCGCCACAATGCCTTAATGTAATCCCGTCGAGTTTGAACTCGTTAGATTGGTATCTATGAGTAATTGGCCGGCCGATAGTGACAAGGGTCTAATGACCAAGCCGGAAGGTCATCAAGACATTTCCGCAGTCGACGTAGGGTCATTGATATGGTTAGCGAGATGTGCTCCGTCACAGCATTGATCTGAGACTTGTCGAGGAGAAGAAACACTCAAATCAAAATTACAGGAGGATTATGCATGAAGTAAGGTTCCACGTGAAATATAAAGTCAAAGCTAACAAAAAGAGTACCTACTTCGTACAGAGATGCAGTATTTGTCGATTGAACATTATATTTATTATTTTGTAGTTACTATTAAGTAGTATGTATCAAAATTGTATATGACAAGTTATACGTTGAAACAACTTTAACATAAAAATAAAAAGGTATCCAAAAACTGTTTTAAGCAACAAACAAGTATCACATTACCTGCCACAGATTCACATTTTTTACCTGAACGCTTTTATAAAGAAAAAGGAAGCAAAGTTGAATTTGTAGAATTAAAAAAATGTTCATTAACTTTCGTAATTAATCGCAGAGTATGAGGAAATATAATAATTTGAGAGGTCCTGAGCCTCCGGCGATGCCGAGGGGCCAACGAGCCGGTGCCGGTGATAGCAATTACCTACCGTTCGAACCTAATTGATTAGACACTTTGGAAATCTTGCCGATTTCATAAATTGTTTAAAAACAGGCTCTTAACCGTCCTCCGCGCTAAGAGGAGGGCCAACGATCCGGAAATTCAGTAATTAACTTATTGAGAGATGTTAACTTTGGTTTTGTCGTAAATTAATAATTTATGTAACGATGCGGTTCAACAACCGGTTCTTCATCAAAGTGTCCATGGTTCACTGTATAGTGGAAAACTGAAGATAGTGAGAGTTACTGGGCATGTTTTACTTTTTTAAACATAAACACTGTTATATTTGTTTAAAGTAAAGTAAAGCAAATAGCCTATACTGTCCCACAGCTGGGCTAAGGCCTCCATTGTTAAAATCAAGTCATCGATACAATTGATGGGCATTGGCGTAGTCACCACGCTTGCCAACTGCGGGTCGGTGATCACAAACCCGGGGTATGCATCGAAACATTTGAAACACACTTTGCTCGACCTGGAAATTGTAACCACGACCTTCGGGTATCGGCCACCGAGTTACACTATGTAATTAAAAGTGAACCTCTTAATTATGTGTCGGTCCGTAGCTAATATGTTACATTGGCTTCATCAATCTCTAGAAAAGGTCTTAGCCTAGCTATATTGGAACATCAATAGACTGTTGTGGATAATGCTAAATAGTAGTATTTTAAAATGTTTTTGTTTTGTTTATATAATTTTTAACGCAAATTTTGTTGCGAACAAATTACAAAAACACAATTGGAAGAGCACCTGACCCGGTATGTCAGAAGGGTGCAGGTTCAAACCCTGCTCGTGGAATTTTTTTCAACATTTGTGTTTTTGTAAGTAGTATTTTAATTTTACAAACGTTTTAAGTGCAACTGTCAATTGTATAGAAATCTGAACAAGCAACACGTTGAATCTGAATGATTTTGAATCGATTCTCCATCCGGCACCGCATCGTCGCCGCCGCGGGAGCCGGACGGCGCGGCCGCGGCGGCGCGGCGGCGGGCGGAGTCAAGCGGAGCGTTAATACTTAATTGTTGGACCGTACCCCTACTTTTTGTTTTGTACCCGCCGGCTACTTGGCACATGAATAACGCAACTTTTCGGGCCTTCCGGATTCCAGTGTTTATTCATGGAAAGGCTATTTTCAAACTTGGGAATACATCGCTGAAATTGGCTGCATAGTGGTCCAGTTAGCTTTTAAACCACTTTAGCTTTAGACTATAAAATACATACGAGAGTACTTATTAGTCATCGCTTCAAAAAATCGAACTGTGAATGTATCAGCGAATGTTTGGATAAATACAAGCATGGTGGATCTATCAACATAGTAATATCTACTCGTAATTAAGCTGCGGTGTTCGCTGTGCGTTGAAACAAAGCAAATAGCGATTTGAGATTCCGATCAACAATATCATTAGCCTTGGAGGAGCCGCGCTCATATCGATTGCTAACATATCAACCTTGACCGTAAGTGATTTACTTTTCTAATTTTAGCTAATGGACTGTAGGGAACATTGGCCGCCGTTGTTCGTGGTATCCCCCTATTAAACCACTTCGACGCACTCGGACACACTTTTGGAGGTTGCTGGAAGACCTATATTTGGCTTTTAAGTGAGTACAGTTTGCCTTTCCTGCTTAGGTATATTGCCAAACGGTAACCCTCACTTTTACGTAAGTAAGTTTAAATCTGTGTGGTTCGTCTTATCAATGCTTTGGTAAAAGTAAATCGGAATCGTGCCTCTACATAAATACATATTTTTAGGTTATTTTAAGCATAGAGCTTAATAACCATGCCGAGGACGTCCACCGGCAAGATGAGTTGACGATAAAACCAAGACCGTGGGTTGCACGTGGCCCAGACTAGCGCAGTATTGAGGCAAGTGGCAGCAAAGAGAGGCCCAGCAGTGGGTTGAGAAGGGATGATGATGATGATAGAGGCTAATTATTATCTTTATGCATCTAAAACAACAACAATGAGGCATAAACATTTATTTTTGTCAGGCTGGCTGTTTTTTTTTTGAGTATGTTTATCATCAGAAGAAAACTGAACAATTTTAAGTAGATATTTCTAGCTTTTATAAGTTTACGTAAACATTGAAATTAATCTTTTCATACATCTTCTCTTGTTAATTTTACATATTATTTCATCCTTTGCAAGGCTCACGGTTATGGGGAAACCTTTTTATTTTATTTATTTATTTATTTATGGACATCCAACAAAGCATACACCAAGACATACATAATTTTTAATACCCTAAAACTTAACTTAAAATTACACAGGCGCTGCTTTAATTAAAGGCTGCCACGGCATGCTTAATTTCAAACTAGTTAACAAAGTAACTTAAAACTAGAGATAACAGAGCAGAATCACTCCGCTTATCTTATTGTAAGTGTTATCTAATATATTTTATTAACTTATTTTGGAACTAGACGTGCTTTAACATTGATCTGTGAAAAAAGTATACAAAAAAAACCTTGATTATATACTTTAATTTCGCGATCACGGTGTAACCTATTTCAAATATTTTCATTTCATTGAATTTCATAGTTAAAGCTCATATAGAACAGCATTATTTAAACTAGTTCTAATTCTATATCAAAAATAATCAATTAACTAAAACATGAAAAAGATGGCAACATTTTCCACGACGATGTCTAAATTATAAAAGCTAATAATCAGATTGAAAGACTTTCGCAACTTTCAATATTAACACCGTAATGCTTTAAAAACACGATGGGAGAATCAAACACGCAAAAAGTGCTCCATAATAAGCGCTTACGCTACAAATATTGCCTACAAACTTTTAGCATTACGCACATTAAAAGTCAGTTTAAAATAAAGCGATCCGAACGCAAAGTATTTGCTCTCCGTCCCCCGCACCCCCGCGATCCCCTCCCCTCCCCCTCCATCCGACAAAGTCCAAAACTTTGATGGTCCGATCCAGATTTTTCATCTCCCGACTTATTTGAAATTATAATTCGTGGGGAAGAAATCAAATCAAAATTCCATTTGAAGTTGGCATTTCAATATTTGTTTAGTACGCAGCCGCTCGTTACGGCGAGTTGACCGCTTGTTAAGATTCCTATCAACACAACAATGCTCGGCAGAGACCGTATTGTTCAGGCTACACTCTATTTGCACCCTGACACAAAGTATCTTATAAAGGGCGGTTATGTCAAAATCTTTGAAACGTTTTTTTGTGTAACACTTTTGCCCAATAACTACGCGGTTGCGTTTACCACAACACCTTCAGATGCATAATAGTTTGTTATAACTATACGAGTACGTAGAATAGGATAAGTGATGTATTGTATAAATGGTAGATTAACAACACAATGTGTTATGTTTACAAGGCTTGGTATAATTTTCATAGCATTAAAAATAAAATATTCTGTTCTAAAACATGTGTAATTTAATAAAAAATATTTTCACATTGTATTACGATTAATAATAACAAAAAAACAATTTATGTATCGTTTAAATTCCTGTCACATACCTAATTTATAATGATACCCTATTATACATATGTATACAGCATACAAGAAGGCATTCAGCATCAAGTCACGCTTCTATACTTTATTCTGATGAAATTATATCAGATGACACATTAGGATCTCCGTTAACAATTAATGTGAGCGTATTAATACTAATGCGTACGGCGTATTGCATTCACTTTTAACTTAATTTGCAGTATTAAACGTCTCTATAACTACGCAAAAAAAAAAAATCCTAGTTTGTCTACTTTAGGCAAGCAAACGTAACACAAAAAGTCCCTAGCACCCATTTTAAACGCTCTGACATTAAACATTATCCAGGATTTAACACCAACTGGTGGGGAATGGAAAAAGAACTGAGCACAAACGTTGGAAGTTCTTAAAAAGTTCCACCTCGATCATTACCAGCATATTGAATTAGCGACAAAACGCCGCCCGCCCGCCCGCGCCCGCCCGTCCGGAAGCAGGCTCTGCGGCGAGGCTCCAGCGCCCTTGTTCTACTCGCCGTCTGCAGCTTACCTAATAATGCTCTTAAAGGCAACGGCGCAAATTAAAACTAATTATGATTGTGTTATATCATATTCTAGGTCCTATAAAGTAAAGCTATGTTATTTTAATGCGAGCATGCTGGTCCGGGATGTGAAAATAATGTAACAGCTGTCTAAGAGATTTTTGATTAAGAGACAAAAGTTCCAAGATACTCGCACATCAAGCGATCGGCTAGTGACCCATCACTGATTATATACTCCTCGGAACCCTTCTTTGTTGATGCTAAGTGTGGCGTTGGCTCACGGTCAATGGTGGGTATATTCAAAATTGGTGATTTCTATGCTTTGTCTACCACTTTTATAATATTATATATTTTATTTGTTAGAATTAGCTTTGTTGTCAATACCAATCAAAGAATAACCATAATCGAATAATCAAATCACAATCGATCATATTTTCTGTCAAAACCAGTTTAAAAATGGCCTCGACAGTGCTTTTATTTTTTCAAATATTTATTTCTGTTATTTTACCCACAAAATGTGTTTGAAAAGGTACCGACTTTTGCTACTCTTTAACCTTCCTATACTCGCGCCAATTTTTGTAACACCTATACTCGCGCACGGTGTCACAGACCGATAGTTTGTACCCCTACAACATATTTTTTTTAACAAGAAACACATAAACTATTACTATTATTTTAAAGTTTAGGATGTAATGAAACAAAACAGTATAACTAAAATTTATTTTATTAATTATTTTACCGACTTATAGTTTTATCACAAATCAGTCTTAAAATTTGAGATTATTTTCTTAAGTACTAAAAAATTCAAATAAAATCTGAACTTCTTTTTAAAAACAAATTAAACTTCTTATTAATAACAACAAACATATCAATAAACATATTTATCTATGTTTGACTTAATTTTGAGCCTCGCCATAGCAATCAGGGCATACGGTTACAGCATGCTCCAAACAAAAGTATTTTTTGCAGGTGGCACAGTTGTAACGTGTCTTGCGGTTTTTTTTTGAAGAGCAGTATCCACAACGACCTACTTTATTATTGTTAGATGTTGCTGCAGACTCGGGTCCATCTAATTTGCATATTTCGGTGAGCCTGAGTCTTATGCTTCTCGGCAAGGATGAAATGAGAGCCCGTCGTCTAAGTTGCGGATTGATCAAATCGTATGCTAAGGCTTCAAGGAAGACTCGACGGCTAATTTTCTTGTTAGGGTTATTCTGCAGGTATATTATAAACGTATTTATACCCGCTACATTCATTAGGCTGTAAAATATCACCATTGGCCATCTATTTGTCCCACGTGCGACGTTGTAAGTCTCACACATTTTGTCTACGCTATCTACTCCACCTTTGGTTCTATTGTAGTCCATTATAATTTCCGGTTTACCTGTATCTTCATTGATCTGGGCATCATCGTGCATGCTGGATACGAGAAGGACATTTTTGCCTTTTTTTGGTACATAGGATACAAGACTGCAATTGCCTCGGTGCCCGAATAAACTAGATTTTTCGGCTCTTCCTCGTATTTCCGTGAAGTTTTTAGGCAATTCTCGTTTGTTTTTACGAATTGTCCCAATAACTGTCAATTTGTGTTGAGACTCAAGCTTATCTATCAATGGAATACTAGTGAAGAAGTTATCACATGTGATATTACGCCCAGTATTGTGAATATTTTCACTCAATCGCAAAACCAAAGCCAAAGCGGAGTTATCAACTTGGTTTGGACCGTCTGGTTGCTTCCCAACATAAACTTCCATGGTATGGGTATAAAACATTTTGGCATCTGTCAACGCATAAATTTTGATTCCATATTTGTTGGGTTTTGATGGAATGTACTGGCGAAAGTTACAACGTCCTCTAAAAGCCTCTAACTTCTCGTCAATTGTAACATACTGAGACACGCTGTAATATTTTTTGAACGTTCCCACAACTATATCAAACAACTCTCTAATAGGTGCCAGTTTATCCAGTTGTATTCTCTCTTCTCGTGTATCTTTACTGTCAAATCTGAGACAACGCATCAATAGAAAGAACCTGGATAATCCCATAGTCAAACGAAATATCTCCGGGGATGACCCGTCAGTTCTGAAAAAATCTTTGGCATTTAGACGAGCGTTCCTTCTGACTCCAGCAAATAGTAAAAGGCCTAAAAAAGCTTCAATTTCAATATTGTCTGTATCGGCGCAGTCTCTCTCTCTTGTGAAATTATGCTTCATGCGATTAATTTGTTCATTAGTGTACTTTACTATCAGGCTGATAGTGCCCTCCGAAAAAAAAAGCCGCCACAGCTCACCTGGTTCCTTCAAATTTCTAGCTTCTCCTCTAGCACCTGGAAGTTGAGTAACTATATTTCTAGCACGTCGCCTAGTTGGGTTTGTGGCAGGAGATTTATTCCACCTTGTCTGTCCATCTTTTCCTAAGTACAAATCATGGGATCGTTCATTATGTTCTTCCTCAGATATCTCGTCATTGTCATCGTCTTGCTCGGTATCGTATGTCTCTTCTTGTACCTCCACGTTATCTTCCACCTCACTGTCATTTTCGTCTTCATAGCTTGAGCTAGAACTTAATTCTTCCAGCAACAATCTGATGTGATCATCGTCCATTTTGATATGAATTAAAACCTAAAAAAGAATGATAAAATTGGTCAAAATATAATATAGAGCAACATACATACATATATTTTACTATATATACTTTATAAGGTAATCAAAGTCCGTAAAAAATATACAAATGCACGAAATAAATTATATTAATACTTACACAAAAAGTTACACCTATACTCGCGTCGGTCTCGTGGACCGATTGGTGACGAGTGCTACACACGTGTGTTTCGCCCGAACGCGCGGCGTGCACTAAAACGAAGTTAGCCACAAATCCGGCAGCTAGCAAGGAACTCAACTTCTTAGGATTTACCTGCATAAAAATAATTACGAAAATGTGTTTCGTCGGTCTCACAGACCAACGCGCGAGTATAGGAAGGTTAAACCTAAATCTACTCTACCATATTGCTATTTGCCCTTGAAATCAAAATCGAATGTTTCGAATATTAATTAAGAAAATTACTCTAGGATTGAAACAACGCAAGTTATATGTGTAACAGCAAACATAACTGTTATTCTGTATGATTTAATTATGTACAAAAAAAGAATAATATTACCCAATCAAAGACGACGTAGACAGAAAATAAAAAAACCAATTAGTCTAAGTATAGTCCTCAAAAGAAAGGTGAACATTTTTAAGGGAAATTCCACCTCAGTCATAAATTTACGGAGTCTGCACTTCACGAGAACTTCTAGATGCAGCTATAAAAATGTGAAACTCGCGGCCGCATTCAGTCAGCGGCCAAACTCGCGCCGGCCCTGGACCGAGCCCATTCGTCGCGGAAGTGTAAGTGCTGTAATTTTCATTTGCCCCTTTTGAGGAGACTCTAAATTTCATTGAGTGAACGAACTTTATTCTCTAAATAGTAAATGAATTTAGAAGTTGCCTGGTAGAAGAATTTTATTCAGGACCCCATTGGATGTCGACCACCCGGATACCTTCAGACTTAGGCATTGTTTTACAATTATTAAGCGTGTTAGATCCTGTGAAATTACAGGGCAGAGGAGTAAAACTTACAGTCAAATCTTTTCATTTAAGAGAAACCAGAATAGTTTGTAACATCTGACTCCATTTATCGTTAACGTGGCAGAAAAAATGTGAGGTACTTACGATATATAAACCCCTAGATATTTATATATCTAGGAATTTATATATCCCTTAGTTTATTAGTTATTAGTTTATTACCCTTAGATATATAAACCCTTAGATATACAGGGTGGAAACTTTCAGCGGGGCAGTAAGGGGAAGTACATTATCCGTTGCAGCTACACGAAAATGGTCTTAGGAGACTATCCATAAGTTTTTATGGAATTTTGATCCCCATTCAAAGATTTTCAAAAAAATGTACAGTTAACAAGAAAATAGCCATTTTACACAAAAATATTTTTTGATGCTAATCGATCCTGTTTCTAATACTGATTAAAAACTTCTATGGGACCAACCGTCGTTGGAGTACTGAAAAAGACACAAAATGCAAAAAACTTTTCTCGTACATTTTGTATGAAAATTTTACGCAAAAGCTTTTTTAGTGACGGTTGAGATCTTTTTGTTGACTGAATAAAAAGATAAGTTTAAAAACAATTCAAATTTGGAACTCGTTATTATTAAATAAAAAACAATCTTGACAGTTTGTTGCGTCAGAAAAAGACTTACTAACCAAATTTTTGTATGGAATTCATCCAAATAAATTGTCAGCAGCCACTAGGTCGGTACAGAAACGAATCAATTTATGTATTTATCAAAATGGCGGTCACTTCGAGCACTTGATATCGTAGGGCAAGAAACAGCAAGATTTTAAATAAGAATAACATCAAGTTAAGTTAAAAAATAAATTAATACGCCTTATTTTTGATATGTGTAAAATTCTACGTGATCATTTGTCTTTTATTTTATTTTTTGTATTTCAGTTACACAAATTCTTTACAAAATGTAAGAAAAAGTTTTTTGCAATTTGTGACTTTTTGAGTACTCCAACGATGGTTGGTCCCATAGAAGTTTTTGATCAGTATTAGAAACAGGATCGATTGGCATCAAAAAATGTTTTTGTGTAAAATGGCTATTTTCTTGCTAACTGTACATTTTTTTGAAAATCTTTGAATGGGGATCAAAATTCCATAAAAAATTATGGATAGTCTCCTAAGACCATTTTCGTGTAGCTGCAACGGATAAGGTACTTCCCCTTACTGCCCCGCTGAAAGTTTCCACCCTGTATATACTTATCATAATGTAAAGTGAAAGTAATGTTTTTAATTTTTTTTTATTATTTTGGCAACAAACAGTCAATTACAGAATACAGTGCTTATAACTATTTTACATATGTTATAGACCTATAGTGCCCATATGAAGTAAAAAAACGACGACGCGGAATTACATCGTACGTACTAACAAAATAACTCAACAGCAAGAAAAAAACATTAATACTTACAAGAAAAGAAAAACACATTTGTCTACATTTTCTACATCAATTTCATTGCCTGTTATGGGTTTCATAAGTTAAGCGTTTAAATTTAGCAAAGGAGTTACTGAAAATGTCTGCTTCTGAATTAACATTATCTAGCTTAAAATTAGTCATTGTTATACATTTTTTATTTCATTTCCTGCCAAGCGTGGCGATTATGGCAAATATCCCCCATCTTGGGGGAGGCCTTTGTCCAGCAGTGGACGTCTTTTGGCTGAGATGATGATGATGATGATGATACATTTAAAGTTCTTGTCAAAAAACGCTTACAGGTATAATTTTTACATGCAGCGCAGCGGGGGCCACAAACACGTGTAAATATTAATCATTTAGTGACTTGACGCGTGAGGGACAAAAATTTACTTTTTGTAATGTAGCCAATTTTTTGTAGTATATCAGAGCAGTCTAAGTGGTGCTTAATGGTTTTAAATAAGTTACATTGGTCGAAGTGTAAACGCCGGTTTGTTAGGGTTGGCATAATATATTATAGTGACTGACAGATTCCTCGTATGACAAATCAAAGTACTGTGTTTTGTAATTAAGGATTTTTATGATATTTTTGTACCTGCTCTAATCTGTTTATGTGTACCTTGTATGAGGGGCTCCAAATAATACATCTGAAATCTAGTATGGATCTGACAAAGGCAAAATACAACATTTTGAATGTCATAGCGCTTTTAAATTCCCTACCGACTCTGTTAATGAAACCCAACAATTTTAAGGATCTTTCAACAACGTTATCATTATGTTGACTAGATGAAAGGTTTTTTCATAATATAAATAAAAATTATAAAACTTTGAAGTCAGGTAGTTTAACTGTATATTACTTTTGTTGTTGTACCTACATGCGTCTTTCTTAAGACTTTGTCTTGCAATTAAGTAATTACCGTGAAGATGACGTGTTTTATTCCGGCGATTTCTTAAGTAATCTACTAGCTTACATTATACTTCTGAAGGGATCCTTCAAACTGAAACACAGCACAGTACAACAATGCTGTTTGGCGGCAGAAACAAGTGTAAAGGGTGGTCGGCAGTTAGACCCTGGGCACACTCTTACATGTTGCTGTCAAATTTTTAATTGTGTGTTAGTTTTAACCGGAACCACGCCAACTTGTAACAGAGGCTAAAGCTCACAGCGCCAGTATTGTTAGTAAGTAAGTAAGTTAGTTTTAACCTCACATCTGCAGCGAGAACTGATCAGTGCCCTAAACAATTAAAATTATATTGTGTCTGTATTCACAGCAGACGACCGGCGCGGCACCCGTGTCGAAACCTTCAAAGTCGCCGTTTATTCCGAAACACTTGTATCACCGCTCCAAAGCGCGAAGATATTTCCCGTCGCGTCAGAGGAGTGACAAAGAGCGCCGGTGGCCATTCCGCCGGAAAATGGCTGAAATGGCGGCAAACGAGTCGCCGTCTTATTTTAGTTGCCAATGGAATCTCCTTCATTGTACACCTGAAAGTGGTTGTTGCTGAAAGGCGGAAGAATCAAAAAGATATATATGTTGTTTTTTGTCGAACTGTTTTAGTAAAAACAATCTTTGTTGGCACGTTGTTGACTCTTGCAAATCATACCATGTTTCACTAAATAATAAGGTCACTTTTTGTTTTGTTTGTGTTTCTCAAAGGAGAAGTGCCGCTGCCTCTGTGGTATTGAAGTTACGACTGCCGGTCTCCGACCAAGAGGTCCCGGGTTTGATTCACAGTGGATGGTAGGTACATGTTTGTTCTTGGGTAAGTTGGTGAGGCCTCTTTGTCAGCTGGTGGTAAGTGATAATATAGGTCGAAGGTGGGAGAGCACTTCATCTGGAATTCTACAAACTGCATTGGTAGTTTGGCAGAGTTGTAAAAAACTGAAAATGCATAATATCTGATTTATAATAAATAAAAAAAACGACTGTTAAACTTTTTCTTACTGACGGAACACAAAAATCTGTGTAGTTTGGCAAACTTTAAAAACAACAAATAAAACAGAACGTGTGACAAAACGTTGTATGGTCCAGACACAAAGGACAACTACGCTAGCGTATAGTTTAGCCGCTTAACCTAAAGTGCAAAAAAAAACGATTATCAAAATGTAGATATACCTAGGTATTGCCAATATAGCATCCGCGGAAGGCTTTGTGGGTAACGACAGGACATAAAATGCTGAGCGGAAACAATTTAATACATGCATCTAAGTTCCTGTGTTTTAAATTTAAAAGTGTGATTATTATTAAAAAAAAAATATTTCTATTTCCAATATCCATTTATGCGTTAACACTTATTAAACTGCCATTGAACGTCCCAGAGAGATCACAAAACAGATCCCTTTGAAGACTTTTTGAGTTTAGGATGATAATCCAAGGGACGCGTATCGCTTTGGGGCGGCTGCCGTTTATTGCGATTTATCGTTTGTCCTTTTTTAATGGAGCCACTCAGTTTAATTACCGAATTAACGATTTTGGTCATCCATAGTTTATTCGGGTGCTTAATTAATGGGACGTAAAGGTCATGACTGATTTTTTAAATGTTGCGAAATGGTGACTGTTTTTGCTTTTAAACGTCAAGCACGCGTACGAATATGATAGGTAATCAAAGTTAAACAAAGTAAGTGATCAATTGCACTTAAAAACTTATTTATCCTTACAGAAAGACACGTAGAAAACAGTTTATATTTTAATTAGTAAATAATTGAATCAAGCAAGCATTTAATACCAAAAACATTAAATTAACAATCGCTTTATTTTAATACGTACGTTAGATACGTAACGTACGTCGTACGTCTTTCACGCTAATAATAATAAAATTAAATATCTAGAAAGACGGTAAACATTTGATTATCTGTAGTCAGCCTACGTAGAGTAACCTTTCTTGACCTGAACCTAGAAAATCGGCTTATCTTCTATAAATGTAAAACTAATAATTAGTCCTCGTTAGGTCTTACTACAGATCCTATTGCTATAGGTTTTAGGTTTTTAATATAATACTATATTTTTGCTATAAGTAAAAACTAACATTGTAACAGTCCCTACATCACAAGCCTGAGCTCAAGTCTACCCCACTATAAAGAACTAAGCAGGCAGGTAATCCGCTCAGGGGCCAGCGTTTATCCGACTCTCATCGCGCCCGCTCTGCCGGCCCGCTCGCCGGTCCGCTTCATCGCGATTTATAGCCCCGCCCTAATAGCCGCCACTGGATTAGGGCGACGAGTTACGACAACCGCTTTTAATAGAACAACTGCTTTTGGGGCTTCAGTCCTTTATCGATCTACACGTGTTTGTAACAAGGACCAACTTTTTGGTTTGGAATGGTTATGATATTTGAGGACCGGGAACTGATTAAACTTGTAAAATCCGTTGATAAGAACTGGAGTGGTTAATGTAATGTGCTTAAATGGAAGGAGGTTATCGTGTCGTGTTTCTCAATCATAGGCCATTTTATTTAAGTGAACTACTTTGAATCTTGATAGGTAAGTGTCCGAAATTATTTTGTTATGCTATCCATTTTCAAGGTAGCATTAGCTAACTTTATATAAATGGTCATCTAACCGTGTTTACAATAAAGGTATGTGCAACAACAGAGGGCAGTTTATATATATTGCACAAAAAACAGGCTAGCTACCGCCATTTTATCATATAACGCTATAAAAACAATGTTTATAACATTATTGTGTTTTTGCAGTTAAAGATAATATCAGTTGTTGAGGATTCGGGCTGAAGCGCCTTTACCTTTGGCTTTATCTTTTACCCTAAGGTGAGTTAAGGGCCAAGGTGCTTCCTACCTGTGCAATAAAAAGTCATGAAAATAATTAAAAATAAAAATAAGCGCTATAAAATAGACAGTGGCAAGTATATTAGTTTTTTAAATTTGCATATGAATAGCATGTTAAAGGTACATTACGTTATACAGGTATTCACGTGGTTACAATTGGTTCTAGACGAATTCGGAAAGTCAGTGGGACGCGGCCGCTTTTAGCGCGATTTATATCAGAAGACGCCGTAATGGCGGGGGCGGGCATCGGCGGCAGCGGGGGGCGCTCAATTGTTGCCCATTTACTTGGACGGCCCTTATTAAAACAATTTAGGAGAAAATATAAACGACGTGTTCAATTTTTAACCATAAGAATTTTTTTATAATTATGTACTTAGATCCTAAAAATTATTACATATATATTGTTTTTTTAAATTCATTTTTCAAGTAACTTAAAACAAAGTTTTACTTAAAACTTGGTTTCTTGTTTTAAAAAAAAAGACAAAATACTAAGTTTACACGAACACTACACATTGAAATGATCTTACGTTTAATGTTTAATTTACACATTAATTTAATTAAGTTAATCATTAAATCAAATTAATGTGTAAATTAAACTCGAGTTGATCCGTAACAGTAAAAAGCTGTCATCCTAATAATATATCGGCTAAGTTCAAAAATTACTTTCAAGGTAAGTTTAATTCTTGAAGGTAAGGCTTAGCTGGTTTATCCCAAAACTTCAGTGGTTCAACCCTAATCTGTGTTCTGTGACCCCAATCCATAGTCATAAACAAAGCCAGCTCCGCAGTTCACCGGAGAGGTCATCGACACGCGTTTGGCAAGCGCAGGCTTCGAACGTGTAAAATATCGCGTCGCGCCACCGCGAGCACGAACCCGCCTTAGCTCCGTGACACGAGTCACTGCTGTTGCAGCTCCGATCAATGTGACGGATACTTTCACGAAGTACAGCTCATATATCACATGAAAGTGCTCTATATTGCACATTTATTATTTTTGAATATATTTACTAAAGTCTGTTACTAACTAAGAATGATGATACTCAACTTGACAAAACAATAGCTAGAAATTTACGCATTTCTGAAACGTTTTGGTAGCACATTTCGAATGTGAGCTCGGCTTTTTTATATCAGCTGTCAATTTACCCAAATGCCAGTTTAATGAAAACGGTAAACGACAGCATTCTTTACATAACTTGATTTATCTGTAACATTTTATTTAAAGGAAAGCTTTCAGTTGTAATATACTGTAGCTATCTCCATCTTAAGTTAGTTTGTTACAATAACAAAAATATTATTGTTTTATACGCCAGAGAGAGAGCCATAGTTGTTGTTTTATAAGTTACTACCACCAGGTGAGATGAAAGTCAAGCGCCTCTCTTTTGTGGAATGCACAAAGATACCTCTTAAACTTCTCATAAATTTTAAATATCTATAAAATTATCGACACGACACAACTATGAAACTGCAAAAACAAAACGTCCGTACCATTACGTTAAGGCTATGTAATATTAAGCTTTATAACAAGGCTGGCCAATCCCAGGTCCGCGGGCCACTGGGCCCACGGACCTAACGGACGTTGGCCCGCCAACACTTTTCAATTTGCCCGGCAACAGTACAGCCGCAACGCATTTGGTCGATAGATACGTGGAAAGTTATGAAAAAAAAAATACCGTACTTAGCTCAAAAACTTCTTCGTGTCATTGATATTTTGTGCGTATTTTTGTAAGTGTAATGCAATTATTAATTGCACATTCCAATATTTGTATGCTGTAATAGCTGAATATTTAAGGATATTGCTTAAAATTATACATCTTTGTTACAAACTATATTCATGCAAATAAATGATTGTTATGCTTCGATTGTAATTAAACTGTGAAATACAATCGAAACATATCAATTTATTAAATTTAACGCTTTGTTTAATTTAGATATCTATCATAACTAGGCAACTATAATATACTAAGTAGCCCGCCGGCTGACATGGAATTGATATTATGGCCCACCTCCTAAATTGGTTGGGCAGCCTTGCTTTATAAGCTACAATTAAAGACACCAATTTAATTGAAGTACAGCATTTAATAAAATTCATAGTTGCTGAAGCAAAATTGACAATTAGGTGACCGGAAGTCGTCAGTCCGGCTGCGCGAGAGCCATCAGGCTGCGCTCCAGCGAAGCGGCGGCGATCGCTTGTGGACCGGGCGCGCTCGTCCCGGTTACGACCCACAGACTCGGGTTGCATTCTCTCGGGGTCTACAAACTCGGGTTGGGTCCTAACTTGCAGTTCAACTCAAATGTCGTGTTTCAAACTTGCAAGGACGAAAAGAAATAAGCGTAAACAATTCAAATCGGTTTGGGAAGTGAATTCATTGGCAACGTTGATAGCAGACAGAAATTGTCTGATATTGTAAGATAGATAGTTATTTTTTACTATGATTAAGACGAAGGAGATGTGCGTGCACAGGCAACCCGATCCGATCTGAACCCCTCGGAGAAGCTAGTAAGGAACAGGGTCACGCACTAGTGTGGTGCAAAACATCTGGCAACCCTTTAAGTTTCTCGCGGCCCCCAAAAACGTTCGGTGACGCTGAAAATGCCCGTAATAGACAATCAGCAAAAATGCACAAGCAAATAGCAGGATTTGTTTTCTAAAGTTACGCGAACACTACACATTGAAATGAAACAACTTTTACGGATATATACTGGCCTGCAAAAATAAGTACTACACTTTTAATATTTATTTATTTTCTAAACTATAGAAGTTAGAGATTTTTAAATAAAAAACGTTTTGCAGCATTTTTTATCAGCTTTCTTTAAAACTAAAGTAAATTATACATTAGTAACATTTTCCTTTTTGTTTCGAAAGTATATCTTGTGTACTTAAAAAGTTATTGCAATTTTAAAAGTGTGATACTTAATTTTGCAGGCCAGTGTATATACTCGCGTTTATTATAAAACATTACTTTTAATAATGTTTATCCTGGCGTTTCGAACCCTTTGCAGGGTCCGTGGTTACAGGAAGACTGAGGTCTGAGTCGCCTCTTCATTAAATTAATTAATTAATTTATATTACATTATATTAACTTAAATTAAATTAAAAATTAAAAATGCTGCCGAAAGTCACTATTCCACGCGGACGAAGTCGCGAGCACAGCTAGTATAATATATATATTAGACAACATCACATACATTGTTCTGATCCCAAGGTAAGTAACTAAAGCACTCGTTTAATGGAAAACAGAAACAACGACGGCACCACAACCACCCAGACCCGACACAATATCGAAAAGTTCGTTTTCGACATTGACCCGACTGGGAATCGAACCTCAGAGTTAGCGCCGCCCAAAGTCTGGCGTGCAAGCCACTCGGCTACGGAGGTCGTCAAAAAAAAAAAAGTAGTTAAAAGTAATGTATAAAATAAACGCGAGTAGATCCGTAAAAATTGTTTAATTTCAAATAGCAGTACGTTAGGACAACAATGAAGGAGAATAAAAGCGAACTGTGTAGTCTGATTGCCAAACGCTTTTATACAGGGTAGTCTTACGAACTGATCGTTAAGGCCGGATCCGATCCGATCCGAACCCCTCGGAGAATCTAGTAGGGCACGGGGACACGCACTAGTGCGTGATGCCGTTCCCTCTAGGAAACATCTGACGAAGCTTGGTTTCACACGGCTTGAGGAACCTATTAAAAATGCAGTCTGAGGTAATCAGCTAAATCTTTCAAAAGAGCTAACACTGAAAAAAGCATTTTTAGTTTGACAGTAGTCATATGCGCATGAATTGAAGTAAACTTTGACGTCTACGTTACTTCAGTATTTATTACTTTCCTTTTCCTACTAAACAGTAGTAATCTGACTTGTTTTATAGTTTTTTGTGTACCATTCCCATCCTAATTGACACATCCTTAACGGCGGAGAAATAAAGCGCCGATAAATCTGTATTTGAACGCAGAAACTAGATTAAAAACCCATTATTCGTAGAGATAAACGAAGCCGCGCTCGACATACGTTTTAGCCTAGATCTAATCCCAGATAGAGTACCGATGAACAGAACGAAACGAATTGTTCACGCGATGCCTCGAGATATAAACAAACGGTACATAAATACGGCGCATACCGGGCGGCGCGCAAAATCCATTTTTATATATAAACTGGCAAATCAGATAATCCAAATTGGTTTTTAGACGTAAACTCAATTTTGACGTGTATTTTACTTTATCAGGGAAGAGATAAATTGAGTGAGATACCGCGAGTGCCGAAGTGTGAATCCTACACTGAATGTAACCAGGTATTGAACATGGATTTTCCTTATCGTGATTCGGCAGATTTAACTTTAATAGTATTTACCTACGTGAGCAATTCGTTCATTCAGGCTTTCCTTTTTAATTGTGTCAACGAATTTACATGTTCGAAAAATTTGGGCTTATTTTTTTTTTGTTGGCAACGCTTATTGATAAATTTTAATCATGTGTGAACACACTTAGATAATAATGTTTTTAAAAGTATTATGTACGTTAGGATGTCCAAGTAAATATTCGAGGATTATTTGACTGTTTGAATAGTTTAAGCCACGTCTAAACGCATTGGCTGATTTTATATAGCTCTCTAGATCATACAACAGTTAAATAAGGTGTCTAGATTGTTGATACGGTCATGTGCCAAAAAAAATCTGTACTTACGGAAAATACATATAATACTTAGATCTGTGTTAGAGACAACATTAAAAAAACGTTTATTCAACTGACTTCATCCGAGTTAAAGTCCACTACGGAAAGGTAATACCTAAATCGTTACATTTGACTTTTAATAATAATAAAAAATGTATACCTGTGCTGAACAAAATTATGCACAATATAAGGGTTCGGGTACACAGGCGGACCCGTTAGTAATAAATTCAAGTGGCCCTGGAAAAGTAAAGAATTTGTCCTGAAACTTGGGCCTGATAAGTGGGGCACAGATAGCCGTGGACAATCTATTTGGGCCCGGCTAAATCACGCCGATTGCTGTCTCCGCAGGCCTGGTGCGGTGGTCTAAGACATGGAATCTTGGGAATTATATGACGTCTGTTTAAGATCTGGATAAATACGGAACAGTTCTACGCAACATCGCTATTTGAAAATCATTAAAATATTTATGAACATATTTTGTTATATTCTATCAGACGACGTTTTGGGTATTAATTGTGTAAGTAATTTAAGATTACTGAGGTTTTAAAAAAGCAATTAACTTTAATTGAACATTTTTATTTCACGGAAGTTTCCTAATCATTACGTATTACTTTATAACCGTTATTTAGTAGTGGAGAACTACGGTATTATTGGACTATAAATTATTTTGTAAAAGTGAATATTGCATGCTTCATAAAGTGAAGTGCTGCCGTTGCTTTACTGTTGAGCGAGTAAAGCATGGTAACAAAACTACCTTGTCAAAATGGTACCCTCAGCTCACTATAATCACTTGCTATTGGTCGCTGCTGGGCGTCTACTGAATGGAATGACAACACAATTGTTCCAACGTTGTCATGGTAAATAATTAAAAAAAAAATATTTTCAATTGTTATTTTTTGTCCTTGACGTATTAACATGTTTTTATACACAATCACTTTTGATAATTAAATTAAAACAGAAAAGTTTGCAAAGTATTTAGAAATCCCAAAGCATTGTTGCTTGTTGAATTGTAACGAGAGTATTACTCATTATTATTTTTTATTTATTAGGTAGATAGTTCTGAATACAATTTTCAATATATAGGTACCTAACCTAAGTATTAAACTGTTTGGTTTATATTTCACTAGCGGCCCGCCCCGGCTTCGCACGGGTGGACATTTTTTTTTAATATAGCCTATGTTACTAAGCGCCAATGTAGCATTGTAATGGTGAAAGAATTTTACAAATCGGTTTAATAATTTTTGAGTTTATTCGTTACAAACATACATACAAAAATACAAAGCTTCCCTTTTTATAAGAATAGTATACTTAGATAAAAAAAATATTACAATTTCAACTTCCAACCCAATTTTCCGGATTGCATGTCTTTACAAATGTAAAGCACGGTGCGCCCACGGCCAGTATCATTACTAAATGACCTTATTGAGCAACACCAAAGATAGCTTCAATAATAAGTTTAATTGATGTCATTTATATTTTTGCATGCTTTCGTAAGTATAAGGCAAATTTTCTACTTAATCGTTTATTAACATGTCACCTGTTTATGCTGTAAATAATGTTCTGGCAAATAAATAATTTGATTTGATTTGATTTGGTTTTGATTTGCGTGTAACATTATTTTAGTGTCAGTAATTATTACTGATTCAATTTTGTTCGTTTTTTATCGTCCATCTGTTTAGTGCCTCTCGACACTCTTCTCTTTGCTCAGCACTTAGATTTGGTCCTTAGTTCACTTAAAGCATGAATTGGCAATTCGCAATTCTGACGGATATTCTGACGTTAAAAGGAATTGGTCTGCTAAATTTTAGTCTTCTAGGTGCAGCGCGTTCCGTCGAGTATGGTCAAATTCGTAATCAGTCAAATTCATAAAAATCGCAGCTAGTCAAAATCGCAGTTAGTCAAAATAGCGAAGCGTCAATATAGCAAAGCGTCATTATAGCAAAGCGTCAAAATAGCAAACCACCAAATTGCTATTTGGCGGTTTGCTATTTTAAACTTGATTCGTATCGGTTTGGACTGTGCGATATTAATTGATTAACAGTAAGGTCTATTTTTATAGGTATACATAAAGATAGATGAAGATAAAGTTAGATTATAAAGAGCTCTGTAGTCGAGTGGCTCGTACGCCAGTTCTTGGTGTTGCCATCTCCGAGGTGCCGGGTTCGATTCCTGGTCGGGACAATGTAGAAAACGAACTACTTCTACCTATTCTCGGGTCTGGGTGGTTGTGGTACCGTCGTTGTTCCTGATTTCCATATCATAAGTACTTTAGCTATTGTCTTTGTAGTCAGAGAAATTTATGCGATGTTCTCTAAAAAAAAGATTATTACTGGAATGGTCCCCGCGTAAGTGCGTGGTTCGCACCACGCCGCGGAGGTGAACCTTTTGGGCAGGTCAACGGTTACATGCAGGGGTCACGCGACCAGCCAACGCCTTCACGCTGCCCGCTAGCCATGCATACCAAAACGTTATATTAAAGAGGGAAGATCTATGTACATACCGCTTAGGTATAGTGCTGTATAAAGTAGAAGCCGGTCACATAAACCGTAGAAAGGAAATAATGCAGGATTAAAATAAGGTCGTATTGGTGAATGGATTTAAAAAAAAAAAATGTATTACAACATTGTGAAATAATTTAATCATCACAAAATACTGATATACGGAGTAGCACCAGTTTTCGACAGAAACTAGTATCGAGACTATTTTCCTTTAACCATTTTAGAATAGGGTTCAAATTGATTTTAAACTTTAGGAACAATTGAAAGCAAAGCATGCTTCCTAGCCGTCATCCAGTAAATTTCTGAGTGGTAGAGCCGCGCTGCGTTGCAGCACGAAATGGGCCGGCTCGCCCGGCGTCATACCACCCTTTCACAGAATATCGGCGTGAAACAATGGCACTCGTTGCTCTTGTGTTTCGTCCGGTGTGAAAGTACTGGAGGCCCATCTCTCATTCCTTCCCCCTTCCAATTCCTACTCCCTCCTCAAGATCCAACTCCTTCCTCAAGGTCGGCAACGCATCTGCGATTGCTTTGGTTTTGCGGGTGTCCATGGGCGGCGGTGATTACTTTCCATCAGGTGACCCGCCTGCTTGTTTGCCTACATTTAACATTTTAAAAAAACCAATTAAATTCTATATTAGTTTTGACGGCGAAAACTGATGTCAAACTCCTGGGTTGTTGTGTCGTAGTATGCCACTACGATTTACATACAAACATGTTTTTTTTTAAATTGTTTTATGACAAAGGAACAATCTTTCTGCGAGTTTCAAGCATCATTTCGAAAGGCTCCGTCGGCACTTCAACCTTTATCTTTGTGGATTCCCAGAAGGGGTGCCTATCTTTATTCGACTTCAATCTATTTCAATCAACTGACCCGAAGTCGACGCCGCAAAACGGGTCGATAATGCGAAGGAATCGCAAGTTCATGCAGCCAGATCGATACATCCACTCACGGATAATTAGGTTCTAACACAGTTACACTATCGAGCAATAATTTCACAATAACGATATTTTCAAAGTATCTGCAATTTGAAAAATATACTTTAACTGATACGTTTCATAAGGTTATAAGTAAAATTGCAGTTTTTTTAGCAGTCATAAGGTTTATTTGGGTAAAAACAATTATACATCTTAGTATACGAGTGTAAGTAAAAACAATCATTACTTAAATAGTGTACAAAACATGGTATTTTTAAATAACGATATGTACTTACCTACTTTAAATTATGCACTGTTGTGCACGCTCCAATGCCAATAAATAAGATTTATGAATACGGACATAACAACAACAACTAAACTATAGATAATAAATGGGTTAAATTTTATCAGAGTGTGTTACAGCTCTTCAACAAACTTTTATTATCGAAGCGGTCAGCATGTTATGTAATGTTAAACTACTTCTGTGCATAGGCTAGTATCAAACATGACTATTATAGATTGTAGAACTACAAGATATTGATCAGTACTAGCAGCAGTTTCACTTTCTTTTACTATATAGATAGGTAAACTCAAATTGTACTTTATGTCCTACTCCCCACGTACCTAACTTTTAAGTTGGGAATAGTTATATTTTACTTCGATTTAACTTACCTTTACCTACATTAAACAAACGAACATTGTGCACACGTGCGAAATTTCATACGCCTCCGTCCGCGCAATTTTCGTAGAAAGGGGGTACAAAGTTTTTGCTTCACGTATTAATATATAGATTCATCATCTCAGCCAAAAGACGTCCACTGCTGGACAAAGGCCTTCCCCAAGGATCTTCACAACGACCGGTTTTGTGCTGCTCGCATCCAGCGGCTTCCCGCGACCTTCGCCAGATCGTTGGTCCACCTTGTTGGAGGCCTGCCCATACTGCGCTTTTCGGTACGTATTATAGTTTAAAAGTATATTACACACGAAATGGTTGAAATCAATATTACAATAGAAAATAGAATATAGAATTAACAACGTACATTTTTTTTAAATCTTAAAGAGAATGCAGTAAATACTCATTCGTAGACATTTGACAAATGACACAATATGTTACTTATATAATAATAATAAGTCTTGTCCATAATATCGATTTTAAATTTACAAAATTGCGCTTCCCCGACTTCCTGTCACACTGTTACGTCGAACTTCCGTCACAAATTGTATAAATAGAAGGCGAGGGGAAAGATGTTACACATCAAAAATGTATGTGAAACTTATCTATCACGTGTTTCTTATTTAGTTAACCCAAGTTTATGGCAACACTTTTGCTTTCAATATTGCGAACTAGAAAACTATAGAATAGCATCTAAGCACGCCAGCGTAACCTGTAAAAAGTTGTGAGTAACGCACGAGGTCAGGAAAGCTACGGACTTTGATTAGACATGTATATAGTCAAAGGCTACAGACAATTAACGCGTGCTTCCTTTTCATATCTGTTACATTCGTTTTTGAGGTACGACGCTGTAGCGAAGCCACATGCGCACCTTTTTGTGTTTTGTAGACTTTACCAATTTATAAAAATATCTATTTATAAAATGTCTTACTTGCATCGTTTCACTGTTTCACTGTCATCGTCTTCCTATAAACGTCTTAATAGCACATAGGACCATTCCTTGGTCGGGTAAAAAAGAATTTGATTTTTTTGACATTCACGGTTTATGATCATCAATCCAAAGGCAAGTGTGCGATTTGATTTCAATAATACAGGCCTTTTCCCCAGCAGTGGAACAGTACAAAGTCTATATTGACTTACTTACTTGAAAGGCTTAAATTGTGTAGTTTCATCGTGTAACCGTTAACCTTAATCTTCAATTTATTGGGCAACACAAGATATGAGAGTATTTCTTATTGCTATTTGGAGTCACCGTAATATCGGGAAGTACCCTCCCAATATGTTTTTTGGCAAATACATTGTCCTATATCATTCCAGTAAATTGAGCCGCGCAATGTTCAAACGTCAAATCATGTTTGTTCGTTCGGAAAATCCCCATTATCTTGTAGCCCGCTCCACAACAGGTCAAGGGTGCGGAGCCGAATCCTCGTAGGCCTAGACGAGAGAGCGAAGTCATGTCAAGGCTATGTATTTTAAATTAGATAAAGGAATATTTTCGTGTCCGTTCGAATGGTCCGAAGATGTCCGAATCTCTGGGGTAAGCAAATAAGGAATTACGCAGTGAATGGGGCGGCCTGGGGCCCGCTGATTCGATTTGTGCGGCTCCCCGAGAGCCGGCGGATAAGTGTTTTAGAGCCACGTCCTAACTAAGGGCCCACCTGACTGTGCAATCACATCTGCCGCCGTAATGTGCGCCCGCCCGTCGCCCGTTCGCCAGCCCGCCCGCCCGCCGCCCGTCGCCCGTCGTCGCCCGGTCAGCTAACAACTCCATTTATTTGGGAGCGACAATGACTGAAGAAGTCAATGAATAGAGGGTGCGCAAACGAGCTTTACGAATAAACGGAGTCCCTTCGTGATTTAAGTGCTATAGTTTATCGTGAGTTTTACTTAACGACACCAGTCACTGGTGAGATTGCCACGTTATTTTCATTACCCTGATTGTTAAGTTTTACGTAGCCGTATTGACCAACAAAAAAATATAATGCGATTTATAATTTTAGTAAAAACTAAAATTATAAATCGCATTATATTTTTTTATTCCAGTAGGACAGGACCTTAAATTCTTCAATAAAAAAACTGTGACAATCTCTATATTAATACGTGAAGCGAAACCTTTAGATCCCTTTTTAAGCAAATTTCGTGCATGGAGGAGTGTGAAATTTGGTATAGTTAAAGTTTATAAGGATTTTATCAGTTTCCTGAAACGTACAACCTGTTCAAGGCAAGGGTGAACAGGCATTATCTAGGCAAGTATGCTACATCATAGGCCGCATTATCGCTCACCATCAGGCGAGATCGCGATCAAATACTTGCCTATAAAGGATTTTTAAAAAAGCAGATTTCACAAACTTTAAAATAGGTATATGTTTAATACTAGCGGCCGCTCGCAGTTTCACCCGCGTGGTTCCCGTCCCAGTTTGAATTTCGGGATAAAAAGTATCCTATGTGTTAATCCAAGTTATAAACTATCTGTATGCCGAATATTTTATAGTTTTTGTGGGTGCCAATTATGAATATGACATCTATTTCGAGATCCAAGATGGCGCACATGATCTTTTTTTAAGAGTCAATATGGGTATCGTTTTTAAGGTTTTCGTGGGTGCTGATAATGAATATGACATCTGTTTTGTGACTCAAAATGGCGGACGTGTTTTGTTTTTCAAAAGTCAATATGGTATCGTTTTTAAGGTTTACGTGGGTGCCAATTATGAATATGACATATATTTCAAGATCCAAAATGGTGGACTCTTTTTTTTTAAAAGTCAATATGGGTATAGTTTTTAAGATTTCTGTGCTTGCCAATTATGAATACATTCTATTTACAAGTCAACCAAAAAACCAAAACCAACACCACTTTTAGTTCAAAACAAAAGTTGATGTGCAAACCTGAGATACAATAATTTTGACGGCCATGTGTTTTTGGCGTGAGGAAACTCCATATTGGCCTGTGGTCAAACAGTCGCCTAGAGTAGAGATTGTCGTAAAGGAATTTATGTTTAAATTTATTTATCTAAGTAATAAAAATAAGCATGGTTGCCTGGAAGAAATTGCTTTTTAGCGATAAGGCCGCCATTTCTACTTTTTCTTGTATTGTCCTCTTTTTGTATTTTGTATGATGTACAATAAAGTGTATTTTCATTTCATTTCATTTCATTTCAAAAAAGCTTTGTCCCCCTTTGCACAGAGGACTGTAAGACTTAGTGTAGTTGAAGTTCATAAGGAGACGGAGTGCAGAAAGATAAAATGTACATACATTTATCTTGACAAGTGTTACAAAAAAAAACTTCAAAAAATATTAAAAATTGCGGATGATTTTAATGAGTCAATGTCAAACACATATTTTTTTTAAATTGTCATGGCCACTGGTACTTACAAACCCTTCAGCCGAAATAGTAAACATCTTTTAATAAAAATTACGGTCGAATATCGACCGCTGGGCGACCACTAGATCATATGATTACAAATCAGTCGGAAACTGACAGCCTCCTTCTTTTTTAAAAGTGGTTTAAAGAATATGAGAACATAGTTATTAGATAAAATATTACTAGAAAAAATCAACCAGCCTCAGGAAGTTCAAGTGGGAATCGAACCCACGACCTTTGGATAACCGGTCCAATGCTGTGACCGCTGAGCTACCGAGGCCCCAGATGACTCGTTGAATTTATACCTAAATATTACTAAAGTAACATCGCCATCACCAATTTTCAGTGCTCATGGAAACTTTATTATAACTATAGATTAATGGAAACAAGAAAATGTGTTATAGCGATTATTAAAATAATTTTGTTGAAATTATTGTAAATTGTCAAGTACCTACTTGTTTAAATTGAATATTGAATATTTATAGCAGAGCTATATGTTTCATATAGGTATACACATTCATGTGTTTGTTTGTAGGTATTACATTATTATTCAATGGCGTGCTATGATTACATAAATATTTATACGTAACTTTCAATTAGAATAAATTATTTTGTTTTATGATTTCAATCAAACAGTTAGTCAGACGGAAACGTTTTACCTTTACATTTCCGTATAATGTTGTTGAAGGATCAACGTTGTTCCTTAAAAACAACAATGAACTTTATAGCAATTGATTGAACAAAAAGCATTTAAATATGAATGATATTCTCTAATAAAATTGAAACACAGAACAATAGTTCTTTAGTTTTAGTATTTAGTTTTTTGTTAATGAACAAAGAACTAAGTAATTGGTTCTGTAAACGTTTTTATTTTATTTTTTGATTGATTGATTGATTTTACAGAACTACTACTATGGTGATAGTGTGTCCTCTTTGCTTCAAGATTATACAGTGCGGCGATGCTTCCATAACTATTGGAGAGCAAAACAAATGCGCCACTTATATTCAAGATCCGGTTTGAGAGCCGCCATTGAGCCACATAACCCTTTGCGAAGTGGTAATGGGATAAAAAGATTTCTGCCCATGTGAGGCGTGACGTGACGCGAATGCTGCACCGAGGCTCTGTGCTGCTGGACGGCATTTGAACACCGAATGAGTGTTGCTATGCCATGAATGATTTATAACCAATCTGTTAAAAAAGGGGGTTGTTACAAGTTACTGTGATGCCAGGGACGAGCGAAGCCTATTTGAGTGTCTGTGTACTGTTAATGCATTCGCTTACGAGTTTATTATAACCGCCTTCAAATAAGGAGGAGGTTATCTATTCGGCGCGAATTACTCGTTTAATATGTTGTGTGATTACTCTAGGATTTAAACCGGATTGCATGATTGACGTTGGTCTTTGTAATTTTTATACATAAATGTACACAAATACGTGTAGGAATAAATAAAAAAATATATAAAGCTTTTAATTGCCTTTGTTACTCGATCTTGAGTGTAAAGTTTTACAGACACACAGAATAATATTTTTGAACTATCTACTAATGTACACTGTTGCTTATTTATTTGAAACATGTTTCTAATGTGGGACAATCACGCACGCATACCGGAACCACAGCTCTTGGGTAGCGAGAATGAACGTTTGAAATAGTTATAAGCAAAACAGAACGTTAAGGCCAAACGATCAGCAGTGGGAGTAAGAAGGCCAATAATGATGTTAATGAAGATGGAGCCTTTCAGATTGTTCCCATGGCTACGAAAGAATCCGAATAGTACTCCTAGACCATGGGGTTGGTTTACGTCGAATCCACTATACCATTAATAGTGATACCAAGTTAATTTGTGCCTGGTTCTGCAGGCCAGGTAGGTGTTAGATATAAGGTGTAATAATTGAGTAGCCTAGGCCAACATTCGGTAGTTTATTAAAATGATTATGATTTTACTTTGTCTTATAAAAATGATAGCTCATTGATATTACTGAACTCGTAGTTTCCTATTTTCCTTATGATTTAGAAAAAAATCTTTTACTTGTGACATAATTAACGCATTCTTTGAAAACCAAATTATTATACTTTGACTTGATATTCATTGAAAGTTTTTGAAAGTTTACGAGGAACTTTTACTATTTTATTAACTGACTCACTTGCATATTTGTTGATGAATGTTTAACCGTTATCTAATATAGCTATTGTTTGCCAAGTTTTGAACTAGCTGTAATAATATTAAAAAATATGAATATATTACCTTACATAAAATACACAAAATTATGACTAATCATGCAGCCAATCAGTGTGCGAATGTACTCGTAGAAAATAGTATTAACTAAAAAGTTAGAAATAATAAATATTTGATACTTTCATTTATATTGTAAATAGCATTTAAATATTTTACTAAGAGAAACATTAAAAAAATCACAAACCACTGTGTTTTTAAAATTAAAAGATAATCAGTTCTATTAAGATTTGTAAGTCAAGTGGTATTCCCACTTGACTTACAGGTCCTATTGTCTTTTCCTTAAAATTGTTACAATTGCACTATTTGAAGGTAAACGGAAACACAATTTGAATACCACAAACCCAGAACAACAACTTCATTTAAGTGTACAACATCCAGGGATATCTGTCAAGTTTGTAATAGCATTCCAGAGTTAAAGTGGATCACAATCTCGGGGAGGAAATTACATAAGGAACTGACAGTCTGCTGGGAGTTGGGGTAGAAGATTTGGTCGCAGAGCCCGCGGCGCCGAGCACCTGGCCTGGAACGACCACCTGCGAATCAGCAATAAACATCAGCGAGCGGCAGATAACCGACGAACTAAACGTGTTTTGGGGGAACTTGTTCAAGATAAAACAGCTGGGATGTACGAGTATTAACTGTCAGATACCGGTAGAGGAGTTCATACAATTTTAATAAGGCCTTTGAGCAGTTTGGAGAAAACAAATATTATAGGTAAAAGATTTTATAAATGTAATGTCATGTAATTTTTCAGTGTAGATATTTTTTTAAATATTTAGAATGTAAGCATTCTATTACAATAATGATCTTTAGTAGCAACTTTGGTTGGTAAAGACTTAATGGAAATAGACAGTTGGATTAGCCAGACTGAGGTTGCATTTATCGAGTGTGGAAACCTAAAATATCCCTAGACATAAAGACCCAAAGCTTAGGTAGACACTAAAGGTTCCTGTCACCTTTCAACATTTCATGTTTTTTCTTGAATACATTTGTTTGGGTGTTTGCAAAAAGCGGGATAAGTGGTGCGATTTACATCGCGAATGCTCGGTGGATGATGTTCCCACGTGTTCCTGAAGGCGGCGCGATAAATATGGTGATCCTGATCGATCAGGACATTAGTTGACGGAGGGTTCGCTTTTTGTTTTGTTTATCATCAATTCAATTCTAAGGGAAAAATGGAGAAAAACAACCGTAGATTGTCAATTATTCTATTAGTTTATCCTTGTGAGTTTTCAGGATGGGTGACCAAATGACCAAATCTCTTAAGGGTATTTTCTTTTCATCGAGGAAAGTGTCCGGCCAGGACAAGGAAAATAATAAACTAAATTGAATTTTCCCATTGTTATATACTTATACAAGCTTGACTACTTACAACATCAAGATGAACTTTTGTCATGAATTAGCACATGAGAAAATGTCATCAAAAGGCGCCCGTGTTAGCCAAGACTAATGCGTCTATTTACCAATTCGTCACAATTGTTTAGTAACTTAGCGATTCTCCAGAATATAAGCATATAGAGTATCGCAAACGGCCGCATTAGCCTGCGAAACATGTCGGATTATTTGAGGCCGACGGACGGACGGCCGGTGATGTATCGCGGGCAAGGCTCGGCGGGGGAGGCATTTTTCCACGATCTTTACTACATCGTTGGGAAATTAATTTGAGATAATAACCCTGTAGGCTCTTCAGGTCTCGGCATTAACAATAAACAGCAAGGAAACGATCCACGATGTTTAAGGTGGAATACAGTATTACGCGGGACAATGGAAATTAATAATTTGGTATGGTGCGGCGAGGGTAATACCTGCAGAGTTAGTTTCTATTGATTTGAAAAATAAAAAAAAAATCCGATTATGAGCCGTGAGCATACCGCTGCGCCCCACCAATAACCTTGAGACTGTCTTGCAATTCAACAATAAAACTTTAAGCGTATCGCATACAATCCTTTTTAGTGGGGTCAACATTTACTCTGTAGTTGTTATCTGTTATTTTGTACAGTAAAAAAAACATAAAGTTATAAAATTAAATCGTTACGAACTTTTGCTCTATGTTGTTCGTAAATTAATATAATAACCTTTGAGCTACCGGCTACAGCAAAGGTAAAAAGGGGAAAGTAAATATTTTAAAGTACGTCTAAACCAACAACTTCGTATTAGCATGAACGAGTTGCCGTATATCCACTTCGCTGGGGATAAGTGCAGTCGATTTGTTGAGCGCGCTTCAGGTGAGAGCAGAACTCATTAGACTAAACTCACTACTGACGCGAGTTGGAAGTTTGTTAAAACACCAGACGCTGTCACAGTGTCGTCCGGTCCGCCCAGTCGTAACGACGCGCGGCTCCAATCAAATTTCAGACACCCGAATGCAAATGACTCCCACCTAAAATAGAACACCCCCAATCGGAACCGAACTCTGCCACATCCAAACTGGACCCTAAAAGTCACCCTTCCGATTGTCCGCGCATTATCTCCCTTGTTATCTCCGAATACGGTTAAGCAAGCTAAATCTTTATGGGTACAAACTAAAGGCGACCGCGACGGATCGCGGCTCTTAAAACGATAAAACTTTTATTCGAGGTACCTGCATAAAATTGCGATGGAGTATTCAGGGAGGGTTCCGTAATCCGCGGAGTGAAATTAAAGAAGTTATGAATGGGGAAGTTTTAAAAATAAGGCGCGGCGCTCGGTGTAATTCCTGGGGATCCTTCAAACAGTTTAATTAAGAATATTGCGAGCAAAAAGTGGACCGCAGCGGGGACCTGCCCGGGACACGGCCCTAGTGTGCCTCCAACTTGTGGGATTTCCATTTTTTAATTTCAATCCTAGATTTAAATGAATTACGAGCAAATTAAGAAATAAATGCACCTTCATCTGCATATCTTGGAGGTATTTTAATATTTAATGGTTTCGCAATCTAAAATGTGAAGCTTAGAAACAGAAGAGCTTAGAACTCTAGGTGCAGAGAAAAAATAAGCTGTCAAGTAGTAAAAAAACACGTTTTTTAACACTAGTCATTTGTATGTGATACTTTACAGAAAAGTGGAATGCATGACCGCAATAATAACAAAAATAGAACCATCCATCGAGAGGCACTCTAAAAATCGTATTTTGAATAACTGGCCATTTATTTGACAGCAAACGTTAGCAGCAGCCAATAATGCTGCAAGCGGGAGGCCAAACAATAAAATTCTAATTCAATTGACGAATAAAATGAAAGCGGTTTGTACCGAGCCGCATAGTGCGCGCCACTGAGCAGCCACAATATTTCTGGCGAACAAAATAGATGCGGGCACCGCGCTGTGAAAAGTCAAGCACACCTGTAATAATTGTCAGCTCGAATTCAAATTCATCCGGAGTCGGGGCGTTATTAAAAAAACGCCTACGAGGAATTTATTCCAAAAGGCCACGTAAGGACCCACTCGGCGCTTTATCGCTCGAAAATCCGCATTAAAATTCGCCAACCCATTAACGGATCATGGAAAAGTTCTATATTCGATTCTATAAAAATGGTGTTGCGTAGCCAGCGAGACTTTCTGGTTAATGCTTCATTGAAATTTGGGTATTTCTCGTTACGTGGTTAGGGGGGAGGGAGGGGGTTGCGGGGGGCAAGGTCGGGTCGGGCGTTAGTATGCCTGGCGCGCGGCTGCCCAGCCGGCGCGCGGGGACTTTCGTTGCATCCTGTACCTACACGGGTAATCCGGTCTTTTATAATGGTGTACCGCTCATTCACTCGCTTTACAAATTGGAGCTTCACTTAGAACGGCTAGTTTGAATTTAGAATTTAAAATAAATATGAGCGGTCGACTAACTTCTTCCTTGAAATTATGTTTCCTTTAAGGTATATATAATTTTTTTAAATTACCTAACTAGATGGGCGAATAGCATTAACTAAAAAGTGACGGTAAAAATGCCGGTAACTTTTAAATATTCTAAAACAATCTTCCTCATTTGAACCTTTCCAAAATCTTACATAATTTACAAGCTTTTATAAAACTTAAAATACTAACTCTATCTTGTCTGTACATATTCGAAGCCTGTAAATTCATCAAAAAGAATAAAAACCTGTACTCTCCCATAAAAAATTATCAGACGCAAGAATAGATACGAAAATAAACTTAAATTACCTTTTTCAAAACTAAAATTATACTCTACTGCCCCCCACTCAATGTTGATAAAAATATATAACCATATCCCAAATAAAATAAAAAATAATGAAAAATTAACAACTTTTGAGAAAAATCTAAAACAGTTCTTAATTACTAAGAGTTACTACAGCATTACAGAATTTTTAAATGATAATACTGATATTAAAACTTATACTATTGAAATATAATACTAATAAAATAAATACTGATATTGTTAAACTGTCATTTATCTCAGTAAGAATAAATGTTTAATAATATAATTATTAATATAGGAATTAAACAATAAAGTGCAATTAATTGTAATAATATAAGAATGGAATAATCGTTTGTATTACCTATATTGTTATGTAAATTGCTATGCCCTCACGGGGCGCTACATTGTATATAACACCCTATGTACGAATTTTGTATGATACTATGTACACAATGTTAGCTTGCAATAAAGAAATTGAATTGAATTGAATTGAATTGCTTTTATTTAGTTTCACCTGTCCCGATCTTTGTCTGTAATCAAATCTTACAAATTGAATTTGATCCCCTTCCCGGTTACCGATTGAGCTGAAATTTTGCATGCATGTGTAAATCAAATGACAATGCAAAATTATTATGACATGGAGCTGATATGATGATGGAATCGGAAGGTGGCCATAAGAACTCGGTAGTTAAACGACACAACCCCATCGAGTTTGAACTCGTTTGATCCGTCTTGACGAGTACTTTGGTGCTAGATGGTAACCAGGGTCTGATGATGGAGCTGAAAGATGGCCATTTTTTATTTTTTTTATTTTATTTTATTGTGAAAGAATAACAACAGCCAACTTAATAGTATTACAAAAGATCTTAGAGCTAGACTAAATTAGGCCAATTATGCTATTCATATAAGAGTAATATTATGATGGAACAAACTAAACTAAAAAACAATAGAAATAAAAACATTGGGATTCTAAAACTAAAAAAAGTATGTTATAAATGCACGGGTGAGAAAACTAACTAGATAGAATGCATAAATTGAATACTTAGGTACATGCATGTATTATTATATATAGATTACTTACTTATATATACATATATATATATATATATATATACATACATAAAATACACAATATACATAATTAGATACCTAACAAAAAACAAACCAAAATATTATTGCGCTATAACTATCTTCACTTTACTTAAAAATGTTTTTTTATTGCCTATGAATAGGTCGATTTTGCTAAATAGTTTGTTGTATGTGTCAGCTATTCTGGTCATCGCTGCATTTTGGGCGTAATTAGTGCTATGTGGGGGGATGTCGAACAGCGGTGTGTGGCGAGTACGACGCCTGGGTGTTCGCCAAGTCACTTGCTCCAACAACTCCGGACAATCCAGGCGGCCACGCACCACGCCGAAGAGTAGGCCCATGTCCATAACTGTTCGTCGTTGTTCAAGCGTTATTAAACGAAATTGTCGGCAATTATCTTCGTAAGATAATTTGCTCTTGCAATGTGATTTAAATTGAAGATGTTTTACAAATTTTTTTTGAATATTTTCTATCCTATTTTTATGAATTGTATATAAGGGTGACCAGATTGGGGAAGCGTATTCTAAAATACTACGAACGTATGCATTATATACTATGTTAAAACTAACATTTGAGCTAAAGGGTTTACAAGTGCGCATTGTGAATCCTAGACTGCGAAATGACCTCTTCACAATATTATCTACATGGCTACAGAACGACAACTTAGAGTCGAGAGAAACCCCCAAATCGCGAACAATTTCCACCCTTTCTATCACATCATCATTAAATTTATAAATGAACGGTATTGGGTGTTTCTTCCGTGTAAAGCTTATACACTGACACTTAGATATGTTAATACTAATGTTATTTCTAGAATAATAGGATAATAAATTATTAAGATCATTTTGAATTAATTCACAATCGGAAGCTGAGTTCACTCTCATATATATTTTTTTGTCGTCAGCATATAACAGATGTTTAGCTCTAACGAAACAAGAATCAATATCGGAGATATATGCATTATAGAGTAAAGGACCAAGATGGGAACCCTGCGGGACACCTGACGGCACCGATATGAAGTCTGATCTCATTCCACCGAGGACGACCGCCTGCGAACGATTCGAGAGATAAGAGGTAACCCACCTCAAAAGATCACCGTGTATGCCTAGTGCCTCCAACTTGTGAAGCAGGATACTGTGATCCACGCGATCGAAAGCCTTTTCGAAGTCCGTGTAGATCACATCAACCTGCCCACCTCCATCCATTTGCTGAAGAACATAATTCGTGAAAAGGGCTAAATTGGAAACAGTAGATCTTCCTCTTAAAAAGCCATGTTGTGAGGCTGGTATGCCGCGAGAAACTATGTGATAAATGTGATCATAAACAATTTTTTCAAAGACTTTAGCTAGCGTGTTTAGAATGGATATTGGACGGTAATTTGAAATCATCGATTTAGATCCTTTCTTGTGGATTGGAATGACGTGCGCTTTCTTCCATATGACTGGGAAAATACCTGCCTTTATAGAAGAGCAAAAAAGAAGCGATAAGGGAAAAGCTAGACTTTTAGCACAATTAGATAGGAAGATGGGTGGTATTCCGTCACAGCCAGCGCCCTTGGATTTGTCCAGTTTATTAAGTGCTTTTTCTACTACTGCTGGAGAGATGTTAATTTGGGATATTGTTTGATTGCAAATGGAATAGGCAGTGGGTGATGTATTATTGAATGTAGCTATAGCCCCTGAAGATTTGACGAAAACACTCTCAAAAAAGGAGCTAAAACCGTTACATATTTGTTGACCGTCAGAGAAAGTTTGATTCGAAAATGTGAATTCTTTGGGGTAATTGGAGCCACCTCTCTTTGATTTAACATATGTCCAAAAGTATTTTGGATTATGCTTTATGATGCCTTCAGCTTTTTCTGTATATACCTTAAAACACTGTTTTTGCACCCTTTTCGATCGCTCTCTTAACAAAGAAAATTCATCATAATCACGTGGGTTGCCAAAACGTTTCCATTTTTTGTGTATTTTATTTTTGATTTGAATAAGCTTAATCAACTCGCGGCTATACCAGATGGGATAGTTTGACCTAGAAACACTGCTACAAGAGAGGGGAACAAACATATTACAGCAATGTTTCAAAGTGTCATAAAAACTAGATACCGCCTCATCGAGTGATTTAGAGGAAAACAGATCCGACCAGTCAACTTTGTTTAAATAGTCATTAATCGATATATAATCGGCTGTACGAAAGTTATGACGTGGGGCGTTAACTTCTTTGAAAGGTTTATTTTTCAGATCTAGAATATTGATGGCAATAGATGGGTGATAGGTATCTTCCTTTATCAGAGGACTATCCGAGCGAGTGACTTCCAGCGGTAGGTTACTAAAGCATAAATCGAGAACGTTTGATTTCGAATTCGATATATAATTGTATTGTTTTAAGCCTAAGTAATGAAAGTGATCCACTAAATTCCTAGCGTTGTTTTGTAATTCCGTGCTACTTTGTTGTAATATATTGTACAACCCATTTTGCCATTTTATGCATGGAAAATTAAAGTCACCAATTAAAACAAACTTACAATTAGGATTGTTGTTTACTAGCGTTGATACGTTGCTCAAAATATTATCGATACGACCTGTCAGCCCACGATTATCTGGAGGAGTGTAAACTAAAATGATGTATAAGTCGTTAATGGATTTTATAGTTTTAGCAGGTATACGAACACAAAGTGATTCAGCAGTGTCACTTATCCAGTTATTCAGTAATGTGGCCCTGAGATGTTTTCGAGTACAAATCATGACACCGCCACCACCAGACTTTCCGCAGAGATTTAAGTTCCTATCACATCGATAAATATCATACCGGGGATCACATAATTCACCGTCAAGTATGTCGTCCTGCAACCACGTTTCAGTAAACAGTAAAATATCATGATTTACACTTACTATGCCATTATATAGTTCTAGGCATTTGGTTCTTAACCCACGTACATTTTGATAGTAAGCTTGTAAACCACTAGTTTTTCCATTATTGACCGCCATTTCCAAAAAATAAATAGTAACCAAATTCGAGTGCCGCGCGAGTTATCATGATTAAATGCAAATAATTGACAGAATACAGCATGCCGTAGTACCATAGTAGGGACTGTTGTACAGTAAACCTTCTTATAATCCATAGTAATATTATAAATGGGAAAGTTACTATGTCTGTCTGTCTGTCTGTAACAATTTCACGCTGAGACCATTGAGCAGATTTGGGTGAAATTTGGCACGGAGATAGCTTGAACAATTGGATAGAACATAGGACACCGTACATCCACTTTATCATAGGGGAAAACCGCAGACGAAAGCTAGTAGTAATATTTAGTAATTGATTTATACAGCAACAATACGTGTTAACAATTATAAAAAATTTGATTAAATATTTTGTTGTTAAGGTTAGTAATAAGTTACAAGAATAAAAATAAAAATAATGCATGCTCATGTATATATTATGAACAACTTTAAATTTTTGGTTTCTACGTATGATACTATGCTGAAATAAATTATATATTAACGTAAATAAGAATTTTAAATGGCTACAATCACAATTTACATATCTAATATTATAACATAAATATATGCAATTTAGGTTAAGCATAAATACAATTTTATAGTACCGTAAACCGTTTAATAAACTATTATCAAACTCAGCAAGTATATGACTAAATAATATTATATTGCTTAAAAAACGCTTAAATAAACTTTTACAATATGTGACAAGAGTTTCACCGAGCGACAATAACAGCAACAATAATAAGAGCACTAAAATCAAACCTCTAAAAGCAAGCCACGAATATCCCGAAGAAGGTATAACCTTATAACGGGAACGGTAACTTATACTCGTACTAGTATTAGTTGATAGTGTTAATTGGAGGTTAATGAATCCTTTTAAAGTGCTATTATTAAACTTAAAATTATAAATAAAATTATTTTTATATGAAAAGTAATGACAAAAAATAATGTTCTGGCATCGTATTAAAAATAAAGAATGTAACAATGCTATTTCATATTGTTTAAAAAATCAAGCGATTTCACAATTTTCGCAACCGATACATCATCCTTACGAAGGTAAATGTTTCCATATTTCACCCAACAGTACGCATAGTTTTTGTCTTGTTTGACTTTTCTTGCAGCCGCATATAGTTGCTTAGTCTCAGGGTCTAGATGCTCGGCTAAGTAGATTTGGTGGGCCTCGCCCGACATTCCGAGGTGGTGGGTGTTAAGTCTATTTCCTTTATTCTCTTTATTAAAGCGATGTGCTGCTGAGATTAATCCATCACGAAGTTTAGGGGAGGCCAAAGTAACGACTATGTTACGTGGACGTTTAGTAGTAGTATTCATTTTGGCTACACGTCGGCAGGCGTGAATATCGGAGTCGGTGATAGGAAACTTAATTGTATCGCAAAGCGTTTTAAACATTGAAACGACGTTTTCATTTAGACTGTCCGGTACGGCTTGCAGTTCGATGTTTCTTGCGCGCGATAATCTATCGATGGCTGTAAAGCGGCTTTGGATTTGTCCTAATTCGGTCTTAATTTGCGCTTGTTCGGATTGAAGTGTTTTAATGATAGTATCCTTTTCCGCTAAACATTTTTTTAGTTCTTTTATTTCATCCATAACAAAGTCGGTAGTTTTGTTGAGTTCATCCTTTAGTTCATTTGCAATTTTGCTCATCTCTAAAGTTATGATTCCCGTAACCTCCTCAATGAGTGCTTTGCGCAAGTTAATCATCATGTTAGACTGTGGAGCTAGTTTTTGGTCGAGCAAATCACTTATCTTCTCAATCGTGATGGCGGTTTGAGCGTTAGAAGTCTGTTTAGAAACACTTGGCGAGAGAATAGCAGGTGATTCCTTGCCACTCCGTTTTCTACGTGAAACATTAGTGCAGGAAGGGCACTTTAATGTTGCGAGCTGTTCTGGACTAAGTTCGTTAGGTTTTTTATTTGCTTCGAAACTCAGACATTGCATGCAATAATGAGACACGCATGAGTTGCATTTTAGAGAGTTGCAATCAAGTAATTTTTCTTTACATCCAGCGCAATCCATCATAATAACGCCTTTCAGAAAAAATCAGTATGAACTGTACCTTCTGTCGTCTTTCTCGATTCTATCGACGCACGCACTGAGTCAGCTGACGAACACAATGCGCGCGATTATAACCCGTGCGCACCACACAGAACCGTGAAGATTGCTTGCTTAGGTTGCGTCGAACCGAACCGGTTTCAATATGGACGACAGTGAACTCACTTCGAAAGCACAATATTTATTCCGAATTATACACTTAATAGGCCGATACGGGACTGCACTGATATCAACAAACAATTATCACAGCATAAATTTTCACTTGTACTAATTTGTAGTTGATTACGTAAGATAACTATTGATCTGAATTAATATTCTCATAGAACGATGTTAAAACGATGTTTCACCTTTGGCGTCAAAGAGTAAGTTTGCCATAAGAACTAGGTAAGTAAACGACACAACCCCATCGAATTTGGGCTCGTTTGATTCGTCTTGATGAGTAATTTGGTTCTAGATGGTAACCAGGGTCTGATGATGGAGCTGGAAGATGGTTTTAAGAATTCGGGAAAATAAGTTTGTTCGTTTGTTCGTTCCGTTTGTTATGAATGTGGATTCTGTCTTTGATTAGATGGATGACTATCCAAGGTGAGCACGTGCCGAGAGCTGAATGGTTTGAGGGTGTATAAACATGTCATTCAAAAATACTTAAAAGTAAAAAATAAAATTAAAAGAAAAAAACTTTTTAAAAACCAGCTTTTACTTGTTATTAAAAAAAGAACTAAAAAGTTGAAAATTATTTAAACCTGATAATAAGAAAAAAATACCATTATATAGGTACCTACGTTGCAACCTTTAACGATATTTAACCTTCTTCGTCTACGTCACAATAATCCCACATCATACATACCTAATTAATTACATATTTTAATGATTGCAAAAGAAAAATAATGAAGGTGTAATAAATGCTAAATGTTCTTTAATGATCCATCAAAGTGTAGCACGCTTTTATTTATAAAAAAAATTGGGTCTATGATAAAAACGCAATGATTTAATACAAGGTGTAAAGTTTTAGGGTTTAATTAAAATATGTAATTAGGTATGTACGATATGGGATTATTGTGACGTAGACGAAGAATACCTATATAATGATACTTTATTCTTATTGTCAGGTTTAAATATTTTTGTTAATTAATCACTTTTGTTTTCAAGATCTAGGTTAGAGTTTATGTCACCAGTACCATGATAGCCCATTATGTAATTTTCACTGCCCCTAATATTATATTAAGCCGAACAAGGATCAGATTTTCGCAGCGATTGTTTATCGCTACGGCGTGATGTAAAACGCTTAGTCAGCTCGTTAGAGGGAATTCAAGTGAGGAACTTATGTTGAAAATTAATGTACATGTCAAACTTGTTACAGTTTTAGATTATTAATTTAACACGTACCTACTTATTAAAGTTTCATGACATGACCATTAACGCTCATATTAACTAAAATAATGTCGCCTCGCGATAAGCAAAAATAACACATTAAGTTTAAGGACATTTTGATCGTTAACAAGAATTTATCATCATCATCATCATCATCATCATCATCTCAGCCAAAAAACGTCCACTGCTGACAATTTATCATCAGTTTAATTATATTGAGAAATAAAAAACTGCTTAATGCTAGTTTCACTTAATGATAAACATAATTTGTATACCGTTGTAATATTTATGTGACTTTATTCTGTAAAAATAAAAATATTGGATGACTATATCGGCATCCAATTTACACAAAATTAAATAAACAGCAGCGATTTTACGCGGATGGTGCGAAATGCGGTTGCCCACCGTTGTTCGGGCAATTTTTTAAAGGTACTTATGTCAATTTACGTTCGCTCAGTGTACGTAGTAAACAGCATCAGTGTTTGCCGAATTCGCGTTACACTATCTCTTCTATGAAAGAGCCACGACCTGTTACTCATACCTAGTACCTAATTGTACAACATTTTTGAACTATTTCGCTCTGGGGTCTCGTGAGTGCCGTTTAAAATTCCAAAATAGGCGAAAGCTTTCAGACCCGCGCCTGGCGTCAGGCGAGCCATGACAGTTAATTAGCGCCCTACATGCGTATGCTGACTTAATTAGGACGACAACACGCGATGCCCACTAGGTGGACAGTTATGGCGACTTACGAATGTAATGACGTTGATTTATATTACAGTTTGTTATGAAAGTAAATATTTCTGCTACCTAGCAGCAGCAAAACAGTCCATTTCTGTGTTGACACTGAACAAGAAAAAAATCGACGTACCTTTGAGGCTAATAATCTGTGAGACGAATAACAGTCACTAATCGTTTTTTGATAGAGATGGTGAGAAACCACAGAGAGCTATATAATTTTTAACTGATATAATTACTGTAGGTATCCCTGGCCTTCAAAATAAGATATAAAATTTAATGACTCAGTGTAATGTAATTATTATCAAAATAAAGATAAAGTTCACACCGACAAGTCTTTTTTACTTTAACATGTTGAAAAATGTTGAATGGTGAAATGATTTAGCTAAATTTATTCAACAATAACGTCTCGCGAGCCAGCTTCTTTGAACCGCTCGGGGTTCGACATAGCACAAACACGTGTAATGGAACATTATCGTACGCCGTATTACCAGCTCCATGGGAATATCAATATTAAAATTTGCGTACTTATTATGTTCAGTATGTTAGCAGGAAAGTTGTTAAGTTTGGAAATTATATACTTTACATGGTTCAAATCCATTTTGGCATCCTCAGTAGTTATATTTATGGTAGGTACTAAAGCTATAATAAATATGAGCGCAACCCAACATTACGATCGTCAGACAATCCGATAGGGGCGGCGATAAACACATAATAAACCGCTCGGAGCGCCACGGGCCTGATATGCCACTATTAGCCACCAAATCTTCGGCGGACGCGGGCCGAATCCTAAGGAGCCGCATTCGGGCTATCTTTGTGTATCTCAATCAGTAAATCAAAACAGAAGTAGGTATTAATGAAGAAGGAAGTTGCGAGGGCATCCTATCTGATTCATCTTTTTGTGTGTTTCTACAAAGACGTGAGTTTCCTGCAATTTGTATCATTCAATGGCCAAAGTAATCAGAACAAATATAGATTGGTTTTGTTCCAAAATAAATAAATTTGCACTTGCTTTGAATTGGTTAAAAACATTAACTTTATTTTTGCTGTTACGAAATTCTTTTTACGCTGTAGTTCCAAAGTTATGTATCATTATAATATTTTGTCACATCATTCAAGCTCATTTTGCCGCGTGAATTATACGCTGTCGTAATTAGTCGTAAGCAGCTGAGAGCGTGTAGAGCGTCGAGAGCGTTGAGCACGAGCGGAGTGGCGAGAGGGTGTCGGCGAGCGTCTGTCTGTCGTGCGTGCGCGCCCCATCATGCCACGACACTCAAGCAGTGATAGTGTAGATACGCCTTCAATAAAACTAGATGCATTAATCTTGAACAGTTCTAGATGAATAAAGTGAGTTAGGAGTGTCAAAGTGAATCAGGATTTGGCAAGGCGAAGTATTTCACTTTTGTTTTATTTTTAATACAACAAAAAATCAAACTGTATGAATTTAGCTTTCCTCATCTAATAATATAGGAAACTGGCTTTTAAGCTAGTTACTGTCTAATAGGTTAAGACTCAACGCCGTGTTGTTGACGTGTTTCGCATATGAAGCTTGCAGCACTCAAGTCATTAACTATAAGCACCCGAGGGCGTGTCGAGAGCCGCCTGCGTTTCGTCTGAGTAAACCGCATCGCATTCATGCTGCAGCGAGAGTACGCAGCGAATTATAATTGAGTGTTCGGGGCTAATGCTGCATGGTATTGTCATCACTAATTTACTTAACCAAATATTTGTTAGCTTCTTTGAAGATGCATTATTAAAATATGAGCTGTAGCACTAGCACTGACACTTGCAAATTCATAAATGATTTTAAAGTTTTATTAGTACTTATGTAAATATAAAATGAGTCACTTTAAAATGGATATTCTTTATTTTCTTTTGTTAGTGTTGGTTTACTTTGCAAGTATTGCCTACGAGATTTAAAAAAAAAATTCGTTAACAAGTAAGGTGTTCTAGAACCATTATTTGTTACATAACAAACTTACTCTCGTGTAAAAGTTAGCAGCAAACACGCGGCGCTCCCCACCTGATACTATGCCCATTCTCCATAGGTCATAAAATGGCGTATTCATTGCGCGTTGCATGTCCAATCTCGCGACATGTACGCGGCGACGTGTCGGGCATACGGACGCGCGCGGACGGTTTTTTTGAGTGGGGCTTTTGCTGAATTTTGAAACACACCCTTTCATCTTAATCAAGTAATCTTGCAGATGTGACTTGCTTTGAACAGTCACGCTCTGTGATGTAAGCCACTCGACACTTCGTGTTTACCATAATAGAATGATCAATAGGTACATATAAAAGGAATAATCCTGGCTGTTTTACTGGCTTACATCAACGCCGTGTTCAAACCCTTTGACCTAGAAAGCTGAAATATTGTACAGAGATTGCCTTATGGTTTAGAACCATCTTCTTGTAAGGTCGGTTTTTGAAATCCCTACGGGATCATAGACTACTGATTTTTACGCGGGCGAAGTTGCGGGTGATCGTTAGTTCTTCATAAATAAAAAGGAAGGGAAATTTCAAAAAGAAGCGGCAATTTTGAGTTGTTAAACAATAATAACCTAGACAAATAACTGCTGTTATTGTTATTTAGCTACTTAAAGTTACAAAGTAATCACACAAACATAATCTTAAATGAAATAAATTTAAGTGCTTATTTTAAAGTTGTTTCACTAACAATGGCCTCAAAATATGGATTAAAACAAATCGTCTTTAGTACTTAAAACTGTTTCTTTAACAATTCAACTTTATTTAAGCTACACTTTTGCTTAAATTGATAAGGATTTACTTAACCCAGCATCACTGCATACAATTTACATGAATCAGAGGTTCAAAGCGAGTGCCGTTATAAAAATTAGTCTTTTCAGAGGGGACTCAGAAAATGTCGCAGCGTCTTAACGGTCTTATTTCCAGTTTTAACCTCCTTTTGAAACGGATATAATATACAATAAGTAGATACAAAACTGTTATATCAAACAAGTTTAGGGGTCGGAACGCTTTTCGTACATCTTGCCCACACATGGGCATATCAATGCTAATATATAATACTTGTGTTGCGGATCTTTAGCTCTTCCCTCCTGCCTAATATTATGGGCAACATTGGCAAAACTAGTAGTTTACAAGTGTCTTATACTTTAATTGCTACGATAGCTTGTAGTGAGTTTTAGATGTTTTTACAAACGGCCAACAGGGGTGTTAATAAATCAAGCCGTTCCGTGAAGCGACCTTATCCCAAAATGACGCCATAAAAGTAGAGCACCCCGTATGTGTTAGCTTTAAAATCGGTCATGAGCTGGCGACGTGGATTTGATTAACGAGGGCCAGATTAGAGGTTTTTTTTAAACTTTTTCGCTTACTCCGTTATGTGACAGTCCGATACGGCTGCGTCAGGTTTTAATTAGGTTTCTCAGAGGGGAGCAGCCAATTTGAGAATACGTGAGCCTTTGCTTGACCCAGCGCCAGCGGGCTGCGCGCACGTCACTTTGAAACGAACCGCTGGAGAATGGTAAAGCAGAAATATTTTTTAATCTGTTAAAGACGACGCATTGGTAATTTACGTGGCGGGGATCTTGATTTTTCTCAACAATTACAGAACATATGAAAGTGATATTTGATGACATGATTTTTCATTTAATTCACTTCATTTTGTTAGTTGCAGAAACACGATTTTTCAACTTTTTTAACAGAGAAAAAAATATCAAAGTGACCTCTTTTAAAACATAAATTCACATTTTACAGGCTAACCAGACCGATTTAAGCATCAAAATTTTCTTAGTAGATTAGTCTTAACACACACTTCAAAATTGTAGTTCATTTTTTTTAAATAATTTGTAGTTTTAATTTGAAGGAAAAAAAACAGTTTTTCTTATGGTACGGGGCGCAAACGCTCGTATCAAAACGTATGAGATTTATTGTTTAGCGATGCGTCGCCTTAAAGTAAATTGGCTAATCAGTAACAAAACACATAGTTACCAAACCCTTGGACGGTGCTGTTGGTTGTATATCTTTAAGTAAACAGTAACGATTGAGGTTAATCTTAAGTGTTAACAAGTTTGTCAGTCAGTTTATTTGTCATCAGCTTACACTAGCACACAGCATTACATAGGCTTCTCTAAGTGCAATCCACCGAGGGCGATCCGCGGCTACTCTCATCCAGCTCTTGCCAGACACCTTGCGGAGATCATCGCTCCACCTAGTCTGCGGGCGTCCTTGTTGACAAATTTAAGTTTATTAAATTGTGTCAATACAACTATAATAATAATTAAAAATTACAGAAAATAAAAGCTTTGTTACGCTGCATACCTACGAGTACTATGCACACAACTACCTAATATAGGTATATTGTATTCGTTACAAGTATTTCAATACTACTATTCAAATATATTTATATTTCTTCATTAGAATAACAATTGAGATTTAATACAGAGCGTTAGGTAATAAACTCTGCCAGTTCCAAATTCCGTGTTGCGATGACCGGTGGGTGCTTGATATGGATAGAAACAATATTTTTAACAAGAAACCAGGTCCCACCACCAAGACAGTTAAATTACAATATATATTTAATATTGGTAGTTGCTTTGTACTGAACATATGCAATGAGAGAGTGCTACATTATAATTACACGAGTGCAAACAACATGCAGATTAGCATAAAAGCTAGCGCCGCCGCCGGCTGGCCATAACTTACTGCTTGTTGATAGCTTAGCGGCGATTAGGTATGTGCCTTGTTTTATAAATATATGGTTGGAGATAGCTATCAGAAGATAGATACGAATATCTAAGCTTACAATTTATTTAACACGAGACAATTGGATAATCTTAATTAAAAATAGCTGATTATTAAATATCACAGGCTGTAGAAGATTAGCTTTAGATCTTCTAAATTTAGCACCAAGTCAATGGGCAAATTATTCATTCGTTAATAAGTATTTAATTCAATGAAATGCAACGATACGGGCTGACTGCGCGCCAACAACAAAAGGCAACACAAGAGAGTTCATTAATTTAAAGTTCCGTCGGTATCGGTGCACGAATTTGCCGACTTTAGAAAAGTTTTATAATGAGAATACGATCCGTTTTTTTCCGTTTGTAAACACCATTGTGTTCTTTTCTGATTCCGTGTAGTATTATCAAAAGGAGGCTTTGAGTGTGTTTAAAAAGGATACGAAACAAAGAGTATCGAATACAATCAAGTTGTGCGAATAAAAGGAACGCCAGAAATATTATTAATTCAATTAATACTAGAGGTGGAGTGTCAAATCATAACTTGTTGTTTGACAAGATCACTAGTTTTCTTAAGTATTTGTTGGTTTGGTCGCATTTAACGCGTTTGTACGTCGTCTTGTCATCCGATAAAAGTATTGTTATTTTTTCGTTATAATCAGACGTATCCATTACTACCGTAGCATTACCTTTATCAGCACGAAGGATAGTTAATTCAGGCTTAGCTCGCAGGTTCTTTAAAGCGAAATTCTGATCACGCGGAAGGTTGGATTTCGGCAACTTGCTCCGGCGCAAGACAGACGATATGTCTTGACGTATTGCCTCAGCATCAGCCTTCCTGACGTTATTTTTAACTAAGCAATCCTCGACGTTGCTAATGATGCTTTCATACGGTATCCTGCGAGGGGCTACGGCGTAATTTAGCCCCTTTTTTAGTACCTCAACGGAGGGCTTGTCCAGTGTTTGTTTTGCTAAAGAACAACGATTCATCCCTAGGATGATACGCGAGGTTATTGAAATTAAAAAACATCCTAATTTTAATAGAGAAGATGGTTGGAATTTACCACCAGCCTGGGATCCCATCATACAAAATATTAAATCCCAGCCCCGACACCATACTGCCAGACGAAAAGATACTGTAAGCTCTTTCTGGGTAAAACGGAACGCACCTGATTAAATTTAAATGAGGGTATACAAGCTACCAACTAATTATGAGATGACCAACACCTCAGTCTCCCTGTGACCACGGACCCTGCAAAGGGTTCGAAACGTCAGGATAAACATTAAATAAGTAATGTGTAAAATAAACGCGAGTAGATCCGCAAAAGTTGTTTCATTTCAATGTGTAGTGTTCGCGTAAACTTTAGAAAACAATATAGAACGTTAATGTTTTAAATGAAAAATTAAACTCTTTAGTTCTCATTACTGCGTACGTTTCAGAAGTAGTCTTAACATTCATTGCCTCTGGGGTCTTGTGATCAAACCTTCGGTCTTAGACCTACAGGTTGCCGGTTCCGATTCTCACCAGGAGGGCATTTGGTTTTTTAGTGGTACCTAGGTCTTGCTTTAAGTCCGCCTGTAAATCTTTTTATTTAAGTATAAGTAGCATTATTTTGTTTTGATAGTTAGAGATAATAATAATAATAATAAAGTTTATTTAAGATAACTAGGATCCAAGTGTTAGTAACAAAATTCTTACATCTACTGTTAGTAACATTTAAAATTTAGGTTTTTTAGGTATAAGATAGACCAATTTCTCAGTAATTGAAAATTCCGGCGGAAGTTCGTTTTCATCTCCTGCAATATAGTCACTTCTCAACAGTAACAGCTGAAAACAGCTTTCCCCGTAGAGGGCAAAATAAACAAAATAAAAAACTGGTTCGAGTAAACGAAAAAACACTCTAGTATTAGAGTTCAAATAGTTTCAACTGAAAGGTTATCTAATATTCATAGTGATGCAAAGGGTCCGAGCTAAGCTGCAGTGAATAAAGTGTAGTGATATCCGACATTATTTAGCGGGTTTGCGGGCCGGCCGGCCGGCGACCGGCGTTTTATTGCCGGCGCGAGTTATGGCACGTTATGGTGACTCGCTGCCGCCCGCGCCGCGTCACTAATATCATGTCGGAGGGTGACCATCAGGCTAGGCTAACAATTAATTCATATATTACTTTACTTTTAGTAAGACCAACAGCGATATATAGGCGAATATACAACTTAATTAAACTTAATGCTTACAACTTAATTAAATCATATGCAAAATTAAGATTTATTACATATATACTTTTTGTAAAGTTAATTGTTAATGTTCGCCTACTAGGTATTATTGAAAATGTAAAATGTGGATAGTCATAATTGGCCTTCAAATTGTAAATTTCAATATGTTAAGTTAGTTGTTAATGTGCTGTGTACTATCCCTAACAATAAATAAATAAATAAATAAAATTAATTAATTAATTAATTATTATAGTGCTTAGTACCTAATGCTTTAACACAAATGTCGAAAAAAATTCCACGAGCAGGATTTAAACTTGCACCCTTCCGACATACCGGGTCAGGTGCTCTCCCAATTGAGCTGTCGTGGTTCTAACCAGCCCGCCGAAATTATTCAACACTATTTACTTTTTACTTTGAAAGCCAAAGGCACCCATTCAAATTTGCGTTAAAAATTATATAAACAAAACAAAGGCATTTTACCTAATGATTTTCTATCGCATTGGTGTCAACTGTAAAGATAGTCTAAAGCTAAGTTGAATAAATAAATACAATCAGCCTATAAAGTTTCCTATACTGGGCTCAGACGTTACCAGATGAACCTAATGATGTACCTACTTGTGGACTTCAGAGTCTGCCAGCTTACGATAACAACCGAGACCAAGGGCTTAACGTGCCTTCCGGAGTATGCATGAGTTTACACATTTTAATTTGGTCTAATATTTTAAGTATCATACTTAAATGAGGATGGCGCAGGACCGTGAAGAGTGGCGTGCGAAGGAAGAGGCCTATGCCCAGCAGTGGGCGGAAGTGGGCTGATGATGATGATGATTTAAATGAGTTTATATCTCAAAAATAAAACCCATTTCTGTACAAGAAAACATTAACAATTTGATAGAAATTTCGGTAGGCACAAATATATTTCTTTAATGTCATGTGAGGTAGCTAGGGAATTAGAAATGCACAAATAATTATTTAAAGCAGCGGACGGGGTCATTACCACGCTGGGCACTCATGAAGAAGGAATAAGCGAATCATTATATTTTCAATGATTTCTCTATTCTATCTCACCAGATAGAGTAGAGAAATCATTGAAATGAAAGGTGGAGTGAACTCGTGACAGTTATAAATAAGCTGTTTACAAATTTTCTTTATTTTGTGTATATTATAACGATCTGCTGAATAAAGGCTAAGGCATCGCTTCTTAATGTACTATTGGAGATTGTACTGAGTAAATCCGGCAAGAAACTCATCTAGGGATTTCCATAACTCTCGTTTTTTTACAATATCAGATAATTGGAAAATGGACAAAATAATTAAAGTACCGACCATAATGGCTACGATGTGCGAAAATTTGTAAGATCAGTCTCCCCAGAAGCTAAAAAAGTGGTCACCTTTGCGTCAGTCGCGAATAATGTTCGGAAAAATATATATGCCGCCGTTTGGCGCGTCAGTGCGTGCTTTAATCTACCGTATACTTTAGAAGACCCGCTACGTAACGACGGAGGCTTTAATGTTTTTGTTTTGTTTATGTAATTTTTTAACGCAAATTATGTTGCGAACAAATCACAAAAACACAAATGTTGAAAAAAATTCCACGAGCAGGATTTGAACCCGCACCCTTCTGACATACCGGGTCAGGTGCTCTCCCAATTGAGCTATCGTGGTTCTAACCAGCCCGCCGAAATTATTCAACACGATTTACTTTTTACTTTGAAAGCCAAAGGCGCCTATTCAATGTCAACAACTACCGTCATTAACATCCGATCATAATGTTTTTACAAATACTAAATATCAGTTAAGAAGTAGGCAAGCTATTTATAAAATGTTTTTGTTTTGTTCATATATTTTTTTAACGCAAATTTTGTTGCGAACAAATCACAAAAACACAAATGTTGAAAAAATTTCACCGTTCTGACATACCGGGTCAGGTGTTCTCCCAATTCAGCTATCGTGGTACTAACCAGCCCGCCGAAACTATTCAACACCATTTACTTTTTACTTTGATAGCCAAATTTGAATGTTGAAATTTTTTCATTGCTTTCGCATAGGTAGTCGCTTAGAAGCAATCAACTCGCACTTCTGCAAACATCCCTGATGCGCTACAGAAGCGTGGCAATCCCAACAGCACCCTAAAGGCGTTGTTATACTGAAATCTCCTATAATCATACGATATAACGCACCAATGGTAAAAATGTCTATGGCCATCCCCGTAACAATATATAAAAAACAATATTCAATTTTTTACTTTTTATTTTAAATGCTAATTGCTACACTAAAGCTGAATTAAATATTTATATAACAGCATAGCAGTCAGCGCAGCCGCCCTGATTGCCGAGGACCCAGGTTCGATTCCTGGCTGGGTAGGGTAGGCATTTAATTTTTTCACTGTATTTTATAAATATTTAATATTCATATTTATTTAATCACTATCAATTTGCAACATATACACACAGTCATTTGTTATTTAAAGTTGATTTTAAAGCTTAAAATGTATCTACAACGACGACTAACCCATTCCATCACTGGCCTTGGTGTGTCATGAACGGACGCGACATTGTATACCTAAGCAACGTTAAATACAAGAGCAGAAGGCTTTTAATCCGCTGCAGTGGGCATAGTAATGCCAGAACCGCCTGATTTCTATAACGATCATTCTGTGTTATTATGTGGTATTGGGCAGATATTGGCAGTAAAAAACAAGAGATCCCTGAAAAAATTGATGAAATTAATCTTCGATGGGCATGTTATAGGTAAAACAGGCGGCCCCCATCGACTCACCATGGTAGCTGGTTTATGGTCCAATATCCTTTTACCGGTCGTTGTGGAGATCCTTGGGAGGACCTTTGTCGAGCAATGGACGTCTTTTGGCTGAGATGATGATAATGATGATGATAATCATCCCTTTATTAGTATAGAAGAAATAGTTTTCAAATGGAAGAAATCCTGAGCCTAGCAGTTGGTCTGTCGTGGACTGTTGATGGTGCTTGAAATTGTTAAACAAGCAGGTCTTTTACTCGTAAAAGAGATGCTATAATACGTGTTTGAATTCTATAGCAATAAATAATAATATAATTTACTCGATGCGCCATAAGGTAAACATATCTAAACCGTCAGAATGTGATGTATAAATTAATTCTACTGCTGTATAGAAATTGAATTGAAAATTGCTTTATCGCCTTTGTTCATCTGAGTCCAAGCAAAACATAAGCTCCACATTGAAAGCGCTAAGATTAACAAAGGCTTTGGAACAAGTGCTGTAACTCCGAGTCCGATTCGCCGCGCTGCAGCACATTTTTGGGCTTAGGATTAAGTTTGATTAATTCGCGCTGAAGCACTACAACAAATATTTCTTGAGACGCCACGCAGACGGGCGGAGAGCTTCTAGCTTACTTCGTGCCAACCAATTGTAATTAAATACGAATACGGTGTTTGACCAGGTAATTTTAGTTTTGGGGTATATTAAAAAAAATCTGGAGCATTAAATAGGTAACTAATGTGAATAATTGAAATATGGTGCCTTAGTTTTTATTAGTTTTAATCGTTATTTATGAGCAATTTTTGAGGCATAATTACACTTAACTCAATAAATAATGGCCTAGTTAGTCTTTACAACGAATCTTATATATATACGCTTTTGCTAGAAGTTGGAATAGTTAAACCAAAAGCTTTAAAGTTCGACTCGATTGTCTCTATTTTTAACTACAGTTGAAGGCGATCTTCATATTTATGACTCATACATTAAGTTAAGTTATGCTAAAATTATTTATTTATTTATTGATTTATTGGATCACCAACATAAGATAATGCATTACAATTTAATATTTATATTAGGGTTGTTTACTTACTGTTCTTAAATTTATAGGTAATCACAGCGTGCACAAAAATTAACATTTTATAAAAAATTATATCAACAACAACAAATAATAGTCAAAATAAAATTGGATTCGAATACTAACATCGATCCTTTGATGGATATATACACACATAGTGCTAGTGGTTTTTCTAGTTTTTAATAACGCGAAAGGCTTTATTCCGATCGCTCACCCGCACGTCTCGCGGACGATGCATCGGCGCGTCTATCAATTACCAGCTCTTGCCAGATGGAGCTAAATTCAGACAGCTGACACTGCAACTCCTGATGTGTACTGCAGGATCATTTTGATACTCACTTACAATTTAAGTTTTATTGCAAATGTCGTGGTGAATTTGGCTATCATAATTCACAATTACAAATATGCTATCTTTGAATATAAGTAGGAAAATGCCCTTCTGGTAAAATATGCCTCTGTGGGCGAGTAGTAAAGTGCTTGGCAGATTAAGTTCCCAGGTCGAGCAAAGTGTGTTGTCAGATTTTCGATGCAGGTAATAAAAGTAATAAGGAATGAAGTATGAGGAGAGCTACTACGCCTAATAAGTATTTAAACTTTAAAAACGCATATCTATACAATGTAGTTATTTTCTTCCAAGAACCTTTAGATGTGGATCGGGTGGTGATTCAAAGGTATTTCCCGTGAGATATAACATGAGTTGCTTCATGAAGCGTATAAACTGGGTTAACAAAATTCCCTGATGCTATAGATGGCTTCCCATCAGGTGCCTCGGCTGCTCGTTTACCGTCATTTTACACAGAACAATCTAACCATATTTATTTGGTATCAATTATTATGATTGCGTATCCTATCCACGTCAACGGGAATTACCTTACGGAAAGTTAAAAATAACATTGTGTTCTCCCTGCTCACGTAAAGCGGCGACCTTTCTCTAATAATTTAATATCACTTTGTCAATTGTCGGGGGCTCGTTGCCTTCCGAACGTCCATTAGGGAGCGTCCTGATTAATTGAATTCGATTGTCCGGCGCCGGGGATGTGTGTTGCTGGTATTTTACATGGTGCTCAGCGAGTACACCCGATACAACTGTGTGGGCAACAAACATGTGCAATGTGCTAGCTTTGATGGTGGGAAATTATTAATGTTAGTACTTAAAACCAGCAGAGTATTACATTTACCAATTTAACTTGTCGTCGATAAAACAGTTTAGAATAAAATGTATACGAGGTGTAAAATAAATTATTGTACATAAACAAGGTGCATTATCTTATTATATTATACTTATTATCATTAATATTGATTTTATTAGGTCTTCCAAATTCTTTTACACTTAAGTATAATAAGAAAAATATTTTTTCCAGTATCCTTACATTTTTTGTATAATTCTGGTAAAGAATTCAAAAAGGAAACTGAAGTTATTCGTAAACCTACGTGTCATAATCAAAATTAAGTGGTTAACATTGTATTATACTCGTACATAATTGACTAAACATGAGCTTGGTCGTTCCTTTTAAGCATGATTGTATAGAAAGTGGGGCTTCCTTCCTTATCTTCAAGGTATCCGTTAATTTTTGAACACCCTTCTTGTATGGTTGCGAGAATATATTGGTTGAAAGCCTGCTTGATGTTAATACTATATATTTTATGTTATAACGTAACAGCGATATCCATACATTGTATCATTTGATAGAATTAAAACTTAAAACATTCATAAAATTGTACATACAAAGCAATATTCAAAACTCAAAATTATTTATATAATTTAGGCCACAAATTAGCTCATAAGAATGTCACTGTGCCAGCGGTTAGTAAGTCTACACAGGCCGGGAACCTTGCACTGAGAAGAACCGGCAAGAAACTCAACTCAGGGTCTTTTTTTTTCATAAAGCGTTATAATATTGGAAAATGCCTTATCATAAAAGGACAACAACAACAAACAACAACAAATTATCTAGCCCAAGAGAAGTTTCGTTATGAAACTTGTAATATGGTTACTAGACAACGGATAAACATACTTAAAATACTTAAATAAATACTTATTATACATAGAAAACACCCAGACCCGAGACAATTCAGAAAAACAATTATTTCTAAATTGACCCGACCGGGGTTCGAACCCGGGACCTCAGAGATGGCGACACCATGAAAACCGGTGTACAAACCACTCGACCAAGGAGGTTGTCTACAACAAAAACAACATTTTGTTGTTGACAACAAAAACATTTAAAAAACAAAATCAATATATATATTACATACATATAATATAGTTATTTGCCATCATCATCATCATCATCGGCCTATCTTAGTCCACTGCTGGACATAGGCCTCCCCTAATGAGCGCCATAGCGCCCTGTCCTCAGCTTGACGCATCCAGCATCTGCCTGCAGTCTTTCGCAGGTCGTCATCCCACCTGGCCGGAGGGCGTCCTACACTACGTTTACCGAGTCGTGGTCTCCACTCCACGGGGGGCGGGCAGCAGCGCCCCCTGTAGAACAACCACACACTGAACTGCGATCCCCAACCCGCATGCCCAGCGTGGGGATTATGGGCACTACCCCCCTTATGACAAAACAAAGAAGAAAATGGCCCCTAGTTCCCGGCCGCCTCGCTATTCCTGGCCATGGCAGCGGCCATGGTAACGGCGGGGCAGGGGGTGCTAACAATCACCGGGCTACCTCAGGCTGCCACAAAACACTAACCCTGGCTACGTTCAACGGACGCACTCTGAGGCTTGACCACCATCTAGCGCAGTTGGAAGTGGAGTTAGAGAACATAAAATGGCATGTTCTGGGGTTATGTGAAGTCCGTAGAGAGGGGGAGGACACCGTAACCCTAGACTCGGGCCATCTTCTCTACTTTCGCGAGGGTGATAAAACATCCCAGGGTGGCGTAGGCTTCCTCGTCAATAAGGTCCTCTCTAACAACGTTGAAGAAATCTCCAGTGTGTCGACCAGGGTAGCGTACCTGATCATTCGGCTGTCCAAGCGTTACAGCATGAAGGTCATTCAGGTTTACGCACCGACCTCGACACACTCAGATGATAAAGTGGAGGATATGTACGAAGACATATCCAAAGCCTTGCGTAACACCATTAAGGCTCATTTCAACGTTGTTATGGGAGACTTTAACGGCAAGGTGGGAACCCAGACTGGCAACGAATCCCGGAACGGTGGAGACCACGACTCGGTAAACGTAGTGTAGGGCGCCCTCCGGCCAGGTGGGATGATGACCTGCGAAAGACTGCAGGCAGATGCTGGATGCGTCAAGCCGAGGACAGGGCGCTATGGCGCTCATTAGGGGATGCCTATGTCCAGCAGTGGACTGATATGGGCCGATGATGATAGATGGTCTCCACTCAAGAACACGTTTACCCCAGCGGTTGTCGGTTCTTCGCCAGATATGGACGGCCCACTGCCACTTCAACTTGCTAATTCTTAGAGCTATGTCGATGACTTTGGTTCTCTGTCGGATGTATTCGTTACGAATCCTATCCTTCAGAGAAACTCCGAGCATAGCTCTTTCCATAGCTCGCTGAGCGACTTTAAACTGGTGGACCAGCCCTACCGTGAGTGTCCACGTCTCAGCTCCATAGGTAGGACGCACTGATTGAAAACTTTCGTTTTCAAGCATTGCGGTATGGATGACGAGAAGACTCGACGTAGTTTCCCAAACGCTGCCCAGCCCAGCTGGATCCTCCTCTTGGCCTCCTTCTCAAAATTGTTTTTACCTAATTGCAGAATCTGCCCGAGGTAAGTATATTCAGAAACGATTTCAAGAAGGTGGCCATGTACGACGACCGGTATCGGATCAATGTGGCCATTGATCATGACTTTGGTTTTATCCAAATTCATGCCAAGACCGATGCGTCGCGAGGCTGAAGCTAGCCCGTCCAGCATCTGGTTCAGCTCCTCTAGCGACTCCGCCATTAGGACTATGTCATCAGCGAATCGCAGGTGTGAGATGTAGTCACCGTTTATGTTAATGCCCTTTCCTTTCCAGTCCAGCGTCTTAAACATATCTTCCAACGCGCTTGTGAACAGTTTCGGGGATATGACATCCCCCTGTCTCACTCCTCTGCGCAATTGGATGGGTTTGGACTGCTGGCCCTGTACTTGGACATTCATGGTGGCGCATTCGTAAAGACATCTCAACACCTCGATATAACGACAGTCCACTTGGCATCGCTGTAAGGATTCCAGAACAGCCCAGGTTTCGACAGAGTCAAAGGCCTTCTCATAGTCCACAAAAGCCAGACACAGGGGCTGATTATACTCTTCAGGCTTCTGTATAATCTGCCTCACTGTGTGAATGTGGTCTATGGTACCATATCCTCCGCGAAACCCGGCCTGTTCCGGTGGCTGGAACTCGTCGAGTCTCCTGGCGAGACGATTCGTGACCACTCGTGAGAAAAGCTTATAGACATGGCTCAGGAGCGAGATGGGTCTGTAATTTTTAAGCAGAGTTTTATCGCCCCTCTTAAAAAAGAGCACCACCAAGCTCCCGCTCCACGCCTTTGGAGTTCTCCCACTGTGAAGGACGGCGTTGAAGAGCTTCTGCAATTTCTGTATAAAAGGGGCTCCTCCAGCTTTCAAAAGCTCTGATGTAATTCCGTCCTCACCGGGGGCTTTTCCATTTTTAAGCTGTCTCAAAGCTAACACGATCTCGTCTTGACTGATGTCTGGCAGTTCGTCGGTGTAGTGGCGTGTCAAGGTGGCTCTGGAATCGTGGTCGTCTCGTCGGGGACGAGGGGCATGTGCAGCGTATAATCGGCCATAGAAATCCTCTATCTCGGCGGAGATCTCCGGCTTCGACAATACGGTCCTCCCGTCGTGCGTTTTAAGCTTCGTCAGGTGGCTCCTGCCAAGCTGCTGATTGAATACTTTGGACCCTCGGTTTCGCTCTATCGCCTCTTCAATGAGGCGTGTGTTGGAGCTCCGAAGGTCGCGCCGTACCATCTTCGCAATTCGCTTGTTCAGGTCTGACCTCTCCGACGAAGTCGCTTGGGTGGTTTTCCGTCTTCTTGTCATCAGCCCGAGAGTCTCAGCCGAGAGTTTGGATTTCTTGCCAGTACGCTGTTTTTTGCAGAACTGAATGCCCTCGTCCCTCAACGTTTCGACCAGATTGTGTAGGGTCTCGTTAGCGTCATCAGTGGGTTCCAAAGCAACAAATCTGTCCCCGAGAAGCTGCTGGAATTTCTCGGTGCCCGCCATGATTTGGATTGGGTTAGGACGGAGCGTGGACTTCATCAGACGGTTTCTTTCAAGCTTTAAGTTGATATTCAGAGAGTCTCGGAGGAGTCGGTGATCAGATCCGGTATTGAACCTGTTGATCACTGAGACATCTCTGAATATGTGCTTGCTATCCGTCATGATGAAGTCGATCTCATTTTTGGTCACAGTATCGGGACTTTGCCATGTCCACTTCCTTTGAGGCTGTTTTTTAAAGAAGGAGTTCATTAAGAACAGCCCCTCTTTCTCGAGGAAGTTGACAAGCATTTGCCCCCTGTGATTCCTAACTCCATAACCATGCGGTCCTATCCGGGATTCGTTGCCAGTCTGGGTTCCCACCTTGCCGTTAAAGTCTCCCATAACAACGTTGAAATGAGCCTTAATGGTGTTATGCAAGGCTTTGGATATGTCATCGTACATATCCTCCACTTCATCATCTGAGTGTGCCGAGGTCGGTGCGTATACCTGAATGACCTTCATGCTGTAACGCTTTGACAGCCGAATGATCAGGTACGCTACCCTGGTCGACACACTGGAGATTTCTTCGACGTTGTTAGAGAGGACCTTATTGACGAGGAAGCCTACGCCGCCCTGGGATGTTTTATCACCCTCGCGAAAGTAGAGAAGATGGCCCGAGTCTAGGGTTACGGTGTCCTCCCCCTCTCTACGAACTTCACATAACCATATATATGTATATAAATAACATAGTTATTTATATACATATATATATGTATATAAATAACTATGTTATTTATATACATATATATATGTTATATAAATAACTTCCAAATAATTGCTTGTTCAAAAATTAGATAATAAACATCTTTCAATTTTTTTAAGTGCTTGCTTCTAACGCTGTGTTAGACAGCGTTGTTTCATTAATATTTAAGTAGTACACTTAAAACATCGGAAGAAAACATTTTCCCAAAAAAATACGATTTGTTATATATTTCGACACAACTAAATATTAAGGTATATTGTCTTGGAATGTTCTGCTGAATCTGATTGCGATAGGTACTAAGGGCTAGTCGTTTTCAGTTTTTACTAGGTACTATGCTACAAAGACGACAGGTGACAGATGACAATATCATCATCATCATCATCATCTCAACCATAAAGACGTCCACTGCGGGACAAAGGCCTCCCTCAAGGATAAATCATAGATGACAATATAGTATTTTACAATGTAATGTAATCTGACACATATCCCGAAATGTCATGACAATTTGACATAATGTATCTGTTCTTTAGATATTCTTACGTGACAGGTGACAATTTGTCACGAATAACTTGTAAAATTTGCTGATCTTAATTTCTTGGGTTTAGGGTTGAAATATATAACTACCAGCTCCTACAGCTACTAGACTTGGGACTAGGCTAGACTAGACTAGGGAGGCACTGGATGGTCACGACAAAGTAATACGTAAACCATTCTCGAGTTTAGAAATGTAAACTAAAGAAAAGTTATGCTTAAACTTCTTTTGTTAACCAAATCAAATAATATCACAACTTATTCTGTATTCTGCGATCACAACATATTCATGCAGTTTCACATAAAATTACAATATATAAAATTAATATATGAACATCATCCATTATCATCCAACATCATCCATGATCCTGAACAGAGTGCGGCGATTCTTTACGCCTGACCAGTTGTGTCTTTTGTACAAGACTCAGGTACGGTCTTGCGTGGAGTATTGCTCGCACATCTGGGATGGTTCCGCAAAGTACCTTCTCGATGCCTTAGACAGATTGCAGGGTAGCGCTGTACGCATTATCGGCAATGCAGAGGTCACTAATACTCTCGATACCCCTGCAATTGCGTAGAGATATAGCGTCACTAAGCGTTTTCTATCGCTTATACCACGGCGAGTGCTCTGAAAAACTGTTTGACCTTATCCCACCTTCTCCCTTCCTCCATAGAAGTACACGTGCTGCTCTCCGGAGTCATCGCTTCACTGTCACACATATCCACAAAAAAAATACGCGCAAAAAGAAATTTGGTGACTCGATTCTTTGTCACACCTCCAAAAGATGGAATAGTCTACCAGTACACGTTTTCCCTCCTACCTATGATATGGGGTCCTTCAAACGAGGCGTGAAGAAGCACCTTGTGGGCCGGCAGAGTAAGGTTGACTGGTGCTGCGTTGTTTTCACGCTGCACCAGTTGTCTTCGCGTCTGGACTCCATTTCCACTTAACATTAGGTGGTATGGAGTCATTTGCTGTGCTAGGTATTAAAAAAAAAAGAAATTCCACGAAGATAGTTATCTTACTAAGCCATAATGTTGTCTATCTACTTTAGATATCAAAATCTAGATTTAAGATTTTACTTTCAGAGTATAGTAATATAAATACATTTAAAAGGTTTTTTTTAACGCCTCGGTGGCCGAGTGGCAGAGCGCTCGGCCCGATACCCGAAGGTCCCGGGTTCAATTCCCAGGTCGGGCAAAATGTATTTCGGATTTTCGATGCATAGCCCGGGTTTGTGATCGCCAACCCGCATTTGGCAAGCGTGGTGATTAAGCCATTACCCATCAATTGTAGCGATGACTTGATTTCAATGATGGAGGCCTTTGCCCAGCAGTGGGACAATTATAGGCTGTTTACTTACTTACTTTACTCTAAAAGGTTTTTTACACATCAAGTGTTTCTCTAGTAATTAAGGTTTACCTTTGAGAAAATCATTACGTTGTCGGCGGTGCAGTGACTCGGTCTAACCTAGCTCAGCTAAGTGTGAGTAATACCCACACTACAGAGATACACGTGTGCACAGGCAAAACTAAGGTACAAGGTAATGTGTTACATTTATAAGCTAACTTCCACAGAAGAATAATTAAAATGTGAATGAAAATGAAAAATATTTATTCAACTAAGGCACAATAGTGCACATGAACGTCAAGTACATGTCTCCAAGTTTATAATTATGTAAGTATATATAAAACAATATTAAAATTAAATTAAATTAAATATCGTTTAATTTAGTTTTTTTATCCATATGAGCCATCCATTATAATTACCAGAGCGGTTATGTGAAGCGATCCCCTAATGTCTTTAGGATGCTGTTGGAACTGTTCCTCACTCTGCTGATCAGGGAGGCAGATTTTTTGCGAATGATGGCTTCAAAGCCATCAGTTTGAGACTCCGCAAACATCCCGGATGCACTACAAAAATGCGGTAGACCCAACATCATCCTAAAAGACATTGCTGTACTGGACTCGTAAGGTCTCCAGCGAATTTTTGGTATGTTTGACCCACAGACTTCCCGTGTATATGCTTTGACAGTATGCTTTAAAAAGCATCACTTTCACATCTTCCGTTCAGCGAGAAAATCTGCGAGCCAACATATTCCCTCTAACCGCTAGTACCCTTCGCTCCCTTTCAATGTATGACTGAACACAAAATAGTAATCACACTAATAATTTATAATTTACCTAGAGGCCGCTCGCGCTTTCACCCGCGTGGTTCCCGTTCCCGTGGAAATATCTGGATAAAAATCCAGATTTAATCCAGGTTATAAACTATCTGTATGCCGAATTTCATCCAAATCCATCCATCCGTTGCAGCGTGAAAAAGCAACAAATATACACACATACATACACACAAACTTTCGCATTTATAATATTAGTGTGATAAACTATACATATATTTATTGTGAATCTACTGCATGTAAAACACTCGTTAATAAAATGGACACTTAATGTTTAAAATGTATGAGTTTAACTTTACATAAACAAAAGTGCAAGATAAATTAATTACTGTTCTGAATTTAGCTAAATTTGTATCTTGTACTGTAACATAAAACTGGCGAAGGGACATCCCTTGTGTGTTTCCTACGGCTTCTTTTCTGTGCCTACTTTAGAGGTTTTAAATATGACGTTCAAAAGTGATTAGTTAATTTTTTTGTCTGAAAAGATTTTGAATATGTATTTTGAACATTGAGGAGCTCAATGGCGCAGTGGTTAACGCGCCCGGTCCGCGAGTGCTGAGGTTACGCAACTTTCGCAAAGGCCGGTCATCGGATGGGTGACCAAAAGTTTATCATCTCGAGCTGCTCCGTGCTTCGGAAGGCACGCAAAGCCGTTGGTCCCGGCTGCATTAGCAGTCGTCAACAACCACCGCACGGCACTGGGCCCGCGTGGTGGTTCATGGCCCGTTCTCCCTATCCATCCATAGGGAAAGCTCATGCCCCAGCAGTGGGACAATAAAAAAAATAAAAAAATGAGTTGATGATGATTATGATTTTGAACATTGTAAAACCAACCTAGTAAAAACTCATATGAAAAGCTTCTTCTTCTTCTTAGGGTGCCTGTCCAACTTGTGAAGGTTGGCAGTCAGCTCTGCATACTTACTTGGTCCTGTCTTTAATATAAAGCTGCAGACGTAATAGAATGATACGGTGATGGATGTAAAGCTGTTTGGCGATAATTAAGGAAACTGACATAAATCATGCGATGCCTCGCCCTTCAAGGAAGATCAGGAGCAGTCACTTCGGGGCTACAATATTGGACAACGCATATAGAGCGGGATGCTTGCAATTGTGCTTTTCTTTCAAGACTTTTAGAACAACTGAGTTAGTTTACACCGCAATAAGAGATGATAACTACGCGACTAAAATCTTTACACTCAACACCCACCCAATTTTTTTTAAATTATCCGTAATTACGATGCATGCGCAAGTACAAAAGCGCCAAAATATTAACTTAACTTTATTTTTAAATAGATAACATGGTGCCTGAGAGCAAACTTTCCGATTTCCCCGTAATGACCCGTTTTGATTTCTCACCCTTAGATGCGTGCTTTACTTAAAAATACTGAGTGCTGAAATAAAAATTGCGAGTTTAATTTACCATTAAAACATCGTCTCCTGGTGACAATGAAGTGAGTTAAAATAGCTTTTCTTTTTTAATAAACATTTACTAAATAAGGAATAAGCAACCTAGATCTTTTATTTCAATTTATCTTTCTTGTCCATCTAGAAGTCCGGTAGATGTCCCTTAGTAATAAGAGCGCCCTTTGTACGAGTAATTTTAACTATTTATGTCAAAATGTTTTATATGTATATTAATGGTGTGCAATAAAATGTATTTATCTTATCTTATCTGCGAGTACAAAACACACTAGGTGGTATACTAGATTTGCTATAGTAAATGTTAGATAAAACTCTCGCTCAGCACTCTGTTGTACATGTTCTTTATTCTTTTTCTATTTCGTTTCGTATTTCGTTTGCCGTCGATATGTGGTAAACAAAAAATTGTAGCCATAATACCGACGAGTTCTATTTGAATTGAGGCTTATTTTTCATTGACCTGCTCGTACTTATCTTTATATTATTATTATGGAATTCTTTTTTTTTTGAGAGAGATTGCTGATTGCCTCAAACGGCATTTTCAGCGTCACCGGGCTTTTTTGGGGGCGGCTAGGTACGTAAAGGGTACCTTAAGCCGTGTGAAACGAATCACCTTCGGAGGTTTTCTAGAGGGTACGGCATCACACACTTAAGTGTGTGATGCCGTTCCCTCTAGTGCGCGTCCCCGTGCCCTACTAGATTCTCCGAAGGGTTCGGATCGGATCGGAAGTTGTTGTCCTGAACGGCTGGACCGATTGTGATGTTTTATGTGTGTGTGTTGTGTAAGTGGGTCTATAGATAGTTTCAATTTACGATTGGACATGGTAGGTGGTGTGTACTCAAGCGGACTCAGTCACGAGCGGGCGCCATTAGTTGACAATATCTACGTTGTTTTCGTGACAAATCTATTTAATTTATTATTCGTCACGCTACCAGAATCAAGAAAAAACCAATGGTAATTTATCCATTTCAAACGTTTCTGTACAACAATGAGAGTTGCCGCTGGTCTTCCCAAATTTGGGAAGAAAATACAAACTCCCAGCAAGTTTGAAAACTAAACAAACCTCAGAACGGTTTGGCAAACCCAAACGTTAGTTCACATAATTAGTTGGAAGCGTGGCGTCGCCTCGCTCTCGCATAATTTTTCACCTCTGGGCTTTCTCGAAACTTGTGCACATTAGCCGTGTCCCGTTCCGCAATTATTTCCCGGAGTGGAGAGCCGCGTGCCGATACCCGCCGTTTTTACCAATTAAAACTTGCCCTCCACAACTTTTAACAAGTAAAATAACACGTTTCTCGCAGCCATATGAATATTATAGACCGTGGCTTCGTTTAATATTTCGCAAACGATAAAGTGGAGCGGGGATTTGAGTTTGGCTATGAATTTTTGTTGCCAGTTTGTTATGAAAATTAGATAGAAAAAAGAGAAATAGGAGTATAAAAACAAAGGAGTATAAATACAACATTTAGAGTAAATAAGAATTGATTCAACAAGGTCAGGAACGAAATAACGAACAACTTGCATAAGTATTTTGCTAACTTATTGTCTTGGCAATGAATACCTATATTTTATTATCATTTTGATATCTTTCTAAGCACTGGAACGACTGAGTAAGCTTGTAGAAACATTAAAAAAGGGCAGAGTAATCTCACCAAAGATCCACTTTAATTCACAGCGTGACAGGTGTCACCGTGTTGTACTCTTGTTCAAATTTAATTCCTTTCTCTTCAAAAAAGAACGTCCACGACGAAACAAAAACCATTTTCGACCAGTAAATCTACTAGAGTCCGTTGTATAGACCGAGTTTGCATGCGAGACATCAAATTATATAATGGCATAATGGTACTACTACGAGTATATGCGAACCGTCAAATCTATGCATACAAACTACTAGACTCAACTTTTAATATTTATTAATACAACGTTTTACATGAGTAAAAAAATACAATTCTTTACATAAAACGGTACAAAGTCCAGTAACCGTTCAAAGTGTACAAAGGTAAAACCTTTAAAATGTTTAGAACACCAGTTCGGGTGGAGTTTGAAGTGTGCCCATTTTATTCTTTGAAAGCGAAAGTTGTGCTCGTCCGGATCCCGTTTACTGGGCCTCCCGAAGTTTCGCAAAGGATGGTAATATCAGCGGAATTATTGACGTCGCGACTCGGCGCTGCCAACCGATGAGGTGCCAGTGAATTGGATGTTTGGAACTTTTTGCGCGGAGCGTATGGAAGGGCTTTTCAATTACCCAGTCTTTCGGCCGCTCGTGTAGCGGGTGCGATCATTTAACCAATTGATAGTGTCGATAAAGCCGCACTTTTCCCGAATCAACAACCTTTGCGAGACTAGTTTCCCGCCCAATGTCGGAACACAACAATGCTACATACACTGTGTTATGGCTACAGATTTAGATGTAATTTTTTTTTAAATATTGATATGGTCACTATTGATGTTGTTAGGATTAGCTGATTACGTAATAACTTAAGACAGAAGGAATTAACCGACTTGGTATTACATGGATCTCACAACCTTTTACGGTAGAAGAACTGAGTTGCGAGACATGGTTTTTTTTACAAGTTTGTTTTTGATGGTTATAATAAATGTCAACAAGGTTACGATTCCAATTGCGATGCCCGACAGGATCCATAATTATAACATTTTTTAAATCATTATAGTTGAGTATATGATTGAGTATTGAATATACCTAACTAAATCGATGGATTGCTTATACAATATGTAAAAAAACGCTGTCCGATCGCAAAGGGGTACATAGGTATACAAGTAACAATAACAGAAAAAATATTAAACAAATAGGTATTATTCATGAAAATAAAAAAGTTATCGTAATTTAAAACGCAAGTTTTTTGTAGCGAAATTGCGCAAATTACCCCAAAATCTAGCTAATATTATAAATGTGACCACACTTTTTATCAATGGTGGCGGCGCCAATGGTCCTGGTTGTCCTGCCGAAGTGCCGACAAAAGTATTGACATGTCTGTTTTGTCATTTTACAATATTTTTATTGGGGTAAAAAAAATTCACTTATTTTTTTTTAAATTATTACCTAAATAGAACTTAATCTTGATACCTAATATCACCATTCGAGCCCTGCCATATTCGGTCAATCCTTGGAAGCACGAATTCGAGGGCGCTCCCCACGCGACTTAAAACTTAAATTTTGTATAATTAGAGTCTATTTTTGTATGAAGAAGTCTAGCTATAAACAAACTAGAAAAAAAATTTGCTACACTCAAACCCCCCAACAACTTTATTCTTTGTCCGTTTTCCATTTATTTTTTTTTATTTTTTTTTTCGCCATTTTGCGAGTTACGTCATTGGCGCGGGTGCTGTCATTAGTTTTGTTCCGGATTTGGCAGGCGTTAAAAGGTTTTTTTTTTTACATATTGTATATAAATATTCTTATCTTTTATGGGAAATATAAAACTCTTCTTAGAAATCCTATGGGGACCCTTAGTCCAGCAGTGGACGACTTTTGGCTGAGATGATGATGATGATGATGGTGATTTATAAAATGTCATTACTCAATTTTTAAAAAGCTTTTTCCCACAAAATTTGCTGTAGCGATGCGATGACTTAATTTCAATGATTAAGGTTTTGCCCAGCAGTGGTACAGAAATAAGCAAAAGTTATATCTTACAATGAAATACGTTTTAGTTTTATTGTAACCTCTATTTCCCCCATAATACAAAAGACCTCAACAAATTACGTACAGCACCGTTTAATTTCTAAAACTTTTTAATGTCTAAAACTAACTCCATGAACTTTTGAAACTTAAACAATAATAATCACAAAACTCGACGAGCAACATTTACAGTAGTTGCAAAAGTAGATTAATTTGATATTTCGCCGAAGGAAGTTCCTGTTCGCAGTTGTTCAGCAAATTCGCAACTATAAAATAACCTATTTTCAATTCGAAACTCACCAAGTGGTTTGTTGTCTCTTATTAAAATTTGGCAAAAGGCACTGCAACTTGTAACTCGATTAGCCGAAGTCAGCAATCTTAGGGCACAGTTAACAGATATTCAGTAAATTACTTTGGATAGATACTATAATCAGGCGGTTTTTTTTACATGTTGCGATAAGAAAATCTCTAGCTCAATAGTTAAGCAACAATCAAAAAGCCTAGTCAGCAGATGGACGACCAAGTTAGACATAATTATACTCGAGTTCCTGTGTCTCGGAAGTCACTTAGTCCTTGTTGTTGTAAGATGGCAGACGTTAAACCCAACCAACCCAGATTAAGCCAGCGCCGTAGTTCATGGACGGATTTCGCCTAGTGCTTTTATCACGTGGATAGACCTGAGCCCTGCATGAGATGTTTGAAGGCTTACCATAATTTGCGCCGACTTGAAGACCGGTTTGTGCATAACGGTAGATAATTATAGTCTTGAAAATATTGATGACACATTATGAGTGTTTCATCAATATTTTCAAGTGAAATACACAAGAATAAATAAAGGACTGAAGTTCCTAAGTAACATGAGGATGCCAAGACAAATTAGTCTAGGTGTGAAGTTTGTTTCTAATTATTTATATACAGTTTTTAATTTGTGTAGAAACACCAGACCTTAAAACAATATAATGTACAAAAGTTACATTGACTAAAGAGCAATCGATTGAAACTAAAGATTTGGAAAGCGTCGCAACCATAAACGTCGTTGTCTTTAAAACACTGTTCTCTAGAGAAAAAAACAGAGTTATTTTATTTTACTTTTTAAGCTCTTAGAAAGTAACACGAGTTAAATGTTTGGAAACAAAAGTACGTTGGAGTGATCGCTCTAACGTAACCCTGCGTGGTTCGATTTACCTACATGGTCTACTGAAGTGCGTGTGTAGTGCGCTCCAGTTTAATAGGTAAGATAATGAACGTACCAAAGGTTAACTACTGGTACTGAATGCAGCTCCGTTAGATACGATAACGTAGCGAATTAGCGACAGTAGTTGTGTTTTGTTTGCGCCAAAACTCGCGGCGTAATCTGCCTGCAAAGTTGTTATTCCCTCAGGATGGATGCGGCGCGGATGTAGTTACTCGGTACTCTTTAAGTGGCTTTAAGGAAAGCGTTGTTTATTTAGAAACAATATTTATGAATGACGATATACCTAGTACATTACTGAAGCCGCGGGCAAAGCTCCATTATGTGTATAGTATTAGTATATGTATTAGTATGTGTATATATTAGTATATGTATGTCTATTATTTTTATTTTTTGTTTAATGTATGTAAATTGTGTTTTGCTATGTGATATCAAAAAATGTTATTACTTAGGCGACGCATTGGAAATTGACGTGGCGGGGATATCGGATCGGGCTCAACAATTACAAAACATGTGAAAGTGATATTTGATGACATGGTTTTTCATTTAATTGACTTCATTTTGCTAGCTGCAGAAACACGATTTGTCTACTTTAATAACAGAGAAAAAAATATCAAAGTAACCTCTATTAAAACATTGATTTGCATTTTACAGGCTAACCAGACCGATTTAAGCATCTAAATTTTCTTAGAAGATTAGTTTTAACACATACTTCAATAATGTAGTTCATTTTTTTTTAATAATTTGCAGTTTTAATTTGAAGGAAAAAAAACAGTTTTTCTTATGGTACGGAACGCAAACGCTCGTATAAAAACGTATGAGATTTATTGTTTAGCGGTGCGTCGCCTTAATGCCTATTTGCAGCCAAGGCCCTGGTACTTTTGTTAAAATAACGCGGATATTCAATCTAAAAGCTTCCTAATAAGTGCAAGTAGAACATTTTGCACGTAACAATATTTATGTACATTTGTCATAGGACAGATCGAATTTTTATACTATCTTTGCTGGCTGCAACTAGTGTGTTTTTGAACAGTCGAGTAATTTTATCATTATTTTAGATTATTTACCGATAGGTATTTTTTTTCTTAATTTAAAAAAAACCATTTCTTTATAATAGATTTCTACTTTTATTATATTTATTAATCATTCAAAAATGAAAAATACCTATTTATTTCTTGTAGGTTTTTTTCTTTAGAAAATTTTTAAACCTTACCAAACTTGCCAAACGATTTTTTTGGTAATTTTTTTTTTTTATATTGACGGGTAAGCACAGTGCCTTGATCTCACCTGATGTTAAGTGATGATAAGGCCAATGATGGAAGCGCACTTCACCCGGGATCCTCAACTAGTGAGGCACTGGCTATCTTATCTCTAGCTGCCTGAACACATTGATGTTATGGTGACATATTATGTCATATACTTAACTCTGTTTGCAAGCCCTAAATAAATAAATAACGTAGGTTACTAAGTTTATAAAAAAAACAAACAAAACATCTTTATTTAGGCTAAATCTTAATGAAACAACCATAAAAAGCAGGTGCGGGTCGTAAGACGACAACGTCTCGAAATTCCCGCGCGCCTGACCTACAAATATGAATGAACGCACAATCGCGACTCAGATCAGAAGTCATTGTTTAATTATAAGTCAATTAATAAATAGCCTATTGTAGCGTTCGCCTTACCCAATCTGTTTATTTCCCCGTAAGGAGATCCTTTTCATTTTTCACTGGCCGTTTGAATATTTAAAAATATTACGTTTAGCCTGTTACAATTCATTTTAAATTTGTCAGATTATGATTTTGATGTTAAAAATTATTGAGAATTGTTTTTTTACTATTCGCGAGCTCGAATTTTCAGTTAACAAGTTTACCAGTTTTTTTTCAGGTCCTGGTCTAGCAAACAAACAAACAAAGATAATCAAATTTGGTTGTTATTATTCAGCCCTGTTTCAGGGCTGACGGGTTTACCGAGATTTCAACCCGTTATATTGATTATACCCGTTTATTTGCGGATGAAGCTCCGTGCACCCTTATGCTACGGCCACACTATCGCGCTATCGCGAACATTTGCCGTTTTCACGACAACCTATAATTACATTTTTGACCATGTTCTGAAATGTGATTATTGCTTGGTCCGACTTCGGAAAATGTTCGCGATACCGCGATAGTGTGGCCGTAGCATTATAGACGTTTGGATCCTCGTTTTGCCGTCCTTCGGCAGCTTGAAGGACGACCAGGGCTAAGTTCACCTATGGATCTTTAAGACCTTTTTTAAAATTATCTTATGCTTCAAATTTTGTATTTTTCATCTCCGTATCTCCTAGATTCTAAAACTGAGTCATGAATAGCTCATCTTGCCGTTTTTTTCAGGCATATTTTGTCATTGTTTGGCGTTTTCATAATGTTAGGTGTTAAATAATGTTTTTATAGAAGTAATATCCTGTACTTGCATACCTACCGTAAGAGCACGCGCGACCGGATTTGCGTTTCCTCCTTTTTAAAATAAATACAGTTATTTCGGAAAATAATGTCAAACTTTTTTAAAAATAGGAATTTACTGAATTGTGTTATTCTGAACCGTGTTAACCATTATTCTGTTTTACCTTCAAAATATTTTATTTTCTTTGTCTTTTCTCAATTGTCATATTTTGGAATTTACTAAATTATAACTGTTTGTTATTACAGTGTTTATCTGTTTTTCCTTGCTAACGGGTTATACCGTTAGCAGATATCTTGTGTTATTAAATATAAAACGTGTTAAATACACGTTATACTATATACTGTCCCACTACTGAGCAAAGGCATATTTATTTTATTTTTTTATTTATTTATTTCTAGTTAAGCACTAGTTAAGCACTAGAAATAAATAAATAAAAAAATAAAATAAATATGCCTTTGCTCAGTAGTGGGACAGTATATAGTATAACGTGTATTTAACACGTTTTATATTTAATAACAACAAATCAATGACGATGTTTTACTTACAAGTAACTTTGACAATAAATACGTCTGTGTCTGAACTAGATAATATAATTATCTGTTTTTCAGACAAACAGCACTCTTCCAGTTATTAACAGGTTATAAAAATTCGAACATTAATTAATACACTCTCTGGTAAGGTAGGCTAAAGCTCTCTTATCTTGCCAAGTGCGGGTTGGTAATCACAAGCGTGGGGTTGTATCGAAAAATCCGAAACACACTTTGGCCAACCGGACCGAATTATAAGATAATACTGTTTATAAATGGTTTACCTAGAAAATAAATATAAATAAAGTCTTTTCCTTTCTCCTACTAAGCTTATAGACCCAAACAGGGTTAATTATAGATCATATTGCCAACAAAACCAAAATATTGTATCCGGCTCTTTATCTTGTTATGTCTTAAATACAAAAAGAGACGCAATCTACCTACTAGGTATAACATATTATCAGATCCCGACAATGGTAAGTTATCTATCATTAAAGTGTAAATTAAAAAACTATATAAATCGTCTCTGTTTTAATTTTAACAGAAAATATCCAAATCTCGAGATATCTCATTCCACTAACAACATTGACAAACTTTGGTGTAGCTTTTTGTCGTTAAACTCATAGTACCTACCACTTATGTTATTGATTATGCGTTTAATTGTACAGTAACAGCTAGTAACTGAAATGTGATGCCTACATTTAAAAGTAATCAGTAACGTAGACACGAATCCATGTAGTAAATTACATACTTATGAATTAGGTTGAAAACATAAAGACAGTGTTCTTTTGGAACCTTCCACTTTATTTTATTTTTTCAAACTGACACTTGTTATGCAATTTAATACAAGACAATGAATTTTAGAAAGTGTCAATGCACTGATTTCAAGGAAAATCCTAAGGCCTCATGTAAAACGCAAAATTGCATACAAACGGTTTTAATTACGAATTTTAAACAGAATAAACGTCGCATACCATTTTGCTGGCTCTCTACACTTAAACATTATGCTTAGCTCCTTATGAAACCACACTAGAAAATGCTTCAAACCAGTAGCGTTCGAGCTTTGACCGAAATGTACGCAAAGCGTTTCATGTGTTCGGGCGTAATAGGTTTTTTACTTGGCACCCAACGTGGTTCTCGCGAAGTAACCTACCTTTGCCGCTATTTATTATGTAGTTCCTTTGAACGTTCATTTACCCGCGCACTCAATTCAATCCTAAGCTTCATGTACGTTTACTAATGAAGACGAGATTATTTAACAGTACAAAAGACGAAATATAATTAAAACTTATGAGTAAAAACATTTGTAAGTACTTACTGAATACTGTTACGGTTCAATATTCTCAAAGGTATTGAAATCTCAATATACCTGTGAATCCACGTGACACGATTCAAACACTATGCATTGCACGTTAATCACAGACACTGTCACAGTTACGGGAGCACTGGGCACTGGAGCGCGGCGGCCGGCGCGCGGCACGTGTGCTCGGCTCGGCGTCGCGGCGGCAACTGGGCCCGCGCGCAACACTGCGGAGCGGGCATAGAGTAACGCCGAGAGCCCAGTAGGTGTACTCACTGATTTTACGGATACTATTTCTATTTGATTAAGCTTTATAACTGACAGTTGAAGGATATTGGTTTTTAATAACCTAGTATCTCGTTTTTAAGAATAGCTACCCAAAACCGCAACGTTAAATAAAATAAAAAAGTTTATGTTTCCCAGTTTGTTTTTAAATTAATAAAATTTTAGAAAAAAATTAATGCATACGCATACTTCCTTATTTTTTTAATGTATTTTTCACTTTATATTATTTGAATTAATAAGAATAATATGGTCTTGTAAAACAAACTACTACAGAATTGCAAAGCCGTAACACGATGTTGATCATATTGTTCATCAAACGGCCCTGTCTCCATTTCTAAGGCCAAAACTCATTATTGTGAGGCGTATCTGAACTAAGCAAACGCACAGTTAATCTTTGACTTCACACATAGCCCGCGCTCACTGACCGTGCTTTCAGATTGACAAATGAAATTTTGATGAGTGCACCCGCGACTTACACTCCACACTAATGATGCTGTGTGCATTACGACAAAGAGACATCTCGCGGATGGCGTCTGACACCCGCATTAAGCAACCCTAGCTTGCGTCACACATGCGAATATTAGCCATTCGACACGGGCGGCTACACACACACCACCAAACATTTCCACTAGGGTTGCCACACATACACAAAATCTGTCGCCTCAGCGGAGTTAGCAGTGCAAACGTGTAAACGGAAGAGATAGGCTTTTCTTTGACTTCTTTTTAACTGTCCGAGGGAGGTCTAAATAGGATGCAAACAGAGATAAAGTACGGACTGCGATGAATGAGGAATTAGTTTGACTGCGCCTGCAGGTGTTTTCGAATGCACCTTTGATGTCTGGCTATAGAAGTGTGTTTGACAATTAAACGATAGTAAAAATGCAATACCGAAATATCCAACGTACCTAAACTAATATAGTACTAAAGTTAGAACTCATTATAAAAAAAAACACTTCAACGTATAAAATAACGTTTTCATTTTCTTATTTTGACCAGTTGGTCAGTTGCCAGTTGGCAAGTCAAGTACAAAACATAAAAATTATACTGATTATGTACTAATGTTATCTATTAATAAACTTAATCACGGCTGCGATATTACTCCAACCAAAGCCAAAGGAAGTCTATTATTATATGATTATGTCATGTTACATTCTTTAACCTCAGAACGATACCTAAAGTATTATTCTGAGTACTTTCGTAGTATTACGTCCTCTTCGTGTTTATTAAAGTATGTCTTACATTTTAGACTAAAACTGACTTGACAAGAACAAAGGAGACTGTAAATAGTAGGCCAATCTAAGAATTGATATTTAAAATGAAATGAAAATGAAATAAAACGACAATAATATTAAAAAATAGATAGAGAATCTGCTTAGCAGGTGGGACTTTTACAAATATAAGCTGACTAGCTGTGCCCCGCGGTTTCACCCGCGTATTTTCCCGTATTTGAAACATTTTTCATTGCTACTCCACTCCTATTAGTCATAGCGTGATGCGATATAGCCTATAGCCTTCCTCAATAAATGGACTATTCAACACAAAATTATTTTTTAATTCCAACTAGTAGTTCCTGAGATTAGCGCGTTCAACCAAACAAACTCTTCAGCTTTATAACATTAGTATCGATAATTATGAGGCATTTTAAAATTACTTCTTCGCTACCCCTATCGCTACAGGAATGCGCTTGCAACTAGCATCCCACTCCTGAGCAAAGACCTCCACTCACTATTCTTAAATCTTCCAGTACCCTGTTACGTCATGCCTGTCCCACTATAAAAGTGGTCCCGCCATCTTCGTCTCGGTCTATAAATTGAAGATTATATTTTGTTGGTCGTTAACGTAAAGGTGGAGACTGACCGGAGTATTAAACCGTAACGTAACATGCTCGATGCGAGCGCTCGCATGGTCAATACAGAGAGCAGAAACGCTCGCTAACCTGTTATCGTTCAGTCATCAATAACGTATCAAGCTCACCGCGAATGGTACGTTACGGTTACGTTACTATGATACGCTTCGGTCAGACGCAACCACACTAGTCATAATATTTCACTCACTCAAAGCCAGTGACGGTTTATGACGAAATTGACAGGTGACCTTATCACGGCCGGCGCCACGCGAATGCCAGCCGCCAGCCACGGGCAATTCCAGTTGCAATTATTTACGACCTGAATTAATAAATGTTTTGTCCCAACTGTTAGAGTTATGATTTCTTTGTAAGAGGTAAGGCGATACGGTGCAGGACAAACCTGTATTGTCAATGATATTACACTTGAAACCTTATTTAAATAAGCTAGACATAAAAAACAAGATATCAATCTCTTCAGTATTTCGCATTGTATCGCTCTAATTTATCAAAATATATAACATTGTGTCTTCTCGATTCCAGAATAACATCTAACAGATTTTTTATTATATTTTGGACTGACTTCAAACGGAGTGGAAAGATCTCTTAATTGTAATTATTCCTTTTTATGTAAGTTACCAGATATCTCTTTGATTTTTGAGCCAACTTAAGTCATTATTTATTTAATTGGTTCGGTGTATTGCCTAATTGGTTCCATATAATTATCAAAAGTATGGTTTAGAAGCTTTTGACAAACTTTCTCTTAACAATTTTTTTTGGTACTGAGATGTTTTTTTTTTATTTTTTATTGTGGCACGCCAAAATGGTGAGGCCATTTTGCCTGATGAAAAGCAGCCAGTGAAGCCCAAGAAGTGAAAGCGCTACCACGCTATGCCAAACGCTCACACTATGGCGGCCTGCATAAATGCTTTTTCACGCCCCGCTTAAATAACCCGGGAGAGAAAGAGGAGGGAAACACGTGTGCGAGAAGCGCATTCCACATACGGGCAGTTCGGCAAAGGAACGATTGTCCAAACTTTTTGGTACATGTCTTGATGGTCAGCACGGTATGAGGGTGACTTCTCAGACCTGCACACGTCGATCTGGAAAGGAATGGAGAGGGAGGAATGAGGTCAAAGAGCTCCTCAGTGCATTCACCGTGGTAAAGGCGGTAAAAAGTTGTGGCGGTGTAAAGTGGCATTAATGCTTAATGCCACTTAGAATAATGGCACGCTTTACACGAAGATGCTACGCATAGCTGCTACGCTACGCTGTTCATGCTACGGTACTGATCGTGCTACGGCTACGTTATGTGCTACGCTACGGCTGTGTTACGTGCTACGGATTCACTACAGTTTGACTATGAATTCATGACGTGTGTTAGGCACAGATTCTCACGCCTTTTGAAGGCGCTTCTGCTCAAGGTCGCTGTCTCCGTCAAAAACAACATTGCTGAGACGGCACCGTCTCAAGATGGTGGTGTACGGCATTGAGGTGTGCATGGAGTCCGCGGATGTTAGCGAACTCGTCCTCAAAAGGTATAGTTGTGGTGAGGGTGTACACCGCTGTAGAACCAGTTTTTGAGTTAGGCGCTGTCATGGTGGAGAAAAAGAGGGAGGCGTGAATCAAGGAAATGCTACCGCCATGCAAATGGTTTTAAGTGCGGCGGCCTATTTCACCAGGGATCTGCATACATATGAGTATTATTAAGCCGCCGAACGGAAGGGCCCCCGAACCCACCCGGGAATGGCCGCCGGGACCAACCAGCACGACGGACCACCCCGAGATTATGCGTGGCATGATGAGGCAGCCTCACGAGCTAGTTAGGCTTGCTTGGGCCCACGGGCAACGGGCGGCCAGCGGGGCAGCTGTTTCTACGGGTCTCCCTGGTCGGCGGGTTAACAAGATTTTCCTGGCACTGGTTCGATGGAAGCCTCCACAGATCAAATGCGTCGCAGCGCCATCTACTCGAGCTCTGATTATGCGCTGGCTGATCCCGACACGCGCACGACAAGCGGGTTTTACACCATGCGTAGGGTGGTCACTAATCAGACGGGGCAAGCCCTACCATGCAGTGGAGCATAAGAGAGCTCTAAAATCCGTTGGTCGCGTCTTACACACCCACCGGAGGAGAGGGGCGGAGAATTGTATTCTTTCTCCGTCACCACACGGATAAAAATATCAAAACAAAACTGTGTTCAATTATTGATATTTTTGAATATTTTAATATTGGTACTAAAATGAGGGTTAATAAATACAGTATTATAATCTTCTAAGTTTGTACAAGTTTCTTAAAGAAAAAAAAATCAAATTAACTTGAAATTAAACATCTTTTACGGATCTACTCGCGTGGTTACAGGGAGACTCACTCAGGGTCACCGACCCTGCAAAGGGTTCGAAACGTCAGGATAAACATTAATTAAATCTAATGTATAAAATAAACGCTAGTAAATCCGTCAAAGTGGTTTCATTTCAATGCGTAGTGTTTGCGTAATTTAGAAAACAATATCGAATAAACTTGTTATCATGATCAGCCTTTAAACGCGTCACTGCTCGGATCAGAAATTCCAACATTTCAACGACATACGACAAACCCGGGACCAGCGGCTTGACGTGTCCTAATCTTTCGAAGTACCCATCATCATCTCCATCATCATCTGGGTCATCATTGCTGGAGTTTATCACCACCCAAAACGCCTCTGTGCCATCAAGCTCCTCAATTGAACTTTTTTTTTTCTTTATTTCTTAGGCACGCGCTTACCGAAGCGCACTTCACTCCGAATGCTCGGATACATTCGTGAGAGTTCATCTGTAGAATCATTTAAACATAAGTTGAAAAAAACTACCTTTCGAACACTGGTAATCAGTAACTTTATAATTATAATTATACATTAAAATTATCATATGTATATAAGTGTATGTGTATGTATTTATAACATTATGGTTAATAATTAATTCGTAGAATAGTCCCGCAAACTTCCGTTCCACAGCACAGCTAGGGTTGGCTGGAAGGGATCTCTTCTAGAGATAAGCTCACCTTTGTATATGTCTTGATAACGACTGTTTTAATGTGTGTTTTATATGTGCAATAAAGGATTAAATATTAATAATAATACATAGGCACTAGCTATCTTATCTCTAACTCCCAGAACACAAAATTGCTATCATGGCGACAATTAAATAGATAAGATGGTGGTAACTTGCGACCAAACAAGCCCTACCACACCCAAACCGAGTATACAAACACGTTCGTTGGGAACCGAACCCTGGACTACGAGACCGGTAGTCTTAACCACAGAGGCTGTTAAACTATAACTAATTCAAAATTCAAAATTCAAAATCATTTATTCAGTTTAGGCTACAAATAGCTCTTATGAACGTCATTATGCCATCGGTTCGTAAGTCTACTCTGGACGGGAGATCTTGTACTGAGAAGAACCGGCAAGAAACTCAGCAAGTGTCCAGCTCTTTTCTCCCTTACAGCGTCAAAAATATTGGAAAATGCCCTATCATAAAAGGACACTTTCCATCACAAATAAAAACACAAAATATAAAGGACAATCACATATTAAAAAAAACAAAAGAGAAAATATAATAATATCTACATTTGCAAAACATCAGTTACCAGTTAAAAATTTTCACAATGTCATACAGCATTAATAAAGGTCAAAAATTGTCTAAGAAAAAAAAAAAAACAAAATTAAACTATAGTTAATAATAATAAAAATAATAGTATGCAAGAGCAGACCAGCCTCCACAGGCGGCACCCGTTCACGAGTATGACATATGAATCAGCCATCGCTTCACTCAACCATATCTTAGGGAATGTAACGACCCGACGCACATGCCACCACCGCAGAGACAATAAAAAGAGCATGCCACACTCAAGCTACTCTAAATAAAAACCTAATGAAAAGTTTAACGTAACATAAATATTATTTGTAAACTGTAGGACACTGCTGATAAAGGCTATCATATCAGCGCTAAGATATTTTTAAAGTAATTATTGATCCCAATAACATAAAATAAAGAGTATTTTTATTTTTTTATTATAACCAAGCTGTTTTGTCATCTAAATATTCTTTGACTGTATAATAACCTTTCTTAATTAAAGAAGATTTTACATGTTTTTAAAACTAATAAATCTTGTACAGTACTAGGTATTTTATTATAGTAGTGTATACCTTGCCCCAGGAAAGAGCCAAGAACCTTTTGCAACCTGAACAGTGGCATTACAAGTTTTTTCTTATTTCTAGTATTGAAATTGTGTACATCACCGTGTTTAGTAAAAGAGTTGATGTTGCAACGCACAAAAACTATGCAATTATAAATAAACTGAGATGCAACTGTAAGAACACCAATTTCTTTAAAAATATTTCTTATTGTAGTTCGGGAACCTAGTCTATAAATGGTTCTTATTGCTCGTTTCTGCAAAATAAATATAGATTCAACATCAGCTGCTGTAGCCCACAGTAAGACACCATATGACATGACACTATGAAAATAGCTAAAGTAAACTGTTCTAGCAGTTTCAACGTCTGTTAATTGTCTAATTTTTCTGATAGCATAAGCAGCAGAACTGAGTTTACCGGACAATTTCGATATATGAGGATTCCATTGAAGTTTTGAGTCAAGTGTTATACCTAAGAAGACTGTTGAGTCTACCAAATCTAATTTATCACCGTTTATTCTAATATCAGTTGGTTCAGTTTTAACATTAGGTAGAGTAAATTTAATACATTTTGTTTTTTTTGCATTAAGCTGTAGATTATTAACAGTAAACCAACTGAGTACTTTTGCTAGAGCATTGTTTACATCATCATAATTATTCTTACACCTAGTAACATTAAAAATGAGTGAAGTATCATCTGCAAATAAAACAATTTCACAGAAGTTTTCCACAAAGAATGGCAAGTCGTTAATATAAATTAAAAATAGGAAGGGCCCGAAATTTGACCCTTGCGGAACTCCCATTTTTACAAGAGATCCAGATGATTTAGTTCCATTGATATCGACAGTTTGTGTCCTAGAACTGAGATACGACTCTATCAATTTAAGTTCATTAAGACCATAGTAGTGTAACTTCATCACCAGAGTCCTGTGCTCAACGCAATCGAAAGCCTTGGATAAGTCGCAAAAAACTCCAAGAGCGTTCTGAGACTTCTCCCAGGCATCGAATATATGTTTTATTAAAGCAACAATTGCGTCAGTAGTGGAACGACCCTTTGTAAAACCATATTGTTTCTTATGTAGAAGCTTGTTTGAGTTAAAGTATGCCATTAATTGTTCGAGTATAAGTTTTTCATAAATTTAATTAAAATTAATAATGATTATGACTTTTCATAGATGATACAGCACAACTGAACAGTGTTCGGTTATTTCAATTATGGTTACAGAACAATATCGTTTAAATATTTACAAATAATGAAAATACAACGAAACCCTGTAACTTTTCTGAATACAGATATTAATATTTTATTGCTTCCTACATTTTCACTGGCCGCACATTAATATTACCTATACAAAATGAGTTTTCATTTTGTCATTAACACTGTATTGAGACCACACACTCATATAATTTAATTATTTCCATCTTTTTAATGAGATCACTTTAAAGCGATAAGACAAGTAAATTTTCTAAAAAGGTTTTTTATAAACTCCTACTGTTTCATGTCGCAATAAAAGTATTTAACTATCTACCTAAAGTTCTCCAAAAGTCTAGTTCAAATTGTGTTATTATGGCCAACCTCATTCTGGCTCTCATTCACCAATTCGTACCCCAGTCGGATAAATTCATAGATGTGTGTATGTTTGGACAATAATATGTAGATGGACGGCACTCGGTGCGCATATTTAAAAGGTCTACGGTTTGGAGTCCCGTGGGGCGAGCCGGTTAGAGCGTGTGCGTTGTCCTGGCGACACCCACTCACGTATTAATCCTAAACATGGGACTAGTAAAGTTAAGAAAGAAATTAACAAGGACAAACATTTTGGCATCCTGTTTTCAATTAAGCTAATATTATCATCGTATAGTTTGAATACGAAGCCACTTAATTAGATAGACACAACACTCAGCTAGAGTAATTTCGAAACCAATAAAATATGTCTGCTGATCTTTTTCGCTACAAATATACATACAATTTGAAAATAAATAAATTAGTTGTGTCATTTTGACCGATAGTATAAAAAATTATGTATACAAAAGCCTATTTAAGTTAGCCTTGTATTTAAGTTTTAATCTTTAAATATATTTATATTAATAGGTTTAATATTGTTATACATTATAATTACGTATAACACGCTAACTACGCTGGCTAATAGCAAATAATGCGATGGCTAACAAGAGCTGTCGGCCGAAATGCGAAAGGTCATAGTTTCAAATCCAACCTGCGGCAAATCATCTTTTTATCTTTAGCTATTTTAGTTTTGATACGAATTGGGAACACAAATACAATAATCAAAATAACGCATTTAGTTACAAATTCCTTCGAAAATATTGTTCTTCTTTCTTATTTTGTACTATTAAAATCATAAAAAAGTGCTTACTGAGCCACATATAATTTACAAATATAATTTAATCTATTTCACGTGCTGGTGATTGTTGTAGTTATTTAAAATGTTATCATCATCCAATTATTACACAACAAACTTGTTGCCGTGAAAAAGAAAAAGCCATCTAGCCTCGCCGGCGTGACGCACACAACCTCTGCGTTCCTGCCGTACCTTATTTGAGCACAAGTCGTGTCTGTCGCCCGTAATATTTAACCAAACGCGGGGATCGCCGGTTCGATGCCCAGCCCTGAATAAAACATTGTCCCGGAGGCGTAACCGGAACTCAATGAACATGCCAACATAACCACGCCAAGAAAATTGGTTAAACCTTTGAGTTTGGAGGATTACAGGCTGGCCTGTGAATACTAAATAACCAAAGTGAAGGTCATAAATTTAACAAGTGTGGGTTCGATGTAAATTATCATAGTTGTAACACTATACCTTCACGAGTATGGGCAAAATATAAGTACTTCCAAGACAAAATATGCATTTTTTTAAAATTCTGTAGTCTATCGTAGAACTTTACAAAAAATAAAAAAATAAAGGCGCTTAACGGCGCAGTGGTTAACGCGCCCGGTCATTATATCGATTATAAATTGGCTTGAAAACAATCTTATCTCTCGCTGTAATACTTCGACACATCGGGATCTTTTGTGCAACCCCATCCTTTCACTCTTCTTCCTCTGTTAAGATAGATGCCATAAGTTTGGCCACGTCCTTAAGAGCGAAGAGCCAGAAGTCCTCCGGTTTCAGATAGGCCGACCCCAGGAGTCCCATTCTTTTCCTAGCCAGAGAGTAGCAGTCACACAGTAGGTGCTGCATTGACTCCGTTTCCTCCCCACATGCTCTACACAAGCTATTTGTTGATAGATGCATTCTGTGAAGCATTTGTTTTGTGGCATAGTTCCATCGGTGCCTTGATAGGGCTGTCAAGGCACCGATGGTTAAGTGAAAAGAATAATTTAGTTATAAATATTAACAAAACTAGTTTTATAAATTTTAATATTTCTAATAACTGTCAGGCTCTAAATATTAAGTTTAGTGGACAAATGCTAAATAATGCAAATACAACTAAATTCCTAGGTATAGAAATAAATTTAAGACTGCTCTGTACAGATGGCTATCCGATAAAATGTTTTATAGCACTGAATATTTATCTAAATTAAATTTATCTAAATTATTATTCTAAATTTTAAAGCATAATGCTCATCAATAATAGTTAGTGTTTACTTCTTGTTGTTTATATTCGTGTTGTATTATTATTATGATTTTTATTGACATTTGTCTCATTTGTATTTTTATTAAATTGTTTTGACATTCTTAATTTGCCCGCTATTAGGGATTGTAAGTTGTAAAAACAGTATTTGACATCTGCAATGTAAATGTTACAAGAAAAAAACAAAGTAGTGCTCGTTGATTTTAATTTAAGATAATATTTGCATGCTATTGTTAATGGATGTTGAATAGGTAGAAGTTTTAATAATAAAAGCCCTCCAGTGTACCCTAATCAAATGCAAGTTAATGATATTCTATTCTATTTGCTAAGGCCGGCCATTAGATGGGTGACCAAAAGTGTATCATCTCGAGCTCCTCCGTGCTTCGGAAGGCACGTAAAGCCGTCGATCCCGGCTGCATTAGCAGTCGTTAACAACCACCGCACCGCACTTGGCCCGCGTGGTGTTTATAGCCCGTTCTTGCTATCCATCCATAGGGAAGGCTCGTGCCCCAGCAGTGGGGACATTATGAGCTGGTGATGATTATGATAATTAAATAAATAAATTTAAAATGTTACATAGCATTCTTAAATCCTACTAATATTATAAACGCGAAAGTTTGTAAGTATGGATGTTTGTTACTCTTTCACGTAAAAACTACTGAATGGATTTTGATAAAATTCGGCATACAGATAGTTTATTACCTGGATTAACACATAGAATACTTTTTATCCCGATATCCCTACGGGAACGGGAACCACGCGGGTGAAACCGCGAGCGGTCGCTAGTACAGAATAATGTCTCTTTTTACACACATTTTTCAATTTTATACTCGTAGAAAGTTAACCAAATAACCGGAGGATAAAAATCAACCGTCCAGTTGTTACAACTACCCATACAAACGGCTATGCGGAAATCACTGATTAATATTTATTGACATTCTTATTCTTACTTTGAGTAACAAGAATCTCAATTATGTATACCTGTTAATAATGCAGTTAATTATTTTTTTTAACCAACATAACACTCGTACACCTACGTTGGGGAGGGCAAAGTTTCTGGTGCTAAAGTCATTCCGAGACATCCGCAAGAATGAACAGTGTAATTTGCCTCCTTTGAAGTTAATCAAAGATGTTTCATGCGGGGCGAGCCCGTAATGAGAGACACACCAATACCTATTTAAGGAAAAACACGTTTTTGCGGGTATTATTCCGCTTTCTTACAATTTTTCAATTTCGGATATCCGGGATTACGACGTTAATGCCGCAGACGAAAAACATCAAAACCTCGCGCTTGTTATGCAAAGCCACCCTTGGATATTAAAGGCAGTGTGGCGGCATTCGGCGTAATCACTCGAAATGTATCGTTTGTATTTCTATAGGGAATGGCTTTTTGAATGGTACAGATTCCATTGTTGATTTAGAATTGTAAATAAATATTTACAATAATTACACCAATCACGAGACGAGACTGATTTAGGTATACAAGAAAATCAGTTGAGTACAAAAAAAAATAAGCAAATAATATATTATAGTACCTTATTTCTAAGGTCATAACGCAAATAAATATGTGCTTTGAATAAATTATTAAATATTATGTATTTCGTATGTTGAAGGTACATCATGGTGGCGCTATTTATTTGTGTTAACGAACGTCACGTTTGATTTGAACCCGCGATCATGGACTTCGCAGTCATGTCCGCTGACCGCTTACGATTGTTGAAATGGAGTATTTTATGATACCGAAGGCCTGACGGTAAACCGCCACCAAAGCATACCACACTATGCTAAATATCTTGCCACACTTTATGTATAATTCACAGGATGCCGCCCCTAAGACCTACGTTATAATGTCTCTATGTTCAGTAATAGACTGGATCTTTTACACTTTAATTGCAGCCCTGTCGGATAGCGCTGCTTGGTGATAGAAATAGGTATGTGGGAGTATAGGATATGCGTATATTTTTAGAATTTCGGAATTGTGTGCGATACAACGAAGGGCAGTTAAAACAAACTGACCGCTGCAGTCAGCTGGTAACGTGAGTGAGGCGCCCTTATTTGAATTCACGCACTTGTCAGCCCAGGACCTTGACCCCGGCTGCATGAATTAGCCCGGGACATGTCGCATCCCGCACTATATTTCCCGGGGGAGTACACGTGAAAAATGCGCGTCCCGGATTCCACCACGGCCGGCCCGGACCTGGACGGAGTTTATGTGCCCTTTTTATCCGGTTATTAAAAACGTGAGGCTGCTCTTTTTTGTGAACCACCGCTCGCTCGACATGCTACAAATGACAACTGCTTATTTTTCTCGGTTTGTTAGTACTGTTAATACTCGTACGTACAGACTTAATTATGGACGTTTATTAAATTTTAAGTAGCATTTACACGTTTCTACTTACAAAATATTACTTACATTTATCTGGTAAAATATTTTTAGCACTTTTTCGGTGGCTATTTGAAATGTAACTTATAATTAAACACATCATCTTGTTCATTAACAGATTAAAAGCCGTCCACCGTTTTTAAATTTGACTATTGAGAGTTTACAACGTTAGCTACGTTGATGAAGATGATGTGTTTAATTATAAGTTATATTTCAAATAGACACCGAAAAAGTGCTAAAAATATTTTTTACAGAATGCCAGAAGTTTAAATCGTGCTATGAGCTTATTTTAATAAAAATGTAGAGATAAATAAGTACGAATTACGAACCAGAATGTAAATTGTATATTTTTGCGTTTCAATTATAACAATTATTAACTAATTTGCTATTGTTCTGTAGTTTACTTTGCTATTGTAATTAACATTGCAACATCGAATTGATGCTGGCGTTATTAAATAAATACATTAACTTTTAGAATCATTTTTTATCTTCGTTTTTTTAAACTTTGTGTACAACTGTACACAAACACTGTACACTGATAAAATAGACGAAACCTCCAAACTTACTATACAAAGGATTATTTATGTTGCCTTACTTATTATTTATGCTTAACTGCCCCAAGATAGTGATGTGTTTTAATACCGGACGGACGGATCCGCCCGACAATTCATCATGACACCGGATACACGTGTGAGGGCTCTTAGCTCCTATAGTGATGTTTGAAGAAGCATTGTAACAATTTTCTGTTTAATTTTTTTATATATTATGCTTTAGCTGAGATACTAACATACGGTATACCTGTAAGTAAACGGTTACCACAGCCTATGGACGCTTCTAACACAATGGTTATAACTTGTAACATAGCGATGCGATGCAATTCTAATTGGTGGCAGATAAGGTATTTGTGTAGTCCAACTTCTTGTCGAAAAGTTTATTTTAATGTCTCAATTGAAAGCCTTGTAGCATTTGCATGAAAGTTATAGGAAAAGAATAATATTTTAACAGGGCTTGTGTTTTATTTCAAACATGCAACCGGTAAACTTTGTCGAGGGGTGCGTGAAAAGAAATTTATTGAAACTTTCCATTACTTAGCGAGTTTATGTTGAGCAATAATGTTTTACATAAAAACGATTTAAGACATCTTGACTTTTTTCATTTCTACGTCTGAATGCACGCGACGCATTTCTTTGAATAAATGCAGTTTAATTAATATGTATACCTACACAATCAACCAAATATGCATTAGATTTGATACCGATCTACTCGTGTTCAATTACAAAATATTTAATCCTGATTATCCATTACCTTTCATTCATGGTCATAAAGGAAAACTGTTAAGTTGTTCCTCTTAAAATCCTAAATATGTAACAGTTTGTCATCATAATTATTATAACCGAATGTGTTTGATCTTTCGGCATGTAGCTAGGATTTCACTACAAGTGGTATAGGGAGATGACCTTGTTATCGTTTCGGGAATTTCCTTGCGATTAATACGCGACCGTCGTGGTGGAAGCCGATGCGGCAAATGTTCAGAAATGAACGGTTACCAACTGAGATGCTGCTGATGATATGTTACCATGCAAATTGTATATTTGTTTTATTCCTTCTGTCGAAGTTTTAATGTTGACGTTCGTTCTTGCGAATCGTTCCTTGAATTAAGTCTTGTTTCACAGAAACACTAGTTCTTAGTAAAGTTCGGACTGTTGCCCTTTCGTTTCGTAGTAAAGGTATCCACTTCGATTGTTTATAATTGAAGTACAGTCAGCGTCAAATTTTTCGATTATACATTATTGGTAATAAATAATAATTGTGTCATTTAAGAAAAACATTATCTTAGATCTTTATGTTAAGATATGTTCGTGACTACTCTGCACTGTCAACATTTAACTATGATTAAAGCAAAAACGGACTTACGCATACCCTTTTACTGGTAAAGTCAATATAGATGCCACCATAATTTTAACCTAATGATATTGCAATAGAAATGAAAACCAGCGAAAATTAATTATGCTGTACGAGACAAAGGGTCAAATCGAATTAAGATCTTTTTAACCACCAAGTTCGCTTCGATCAATTCCATGCTGACATGTAATTAGTGTACACCTAATCAATATTACAAATGCTAAACTATGACTAGGGTATAGTAGTAGTAGTCACTATAGCGTAGTTGGTAGTGCACCTGACCCTGCGTGTCATGGGGTGCGGGTTCGAATCCCACTCGTGGATTTTTTTCAACACCTCTTTTTTCAAAAAAGGTATAATTATAAACTAAGGTAAAAAAATCAGTTGTCCCTTTGAAGCTAGTAATAAAAAGCACACGCACCGGATAACGTCCCGTCCCTACGGCGCGGCGGCGGTGCTTCGTCACGGCCGCACCCCGGACGCGCGTCAAAATCGCGTTAGCGTCTAAACGCAATCTTTTACTACAACCAGATGGATATCCGTCATCTGCCGGATCGGTTACAGTGACTAATAGTTCCGTTACTATGCCAATACTACTTCCATGAGTCTTAGCTATGCTGGAACTCGCGTTTAAACGAAGATTTACGAGTAGTGAGTAGTAATTTTTATTTGTTACTCGCTTAAAATGAGGTGGTACTTCGTGCATCATCATCACCAGCTACGTCCCACTGCTGGGCAAGAGCCTTCCATATGGTGGTTCCCTATGATAAGGAGAACGGGCAATAAACTACCACGAGGGTCCAGTACAGATTGGTAGTAATAAACGACGGCTAATGCAGCCGGGACCAACGACTTTACGTGCCTTCCGAAGCACGGAGGAGCTCGAGATAATTACTTTTTTATCACCCATCCGATGACCGGCCTTTGCGAAAGCAGTTTAACCATAGCGATCGCAAGCCAGCCTAGCGCAGCTCCCCTACAATACTACTAAAATGTAAAATCTTCAGGTTTGGTCAGCACTCGCACCACATACATTTAGGTATGATTGAGGCATAATCTTAATGTTGTATTAACTTCATAGTATAACAATATTATCGATTTTTGTGTTTTCTTTTTTTACATGACTGTACTCATTTCAAATGAAAGTTTACCAAATGGGATACAACACATGTAATTACTCAAATGTTTGCGAAATGGAACTAAATGTATGAAGTGTAAAAGTTTACCAAACGCAACTTTTTAGTAGGTAAAGTCTGAGGTTTACGAAATGGGAAGTTTACCAAATGGGATGTAGCCAACTAAACTTAAGTAAAAGTTGGGCAAGTCAATATTCTATACAATCAATCCAAGAGTCTATTTCCGAGCTTAGAAACAATATTTGCTTTACAATTTAGGCTCAAAACTCTCGACTACCCCTTAAAGGTCATCATATTCAAAAACGTAACTAGTAAACGATCGACGGAAGTGATTCTACAAACTATTCCGTGTCGGATATTTACGTCAAGGGGTAAGCGAAAAGGGCAGGTGGAGTAAAAATGATCCGAATTATTGCGGCGGTACAAAGAGCCCGGCCTATTATAGCCCTGCTCCGCCAGGTTATGTCGTGTTTGCCGTTACACCGCGCCACAGTGCACGGGTAGTCAGTATGTATGCTAACAAGATTTAAAAAACTATAAAAAAAAATACATATAATATTAACCAGCTGCATGTATTTTTGCAATGAAATTACTTCGCAACGATAAAACGATATGCTGCTGATGATAGTGACGACAAGGCAGGTCATCTTATCGTTCACTGGCAGAACACAACAATGCTTTTTACGTAATTGTCATGCAATAGACCTTATAGGTAGCTAGCTAAGTGGGCTTTAAATGAACTCTTATGCCAACTCAAAGTCAAAGTCAAAGGCAAATCATTAATTCAACATAAGCCTTCACAGGCACTTAGTGACGTCAAAACTATAAATCATAAAATTAAACAATTAGTTTGGACTAAACTACTGAATCTACCACCAGTTCGGATTTTGGGAGAGCCTTCGACCGAGAAGAGCTGGCAACAAACTCAACTAAACAGAGAACATTAATATGATGTTACCCCTGCCATGAACCTGAGATTTTCTCTGAGATTGATGGTTTAACCACAAGACCACACAGGCAACAACAACAACAACATACATAAATTATGTTTATCCGTTTTGTAATTTAATTTAATTTAATAATTTGCACAGCTAGGTGATTAGCGTGATTGTTGGTAAAAAAAAAATATTATTTTCCTTTACCAAACTCAAGCCGAGCTCGGCTTGGTAATTATATTTCCAACTGGTTTCAAGTACACTATGCCGATCCTGGGCTGACCTATGTGTGTGTGTGTGTGTGTATGTGTGTAGTGATATTTTTGAAGTGAGCAACTGCTTTGTTGACGGAATGTGCAATTTTCGCTTTTGTATGAAACAGTTAGTAGTATCTCATTCATGATATTATAGTCTTCTATCTGTGCTAAGGGGGTCGTTATTAAATATTATTACGATATAAATATAAATGGAGTATGATAAATTAAATGTTTTGATTATTTTGAAGATATTATAAGTTAAACCACCAATCCGCACTGTGCCCGCATGGTAGTTTCTGGCTTGTTGTCCCTATCCATCATCTAAGAGGGAAGCCTCGTGCACCAGCAGTGGGCTATAACATGAGCTAATGATACTGAAAGTTCAAAGTCGTACGAGTTACGATGTTTTGATTTTAATAGAATGAATACGTGTTTTAAGCAAATCATAGGCTGCTCCCGAACAAAGAGAAAACCTTCCGTTGGACTGAATCATGCAATATCTTGGACTAAAAAACTTGAGCCGTGTTAACAAGATCACCAATTCATATTAGCAAGTGCGATGATTGGGTTATCATCATTTCGTCTAAAACGCAACTAGTACTAGCGGTAACAGGTCTAAAACGCTGCTAGTCTAAAACGCATCTCGTCTAAACTGCAACTGGTCTAAACTGCAACTGGTTTAAGTAGCTACCAGTCTACGTCGCTACTGGTCTAAGCAGTAAGTGGTCTAAAACACAGCTGGCCTAAGAGTACGTGGTCTAAGCCTTAGCTGGTCTAAGTAGTAAGGGGTCTAAGCCACAACTCACATAAGTAGTGTCTCGTCTAAAATGCAGTGGGTTTAACTAGTAATTTGACTAAACATTTGCTGTTTTCTAAAACAGGAAGTCTAAAACTCGACTAACATATCCACTCAAACGTGGTACACTTGAGTGTCTCAAAACTTTTTTGCTTTAAACGTCCGGGTACACTTGAGTGTCCTCTTATGGGCAGTGATGAAAAACGTTCTAAGTGGTTCTAAAAAGCACTGTGGCGCCTTTACGCCAATACCCATAAATTGTAGCGATGGCTTAATTTCAATAATGGAGGCGTTTACCCACCGAGCTGTTGAACACAATTTTAATAGTGCGTTACATAGTCGTAACAGACCACGTTGTAACAAATAAGATACATTTATTTTGACTGAGACATTAGTAGCTGTGGAACAATATATTTAGACAATTTTACTTCACTTACTTGTGCTTGTATAAATCCCAATCCCAAGTTATTCATTGTGTGATGAAACGGAAAAAGCAAAGTTCCACATTCGCGCCGAGCCCCGCAGCCCGCGCAGCTCGCGGCCGTAATCCGTAAAAACTTTTCCACTGTTAACGCACGACAAAAACTTGCGGAATTCGTCGCGCGCCCGATGCGAGATGTTGTTTTAATCAACAAGCCGAAACTCTTCGGGGGCCACAAATATGGTTTCATTTTTCGTATAAGTTAAACAGTTCGCGTCGCGTCAGAGAGGTCTTAAGTTGGAGCAAAAGCGAAGTGTTTTTTCTTTTGGTGTCAAGAGATAATGGATCAACTGTACTCAATGAAGGGTCGTATATGAATAATGTTGACATCTTGCGGGGAAAACGCAATCGTCATTGCTGCAGTCTTCATTGACAAAATGTTACAATAAAGATAATAGGGTTAGGCCGTAACCCACCACTCTGCATCATTGCTGGTGGGTCGTTGTTACTCCGGTCTTTATAGCGGTCCCGGTTGTCAGCACGTAAGGGGAACCATTATTTTGACCTCACCAACGCTCTTTAACTTATATCTAGATGCGCTGATTGTCGCGCTCAGCAGCCAACATGTTGGCTGCCATGTCGATGACGTATGTGTCAATAATCTGAGTTATGCTAACGACATGGTGCTGCTGAGCGCGTCTATATGTGGGTTGAATAAGTTGATGAGGGTCTGTGAAGAGTATGCTGAGAGGCATGGCCTCAAATACAACGTGCTGAAGAGTCAGTTCATGGTGTTAGAGACCACTGGTGCTAGATGTCCAGAGAGTATACCACCTGTCATGCTAAACGTTGTCTCCTTAGAGAGAGTGACACAATTTATATATCTAGGACATATAGTGACCACTGGTCTCGCGGACCATGCTGACATCGAAAGGGAGCGAAGGGCTTTGTCGCGGAGAGCGAATATGTTGGCTCGTAGGTTTTCGCGGTGTTCGGACGGGGTAAAAATTACCCTATTTCGAGCATACTGCACAACACTGTACACCTGTGCCCTGTGGGCCAACTACTCGCAGAAAGTGTACAACGCCCTTCGTGTTCAGTTCAACAACGCGTTCAGGGCGGTGTTGGGGCTGCCACGCTACTGCAGCGCCTCGGGCATGTTCGCAGCGGCGCGCACGGACTGTTTCCATGCGACCATGCGCAAGAGGCGCGCATCGCTGGTGCGCAGGGTCTGGGCCAGCTCCAATACCGTCTTGAGGATGATTGCGGACAGGGTCGATTGTCCCTTTATCCGTAACTGCTGTAACGGGCATGTTTCGTGTAGTTTAGGGTAAGGCGGCAATCAAAATTAAATCAATGATTTGTATTATTTATTATTATTATTTATTTCGTTTTAATTGATTGTTGACATTTCTTAATGTAATTAGTTTATTCATTTTATTAATTTATTAATTTTACTATTTTATTTATGTGATTGTTGTTTTCTGAGTAGGTACTTATAATTTTAATTGATAATTGAATAATTTTATTTGTGTAATTAATTTTAATTTTTATTCTTTGATTTTTATCTTGTAATTTTTATTTTTTTATATTTTTTAAATTTTTATTTTATTTTAAATTTAATTTGAATTATTTAATACTGTACTATGATCTGAAGTTGGTTGAAATAAACGCATTTCATTTCATTTCATTAGGCGTTTTTATTGGGTTTGCCCTCAAGAGGGTCGGTGAGAGAGTCCCACATAACCATCTGCGTCTACTCGGGCGCAGTGGTACACCTAAATCATATGCGTAACAATACATTAATAAATTAATTAAACGAAATAGCTAAAGGTCCTTGGTCACAGGACTCTCAAAAAAAATGTATCGTTAAAACTCAGTTATTTTGATTTTTTTTTAATTGTATAAATGTTATCTTTTTTCCTCCCTCCAACATGTTTGTTTACCAACATGCCGTAGTCCGCGTCCGGCCCACAAACTTGGTCGCGTCAATCAACTCCGTTGCCACACGCTACGCTCAAACTTTCCGATTGTTGAACAGGGGATTTTTTTGTACGCTTTTGCAACATTCCTTTTTTCTACTGCGATTAACGAAGCGACTTTGACAAAAAGTTTCTAAGACAATTCCGCCTTGTTTTAGTAGTAGAGTTTCCGGGTGCCGAATTATTTATATCTACACATAGCTGGTCCATTAAATACTAGACACTGTTCTAAAAATATAACTACCATAGTGTCCATTGATAGCGCTTGCTAGTCTTGTATTAGTAGCTCTAAATATTCAAATTGAAAGTTTTGTGGAAAACTAAGTGTGCATCCTGTATTTTTATCATAATGATCGCCATACACACATTTTCTTGTGTTAACTTTTCCGAAAAACACTGCACTTCCATTGTACGGTGCAGCGCTTAGTTGACCACGCTGCGACAGTTCACCATAAATTTATCAGATGAAGTTGATGTACGAGTCTTGATGAAGTAACAGATGTTGCGAAGTGTCGAGAAGAAAACCCACAGTAAAAGATTTTCCGTTTATTGAGTAGTTTACAGTAGTCGAGTTAGTTAGACACTTAAAAATATTGGTGTTAGTCATAATAAACACAACATAATTACGTAAAGTAGGCTCTTATTAAGTGCACTGCGCGGAGTAAACCGTACATCCATAGATAGTTGATTTTCTAATTACAACCTCTCAACCAGCATCCCTCATTAGCGCATTTCGCGGGCTAATGTTATTATCTAATCACTGACTCCGTTTGAAATGCCATTTAATAATCACCTCAGATGCGCATCGTTTACAATTATAATTGCTTCGACAGTGAACTCACTGTATTTTTTTATTTTAAAAGTGTGTATAACAGTCAATTAAAAATTACGCTTATATTTAGCCTATCCCTCGTTAATCTGGATTTATATAATTAAACCGACACATACACAGATATACTTAACAACTATTTTGATTTTATTGTTATGTGACAATGTCCTTTATTTACTTCAATTTATATAAAAACTATATGTATTTACAAATTGTATAAAATATATTTCGGGTGATTTGTTGCAGTACCTACCCTTTGATTCATAAAATTATTATAAGATCATAATATAAATGTACACAACATAGAGCATGTTTGATACTTCCACCAGCTGGCTGTTCGGTCAAGGATCTGCGGGGCCCATAGCGCAGACCGGCCATGCTGTCAAAAATGGAGTACCCATCTATTCTAGCGTTTCACAGAGATAGACCTTTTTCCCTTAACGTGAACTTTACTAATGCTAATTGACTCACCTGTTCCTTAGCTGGCTGCTCCTCCGAGCTATATTGGCTAAAAGGACAGAGGGGGAGATGGTGGCAAGGAATGATTAAGGAAAGAATAGGATTCGTAAACCAAATGCTCGCGTCTAAATCCGTTGCTATCCTCGCCAGCCAGGTGGTTAATGCCTCCAATCGGCACGTAAGACCTGTAGGCGTCACCAGGACGCCGATTCAGATTGTATTTTTGGACTCACGCCTCCACACAGTCGCACAGTCCACCCAAGGTTATTCACAATTGCCTCAATACTGAGGCACACCACGTTTTGATGTTCGCACAATCACTTGCTTTTTCCGTACACAAAAACTTTACTATGTTAATAAATAAACTCAACTAGATTTGCCCTCGTCAGAACATAAATCTCAAAAAAAACTATTTTAATTCAATTCTCAACCCTTTTCTCTCCAGAGGTAATGATGAACGCCGCGACATTATTTTTATCTGTCAGTTGCACCTTTTTTTGTTTGTTTTTAAAGCAACGCAAACGCTGTCCATACAGCCTATTCCGAACAGAGCATTATCAATTATTGAATTGAATATAAAATAATATTTACAATTACTTGGAGAGGCCTATGTCCAACAGTGGACTAATATAGACTGATGATGATGAACATAAAAATTATAAATTTGGTATTTTGGTATTCAAATAGTATTTTTTAGAAATATTTGAAAAGCCTTTTATTTTCAAATCATACGTAGATACCCACATATTCACTTAGGTAAACGTTTTATAGTTGCTTGTGTACGCCGCGTTAATCTCTCCACATTTCCGTTAGTCACGAGCTCGCACCGTGGGAACATGTTTTGATAAATATCAAAACTAACATTGGCTTAGTTTTGACGTTATTAGCTAATGATGCTGGCGAACGATGTCCTAATTAATGAATTCGGCAACGCTTCCACCTCGACTTTGGATTCAATTATATTCATTTTTAATTTATTTTTAGTGGGCTATCAACTTTGATATTCTGATGATAACTAGATAAATATGCACGAAGATGCAAATCTATACTAATATTATAAAGCTGAAGAGTTTGTTTATTTGGTTGAACGCGCTAATCTCAGGAACTACTGGTTCGAATTGAAAAAATATTTTTTTGTTGAATAGTCCATTTCTTGAGGAAGGCTATAGGCTATATTACATCACGCTATGACTAATAGAACGCGGGTGAAATCGCGGGGCACAGTTAGTAATTATAATAAAGTACTTAAATACAATTAAGCTGCTCCTAAAAAAGTATATGATCTAGAGGGTAGGTTGATCTAGAAGGACCACTCTTGTTAGACCCAGGTTCTGCGATCCAATAGGGACAACATTGCGACAGTAATTTTTTACGTAAAATTTATATTGTTATAAATATAACAATATCAATCTAACGTAAGAAAGGTACGTATTTAGATTTTAGGAAGCTGTTAGGATAACAGTCTTTACAAGTTGCCTATCATTAACATTCACACAGTAACACATTCACATCGTGGCACCTAAAGCCTTATCGAGCGGGGATGGAACGAGAGACGTTGAGTAACGAACACAAGCAGACTTGGGCCGTTACAGCCGCAACATTGCGTATTAAGATAATTTCCAAGCGATTGTATTGCTATTGGGCCGCGAACTTCCAACTGCTTGAGCTATCAATTCGCTCGGGGCGATATAATGAAATCCTTATCCCACTGATCATTGCGAACACAATCGTAAAGATAACAGTTTCTCCGTCGCCGAAGGGTTAATAACTCATATTTCTATTAGAGTAAATCATGTCAACGAAGATGATATGGGTTGACACACTGGGATTAGAAACCGCTCGCGCTCGCTCGTACTGTCCCTCGCCTGTATGGAAAACGCTCGGATGTCGATAATGCTTCTGAAGGTTGGTAGAAATATGAGTTGATTGTTATTCTTGCCTCGTCAGATGTTTTGGACACTGTTAAGAAGACGACCAAATATCGTTATGAAAGATCCAATTAAAGCTATATATTTCTTTAGATTATGAACTCTTTAAATTACAAGATACCGATTCTTTGTTGCAGAGTTAAAACTTAAGTATTTGTTCTGATACCGTAGCGGAACCATTTGAAGATTATAGATCTGATTTCCATAATAAAACCGGCCAAGTGCGAGTCGGACTCGCGCACGAAGGGTTCCGTATCATTATCTATAAAAATATTTCAAGTTTCTACCTGTTATCGTTATTAAGACCGAGAAAAAAAATCGAAAACAATCACGAATATTAAATATTTATTTTATTTTAATTTAGTTATTTATTTTTAAAGTGAATAATATAACTCAATATTCTGTGAATATTTCAAGCGTCTACCTGTTGCCGTTATCAATATCGAGCAAAAACGAGCAAATAAATCACGTTTGTTGTATGGAAGCTCCCTTAAATATTGATTTAATTCTGTTTTTTAGTATTTGTTAAAATGTTGACTGTCTAACTATCACGGTTCATGAAATACAGCCTGGTGACAGACAGACAGACAGACAGACAGACAGACGGACGGACGGACGGACGGACGGACGGACGGACGGACGGACGGACGGACAGCGGAGTCTTAGTAATAGGGTTCCGTTTTACCCTTTGTGTAAGGAACCCTAAAAACGAGGGATGTGATAACGTAAGATGCTCGGACATACTATTCATTTTTTATAAAAATTCTACTAATATACACTTTAATATACTGATATAGGTACATAGTAGTGGTACCAGTGTACGACACAAGTCTAAAAATAATAAATAATGTTATTAACCAATTTTGTACTAACATAGCATATAAGATCATTGTTACTAACACTTTATAGACCCTATCCGAAATAAATTATTTTTATTTTATTTTTTATTTATTTTATTGATTTTTTTTTGATGACAACTAGGAAGCTGAATCTATCTATCTATCTATCTATATATTCTAATCTATCTATTTGTTACTAAAGGAAAAAAATTGTTTTTGACGTTTATTTTAACGATCAAAGGAAAAATGTCGACTTGTTCCTTTCGAACACTAATGCCACCACCCTGTATTCGGACTTATTAAACTAAGTAAACTTCTCAGCCCGTTGTAGCGTCCGGACCGCTCCGAGCGGGCGGTACAAGCGTTTATAAAACGCGCGCGATCGTGCAGCGCAACCGCCCCGCAGTGTCGCATACGTGACTAGCGTCACATGTTCCCTGAACTGTTCCCGCGGGATCTTTCAAGAGTCGGAGCGGGATTCTTTACGGCGACTCACACTTAGTACACGATCAGTTTATCACGTTGGGATCATATCTGCTCCTTGGGGATATCTCCTTTTATGCGATAGGGGTTTAAACTTTCCTAGGTTCTGATGAAGTTTTGGTATAGGGTGTGTGATCCGATAAAAATACTGTATATTCTTAAAGCTTAACTATAAAAAAATGTATTTTTCTTTGATAACTTTCAGATTCGTACGACAGAATCGTGATTATCTTTTTAAATTCCTCTTCGACATATTTGCCATATAGTGTCACTAATATAAGATTGCTATATTGAAAAGCAGAAGAGACCATTTCTTTTCAACAGCTAATATGGCCGCACATTTTATTAAGAGGAGCCACAAAAAATTCTGCTAGCTGCGCGCTAAAAATCGTATAACGATTATCGTTAAACTTATGTCTTTGTTTCAGAGTTCATAAAGCAGACGAACCGTTCGCTCGGAAAACACATTACGAATATTACACATTCCCCCTTTTTACATTCGGTTCGTGTAGATGCCATGGAGATACTTGAGGAATAATGTTTGTTCGTGTCATGTTTTCATCCGCAATGCAATCAACCGTTGGTCGCTGTGTCGTCAACGTAGCGCAGTGTGTGTGTACGTGTGTATATAATGGTGTAGCCTAAGCGTAGATTTGTTTCTTTATGTATATGTCGAGTTTAATTTAATCTTCTTATTTTAGAGATTTTAGCTCGTAGCTATTGTTTAAGTTAAACCTACAAGTAGATAGTAGAAATTTTAAATGAAATTGTGTATTATATCCATTCAATTTGTTAGGAAATGGTTGTTTGTTTGCTTCCGTTTCTTTGTTTTGTTTATTTGGCTTGCCATGAATCACTCTAACATGTTGTCCACTCTCAGCCCTTTCTTCTTTTTATATACTTTTCCAATATATCTTATTATAACCTGTTAAGGTTTCCCGCTCTCAATGAAATCCACTGTCACACATCAGTAAGCTATCAAGCTTGTAGCACTAATACTGCTGTCTGAAGGCCGACTGAAGACATAAGTTACAAGTAGGTATAACATAAATAAGTTACCATAATGCTATTTAAATTCAGTGTTTATAGTCGGCCCTTATTTACAAATTAAACATCCAGAAAGCTTTGCCCTTGGTCATTTATTAGCATCTGATTATATACCGTACTATATACTCCTTGAAGGTCACTGAATAATTTGAACTCCTTTATTAGAAAATAAGCCGATTTCATAGAATTAATAAATGGAGAAATTGCAAACAATGGCTGGTGGGATCGAGGCGTCGTTTCAGTTCAGCGGCTCAGGGCTGGTGACACGCGCAGATAGCGGATTCTTCAACTTGTGCCACCCCTTTTATAGGGATGTCTCTAATAACCTTAAACAAGAACATAGAATATAATACATTCTACATTTTAGTAAACGAAACTTTTTGCGGGAGTCAGTGCTATTGGTCTCAGAATAAAGTCAAGACACCTAGACTAAAAATTAAGAAACCGATAATCTGATAAAGTTGCTTTGTTCTTATAATGTCATACCATTTTACATAACAGCTACGAGAAAGCGTAAGCTCTTTGTAATAGTATCAAAATATGAAATTGTTTCTTATCAAAACACTGAGCTGGTAGCCCTACTCGGCTCGGGGAGGCCATGCAGCCACCGCGCGTGACGTCACATCCATAACATTTTATTGCAATAACGAAATGTATTTTTTTGGGAAACCAATTGACGAAATATCTCTCCCGAAGATATGAATAAGCTTTCTGTTTTGACACATGTGTCTCTGTGGATCGAATTATTCTATTTGCTGAATTGTCAGTTATTGAAATAGTGGTATTGTGGTTCTTGTGATATCGTTACGGAGTAAATTGGTTGTAATTTTCACAATTTACAAAGACACAACATTTTTTCTACATTATTAATTACTAAAAAAATATCATTATCATAAAAAACTATTCTGCCAAGCGTGGCGATTATGGCAAATACCCCCCATCTTGGGGGAGGCCTTTGTCCAGCAGTGGACGTCTTTTGGCTGAGATGATGATGATGATGAAAAAACTATTCTGATCGGTACCCACCTACCTCCTGAATTTCCAAGCCATAATCTAGCCGCTACAAAACCTTAACATCAAGTGCAGCCAGCCTACGGTTGCGAACCTGTTGTCTTAGTGTACAGTAACAAAAATACTTTAGTTAGAATAATATAGTAAATTATTTATGCTCCTACTTTAATATCATATGACCAGCCACACATCAACTGCCATAATACACGTGCTGACGCCTGAATGGCCTACGTCAGCAACCTTTTATTTAAATTCAACGGCTACAGAATCTTTTGTTTATTTTGCGAACCTTTCCGAAGAATCAGGCTCTTGCCGGACCGCTGCAGGCGTCGGACGAGAACTCGGGGACAGGCCGAGATTGCTCACTACAAGGCGTCCCGCTCCGTTCAACGACTTTACGTTAATAGATTAAATCTACAAAAAAAACAACCCAGTACTCTATATACTTATGTATAAAAGGACGGCTTTTTTGGCCCCTACGCATTTCTATAAAAATCATACGATTGCGATGAAACTTTGGTCAGTGGCTTTCAGAGTTGCTAAAGCTATCACTTGTGCTTAATAAATTATTCCTTGAGTTAAAATCTATTTGTTATACAATTTAATCTTATTGTTTGTCTCGCTAAAACTCGAGAATGGCTGGACCGATTTGGATAATTTTGATTTTGAAATATTTGTGGAAGTTCAGGGAAGGTTTAAACGATGAGAAACATAAATAATAAGTAACGGAAAATACTAAAAACGACAATTTAATATTCCAATGCAAAATGTTCCTAGCTGTGAAACATTTGATGTCTTTTGTCTTTTTAAAAATAAAAAAAATGTCACTTGATTGTCCAATATTTATAGGTGCGTTCAGAAATTTGTCTGTTTCATAGCTGTAGTATGAGGTACGATCTCTTTGGTCTGTTTTGTTGGAATACAAAACAGTTGCGTGGAGTATTGCTCGCACATCTGGGACGGTTCCGCTAAGTACCTTCTCGATGCCTTGGACAGATTGCAGCGTCGCGCTGAACGCATTATCGGCAATGCAGAAGTGGTAAATACTCTCGAATCTCTGCAATTGCGTAGAGATGTTGCGTCACTCAGCGTGTTTTGCCGCTTATACTATGGCGAGTGCTCTGAAGAGCTCTTTGACCTCATCCCACCTTCTCCCTTTCTTCATAGGAGTACACGTGCTGCTCTTCGGAGTCACCGATTCACTGTCTCAAATATCCCATCGAGCACAAAGAAATTTGGTGACTTGTTTCTTTGTCGCACCTCCAAAAGATGGAATAGTCTACCAGCACACGTTTTCCCTCCTTCCTATAAAATGGGGTCCTTCAAGAGAGGCGTGAAGAAGCACCTTGTGGGCCGGCAGAGTGAAGTTGACTTATGCTACGTTTGTTTCCAAGCTGCACCAGTTGTCTTCGCGTCTGGATTTCATTTCCACTTAACATCAGGTGGGATGGAGTCATTTGCCGAGCTAAGTATAGAAAAAAAAAAGTTCTGTTTCAGAAATAAAAAAAGCGTAAAAGTGTCTGTTGGTTGTCGATATGTACGATACGAAGTTCACCGGGTCATCTAGTTTGTCATAAGTTTAACTCGCTGAAATATACAAGACAAACCGCCCCTGTGGTCTAGTTGATAAGTTGGTCTTAGACCCAGATGTTCGATTTTCAAGGGTAAATGTTGGTGTATTCGGTTTGGTTGGTGGTAGGGCTTGTTTGTCCGCCTGGCTAGCTACCACCAACATTACTAAATATGTCGCCATAACATCAATGTTGATAGCATTGGTGTGTTCTTATCTATTTGTTTAGATATAAGATAACCAGTGCCTCGCTGGTTGACGATTCCAGGCGAAGTGCGCATCCATATTCGGCTTAATCATCACTGAAGTTTAGGTGAGATAAAGGCCATGTGCTCACTCGTAAGATATAAAAAAAGAGCAGAGTAAACTTGTTGTTATGCAATCCATGAACGTTACTGACAGAGGAAATATTATTATTTTGTTTACGAAGACTCGGAGTGTTGCACAGATCAAAGGCTAAGAAGGTACCGCCTCACGTGAGCACGGGGGAGTATGTAAATTCGTCAAAAAATATATCAGTTTGGCGTCGCGCGGTATAAACAAGCCCACCATTGTGGGGGAGCTCATCACGCGGCCATATTGACTTTGGGATGATAAACGAATACTTATTATATTAGCTAAAGTAAATGGAATATAACAATAACTTTATTTGTGGCACAATATAATTTTAAGCTAGAATATTGGTGACATTGTATTGTTGGCAAGAGTTTCGTTACAGCCAATGAGATACGCGAACCAATGTTCATTAGCAACAATTACTTGTTGAAATTTTACATATGTCATTAATCTATCTTCTTCTTATATAAAATTCTTGTGTCACATGTGGGTTGCCATACTCCTCCGAAACGGCTCGATCGATTTTTATGAAATTTTATATGTATATTCGGTAGGTTTGACAATCGGTCGAAATCTATTTTTTTAAAACCCCAAGTGGTCCAACCAAAAAATTTTTTTTCTTTCTATCACCAACCCCTATTTTTATAGCCATATTAAGTAATCACTTGATCAGTTATCTCCGCCAGGCGTCTAACCGGTGTCACTTCTCACTCAGATTAATGGATTGATATTGTTTGTTAGTGTTATTGTCGTAATTAATAATATATATACCCTATGGTTTACTGGTAGAGAATGAATTTAAACGGGGATTAACGCAAACTAATTAGTAAAAAGGTATCATACCTTCTTTATACCCGACGTTTCGACCGAGTTACAACGGCCGTGGTCACGGGCTGACATCGCGACAGCAGTCAATCCCCGTTTAAATTCTTTATTTAATTAAGGAACGCGAAAGTTTAAAAGTGTATATGATAGAGAATGCCTCAGGCATTAAGTCCGCCATGTAATATTTATGTTGCAAAAGTTTCAATGAAATAAAATATAAATAAATTATACTAAGGAATAAATTATAATAATTTTTTTAAAAAAAGTTTGGTGTTTTGTTATTTTTATATCATCATATTTTTATATCATGTCATCGTTCACAGCGCTCCATGTCTCTTTTACTCATAATAATATACCACATCTTCACACATACAATAAGTTAGTTATATTTTTCTACCTTACAAATTCTCTAGAAATAATTTATATGGCAAAACAACGTTTGCCGGGTCAGCTAGTGTTTATATAAATTTAATAAACATAATCAGCCTTTGATCAACTACACCAATCAATGGAGTAAAAGAACAATAAGCACACACCAAAATATTACGTGAGTACATCATGTGCCAATCATAATAGTAGTTTATGCAACTGTCATATAATGAAGGGTAATTAAAACACGAGCGTGAGTTTATGAAACGAGCGCAGCGAGTTTCATAATAGTAACGAGTGTTTTAATACCCGTGTTATATGCAGTTGCATACACTACTTTATCTTCACTAATGCAATTAGTCAAACAACAAGAGTAAAAGCTGACAATAGTTTATTTATAATAATTGTTCAAATTTTGGATGGTACAATTTTGAAAGTTAATGTTAATTATTGATCCAGCAGCTGTAGCGGTCGCGGGGCAAGCAGTAGAGCTCGTAGACGGAGTTGGAATATTTATAATTACTTCATTCGTCTTGTTTTCTATACTGTTCAAGTCTCAAATCGTATTTGAGACTTGAATTTTATTCATTAAAGACTCATCAATGTAGCTTTCAGCCACAGTAGAAGACTTCCACCCCCCGTGTCGTTTCAGTGCGGTCAAATCACCACCGCTATCTATGAGAAGGGTCGCCGAAGTGCGCCGGAAGCAATGCCCCGTGTACAACGCTGGGTTAGGCAGATTCAAAAAACTTGCGATAGTTTTTCCCAGAGCACCAAATTTATTAATACCAGTTCTTTGATCGACGCACTTCCCCAATCTATAGCTCAAGAAAAAGGCAGGGTTTCGACAGGGGGTGGGTCGAAGTTCCATGTATTTTTTACATACGGCATAGCAGCTTGAGGTACATAGCCAAGGCAAAAACTATGATTTATGAAGTAGTAAAGTGTAGGTACCTACTACCTAATTTATACACAAAGCGCTTAAACGGAGTGTCTAGATAACTTGCGTGTGTAGTACGTAAGTACTAGGTAGATTAAATAACAGAACTAAAATACACTTACCTTTTCAAAAAGATACAAAATATCTGGTGAATCTTTCAGGAACGTCTTTATTTGACCTGATGTAAACGTCAAGGACTTTTTTTCCTTGTGTCCTCCTGAACTGCGTTTCACGAACGCTATGACTTTTGAATACTTCGTGATATCAATATTGTTGTAGATACTCAGTGTTGACTTGAGCATAGAATATTTAGCCCACATAGAAGATGGCTTGAATTTGTCGGAGAGGTCTTTGAGATACACAAGAATAACATTTTCAGAAAATGATGTAGTTTTCTTTTCGATCTTCCATGCCAAAAAGTTATTATATTCTTTTTCATATAATTTTCTAGATTTTTCTGGCAAAAGATTGTGAGTTACTTTTGTTGCCAATTCTAGAATATCCGGAGGCGTACAAATATCATCGTCGCTGTCCATTTTTAACTTTTAATTTGTATTTTAAAAACAAAACACATTGCGAAACATTAAATTCACGCGTGTATTGTCACAGTGAACTTGCCGCCATTTAAATCTAACCAATGAGAGCGCAGCTGCGCGCGCAGGGCCAATCAGGAGCGAGCGCGCGCTGTTCTTTTTTTATTTAATTGGCACAAGATCTTACCAAAGAGTTTTGTGTATGTAAGTTTAGTAGTTTCGACGAAGTTTTCACGTATAACCCAACTGTTTTCAAAAGCCAGCCTAATATCAAAATTTTATACAACTTTTATGAGGATTTTGACATAAGGCTCGCCAGGTTAATTGGTCGCGTTTTATTGATGTTATAATGAGATTTTACGATATCGATGTGGATATTATACCATCATGTAAAATTGCTTAAATTGAGTGTTTTGTTGTCTGCGCTATAACAGTAGTAATTATAAGTCAAGTATTGGAAACATAAGTAGAATGTTACAACATTAGTGTAGATAAAGTTAATTATAATATTAAGTTTATGGTGCCAATATTATGCTCATTTGTTTATTTATTTTTTTACTATAAACATCTTTATATTTGCAAGCCAGTTTGAAATTTAAATAAAGAACTTCTATCCCTTTTTCAAATAAAATATTGGTAGGTTACCTCTTGATTGCCATGTTTCGGAGTTTTTAAGTTCGTTCCATTTTTAAATAACACGACAGTATATAGTATGGATTTTTATACTGACTTTGCCAGCCGCTGCTCACGTGTTTTCACGGTTATCACCCTCAGAAAAATAACTAATTTACCAGCATCGATTTATCTCAACGAAGGTTGTCAAAATAATAATCTCATTTCCAAGCATTTTTGAGAAATAAAATATAACTACATGGTCCTTGTATGCATATGCCATTCATTTGCATAATAGATTCTTGTGACTATTTTTTTAAATAAATAACTAACTAACTACTGACGCAATATAATAGAAAAACGAGCGTATATAATTATTTACCTTCTCCGATAAATACTCTAGGGTCCCGCGACTTAAGAAAAGGAAAATGGAAGGCAAAGGCAATGGCGCCCGCTTAAGAACTATTTAAGAGGCTTCTGAGAACAATTTTAGTTACAATACTTTCACAAGATTTTCCGCGAGGTGACAGTGTCTGCGGCGGAACATAATAAGAATTTATAATGCTAGGGACTTGTTAACTTTTATTGTTTTATGTTATAATTTCCTTATCTACGTAAACGCAGTATGTGATACTGTAATCTTATGAAGATCGAGTTAATATCAAATTTTTAAAAGATCAAACCCTAGCGGTTGATTCGGGTTTGTGGCGATAGAAATAGGTGTCAGGGGTAAGTTTCTAACTTCTGAGTGGTCGCTTGTTGTTGTATTTCACACTCCCCTGTTGGAGAAAAAAAATAGAATAACTTTAGAACTGAGTTACATCTCTGCCAGCCCGCGGGTAAATGTTTGTAACATAAGGGCTACAGGTACGCTTAATAATTGTGTTAGACAAAGTAAATCAGCACGGCTTTACATGTACAATGTCTTCAATGCAGAGATCGACAACCCCCATTAAGTATATAATTAAACATGCAGACTTTTTATTTGAGATTCTGTTCAGAGACAAACTTAAGTCGCTCCGCGGAATGTCGTCAATCCAACTTTGTCTCAGCGCTTAATTATTTAACAATGTCGCCTGGAGCTGGCAGTGCTTCATTCGAATTACTTACGTATGTAAATTAATGTTGTCGATATGGAAATTATTCGTTGGAGGCGAAGTGACAAAGATGATCTAATTTTCGCACTACGAAAAATTTTGTAATGCAAAAAAAGTTAACTGGACTCGATTTTAAAATACTTTGGTCCAAATATTTATTACACATTTGGAAGGCATTATCTAGTCGTGTATACTAATAGCCCTAACTTATAAACAATCACAACATCAACTTTGAGGAGCTCGATGGCGCAGTGGTTAACGCGCCCGGTCTGCGAGTGTTGGGGCTAAGCAACTTTCGCAAAAGGCCGGCCATCGGATGGGTAACCAAAAATTTATCATCTCGAGCTCCTCCGTGCTTCGGAAGGCACGTAAAGCCGTTGGTCCCGGCTGCGTTAGCAGTCGTTAACAACCACCAATCCGCACTGGCCCGTACTCACTATCCATCCATAGGGAAGGCTCGTGCCCCAGCAGTGGGGACATAAAATGAGCTGATGATGATGATGATAAACAATCGATCTCAGAATTTTTTAGTAGTTGTTGATATTGAAAGAGACCCGAACGACGTCTACAAGCTACATATTGAAAAAAGTTAGATTTTAAGGTTATAAAAAAGTATAATGTTAAGTCGTGCGTGATGCTGGCGGTGCTGAGGTGAACGATGTTTGGTTGCTAAACTTGCTAGCACCAGACCACACCGCTATTTTTTCTTATAACAAATAAACCATTATTGTTATCATGCTTCTGATCCGTAAGCCGCCTTATTGTGATAACAATAGTAAATGATAAGCGAGGCCTTACTGTTGTCTAAATACATGGGTACGTAGGTTCTGAACCGAAAATAATAATAAATAATGTGTAGTCGGCTTTAATACGCATTTCGGTAACAAAGGAAGACCTCTATTTTGAGTGTTAATTTAATTGCAGAAGCTTTATTTAAACTCAATAACGCTTTCAAAACACAGATGTTCATATATTCATAGTTTCATTGGCTGGAGACATTATTAATACAATATTAGAATTTCAAATAGATTGGTGTGGGGTGCAATTACATAATGACGTAGCTATTATTACAATAGAACATTCCATGCTAATATAAAATCGTCTGACTTTCACGACAGTGCTTTGAATGAATGTCATCTGTCTACTAACATAATTTACCTCTAGAATTTACATTTTCAATATTTCGAGCAACGAGTTCACTTAATATTCATCTATATCTACCTATATCTACACCTTTATTATTTAATTTTTTGCATTTACAATGCTATATTATTATGTCATTGTAGTTACAAGAGAAATAGATTTTTTTCTTGTAAAATTTTATCTTTTATCTATACCTTAAATGAAGACCTCCTTGGTCGAGTGGTTTGTACACCGGTTTTCATGGTGTCGCCATCTCTGAGGTCCCGAGTTCGAACCCCGGTCGGGTCAATTTAGAAATTATTGTTTTTCTAAATTGTCTCAGGTCTGGGTGTTTTCTATGTATAACAAGTATGTATTTAAGTATTTTAAGTATGTTTATCCGTTGTCTAGTAACCATTCAACGAGTTTCATAACGAAGCTTCTCTTGGGCGAATAAGATAATTGGTGTGAGTGTAGAAAAGGTTTTTATTTTATTTTTTATTTTATACCATTAATAAAGAGTTGGTTAGGCGTTTAATTTTTTCACTGTATTTTATACATTTTATAAACATTAATAAAGAGGCAATGTTTGTGACTTTGTTTGTTTGAGGTAATCTCTGGAACTGCGGGTCCAATTCTAAAAACTATTTCACTGATAGAATAATACATACACCTAGGCTATATTTTATTTAGATAAAATATATTGTTTTTTAGAAATACGAAATCAACGTGTACGAATTCGCGGGCAAATGTTAGTTGGTCGATCAAATAAATTTATTTATTTATGTACTTTTTGCAGCTCGTGCAAAATAAGGTATTAAGGCAATTATCTCAGTTAATTAGTTTGTAAAATGATTTTGTTATGTTTATATAATTTTTAACGCATATTTTGTTGCAAAATAATTACTAAAACACAAATGTTGAAAAAAATACAACGAGCAGAATTTGAACCTGCACCTTTCTGACATATCGGGTCAGGTGCTCTCCCAACTGAGCTATCGTGGTTCTAACCAGCCCGCTGAAATTATTTAACACTATTTACTTTTTACTTTGAAAGCCAAAGGCGCCTATTCAATGTCAACAACAACCGTCATTAACTTTTTCATTCATTAACAAGTTTTTTTCAACATTTGTGTTTTTGTAATTTGTTAGCAACAAAATTTGCGTTAAAAATTATATAAACAAAACAAAAACATTTTATAAATAGCTTGCCTACTTCTTATCTGATTTTTAGTATTTGTAAAACATTATGATCGGATGTTAATGGCGGTAGTTGTTGACATTGAATGGGCGCTTTTGGCTTTCAAAGTAAAAAAGTAAATAGTGTTGAATAATTCGGCGGGCTGGTTAGAACCACGGTAGCTCAATTCGGAGAGCACATGACCCGGTATGTCAGAAGGGTGCAGGTTCAAATCCTGCTCGTGGAAATTTTTTCAACATTTGTGTTTTTGTAATTTGTAATTAGTTTGTTATCGCGAACCGCCCGCCGGTTTAAATTTGGGGTTAGTGCTAGATTAACAATCCGAAATTAATTAGTTTACATATAAGTAGGCGGTTAAGTTATTGGCTGTAGAACTGACTGGAATTGATATTGCAAGTGTTGATTATGAATGTGCTATGACTATGTTGGAGATTAGGTGACTGCACTAATTGCAATTCGAGTTTCTCATTTATTCGGTGAGTTTTCTATTTTAAATGTGCCAGCTTTTCAAACGGTTATAGTTATAATTTTTGTTGGTATTTTTTACATTTGTAAGCTGTTAACTGTTCTAAAACGTATAAATAAAAAATAAATACATAGTTCATGGCGATATTTAAAAACAACTTCTATTTAATTTTGAATTCATATAACTGTCTGACTAAGATCTAGGAGTCTTACAAAAGAGTTTAATTTGATATAATACACTATATCTCTCAGTAGATAATAATCATTATTTTTAATTTTTCAATTTTTTATCATTCTGGTACAAGATATTTTTAATTCCTGGTAAAATATTTGTATGATGAATTATGTATACGTGTTTAATTATATTTTTCTCACAACTGAAATGGGTCCAGACTGTTGAACTACTCCTTTGGTTGACTTGACTTGTACAAGCAGAGCAACCGAACGCAGTCAGTAAATCCGCAACAGTTGCACAAACCGCTCTCGTCACCGCCCGCCGCGCCGTGACGCGCGGAGTAGTGAAACTTACAAATATTGATAAAAGCGTTCGCGAACGCCGACAGACGTGTCGAGCGGGTGCGGCGCTGCAGGCGTTCCGTTACGTGTCACGAATACTGGCCACACACCGCCCGTACGCGTCAGCGAATCCAAAACTAAAATAATATTTTCATGTTTTAAAAAAACCGTCATTGAATTGCATAGAATTGTAAAAATGTGGTAGTCATGAAAAGCTCGTCGGTCGGGAGGTTGACTTCCAGTTCGGTGGTCGGACGACCTAGTCCGGGAGGCAAGCAGGAGATGGATGAGGATGGCGTAGGACCGTGGCGTGCCAAACAGAAGTTTGCAAGAGTTCTGTTCCAAACAGAGCAAGGAGAGCCCTCAGCAGGGCATCCGTCCCCACACAGTTGCGGTAGAGTCGCTAGACAATTGCCCGGGACGACGTGTGTGCGGAAGGTGGGAAACGCTGTGTTTTTACGATTTGGTATGGCTGACTGACCCTCTTTCTTGCCTTGAGCCCAACAGCGCAGGGAAAGGAGGACGGAAAGCCGGTTGAGTCCTCGACTCGGGCGCCTCTTCTGGGTAGCCGGAGAAGCATAAAGCGGTTCACAGTGAAAAAAAAAAAAAAAAGAGAGCGTGGCGTGCGAGGGAAGAGGACCTACCACTGTAGGGCCCACTGGCGGAAGCGAGATGATGATGATGATGATGATTAATAACAATACTTACGTTATGTACAGTGATTGCAACTCGTGACTTACAACATATCCGTACAAGACTTACCTAAGCAAAAATACTATTTCTTAAATGTCAACTAATTATCACTAGTCATTTAATTACTTAACGATACTTTAGTACAGAATTAAGCCAAACAATGGATGGAGCAGCACAAAACCTATCGCTGTGGTACCAATACTTAGGTACATAATTATTCACATTTTAAATAAGTTTACTATCCATTGACGCCGTGTGTATCCTCACACCAAAATCTGAAGTACAAAGCCATTTTTAACTGAAAAGCCACCAAGATTTCAAGACTTGTATCTTTTTATAACACCAGGTGTAGTTTTATTAAACTTGACATAACAACTAGATTCTCACGCTCTATCATACTAATATTATAAAGAGAAAAGCTTTGTATTTTTGTATGTATGTTTGTAACGAATAAACTCAAAAACTACTGGAGCGATTTAAAAAATTCTTTCACCATTACAATGCTACATTAGCGTTGAGTAACATAGGCTATATTTATAAAAAAATGTTCATCCGTGCGAAGTCGGGACGGGCCGCTAGTTGTTTATATATGGAAACATCAGGGTGGTTTATCACTATAAACTTACCACTGTAAGTTATGTATTTGTAGGTGGATAAATTCAAAATTCAAAATTATTTGTTGAGTTTAGGCTACAAGTAGCTCTTGTGAATGTCACTATGCCATCGCTTCGTAAGTCACATGAGTAAATATAGTTGTCTATACAGGGCGTGAGTTCTTGTACTGAGAAGAACCAGCAAGAAACGCAGCAAGTGCCAAGCTCTGTTCTCCCTTACAGCGTAAAAATATTGGAAAATGCTTTGTTCATCTATCAGGACACTTTCCATTACAAATAAACACACAAAATATAAAAGACAGTCACAACATGTAAAAAGCTAAATAAAAAATCTAAGTTAACAAATTTACATCAGGTAAAAGTTTCAATTTCCACAATGTATTGTAATGTGTTAAATGACTAGTGATAATACAGTACCACTACAGTACTCTTGTCAACAATTGTTTAAGAAAAACAAATTCAAACTATAAAACTCTAAAAATGAGATAAGTATGCAAGAGGGTACGTATTTGAATGTCTAAAATTAAAAAACCTTACATAAAATAACCTACGTTTGAAATCACTAAAATCTTAATACCTAATGTTTTAAGATACCTAAGCAACTAATACCTACCAACGAAATATCTAAGATTAAAATACCGACAGGACTAATTACCTAATTTTTAAAATGATTATAACACCAAAGTTTGATATACCAATAATTTAAATACCAAATGGTCAAAATACCTAAAAAATCAACGATCGGGACTCGAACTCGCACCCTATGACATTCTGGGTAAGGTGCACCACCAACTATGCTATCGTGGCCCTTGGTAGCGGCACTTGCGTTTTTCAAATTGTAATTTTTTCGCAACAAAATTCATTAGATTCACAAGTTCCTATATTGGGGGCGGTTGTGTTTCGATCCTTTTCATTTTTCTTATTCAAATGGTTGAAAACAACTTTGAAGTTTAGAGATACGTACAAAGGAATGCACTGAGACTCTTCATCTCATTGAACGCCTACTTAAAGGAAGTGCTTTTGTCGTTACTTGCATTAGAAACGGTATGTTGCTGTGGTGAAAATAGCAATATGATTTCTAATCCGCCATCGATATGCTATGGATATACTATGGAGACATGAAGATTGAGGTGGTTACAAGGAGATTGGGGTGGTTACAAGGAGATTGAGTAGGTTACAAAAAGACTCAGATAGTGATAAGAATCTAGAGGACGTTACAAGAAGACTGAAGTGGTTAGAAGGAGTCTGAGAAGGAGAATGAGGTGTCTAACAATTAATTAGCAATTAACAAGCGTCAAACTATGTGCATAATCACAGCCTTTTTTATATATAATATTTTACGGGTAAGCACAGTGTCTTGATTTCACCTGACGTTAAGTGATGATAAGGCCAATGATGGAAGCGCACTTCACCCGGGATCCTCAACTAGTGATGCACTGGCGATCTTATCTCTAGCTGCCGGAACACAACAATGCTACAAACTTTGATGTTGTGGCGACATATTTAAATAAGATGGTGGTAGCTAGCCAGGCGGACAAACAAGTCCTACCACCAACCAAACCGAGTACACAAACATATACCCACCGCTGGGAATCGAACCCGGGACCTCTGGGTCTAAACCGGTGGTCTTAACCACTAGACCACGGAGGTTGTTTTTTCCAGCAAATTAAAACTACAAATTATTTAAAAAAAATAACTAGCATATTGAAGTGTGTGTTAAGACTAATCTACTTAGAAAATGAGATGCTTAAATCGGTCTGGTTTGCCTGTAAAATGCAAATCTGTTTTAAAAGAGGTTACTTTGATATTTTTTCTCTGCTATAAAAGTTGACAAATCGTGTTTCTGCAACTAGCAAAATGAAGTCAATTAAATGAAAAATCATGTCATCAAATATCACTTTCATATGTTTTGTAATTGTTGGGAAAAATCAAGATCCCCGCCACGTAAATTTCCAATGCGTCGCCTTAAAGGCCTCAGACGTGCACTCGTGCAGTCTGGCTTGAAGGTGGGAAATGAACACTCCACGCGTGCCTTGTAATTGGCTGTCGGTAATAGCCGACTGCACCGCACTCCACCACAGTGCTCCAACCAAACGAATTCCACGTGTTACGTGTCTGAGATTCTTTGGTGGAATTTGTGACAAACACTCTTGATGAAATGTGCCGCGTTATGCTACTGAAAGAACACTGAGAAAGAAGAGTTAGAAGAATGAAGTTGTACAAAAATATGGTTGGAACGAAGTGCTACTGGAAGAGGGAATACTCGGCAAGCCACACGAAGATAAGGTAAGATGCTAAATTTGAAAAAGACAATAATGTTTCAATACCTTCGAGTTCAATGCTACAGCGGCGAGCAAAGCAGCTGCGATTTTGCTAGTTAAGTAAGTTTCGTCATGCCGGGTCACCATGTTCATATTAAAAGACCTGAAACCAGTAGTAGAATAAACGAGTACGTAGGCCTGTGATGATGATGAATACCACCCAGATCAGGTTTAATCGGTGCCAGCTCACCCTCTCCGCCCGTGTTTAAATTAGAGTCGCAATGTGCTCGGAATTCATCGAGATAAATCCCTTCGCTTTAAATACTACACAATGCCACTAATAGTCCAATAAAAGTAACAATTGAACACTGCTAATAGATTTATAAAAAAGGAACAATGAAATTAATCTTTTAAGAGTAGTTACAAAAGAGCGGGCCCGCCTCCACAGACGGCGTCCGTACCCTAGTTTATTTATATCACAGCTATTTTATATCACAACAAGGGAACTCGTATTCATGAATCCAGGAATAGAACAATATGAAGTGTTCTTTCGACTGTGAGGGTAGTAACTTCACAGTGACGTAATGGTACCACTGGCTTGCAAAGTAAATCACAAACTACTAGAAAAATTCAACGAGTTTTCTGGGGCTGCGGTAGCTCAGCGGTCGGAGCATTGGAACGGTTATCCAAAGCTCGTGGGTTCGACTACCACTCGAGCTTCTTGATGCTGGTTGATTTTCTCTAGTAAAATTTTATCTTGTAACTACGTAAAGCATTGTTAATGCAAAATTCAAAATCAAACTATACGTACGACGAAGATTTTAAATTTTGGAATCCAAATAGTGTTAGGGGTTTGTGTGTAGGTACAAAAAGATTTTAAATATAGTGTTCTCTCTAGGTCGCAATATAAATGCAATTACAGTATATTTCAAGTTAAAAAGTAATAATGAAAATATTAAACGTCTACCCGACCCAGCCAGGAATCGAACCTGGGTCTTCCGCAATCCGGGCATTGTATTTTACAAAAGTCTTATAAATATTTCTCTATCGGTCTGAAAGTACTTAAATAAGTCAATGTTAATGCCATTTTAGCAATTCAACAGACCAAACACCGCTGCAGTCTGACGTCATTAACATCATTCATTAACATCAAATTTGTGATTTGTACGAACTTTACATTTAGTGGGTCCCTCGCTTGCACTTGACGTGTACAGTTCGAGAGCAACTGAGTTTTGATTGGCATTGGAATTTAGTGTTAATAATTAACTACATTTAAGCAAATTGCCATAAAGTTGAAAAACAATTAAAATAAATAAAAACCGGCCAAGTCCGAGTCGGACTTGTGCACGAAGTGTTCCGTACCATTATCTATAAAAACGGCAAAAAAATCATGTCTGTTATATGGGAGCCCCGCATAAATATTAGTTTTATTTTAATTTAATTATTTATTTTTAAAGTGAATGATATTATTCAATATTCTATGAATATTTTCAAGCATCCACCATTTGCCGTTATTAATATCGAGCAAAAACGAGCAAAAAAAAACACTTTTGTTGTATGGTGCCCCCCTTAAATAGTTGTTTTTTTTTAAATTTAATTATTTATTTTAAAATTAATCAAGGAAGAGCTCGAAGGTGCAGTAGTTAACGCGCCCGGTCTACGAGTACTGAGGTTAAGCAACTTTCGCAAAGGCCGATCATCGGATGGGTGACCAAAAATGTATCATCTCGAGCTCCTCCGTGCTTCGGAAGGCACGTAAAGCCGTTGGTCCCAGCTGCATTAGCAGTCGTTAACAACAACCAATTCGCACTGTGCCCGCGTGGTGGTTTATGGCCCGTTCTCCCTATCCATCCATAGGGAAAGCTCGTGCCCCAGCAGTGGGGACATACAATGAGCTGATGATGATGATGATTTATTTTTAAACTGAATAATATAACTCAATATTCTGTAAATATTTCAAGCGTTCACCAGTTGCCGTTATCAATATCAAGCAAAAACGAGCAAAAAAAAATCACGTTTGTTGTATGGGAGCCCCCTTAAATATTTGTTTTATCTTAATTTAATTATTTATTTTTTAAGTGAATATATAACTAAATATTCTGTGAATATTTTAAGCGTCTACCTGTTGCCGTTATCAATATCGAGCAAAAACGAACAAAAAAAATCAGGTTTGTTGTATGGAAGCCCCCCCTTAATATTTATTTTATTCGGTTTTTTAGTATTTGTTGTTATAGCGGCAACAGAAATACATTATCTGTGAAAATTTCAACTGTCTGACTATCACGGTGTATGAGATACAGCCTGGTGACAGACGAACGGACAGCGGAGTCTTAGTAATAGGGTCCCGTTTTACCTTTTGCGTACGGAACCCTAAAAAGGATAAATCGAGTAAAGATACTCTGTAATGCTCAAAAGAGTTGGAAACTGAACCGTAAAAACTACTGACACTTAACAAAGCCCATCAAACACGACAGTAATACTCTTATGTACTCATGCATAAAGTGTAACCAACGAGCATTTTCTAACAGCGAATGAAATGTAACTGTCTTCCACTGGGCATGTAACATTAGCATTTGAAGCTGGAGATGGATCGCGTGGATCGCGCGCGCAGTGCCCAATGGGGCGGCTGCGATCCATCCATCATGGCGGCGATGTGACGTCACGGTAAATCCTCGCGTTAGTGCTGCAGCTGCAACGTCGGCAAAAATGCAAGTGCATCGCGAGCGGGCGCCCAGTGAACCGTGCGGAGTGAAAGTAACACCAATTACTTAATGTAAAATGGTCCTTTAAATTTTTTAAATAATAATTTTGTGATGGCTGCACGAATTGTATCCTAAGCAATGAAAAATTAAAAAGATAGAATGTGAGTTTGGATTGGCATTGACAAATTTCGGTCGCTCCTCTTCCATTTTTGAAATTTTTGAAAAGAGTATATATGCGTGTGTATACATACCTACGCGTGTGTGTCAAATACATGATAGTGTATGTAATGTTTGTTTATTGATTTAATGTATTTTTTATGCATAATTTTAAAAAGATATTAACATTCTGTACTCCTTCTCTATATAAACGATATGTGCGAAATTTCATACTCCTCCGTCCGCGCAATTTTCGTAAAAAGTTTTTGCTTCACGTATTAATATATAGATACTGTCCCAATGTTGGAAAAGGGGCTCCATCCTTGGATTATGTACAGCCTCCATCATTATTCAATCATATTATTTTATTCATTATTCATCTAATTGCACTTAAATATGGTATAAATAGTTAGTTTAAAATCAGTAGTGTACAAACATGCATTTAGCTAAATCAAAGAGGCATGAGAATTTAATAGAATAGGTACACACGCCTGCACATCAACTTACCACAAACTGTCAAATTTCCTCAATAGACTTTGAACTTTATCCCAAACGCATATGGTTGAAAATGTATTGAAGAAATTTGACAGTTTTGGATAGGTTGATGTGCTGGCGTCTGTACAATTCTAAAATATTCCGGAAACTAAAATGACTACATACAATGATTAATATAGCAATTTTGTATGTAGTAGGCAGGCAGGAATGTCGTTGGATGCGGGTTCGAATCCCGCTCATGGAATCTTTAACACTTCTTTCAACTTGTTAACATTTAAGTATATTAACCTCTCATTAGAATAATAGGCAACACTTTTTCTACATTCACCTTAAAATACTGTTCTAAAAAAATCACGTAACAATAAATGCACATTGATATTCTTATCCAACATTCGCCGGCTTCTTAATAGCCACGCCCAAAGCCAATCTCGGAGTTCACGAGCAAAAAGATTTTCCAATTTGCAAAACCAAAAAGTGTTTTTGCTCAGTGGTGTTAGCAAGAAAACGGTAGAAAGTTCCGTGAGAGGCTTCAGAGGAGTAAGCGGGTTTCATTGGGGCGCGAGCCGTTCGCGCGGCCAATGTGCGCCTGCTAACGAGCCGCCAATCGACGGAGTATCGGCCGGCAGGTACTGTACGGGCCGAGTTCGAACACCAGTTATTTGTACGAGTTTGTGATTCCACCGGTTTGCAAACAAACTACTTGCGAAAAATACTTCAACTACCTAAGCTGAGCATAGCGGTTTAGACTAAGCAACTTAAACAACGGATGATATAAATGAAACCAGTTCATCTATTTGAATTTAGTGATTATTGTGTATGTTTTAGGTACAAAGGTTTTACATGAGCCTATATATTGGGCGAAGATCTCTCTATCATTAAAATCAATTCATCACTACAATTGATGATACATAATAATATAAATAGATATGTAATATCAGAACTATTGCTAGATCAAATTAAAAGTTAATTAATAATTCTTTATGAAATAACTTATTGAAAATATGTTAAAAAAATCAAATTAATATCTAAATCTGGTTAGATTAGTGATTAAAGCAAAAGTTATCGAACAGCAGGCGGTGTTCTAAAACACATATTCTTAGCCGCACAGCAGTTAGCAAAAGAGTTGTACAATAGAGCTAAATAGTATCTGTGGGAGTGCCGTAAGAGGATTGGGCGCGACTGCATTCAGCCCGCAGCCCTCGACCGGCGGCGGGCGCCCGCCGGCGCCGTCGTCGCCGCTCAAGCGATGTAAGCCACTTTGGTAATCGAAAGCTAGTCTGCTATGTTTTGAAGCGTTTATGTCGTTTTGTTAAGTACCGATCCGATTCAAACTTCGTAAGAGAAATTGACAGAAAAGAAAGTCACTGACTTGTACTCTTACGAACTCAAGTGTAAACAAGTTGGCTGTTAAGCGACTATTTGCGAGGAAGCCTGAGCCTCTGAGATATGACCAACAAGATACAGGAGAGGTAGCTGGTGCTGGTATGGATGTGTGCAGAGGACGCCGAATAACCACGAATATCTCGGAAACAAGCGCTGCAGCTCTCTTACCCTGCTCGTAGCTATAGACGGGGGCCCAAATATAGATGGAGAGATGTTTTGATTCAAAAACACATGGAATAGATAGATAGAAGTGAATGAAAGTGAAGATAGAGCGAAATGTAAAAGAAAAGTGAGGAAGGCTGTCCGCACCACCACAAGGGCCCTAGAGCCAGGAAGAGAAAGATTGCTCTTCAAGTATTTGTAATGTTTATAGCAAGGTAAGGATAACAGTAAATTTAAGACAAATATTAATGATTTATTTACCATTCTAGAGTGTTCTTTATCTTAGGTTCTAATAGTTATAACAAATTCAAGTAAAATACAGACATACTGCGTCAAAAGCCATCGCGCACGTCATACGTTACCCCAGTCGTTCGTACTACGTAATAAAGCAATCTCTTCAATTCCATTGCTGTAAAAGTCGTACAGCCGCTATAAAGCGCGGACGCGTCAACTGTCCCTGCGCGCCATCACTCGGACGCGATAAAGCGTCCACTCGGACGCGATAGAGCGTCCACTCGTCCACGTCACCACAAAGTAAGCAGATCCAGAAGGAAAGCTTAAGAGGAAACACTAAGGTCGACTAAATTGAAAAGAAGACGAAATCGACGTTTCGTAGTCCCATGATTCCTTCTTCAAAACTGGACCGATTTAATTCTTTTTTTCATTAAACATTAAAAAAAGGCTTTGGCTGTGTCCCTATGTTTTTTTTTTCATTAATTAATTATTGAAAAAGATATAGACCTTTAAAAACTTTAAAAATTGGCCCGATATCCCCTGTTTTTTCGAAATTTCGTGAGATTATAATATAAAAAAGCAAAACACAGGGACATAGCAAAAGCTTTTCTTTAATTTTTAATGAAAAAAGTAATTAAATCGGTCCAGTTTTGGAGGAGGAATCCGGGGACTACGAAACGTTGATTTTGTCTACTTTTCATACATATTTTAATTTTAATCAGTCGACCTTAGCATTTCCTCTTAACACATATCATCGCTCGAGCGACGCACACATAGACCCTATCACGGTCACGGATCTCAGAACAGTCCGAGCTCAGCTGTGCTCAGCTAAAAAAAAGACGTCCAGAATGGGTAGTAGGTAAAAAAAATTTGGACGATTCAAAAGCACTTTTCTAAAGTTTATTTGAATAAAAATTTGACTTTGACTTTGACTTTGTGGCGAGATTCCGTGTCCGTGAGAGGTTGCCTACGTGCGCGTTGCTCGGACGCGTTTGATGGAGCTTAGCTTCTGCACTCTCCTTACTTTGTGACGTCACGGCTGCAGCCGAATGCGTCCGCCGATTATCTTAACCGTCAATTCGTGATAAAACTAGAAGCATTCCCGTGTCGACGCGCGACGGCCGCGATAGGGCAGTTTGCCCCCAGACGCTTTTATGCCCTAAGTTTTATAAAGCACGCCCTGAAATAAACAATTGGTTCTTTAGTTGCTCTGTTTCTTATGAGTGCTTCTTGTTCAAGAAGTACCTAGGTCGCAAAGTATAAATATGTTACTTACTTTACACATGAATAAATTTTTAAGCTACACATAATTAAAAAGAAAATAGAACATGAACACACACGAACACACAAGAACATAAGGACTTGCTTAGCATGATACAGGCAAACATCAGTTGGAACAACTAATTGATTATATTATATTCTAATACTAATTGAATATAATTATAATAATAGTAATAATTAAGTATAAGATAAAAATACACTGGCCTATGGTAGCTTCTGTTTTAACTTTGTATTTTATAAATAAATAACTTGGTTCCGCAAATGGCTAGCTTAGCGTACCGATGGCAAACTCAACAAAAGAAAAAAAACTGCGTTCATTATTTTAAGTCAGATTTTGCTCAAAGTAATCAAAGCCAGAGTAATACCTACTCATAAAAAAATTAAGCATTCATGTATTTATCGATGTTCCAAAATAACGTTGTTGGAAAACAAAAAAGAATTAGAGAAACTTCATCAATATTTTATACGTAACAGTTCCAGACAAAACTGAATGAATAACTAATGAAATGTCTTGCTCAAGCTACTTGCCTACTTTTTATTCTGAATAAATTGGACCTTTTTTATATTTTCTTTAAACCAGGAGAACGTTTAGCCCTTCTCTCAAGTAATTGGTACAAACGATAAGGCCAGGTGGGAGCGTACTTCACCCGGCATCCTTAATTACTAAATAGCTATCTTATGTCGGAACTAAACAATGATACTCGTACTATGGCGGCAGCAACCAGGTGGACATTAAACAAAACTTATCACAAACCAACGAAGTACAAAACTATTTATTGCCCACTGAGCATCGAACTTCGAACAACTGAACCGAATAAAATAAAAATAAAAAGTTTAGGGTGTATTTACACGAACAAGAATCTTCAAAGCTTACCGACGAAAATATTTTTTTTCCGGAGATGAAGCCGGAGTTGTTGACTTCCGGAGAATGTCCATCAAAAGTTGTATCTCAATATAAAAGGTTCCTCCAATATTTCTAATAGAGTTAAGTTCCAGGTGTTTGTAGATAATAAATTCGAACTTTTAATAACTTCCAGGGAACAAGCAACCAGAAAAATAAAATAAAATTTATCACTTTAACTTGAAGACCTAAATTGAAAAATACTAAGAATATTCTATACAAAATATATGCTGTAAGCTTTATGCTTTATAACCGATTTATGATGCAGATGCCCTGTCTTCTCTTACCTGCTGTACGGCACAGGTGTGGTCATTTTTAATAAATGTGTACCTACTTGGGACCAACTTTACAGCGCGAGTTGTGAATGCAAACTCTTGCGCAGCGCCGGTCGGTCACAAATCAAAAGTTTCACTTACCTACGTTGGGTAGCGGACGCACTTGGAGCAAAAGACACAAATAAATTAAATTACAGATAATTTAAGAATGGGCGCCTTTGGCTTTCAAAGTAAAAAGTAAATAGTGTTGAATAATTTCGGCGGGCTGGTTAGAACCACGATAGCTCAATTGGGAGAGCACCTGACCCGGTATGTCAGAAGGGTGCGGGTTCAAATCCTGCTCGTGGAAAATTTTTCAACATTTGTGTTTTTGTAATTTGTTCGCCACAAAATTTGCGTTAAAAATTATATAAACATTTTATAAATAGCTTGCCTACTTCTTAACTGATCTTTAGTATTTGTAAAAATATTATGATCAGATGTTAATGACGGTAGTTGTTGACACTGAATGGGCGCCTTTGGCTTTCAAAGTAAAAAGTAAATAGTGTTGAATAATTTCGGCGGGCTGGTTAGAACCACGATAGCTCAATTGGGAGAGCACCTGACCCGGTATGTCAAAAGGGTGCGGGTTCAAATCCTGCTCGTGGAAATTTTTTCAACATTTGTGTTTTTGTAATTGGTTCGCAACAAAATTTGCGTTAAAAATTATATAAACATTTTATAATTTAAGAGTATGAATTATAAACAAAAAGTATGACAATAGAATTTTAGAGACAAACGAGCTGTACTACTTGGATGCTTCTTTTAGCATGTAGGCTATAAACAGGTGTAACAAATTAGCGATATCCCAATGATGAATGAGCCAAACTTTATGATTCAAAGTTAATTATACTAACTGGGATGCTGCTATTAGCTTTTTAGCCAGAAACAGATAAGTAACAAATTAGTATAACCTAATGATATCAATGTTGTAGCCACACTTTATGACTTAAATCTAATACTATAGGTATACTATTTACCTGGGGTATGACTTACTGATCACACCGGTGATCTTAAAATTAAATATTAAAAAAAATATACTATGAACTAGCTGTGCTCGCGACTTCGTCCGCGTGGAATAGTGACTTTCGGCAGCATTTTTAATTTTTTAGGCTCTTGTTCCCGTTTTTGCAACATTTTTCACTGATGCTTCGCTCCTATTGGTCGCAGCGTGATGTTATATAGCCTAAAGCCTTCCTCGATAAATGGACTATCCAACACAAAAAGAATTATTCAATTCGAACCAGTAGTTCCTGAGATTAGCGCGTTCAAACAAACAAACAAACAAACAAACTCTTCAGCTTTATATATTAGTATAGATTATAAATTAAAACTTACTTATTAAGTTACCGGTGTCTTTGAATAAAAGTATCCTTTAGGCGACGCATTCATTATTTCCCTTTGACATTATAGCAATGTTTTGTTTTATTTATATTTTTTATATTTATTTGTTTGACATTTGGTTCAGGGACTTATTTTAAATGTATATTTGTACCAGTCAACTATTGTTGCATCTCAAATAGCTGTGTTATTATGTGTCACAATCATTATATTATTTTCTACTAGCGACATCTATTATGCCTTTAGTGAATTAAATAAATTTTATTTGTAGTTGAGGGTGTACACATCAATTTTAATATTATTATTCGCAGTCACTAATAAATCAGTTGAGTATCCTATTGCTGTTCGTACCCTTTTATCGTTTTTGGCAACATACTCTCGAAGTTTTATTTGCATCCCTTATATATCCTATATGCCTACTTACAATAATTACACCCGTAGATATTTTCTATTTATCCTCCTTGTGTCCCACAGACTTTACGTATACTGGGCAGTTTCGTTGGCGTGAAATAGTGCGATTCTTAACCCAGCCGGGATGGTTAACTCAATCCGCCCAGCTTCATAATACGCCGCATATTTCAAGCTCTCTGTGCCGGGGAGCGTTATATGTCCAATTTATTTCTTTAACGAGTATGTGATATGGTGCTGATATTAAATAGCTACGTCTATTTTTTGACTGTTGATTGACAGTCTAAGGACAATACTTGCTGTGTGGTAATATGGTTTTATTAGGTTGATGTTTCCGAGTTATAATAATGATAATAATAATAATAATATTTTTTATTCAAAGTCAACAAATGGAGCAATCACAACTGATAAATTACAAATTACTTATTACAAATTAAAAATAAAATAAATTTAAATTAAAATAATTTAAAATAAAATCAAATAAAAATAATATAAAACGACAATGTTGTGATTAACCCACATTAATATAATGTAATGTCTGGCTGATGTGTTACGATTCTGGGGGGAGATTTTAGACCATTTTAGATCTCACCAGAGATCTAGAAATCAAAAGTGCTATGAAATATAATATTTTGTGCATTCTTTACAGTTAATAAAACAAATATCGTTCAAGAATTTTCGTTAACAAAAATAAGTTACCAGTTACCTTGAATAAGAGCTAAAGGAGTTATCGTATTATTGATATCATAGCTTGAGAATTAGTCACCGATTCAAAAATCGCCCCCTTGCATGTAGGAAAAGCAGTATCAAGCAAGCAAAAACAATCGCACAAATTAAAAAAAATAATTAGAAAATGCGAATATACATACGACGTATTTAAATTTATCAATAGACATTTTAGTGCACTATTAATATAGCAGACACAGCGGCAACGACGCAAGCGATATGATTTGTAGGCCAAATAAATCAGGACTCCAGTGTAGGCTGTCCACAAATAACGGCGGCATCGTAAACCCATTAGCAGGTGACCAATACCGGCGGTGGCGTCCTATTAAAACTTACAGTGTGGCGACAACCATATCGGTGGGTAAATTTACACGTACTGTTTATTACGGGCTGCTATTAACTATAAACAGCAAAACGCAAACACATAGATAGGTAGTCCTTTACATACTACCTTACCTTACCTTACCTTACCTTACCTTACCTTACCTTACCTTACCTTACCTTACCTTACCTTACCTTACCTTACCTTACCTTACCTTACCTTACCTTACCTTACCTTACCTTACCTTACCTCACCTCACCTTACCTTACCTCACCTTACCTAACCTTACCTCATATTGTAAAAGAAAAAGAAAAAGAAAAGAAAAGATAAAAGAAAAGAAAAATAAAAAAGAAATAGTATTCGAGCTCCTATAGCTCAAGTTTATTTAAACCCCAAAAAAGATAGATAAAAAAAAAATAAAAAAATAAAAAAGATACAAAAAGACCTGCAAAAATAGCGGGGAGTAGCTGATAAAAAAAAAAAAAAAAAAAAAAAACCTTACCTCACCAGACCAGACCGGACTATGACTGCCTGCCCCATCTCGTATGTTAAACGTCATTTACGGGCGGGAACAATCGAGCAATGGGACAGCGGTTTTGACGGTTGGTGACCACTTCTTGATGCGTCAACAGAGTTTTTTGACCTATTCGTGTTCTGACCACTTCTGGATTGGGCCAGTTCTAGATTTTGACCCCTTCTGGATTTGACCACTTCTAGATTTGACCATTTCTTGATTTGACCACTTCTGGATTTGACCATTTCTGGATTTGACCATTTCTGGATTTGACCACTTCTGGATTTGGCAGAACAGGTTAGACTAGTTTTGACCAGCCTTTAATAAGCAAATAAAGAAAACGAGTGCGTTAACCTTCCGACTTTTAAAACAAACAAAAAACTTTCCCTCCCACATATTAATACATGTTTGTATTAAAAAAAATTAATTAAAAATATAAAAAAATAAAAAATAAAAAAAAATAAAAAAAAAATAAATAAATAATCTTAAATATTAATTACTAAAAAAAAATTTAAATACTTTTGAAGTTCATAGTACTAAAATAACAGTTTAATTTATCTGAACACACTATCTACTCTCTGAACACTAGTCTCGTACAATAATTTTAAAAAATGACACCACTCAATATCTAATACCTATGTATTGATACTTCTTTGAAGTGTAGGTATTGGCCACTTATGAAAAGTTATATTTATCTATGATTTATTGATCAGATTGATGTTTGTCATTCGTAATTGAATAATTGCATTTTCCTTAAGATTCTCAAAAATAGTGATTTAAATTGATTATGAATTCGTTGGAATTGCAATTTACAAAAAATAAAAGAGGCAAAGAAACATTATTACAGGATAAGTACAGATATAATTTGAGTGCGTGTAACAAAAACGGAAGTAGCCGATGGAGGTGTGTTCGGAGAGATGTTTGTAGTTCAACTGTAACATTAAGCAAAGAGAAAACCATGATACTTAAAAAGACGACGCATACGTGCTCGCCAAGAAAGATTGATAACGAGGTGTTATTAACTCTTAATGCATGTAAAGAGGAGGTTTGTAATAACTTCGAGCCGGTGCAAAAAATATATGAAAAACATTTTGAAGTCTTGAAAAAAAATAGTACGTCAGATGATGTTGGGGATATTCCTCATTTCTCGTCTCTAAAAGACGGACTGTACACGACCCGAAAATCATACTTGGAATCAAAGAACCTGAATTTCAAGAAAATTGAAGACGTATGTGTTCCACGGGGTTTGGGCGAAGGATTTTTTATTTGTGAAGATGGAGTTACGGATAAAATAATAATTTTTTGTTCGAGAATCGCAAGAAAAATGATTAAAAATGTTGATACGAAAAAAATGTACTTTGGTGACGGGACCTTTCGATGTGTGCCCACTGTGTTTTATCAGTTGTATACTTTGCATCTCGACCTGTGCTCGAATGAAACTGCCACAAATGTCTTCCCAGTAATTTATGCGTTGCTGCCTAATAAAAGTGAGGCCACATATGAAAGATTTTTTAAATTGGTAAAAGATAAATTGGGAGCAGTAATCGAGAATTTTAAATGCGACCATGAAATTGCAGTAATGAACGCTGTACAAACGGTTTTTCCGAACTGTCAATTAACGACCTGCTTTTATCATTTTAACAAAAATGTATGGAAAAAGGCAAAGTCACTAAAACTGACAGGCACCAGTGACGGACGAAAGATGGCTAGAATGACAGCCTTGTTGCCGTTGCTCCTTCATGATCGTATTTATAACACTTGGTGTGAATTGTTGGACCTCGTACCAGCTACAGATGAGGCAGTAATGTTTAAAAAGTATTGCGAGAATCAGTGGATCTCTAAATTAGATCCAAAAATATTGAGCTGTGCTTACGAACGCCACCGTACTGCAAATGCGGTTGAAGGATGGCACCGTCGCCTTAACGCGAGAATTACTAAAAGACCCACATTTTTTGCATTCGTAGCTGGTCTAAAGAAAGAGGCAACACATTACGATTTTATCATGAAAAGCAGTATGTTTCGAGCCCTTCCAAAAAGAAATCGTAGGCTACGGGATATTCACTTCGACAGAAAATTGAGACATCTTCTGCAAGAATTAGAAAACGAATCTATTTCGAACACTAATTTCCTCAAAGAAATAATTAATTTAAAGCGACGTTTTTGATGTGAGTTGAAAGAGATTTGTAACTTAATACCAAGGAAAGTTTATTTTGGGTCTAAGGAGATTTTTTTATTTTTTTATAAGTTCGAAGAGATTTGCTTAACACTAAGGAAAGTTTATTTTATGTCTAGTGAAGATTTTTTTTGTTTTTATTAAATATAGTAGAATATAGTGTTTGTTGTTTACCTTCCCCTTTTCTCTAACACGAATTTCTTCCACTATACGTTTTGGTCTTAAATACAATGTTTGACAGCATATCGCTTGACATTTGGTTCAATCCCGAAGTGGTCAAATCCAGAAGTGGTCAAAATCCAGAAGTGGTCAAAATCTAGAAGTGGTCAAATCCAGAAGTGGTCAAATCGAGAAATGGTCAAATCTAGAAGTGGTCAAATCCAGAAGGGGTCAAAATCTAGAACTGGCCCAATCCAGAAGTGGTCAGAACACGAATAGGTCAAAAAACTCTGTGGACGCATCAAGAAGTTGTCACAGACCGCCTAAACGGGGACAGCAGGTATAGGACGGAAGCCTCAGCCGCGACCACCAAGGTCTTTTTTCCCAAATGGGGTGGACGCATATAACACTGTGAGGAAGATGTCCATCGACCGAACCGCGTCGCAGGTCTTGACGGGCCATGGGGGTTTCTGTGCATACCTGCACAGGTTTAAGTGCAGGGACAGCCCCTCATGTGCCTGTGACCCGACGGCGGACGAGGACATTTTCCATATTCTACTTGACTGCCCAATACACACACAAGATAGGTACACACTGCAACAAAAAATCGACACGAAATTGAGTAAAGACACCCATAAGGAGATAATGAGTAATAAGAAAGAAAGAAAAACATTTATGGAATTTGCCAAAAAGATAGCTGACATCGTCATAGTAAGGAATAAGGACGACTAGATATAAGAACTAGTGCAAAATATATGTCATGCAAAGTAAGACCACATGTGTGGCAGGATTGTATTTTGGGGTAAGAAAATTTTGTATATAATGAGATATAAGATGCGAAATGAAAGATGTGAATATAAAGTAAGGAAGTTAAGAAAATGAATGTAAGAAATATTTAGATAATAATAAATTGTAATATAACAATAAGAAATATAAAAGTTAAGAAAAGAAAAATGTATTAGATATAAGATAAATATTGTAAAAGAAAAAGAAAAGAAAAGATAAAAGAAAAGAAAAAGATAAAAGAAAATATATTAAATGAGTCGAGCTCTTATAGCTCAAGCTTAATAACCCCGAAAAAGAAAAGAAAAAATATAAAATAAAAGAAAGAAAAAGTCCTGCAAAAATAGCGGGGAGTAGCTGATTAAAAAAAAAAAAAAAAAAAAAAACCTTACCTCATATTGTAAAAGAAAAAGAAAAGATAAAAGAAAAGAAAAATAAAAAAGAAATAGTATTGAGCTCCTATAGCTCAAGTTTATTTAAACCCCAAAAAAGATAGATAAAAAAAAATAAAAAAATAAAAAAGATACAAAAAGACCTGCAAAAATAGCGGGAAGTAGCTGATAAAAAAAAAAAAAAAAAAAAACCTTACTTCACCTTACCTCACCTTACCTCACCTTACCTCACCTTACCTCACCTTACCTCACCTTACCTCACCTTACCTCACCTTACCTCACCTTACCTCACCTTACCTCACCTTACCTCACCTTACCTCACCTCACCTCACCTCACCTCACCTCACCTCACCTCACCTCACCTCACCTCACCTCACCTCACCTCACCTCACCTCACCTCACCTCACCTCACCTCACCTCACCTCACCTCACCTCACCTCACCTCACCTCACCTCACCTCACCTCACCTCACCTCACCTCACCTCACCTCACCTCACCTCACCTCACCTCACCTCACCTCACCTCACCTCACCTTACCTTACCTTACCTGGTCAATATTCTTTGTTTTTTGTGAAACGGTTGAATTTCGTCTGCGGGCGATTATTCGTATTGGATATGGTCGTTGATATAGCGTATAAGTAGTGTGTAGGTGTAAGTTTTTGTGTATACGTGTATGTACCAGCGTCAGGTTTTCCTATAAACTAGGAGGCCTGACATCATGCTGAGCGGGCACCTGTTAGTGACACTTATTTTTTTGAATGTTTGATGTAATGATGTGTGTTGTGTCACTAATAAATGTTTTCTATTCTATTCTATTCTATGAACGCTTCTTGAAAAACGGTCGGCGACTTTGGGGCCAGCACGGAGCCGCAACCACGTTTGCGGCGATGACAGTCTATTGACTGTCATCGCCGCGAAGTACAAATATTTTGCAATCTTACTTTTTTTTTTTATTTAAGGTTTACAGCTTAGATGAATGATTGGTCTCGCTGCGCCTGATTAGTTTGCTGCGCTCGACTAGATACCGCCAGCGTATTTGTTAAATGCGGCAAAAAATACAACGCTGAAGTCGGCGTACCCGAGTCAGTCGCCTGCTGTCAGTCGCGTTGCAAACTCTTTGTGAGGCGTACCGAATGTTTTGATAAATTTTGGTAAACCAAAGTTAAATGCCAGTGTAACTGTGTAAAAATAATGCTACAAGAAATAAGAAGGACACCGTTCTTACACACACTACAATATTGAGTTGCCGCATTCACGGAGCTATTGTTTTCATTAATCTAAGGTTTACAGTAAGCTGTAGTTGTTGATGCTATCCAATGCTTTTTTCAGATTTTGTTTCGATATGTATTTTTGTTCCGTTATCTAGTATATTATTGATCGAAGATCACACTAGATAGAATGGATGTCCAACATTATATCATCTTAGTCATGTGTGAGAATTTTAACTGAATTATTGATTGATCAGTCAACAGGCTTCTTATTGGTTAAACCACCATGCATGGCATCTGATATTTCATAATATTTGCACGTATTTTAAAGTTATTTATCTACACTAATGTTGTAACATTCTACTTATGTTTCCAATACTTGACTTATAATTACTACTGTTATAGCGCAGACAACAAAACACTCAATGCAATTTCACATGATGGTATAATATCCACATCGATATCGTAAAATCTCATTATAACATCAATAAAACGCGACCAATTAACCTGGCGAGCCTTATGTCAAAATCCTCAAAGTCAAAGTCAAAGTCAAAGTCAAATATTCTTTATTCAAATAAACTTTAGAAAAGTGCTTTTGAATCGTCCATAATTTTTTTACCTACTACCCATTCAGGACGTCTATTTTTTAGCTGTGGAGAAGAAATATAAAGTTGTATAAAATTTTGATATTAGGCTGGCTTTTGAAAACAGTTGGGTTATACGTGAAAACTTCGTCGAAACTACTAAACTTACATACACAAAACTCTTTGGTAAGATCTTGTGCCAATTAAATAATAAAAGAACAGCGCGCGCTCGCTCCTGATTGGCCCTGCGCGTGCAGCTGCGCTCTCATTGGTTAGATTTTAATGGCGGCAAGTTCACTGTGACAATACACGTACGCGTGAATTTAATGTTTCGCAATGTGTTTTGTTTTTAAAATACAAATTAAAAGTTAAAAATGGACAGCGACGATGATATTTGTACGCCTCCGGATATTCTAGAATTGGCAACAAAAGTAACTCACAATCTTTTGCCAGAAAAATCTAGAAAATTATATGAAAAAGAATATAATAACTTTTTGGCATGGAAGATCGAAAAGAAAACTACATCATTTTCTGAAAATGTCATTCTTGTGTATCTCAAAGACCTCTCCGACAAATTCAAGCCATCTTCTATGTGGGCTAAATATTCTATGCTCAAGTCCACACTGAGTATCTACAACAATATTGATATCACGAAGTATTCAAAAGTCATAGCGTTCCTGAAACGCAGTTCAGAAGGACACAAGGAAAAAAGTCCTTGACGTTTACATCAGGTCAAATAAAGATGTTCCTGAAAGATTCATCAGATATTTTGTATCTTTTTGAAAAGGTAAGTGTATTTTAGTTCTGTTATTTAATCTACCTAGTACTTACGTACTACACACGCAAGTTATCTAGACACTCCGTTTAAGCGCTTTGTGTATAAATTAGGTAGTAGGTACCTACACTTTACTACTTCATAAATCATAGTTTTTGCCTTGGCTATGTACTGTAGTGATCGGGACTGCTTGGAGGCGCGAACCTACTGGCAGCCGTCGCGTTCTGCATACCTTTTTCAAATAAGACGTCACGAGAGGAGAAACAATGGAGATGAGACTTCAACTTGATCCGCCGAAGCGACATCATTCTTTTAATTGTTATATTCATTAATTATTTAAAATATCAATATATAATTAACTTATCCAGTTGTCGTTATTACGTCTTACGCCCCCAAAATATAAATAACGGCCAAACTGGTCATAATAAATGGTGGACGCACCGTATCGATTCCGGATACATTTCATATTTTATTAGCTAGGGCCAGTCACGGGCAGTAACCGTGTAGAGTAGGTCTTCGCAGCATAAGAAGCAAAAGGCGTTGCAGGGTGCAACGATCCGTTATTTTTTTTGCAAGAGTTGTGTGTTGAGACATTCGCACACACGGAAGAATCCGCGCAAGAAGTTGTGTGCTGAGACGCTCGCACACACAGAAGAAGCCGTTAACTGGAGAACAGGCGATATATGATTTTGAAATGAGCAACCATGCCGAGTATTGAGTATTTCAGTGGATTTGATGGTGTATCCGTCGCTGATGTTGCTCGCGAGTTTAAACGTGTCGCTGCTATTTGCGAATGGCGAGAGAAGGATTTGCCAATTATTCTTCGTGCTTATCTAACAGGAGCGGCTCGTCATTTTTATGACATGATATTTAAACCTGAAATGCACTTAGATGAAATTTTTGCTATTCTTGATAAAGAATTCCCTGTGAATTATTATTGTCCGCCATCTCCCGTGACGTACCCTCCGAGAGATGAAACAGTTTCGTCACGCATTCTACGTGAAAATAACACTTCGATTTCCAATAGCGCAAGTCGAAGCAATTACAGCCGTCAAGAAGGACGACAGCATAGTGACGCGTCGAATTGGCGTGCCAACCGAAGAGGCGACGCTGAGTTACGCACCGAGTGCGAGATCCGAACAAGGTCTCCGATGCCCGCACCCAGCGTAGACACACATACTGTGTCCCAAACGCAGTCACCGGTCCAACGCGCGCCGAGCGTTGAGACACACGTAGTGTCTCGAACGCAGTCACCGCCACGAACTTCGAGTGCTGAGATACGCTCCGAGCCCCGAGCACAGTCGCCACTACGCTCCGAGCCCGCAGAAGAAGTTACGTTGTTTAATTGTATTGATTCCCCTATATTCCCAAGTCCCGATATTGAAAATGTTAAAATAGATATGGTAGATGATGGTATGAAAGAAGATCAAATCTCTTTCGCTCCAATCCAGTCAAATTCTAATAATTTGTCTATTACTAATAGCGTATCTAATTCTTTTAATGTGTGTTGCGTAAAGATAGAGAAGGTGGCTATAGATGGTCAGAATTATAGTCCAGTAGGTGAGTTAGGAAGCGAAATCGCTCCTCCTACATCCTGCGACGACGGGTTGCAGATCTTGCAAAACAAAGGTTCTGATGTTTTTAATAATTTAGAGGTCACTAATCTACAGGAAGATAGTGCGAGCAGATGCGGAAGCGCTTTATTAGTTGAAAGTGTAATAGAAGATAAGGTGGGCAGCTCAGATGTTGGTAAGGTAGTAGCTTTGCCAGGAGATAGGTCTTCTGACATGTTGTTGCACGATGATGCATCGCCAGCTGTTTATGTAGGTTGGTCTAGAACCTTATCCAAGGTTCGGGAGAAGTGCAGTTTGCCGGAAGCAGAAAGGAAAGCTGAAAGGAAGGTCACGAATTATGTTAGAGTTCGTAGTAGGAGTCGGGTGAGGAATAAAATTTTGCCACGAGCTAGTAGTAGGTTTAAGGTTTCGAGAGTTTATTTTTATAAGGTTGAGTCTAGGAGGACGCAGCACAAGCGGAAAATCCGCAATGCAAGAAAGGCTGCAGGTCAGGTGTTCAGTCCAGGTCGTTTGGAGAAGGTCTTTACCTCAGGGCGATTCACTGGCCGAACATATAACTTAGTTAGGTCTTTTGATAAAGCTTTTCGTGTTTCTTAGCATTTTCTATTATCTTTTTTTAGTAGCTTTAATTGCGTCGTAATTTTATTAATTTGTTCATTTAATTTGTTGTTGTTTGTAGGATTGAAATCGAGTTGTCATTTGAGCAGATGTCAAATGCCTTCTACAGAGGGGGATGAGAGCAAAGAGTTTTGATGATTTTTGCTCGATGACGCGTGTAAGGTGCACGATGTCATTTAAGTCGATGTCGTTATGAAAGAGTTTTTATAATGGTAAATAAATTTAATGAAGTTTTGAAAAGTTGTTGTCATGACAAGTGTCTATGTGATGGTTGACACTCTATTACTAATAATTTATTATTATAATGTTTACGTAGTTTAGATGTGTGCACTAACGATTTGAGTTCCAGAAAACGAAGCCCGTAGTATAGTTACTTGTCGCTAAAATATCCGTCGAAATTATGAACTTTGGTTCGTTTACTGAAACTCACCAACGGACTTATATAATCCGGTGAGGTGTTCGAGTCGAACACACTCAGGAGGCAGCTAAATGTTTATAGTTGTTTACGGTTATGTTTACGATTGAAGTATCCAGGGAACGTTAGATGTAGGTTTCATTTGATTGTTATATGGTGTAAAAACTATATTTATAATCTAATGTATATCTAGATGTTAGGCAGGTAAAAAGGGGGTGATAAATAAAATGATTTATTTGCTTTGTCTCTTATATTTGTAACTTATGTTTAGTTGGATGAGTCGACCTTTCTGTGGGGAGGTTTTATCGACTCTAGCTCACATCACGTGTCAACTTCAAGTACCTCTTCCAGGTACTCCTCTGGCAGGATGTGATGTTAGCTAGCAGACATGAGCTGCATCCATATTCGTCCTCCCCTGAAAGGCAGGCATACTCTCAGCTGTTTTACCTTTGTTACAGAACACGACGTCTGCCGAAGGGGCGTAGTTCCTGTAGTGATCGGGACTGCTTGGAGGCGCGAACCTACTGGCAGCCGTCGCGTTCTGCATACCTTTTTCAAATAAGACGTCACGAGAGGAGAAACAATGGAGATGAGACTTCAACTTGATCCGCCGAAGCGACATCATTCTTTTAATTGTTATATTCATTAATAATTTAAAATATCAATATATAATTAACTTATCCAGTTGTCGTTATTACGTCTTACGCCCCCAAAATATAAATAACGGCCAAACTGGGTATAATAGTACCTCAAGCTTATTATATCGTTTATTGTTACAAGTTGCACTAATCTTCGGCATAATGGGGGCATGCCGAAGGCAAGAGCTATACAACATCCAGTTCGATGAATTCTCTAACATAGACGACAGTACAATCATGGTGAAAGTTTCGAAAACAAAAACGAAAATAGATCATTCTTTCGTTGTGACGGGCAACTGCTATGCCGTATGTAAAAAATACATGGAACTTCAACCCACCCCCTGTCGAAACCCTGCCTTTTTCTTGAGCTACAGATCGGGGAAGTGCGTCGATCAAAGAACTTGTATTAATAAATTTGGTGCTCTGGGAAAAACTATCGCAAGTTTTTTGAATCTGCCTAACCCAGCGTTGTACACGGGGCATTGCTTCCGGCGCACCTCGGCGACCCTTCTCATAGATAGCGATGGTGATTTGACCGCACTGAAACGACACGGGGGGTGGAAGTCTTCTACTGTGGCTGAAAGCTACATTGATGAGTCTTTAATGAATAAAATTCAAGTCTCAAATACGATCTTGAACAGTATAGAAAACAAGACGAATGAAGTAATTATAAATATTCCAACTCCGTCTACGAGCTCTACTGCTTGCCCCGCGACCGCTACAGCTGCTGGATCAATAATTAACATTAACTTTCAAAAATGTACCATCCAAAATTTTAACAATTATTATAAATAAACTATTGTCAGCTTTTACTCTTGTTGTTTGACTAATTGCATTAGTGAAGATAAAGTAGTGTATGCAACTGCATATAACACGGGTATTAAAACACTCGTTACTATTATGAAACTCGCTGCGCTCGTTTCATAAACTCACACTCGTGTTTTAATACCCTTCATTATATGACAGTTGCATAAACTACTATTATTGATGCTTACATACTCTATAACATTTTATTTCTAGATAAACTTATTTTGTCTCACTGCAGGTCAAAGGCCTAGCTCCCCGCGATCTTTCCGATTCTTCTAGCACGTCTTTCAGTTTAAAATTAACTTTAAAAATAATGAACTTGAACATTGTATAGGACTGAGACACCAAAACGTATAAAGTTTCTTAATTATTATTTTTAAGTTTTCGTTTCGCCAATACATAACAATACGTAGCAGCAGTTTACTAGAAAATTTGACTATAGGAGTAATTAATTCCAAAACATTAAACGTATGAATAACATCACGCCCCTAACAATTCTTTAAAACATTAACCTATTTTTAGGGTTCGGTAGCCAAATGGCAAAAAACGGAACCCTTGTGGATTCGTCATGTCTGTCTGTCTGCCTGTCCGTCCGTATTTCACAGCCACTTTTTTTCCGAAACTAACTACACTGAACTATACTGTTGAAACTTGGTAAGTAGATGTATTCTGTGAACCGCATTAGGATTTTCGCACAAAAATAGAAAAAAAAACAATAAATTTTGGGGGTTCCCCATACTTAGAACTGAAACTCAAAATTTTTTTCATCAAACCCATACGTGTGGGGTATTTATGGATAGGTCTTCAAAATTATATTGAATTTTCTAATATCATTTTTTTTCTAAACTGAATAGTTTGCGCGAGAGACACTTCCAAAGTGGTAAAACTTTTCTATTTGACCCACGCATGAATTTATTTAACGTTTTTAATAATTACTCAATTGACAGAACACAATAGTGTGACGTCATAGTTTGCCATTCCCAAACAATATCTTAAAAAAAACACTTCAACAGTTCCTATAAAGTTTATCTATTGACTAATCAGTCAACATACAATTACGACATCCATGGAACAGATAGACCGCATGTCAGCGAGCAGTTTAGCGCGCACTGCATTAGCACTTTAGCATAGCCGTTTGGACCGCACGCCCGGCGCCCGCGTCACCGCCCGCCATTAGAAGGTGATCAATGGCCGCCGGCCGACACCCCATTAAAACTTGCGCTGCATCTCTGCATTAGCGCGACGCGGGAATCGCTTTATAAGATACCACTTGCCGTTCACACTTATCACCTAATCGGTTTAAATGCTTTGGTTCATGCACTTTGGGGTTGGTTGAGACATTGTAAGTTTCTTCTTATTTTTAAGAGTTAATTTAAGTGTGTTTTATTAATGTTGTCTACTAAAAGACACTTCTTATGTAGTAGTAAAGGGTCTTTCAACAAGGACGGGTCGATGTTAAAATTGAATAAAACTAGATGTGTGTGAGATATTAACGAAATTTTTTTTTTTATTTGAAAGGCCCATTAATGCCATTATGAATGGAATATAACATCGTTCAAATGTCCGCCGCGGCTTCGAATGGTGGCACGAATCCGAGAGGTCCAATTTTCAATTTTGGCCGAAAAATAATCTTTAGCGACGAGGCACATTTTTGGATGAATGGTTTTGTTAATAAGCAAAATTGCCGTATATGGGATGACCACAACCCACATGAGGTTCACCAGGTGGAAATGCATCCACAAAAAGCTACTGTTTGGTGCGGATTTTGGTCGTACTTCTTCGAAAACGACGTTGGCGAGGCCATCACCGTCAAACGGCGAGCGCTACAGATCAATGATTAACAATTTCTTTTGGCTTGAATTGAACAATATGAACGTGGACGACATGTGGTTCCAGCAAGACGGCGCTACGTGCCACACAGCGAACGACACAATGGACATTCTGCGTGAACGGTTTGAGGGTAGGTTTATCTTAACCCACAATCGACCGTTGCCCTGAAAGCCAACTTAACGCAGGCCATCGCTCAGATTCAGCCGGATCAATGCAGCAGTCATTGAAAATTGGACCTCTCGGATTCGTGCCACCATTCGAAGCCGCGGCGGACATTTGAACGATGTTATATTCCATTCATAATGGCATTAATGGCCTTTCAAATAAAAAAAAAATCATTAATATCTCACACACATCTAGTTTTATTCAATTTTAACATCGACCCGTTCTTGTTTAAATACCCTTTATAAAGGTACTTGAGTAAACATAACCTTGAATATAATATTTTCATTGTAGTAAGAATAAAGTAGCTTTTAAGATCAAAGTTACTAACAATATGGATTGTGTAAATTGTCGGATCGACTGATTGAACAATTTTATAAACATAGTCAAAAAGGTCTAATGGGCTTTAATGCTATTCTTAGTAATCTGTAGTAGTCTGTTTCTTAAAATTCATGGAAAAAGAAGTCTTTACATTTTCTTCAATTAAGTTTAGTTGACATATATATCTCTTAACTTCTCAATGGCTGCTCGCTGTAGGTACTCATCAGTTCTAAGGTAATTTATTTGAAAGCTATCTATCTAAAGTTGGATCTCTCGCATTGACTGGCGAGTTCCGAAGCGCGCCGGTGCGCACGGGCCCCGTATAAATCCCCGCGCTGCACCGATGCTACGACTTGCAAACTTCTTGACGGCCTTAATACATGCGATAGGGCGCTCGGACTTACTCGTTTCAATAAAACATTCATGACTTTTATACATTTTTTGTTGAATATGGAAACTAGAGATTTCAATCAATCATAATATTTGATCATGAATCCTAAGTGATCCATTAAAAGTAGGTCACCAAAAAAGAAATTATACGATTACTTTAAACACGATTATGAAAACGATTTATATGAACTGATCACATCAATAACATATAAGCTTGATAGATAATTCAGCTATCGAATTATTTAGCAGTTTATAAAATATATTGTGCAGTTAAATAACTCGGATTGTTTATAAACTGTTTTGGAAATAAAATGTTGAATCCCTCGATTCATATTAGTTTATAATATGAACTCAATTTGAATTTCAATGCGATTAACGTATTACGTTACCACGTATGTAAATGGCTGCCGTTCATTTATTCCAACTTGGTTATGGTTTACACGGATAGTTTACATTGCAATAACACACTTACACAGATCGCCTCGTTTATTCAACACAACAATTGAAGCCGCTGCAGTTGATTAATTAATTCTAGTACCCAAAATTTGACGTCAACCAAAGTTTATCGACACCCAGAAGTTGTCAAGATTTATTAGCGAACAAATCAATAAGCTTCTCGAACGCTGATCCCTCCCAATTAGCCCGACAAAGAGACAACAGATCGACAGTAAAAACGGGGGCATTAGCCGCGCCCGGATCAACTCAGAACCGAACTGGATAACCAAGTTTAATTACCTACCCACATTAACCCTTGCCAATTCCGCGCCGAGATAACTGTAGTCAATTCTTTAAACTTCGGCAATGGCTTACGGAGACAATCTGCAGCAATTATCTTGGCCTTAGTGCTTCGGCCGGAGTTTCTGAATGTTCGCCGAATGGGAGCCTTTAATCGTCCCAGCTGTTTCGACTTGATAGATACTGGAGATCCCGTTTAAAGGATTCCAGCATTCTTCCAATGTTATATAGATTTGTAGGGGCGAACACTTAACAATTGAGCAGGGGTAAGTGGCTCTAAGTAATTCAAAAGCTGTAAAGCCAAGTAGAAAAGACTGAGATGAAGTAGCAAATGGTCCGATCGATGGCAAACTATTTAACACGCTTTGATTAGGTCGATGAATTTAATTTTTTTGCGGACACAGATAAACTATTTGATTTATGCTCTTACAGTAATAAGTAGATATTATCTACTTATAATAATACATTCAAAAAAATTGTACAATACAAATAATCTTATTTTTTAAATGCATGCACTGTAAATAAAATATTGAAATGTAAATGTCAATTACTGAGGCAAAGGGTGGTACCATAGATGGATTACCTATATAACTTAGATAAGCAATGTGCTAACTATGTCAGGCCGTTAGAGTGGTTTCAGAAGATAGAGTTTCTTAATTACTTCTACATAAAATATGAAACTTTTATGAATTATAACTAAAGCTTTGGAGTAAAATGTAGCTTGTTATTGCATAGTCGAGTTACGTCAAATATTGGTAAACCAATTTAAGATTGAATGTCATCTGCATGCCCCAGAATGACAGAGGTTGCCTTCGCATGACTAATCTGAACATTATTTGTTGGCTTCCAATATTCCAGTGAAATGGCAAAACTGAAGCTAGTGACGTTTTCATAAGCACAGACAACCACAAATGGATATTATTATCATGAACGATATGACTAAATCATTCTGAACTGAGCTACGAGTAGAATAAACGGTACTTTGTTTTGGCACAGATCTTTTTATTGGGTTATTGGCTACCTTTTTAAAAAGAAGCTTTTTTACTAGGTTTAATCTTACACCCCCAAAATGATTTAACATAGTATTATTATATAATTAATAAATTGTCTAATAATAATCCAAAAGTATCATGTATGTTTTTTAATATTTGGACAAATAACGTCAAGATTAAATAAATACTACATTGGCGATGTTTAACCGTTTTAAAATTAGCCACAAACAAACTATTATTTATTTATTTATTTGGCCTTTACAGCGTAATTGTAAGGAAGACCCCATTTCTTCTCCGCTTTACCCAGGCTGTTCGAGTTGGGAGCGTAACAGAAGGGCGCCTCAAGGACTTCAGCTCGGGTTAACTTGGATTAATAACTGAAGGTGTATGAGAGAATAATAGGTTACCCATTTCTTCCCGTCGGTGTCAAAAGTCGTATAATGGGTGAAAATATTTTTTTTACTGAGAAGGGGGTTCACCGCGAATTATTGATCAATTAAAACTCAGTTCTTACCGAGTTTTTTAGTCTTACCAAGAAAAATTCTTGAAAAATTGTATTTCCATTTTGAGCGAGCCTTAATTATGGAAACAACATTCATGAATATCGGAGTAGCGAAACAATAAATTCATAAACAGTGTCTATTCACTATGACGTATTAACAACCGATAAACACTTGCAATTGGTATAAAACTCAACACCTCTTAGTATCTATAATGACAAAAAAACATGACGAATATACGAAAATTTTGGTATCAACAGAATAAATTTGCTATCGTTGATAAATGCAAAGTGAACAGACATAGCTCATATCCGGTCTTCATAAATATTTTCATTCTATATTTATTATAAAAATGGGCAACTGCTGCAGCTGAAATCAGTCAGTCCTGGGGCCATAAATATTCCTCTTATCAGGCCTCCGCAGCCTTGGCCCTGGCGACGAGTGATGCCGCGCGCGTTGCCGCCATTTTTTAGAACTCCCGCCAAATTATGATTGGAGATTTGTCAAGGAGGGCCTCGCGTCGCTCCCAAAACAATATTCAAATATAGGAAATTGTATCATTGTGATTGATTTAGTAGCTGATATTGAATTGTATTTTTGTTCAATTGTGAAGTTGTTAATTTGCTGGCAAAGAGTGTGTTGAATACGTGCTCTTTAACGCCATTATACCTTTTCATTCAAATTGAAAGGAAGTGTTTTTTTAAACTCTTTTTCAGACTTACTAATAAACACGTAAGAATAATATATTTTATTTGACCACACCTTACAGTGAAACTTGTCTTTACGATAAAATAACAAACAATAAATATTACAAAGTAAATTAAACTACTTAAAACTAAATTCTTTAAAACTATCTATTACAATTAGGTACGTAGTAATTATAAAAATATGTACCTATTATAAAATAGAAATCGTAATTATACATTTGATTTCAGTGAGACGCACACAAAAATCATTAAAATTATAAGTTTGACAATACGACCTTTAAACGTCTTAAGATTTCATCATCGTCATCATCATCTCAGCCAAAAGACGTCCACTGCTGGACAAAGGCCTCCCCCAAGGATCTCCACAACGACCGGTTTTGTGCTACTCGCATCCAGCGGCTTCCCGCGACCTTCATCAGATTGTTGGTCCACCTTGTTGGAGGCCTGCCCACACTGCGCTTTCCGGTACGCGGTCGCCACTCCAGGACTATCCCGCCCCAGCGGCCATCAGTCCTGCGAGCAATGTGCCCTGCCCACTGCCATTTGAGCTTAGCAACTATTCGGGCTACGTCGGTTACCTTTGTTTTTCTTCGGATCTCCTCATTTCTGATTCGATCACGCAGAGAAACCCCGACCCTCTTCATTGCTCTTTGAGTGACCTTGAGCCTTTTTATGAGGCCCATAGTGAGCGACCACATCTCAATCCCGTAAGTCTTAAGATTTAATATGACATAATCATTATTATCATCGACTTTGCTGCCAAAAGCCCAGTGGCGATGTAAAGGCCATCTGAGGACATCAGAAAACTCTCTCCAAATAAGCTGAAAAACAATGATGTGAGTCAACTGCTTATCGCTTAATGTCAAGATCTTTACTTTTACAGCCTAAAATTAACGCAGCTTGCAGACGGTAAGCCGATTTGTACCTACTTGACATTTTAGGGATTACCTACAGTGATCTATTAATTTTCGCGATCTATTGTGCTCTTGCGAGGCTAATTAACCGAATTGAAGTTCTGATGATGCTTGTTAACGCAGGATTGAGCACGGCAGCCTCGGAAGTCATTAATACCGCATGTTTGTGTACAATACATTAATAATTGCTTAATTGGATGCTGGGGTAGTGAGGCCGGGGGAATATTATAAGCAAACTTAAACTGCTACCTATATCTACCTAACTTTATAGGATAAAATAACGTAACGCGTACAGGGATACGCAATTCAAGATATCCTCGTATTTAAATAATAATAATTTATTATCGAAGAAATACCCATTAATTATTTAATTTTTTTATGTAAATGATGACTTGATTTCAATGAGACCCAGTAAATATACTCGTTTAAGTTATTTACTTACTTATTTTATTTTATTTGTATTATACCCAATTGTAAAGGCATTTATTAGACTTTCACTCCTTCGTCGCCAAGTGGAATTTGTAAATCTCAAGTATTTTTTAACCAACATTGATTGAAATGGGCATAGCAAATTACATTTCCGTAATTCGGGTGCAAATCAAACCGGTCGCGATTGCGGGGTGAGGCTTATGGGTTAAGATGGGGCGGCACCTATAGGCTGCTGCTCTCTTGATGATTGAAACTGATACTTAATATAACTTCTATGATCTAGTAGTGAGACTTTCAGATGTGCAAGTGCAGAGATAGCTAGACACAGAGATCCCACTATCAATCTTTAGCCCGAGAACATTATGCTCGATTAGGTTCCTAGTATGGTGGATGTAAAATAAGAATAACAGTTGCAATTAACTTTGTGTATTGTATTAAAAACATTACAGTATAATCGATCTCCAAGCACCTCGGCTCATACAATTTTCTTTATGATCGGCTCTTAGCTGGGCTGTATAGCTCCTCCTGTCTACGACTGTGTCAAACCTTTGCAAACCTTTTTAATTTTACATGTTTGATGATTCAAATACTCATCCAGACTAAAGAGGCTTACGTACAAATACAATAAATTAACTTTTACAATGAGCTGCCTAAAACCTCCTTACATTTCCTAGTATGGTTTAAGTCTGTCCGGCTTGCTACCATCATTTTATGTGTTTTCATGTCATCATAACAATGATGTTAATACCTACTTTGTCGTTCCGGCAACTTGAAGTAATTAAACAACGACACTTGCTGAGTTTCTTGCCGGTTCTTCTCAGTACAAGGTCTCCCGCCCAGAGTAGACTTACGGAACCGATGGCATAGTGAAGTTCATAACAGCTATTTGTAGCCTAAACTGAATAAATGATTTTGAACGAAACAACAAAAACATATTCACTTCTCTATGTGGAACCATAGATGTATAACCATAGAAGTATGAATCAACTTAGATTACTTTACAAGTTCATGGTTACCGCGATTGTAAAGGCTTAGTTCTGCAGCGCGCCGGCATCCGGCAAGCACTGAAGCTCCGCTCGGAGCCTATTGCAAAACTCAAACAAAAGGGTCGAACACTTCAAAAGGACTCATTAAGTTGCTCCTCAAATAATGGCTGACAGCCCTCGCCGGTTACCGGCACTCGAACATTCATTACTCCATCGTTACTAATCTTACTTAAGTTTTTGAAGGCCCTTTCACTTTTAACATTGATTTAGGACTTCGACGTACAATTTGGCTGTATGAAGTTTGTCTCGGTAAATTTGCACACAGTCTCATAAACTTTCTTAGCCTTAATCGTTAACCTGGATCAAAAATGTATTAATGGTTACCTAGCTATTAGTGTTTTGAAGACTTTTATCTCTTTCAAAAGAAGGTATATTACTTTTGAAAAATGTAAACTTTTAGAAACTTTACGAATAACTTCGAATCATTTTAAATATTTATTTATTTATTCATTTTGTGTCTTTATTGTAAAGAACACTATATCTGTCATATTATAGCGTTATGTCGTTATGATCTATTTTATGATATGCCAATTAATGTTATGTAAAATCACATACAATTGCATACAATAAGAAATTATGGTAAGTATTTATTTTAACTTTTAAATATTTGAATACAAATCAAAAGTGTTCCGTTTATTGTAGTGATAATAATTATTTCAAATTAGTTATTTTCATAATTTATCACAGATTGTTTAGAAACAGTTAAATAGCAGCTGATTTAAACTCATCGGGGTGTAGTTTTAAGGAGCCTTAAACAGTTTCACCATTTTCCAAAACGTGCCGACAGGTTAATAGTCATAAAAATACATTTTATATGTTTCGTATCATTATGAAAAATAAAGAAAAAGCTCCATCCTGTAAGATTATAATTAACCTGACGAAGTAAATGCAAAAATATTACAATATCAAAACAACTAACCATTTTTCTAGTACAATTACAACTATAAGAACACACGCTGCTAACGGTACGCAGACCCGTGCTCATAACGTAGGCTCCCCACAAAGATAAGCAACAAAAAGTTACTCCCTCATAAATAATAGAGCGAGTCAGTGATACAGCCTTTATTACTATCTAGATCTCGATAAAAAGAGCACCTGTGTTATTCGGTGCCGTAAAATTTTATCTGCTCTGTATTAAGTTTTGGAGAACAACTCCAACAACCAATGGTTGTACCCACCGCAATATTATTGAAACTCAATAAGCTTTACTGTATCTCCGCGACGAATACAATGGGGTATGGAGTTTACCCAATAATGCTTGATATTTGAATTCCTGGAACGGGGATGGTGTTAAGCACCACCCGTTTGCGGGTTAGGTGAAATAAAAAGCAGTTGTGGAATTTATAAAGTTTATTAACAGGTTCACCGTTCAAAACTTATGACAATGGTTAAATCAATTGTAACGGCCCATATGTGGTCTGCGGGACAGTGAACCTGTCAAAACATTTCACCCCACACACATGTCTGCTTTACAAATTCGTTCGTACAAAAACACATACAAAAATCAAAGAGTTTTTCTGTTTGAACAGGTGTTGATAATGTTTCCACAAGCAGGATTCGAACCCGCACCCCATGACATACTGAGGTATTGGTTTTAATATCCCGGCATGTCATGCATGGAGCGGGTTCCTTTGGCTTGCAAAGTAAAAGTACTTATCTACTCTTGTTGATTTTTTCGGCGGGTTTATAAAATTTCTTATATTAGTAGTTAGTATTAGCACAGCGTAGTTAGACTTTATTATTTTGCTTTTTTTATTAACTTATTGAGCCCTAAAACTTGACATGGAAAGAACAATAGTGTTAATTATATGGCTGCACCAACACTTCTGTGCTCACTGTAGGCATCAATTGTTCAAACACTCTTGATCAAACAAATCGCAACGTTCAAAGTCTTTAATGAGGCCATTATGATGACGTTACCTCGTTAGTGTGTGAAATTAACATATTAATGGTGTGATAATAACAATACTAGTGATTCGTACTCACATACAATTCGCGTGATAGATATCAGAATGGTATACATCAAAGCATTAGCCATTAAGAACTAAGAATTAATATTTTAATTTAATTGCTTAAACATTTCAGTCTTTTAAATATAAGCTAGATGTTACACAAACGATTTTTTTTCAAACATGCCTAATTGTTGATAAAATATACTATATTAATATTAAAATTATAAGAGCGATAATGACAAATTAATAGAATATGTCTTCAAATCCGATCTTCTAAGAGCGGCCATACACGGATCACTTGCAGCAGTCAGGATGCAGGTCAGGATGCGGGTCAGCTTCAAGCTGCGACTCCATAGTGAACAGTCTTCTATTTACAAATATAGGTAGGTATTAATTAATACTAGTGATCGCCCAGTGATCGTAATTCGACCGTAATTTTATTAAGGCTGCACGGATTGTATCCTAAGCAATGAAAAGTTAAAAAAGATAGAATGTTAGTTTGGATTGGCATTGACAGATTTCGGACGCATTCTTCCATTTTTGAAATTTTTTGAAAAGAGTTTATTATGTGTGTGTCAAATACATGGTAGTGTGTAATGTTTGTTTTATTGATATAATGTATTTTTATGCATAAAAAAAATATTAACATTCTGTACTCCTTCTCTTAACTATAAGTGTGCGAAAGTTTATACTCCTCCGTCCGCGCAATTTTCGTAAAAAGGGGTACAAAGTTTTCGCTTCACGTATTAATATATAGATTATTATTATATTAGCCATAACTGTCCCACTTCGGGACAAAGACCTCCCCACACTTTTTCCGCAACTTCCGGTTCCCAGCAACGTCATGCCATTCTTTCATGAACCTCAACCTCATCAAGATCGTCCCGCCATCTTCGTCTCGGTCTACCTGGTAGCCTTTTCGCATTATGTGGGGTCCACTCCGTTGTGATCCAGGCCTACATCTACACTCGGCGTCAAAAAAATCGCACCTTTTAAAAATCATCTTTAAAAATTCTTAAACCTTATGTAGAGGATAGTGTTGGGTATCATTAGAAAGGTAACAAAAAGGAGTATCAAAAAACAATTAAATTTAACTTTCTGTTTAATTATAATTATACAAACAACATTAAAATTAATAAAATAATAAAAATCCTTAATTAAGTCCTAATTAACAACAGATAATTTACAAAGAAAAATGTACAAAAAGTGTCTTAAAATTAACTTAAAATCTAGTGTTACCCCCCCTTGCCCTGATCACGGCTTCCATACGGTCCCTCATGGACCTCACCAACTTCAGGAGCTCTTCTTGAGGGATAAGCCCCCATTCTTCAATCACCGCGTCTTGGAGCTCCTGTAGAGTCGAAGGAGCTGGATCCCGAGATCGAACCTTACGTTTAAGATGGTCCCAGAGGTGCTCTATTGGATTCAGATCCGGACTTCGCGCTGGCCACTGCATCACAGAGATTTGGGACCTCTGCAAGAAGTCGCTCACGATGCCTGCAGTGTGAGCGCGAGCGTTGTCGTGCATTAATGTGAACCCCTCGCCAAAAGATTCGGCAAAGGGGACCACATGCACTTCCAGGACCTCAGTGACATAGCGGCGAGCAGTCAGCGACCCTTGTCCGCGAGCACCTCCAGTCCGGGAGACGCAGACAAGGTCGGTTTTGCCGGCAGCAGACATACCGCCCCAGAACATGCAGGATCCGCCACCATATTCCACCGTCTCCTGGATGCAGGCTTGGGCGAAACGTTCACCCTGCCTCCGGTATACTCTTCTCCGTCGGTCGTTGCAGAAAAGACACACTCGCGTCTCGTCTGAGAAGAGAACAGCTCTCCACTGCTCAAGGGTCCAATCGACGTGGTCACGAGCAAACTGCAAGCGGGCTCGCCGATGCGCTGCAGTCAATTTTGGACCCGTAGCAGCTCTGTGGGCCGCTATCTTCTTCTCCTTCAATCTTCTTCTAACCGTAGATACGCTTACGGTGCGTCTGCGAACTGCCTGGAGCTGCTGTTGCAACTCAACAGCGTTGGAGAAACGATTTCTCAAAGAGTTCGACACAACGAACCGGTCGTCTCTTTCCGAAGTGCAGCGACGTCTACCCGAACCGTGTCTGCGGATATAGCCACCGGTCTCTATGAAGCGCTGGTACACTCTTCGAACGGAATAACGGCTCAGGTTCAGTTGCCGGGCGACATCACACTGCCGCACCCCTGATTGCAGTAGTGCAACCACTTGAGCGGCTTTATCAGCTGTGGTATCCATCAAAATCTGTGCGTGTGTCCTCTTCAACGGTTGAATAGCGAATGACCCACATTGAACCCGTGTTGACCGTTTTATACCCACAAAGGAAGCGCAACTAGCAACTCTCACGGGTAGCAAAATTTGCATCGAATTTTTGTGACACTTTATTTGTTGCATTAGGTTTTATTTGATAATGAAAAGTAATGTTTTTTATTAAGTTAATTAAGTAACCTTGTAAATAAAATCATAATTAATGCGACTGCATGTGCATATCAAGAGTAAATGACATTTGAAAGTGATTTTCTAAGAGGTGCGATTTTTTTGACGCCGAGTGTAGTTCGGCATGCGGTAGACATGTCCAGTTCAGTCCCACTTCAGCTTGGCGGCTTTTCGAGTAACATAATAAGCAAATAAAATAATAAATTCCACCGAATATAAAATTAACAGATATAAATGATGAAGTGTTAATTGATTTGAGCGTACGATATAACTTAATGGGGAGACAAGTGAGCGTTAATTAAATCGGGCTCAGTGCGAATCGGCAATCAGCTTTTGATTGATAATGATGTTGCTGTTTGATTAGTTCCGCGCCCACCGCAATATTTCAACCAATATTTATGCCTCTTGTGTGATTTTGTTTCATCGCGTTTGTATTAGGTAGTTAAGCCAATGTGATGTTTGGAGAATACCTATATTATTATTGTAATGTTGCCTTATGCTAATGCTGCCTTGTGTTAATGTTGCCGTGTAATTGTCTAGGAAACCCTCGTTCGTATACATTTCATGACAAAGTTCACGTGGACGTAACTAGCTCATTACAATCAACACAGTTTTAGAACAATAATTAGTACAGGATGTTTTTAAGATTTCATCGATAACTTAACTCAACTTGGAAATCACGAAGACAACTCAGATGCTTCATACAAAATTAAATAACTTGACCGGAATGTACAGTACAACAATTTATATTTCACGATTTTGAAGTTGGCTTCCAGTAAAAGTTGCTTGTATCGATGGGTCCTTTCATCCCCTTTCGTGGTTTTAAGCCCTTTTCGCGACAAGCTGTATTGTCACCGCTTATAGACATGTAGTTACTTATTTCAATCACTTTACGCCGTTTTTACTATTGTTCAACACTTTCTGTGACTAGTTAAAACTGGGAAATTAAAATGTTTGTCTGATAATTTGTCAGTAACACAAATAATTTATACCACAATAGGCTAAATTGGGAATGAATTAATGCTCAGTGGCATGCATTGAGAGAGGCCTATGTCCAGTAGTGGACTGATGTGGGCTGATTATGATAATGATGATGATGACGAGGCTAAATTGGTAGGGCGCCTATCCCGGTTCCCATTGCACGTGACGGTCTGTCTATCGCCGACGTCTAGGTCAAACACCTGGCCTTCTCTAATCACTTTTCTGACAACATCTCTTTGTTGCCTCACTCGTGATCTCTGACCCAGGAAAGAGAGTTGAAGTTGAAAATGTATTGATAGCGTTTCCTAAGTACATAGTACCTAACAGCAGCCCCGGAATCCTTGTTTTATAGGCAACATTGGCAACATCGCACGAGCGTAGTGTCCTTTGCGCAGCGTGGCGTAATCAGTGGCGCCTCGTTACTGTAACTCGATCGACGCGCGCTAATCACCAGTCCATTTGCCTGCGACGCGATGCAACTGCGGACTACATGGAGGATTGCAGGAGGACCGCACTCAACTTGCTTTAAAGCTCGTGTTTGCTTATGTAAATACCAGTGAATGTTACAGATTGAGCGTGTCAATGTATCTACAGAAGTAAGTGTCACACTGCGGCACATTATTCTGACACAGTAAAAGAATGGGGGGAAAATCTTGGTTGTAGCTAGCCAGTCAAACTTTAAACATTTTGCAGCTTAAAGTCTGATAGAAATAACGTAGGCAGCAATTTCTATGACAATTCGCAACTGCTGTCATTCAACTGAACAAGACGGATTAGCTTCGAACAAAAAAGATAGTCCAGCAAATTATGTAGTTATTTAACAGTTTGCCTACGAAATGGCGCTGGTTGAAGGCTGATTGGCCGAGTGCGCACTCGCAGCGGTTTGCCGGCGCTGTTGGTCCGCGCGACCGCTGCAGCCGATTCAATTTAATGCACACGTGTTATTAATTGGCGGTGTCCGCTGGACTATTTATCAGAGCTATATCCCATCCAGGTATTGAATGTATTGAAAATGGAGAAGCTATAAAAATGTTGCAGTTGTTTTTAGCACATAGTTTCATGATTGTCATCTTAAAATTGTGGGACGGTGGTTATAAAACAGCAAGGGACCACGTAGTGGGGCTGTAATGCTAGTCATTGATTAGTTTATCTTAATGGATCTTTTTGAGCCACGTCATCCAATTACTCTTCTTCATCGAAGACGTTCGTCTTTGACAATGAAAAGACTAAGGTCGTCGAAGGAGACCTAGCACTGAGATGAACCGGCATCGAAAACTCAGCATTTATTTTCTTTTATCTTTTATAGCATCACATATTGGAATATGCTATTCATATCGAAAAAGAACAGGCTGCAAACGCTGCAAAGACAACAAAACAACATGGTAAAGAATATAAAATTTTGCTAAAAGATATGGTTATGGATCCATCCTGTTTATTCCGGCTTAACAGTGTAAAGGCTTTCTGCGTCCAACACAAATGTTTCAATTATGTAGGACTATAACGATTTTATGAATACCTTACAAAACAATCAACACACTACCCAATACCCATTAAACGTTAAACGAGCACTATTTAAAATGCTTTATACCGCACCGTATAGTTTAGAAGTTGTTCCGTAAGAATCTAAAGCGTAATAACGTTAATTTTAGTTCCACGAGAGCGCAAACATTTTTTGTCGCTGCTATTTTAAGAACATCTAATTTTATTCTCCTACCTAGAGAGTTGTGCAGTATTTTAGAACGAAAGATTTCCAAGCGAGTTATGTGCACTTGCATTTTAAAAGTCTAATTAAGTTGCGACCATTTGTATAACTTAGAACGGAAATTGTCTTTGTTCACTTTTAGTTTAGGATATAAAATAATTAGAATTGAAAAACATAATTTACCTCGACGACGAAAGTCATTCTCTTTAGTTACCTATCACAACTGTATATAGTTTTATTTGTTTTAGCATAATATTTAGTATTTTGTTTGCTTTCATTATAGTTTTAGTAGGCATCAGTGTCCTGTATTGATTTGTGGAACAGACCAATTCACCTCCAACTCGGACAATAAAATAATAAATAGATTTTTGTTTCATAATCGTATAATTAACATTTCCACTTAACATCAGATGGATTGGACTCATTTGCCGTACTAATTACATTTTTTTTATTAACCATTGTAATATAATTTTAGTTATTTAAGTACGAAACGTGGCAGCATGTGCTCGAGCGAAGTATTACAGCTCACACAGCCTTGATGCCGGGTCCGGTCCAATATCCGGGCAACAGATCCTGCCATTTCTGCGTAGGTATTATCATACAATCCAAAGATCTGCACATTAGAGTGAAGACACGTGTATGTCCTGATTGTTTCTTACACACAAAAACCTTTGTTTGTTGACGACGACTTCAAGAGTTTATTTCTAAACTTTCAAATGAAATAAAGGAACAATCATATCAAAAACACAAATGTTGAAAAAATTTCCACTAGCAGGATACCGGGTCAGGTGCTCTCCCAATTGAGCTATCGTGGTTCTAACCAGTCCGCCGAAATTATTCAACATTATTTACTTTTTACTTTGAAAGCCAAGGGCGCCCATTCAATGTCAACAACTACCGTCATTAACTGATCATAATATTTTATGTCAGAAGGGTGCGGGCTCAAATCCTGCTCGTGTTTTCAATATTTGTGTTTCTGTAATTAATTTGTTCGCAACAAAATTTGCGTTAAAAATTATTTAAACATTAACAATCATATCATCAACTGTGTGGAATGCAGTATATGTAATAAGACAAAGACGGCTTCCAAACCGCACTGGGCCCGCGTGGTGGTTTATGGCCCGTTCTCTCTATCCATCCATAGGAAAGGCTCGTGCCCCAGCAGTGGGAACATATAAACATAAATGAGCTGATGATGATGAAAGACGGCTTGAAAACGGGTTGGACACCGTTAGTTTTATGTGTGACGTTAGTTGGATAAAAATGTGACGGTGTATGAAAATTCCGCAGTGTAAATAAAGAAGTGAATCGCGACAGCAGTCAGCCCATGACCAGACCACGGCCGGTGCAGCTGGATCGAAACGACAGGCCTTTAAATAGGTACATTGAGCAGTTTGCGTTAAACGTTTAATTTGTTATTTGATTTTACGCGCATTGCACCTCATGTACCTATTTGGTGTGCGAAAGACAAACGCTGTGTCTAGTGAGTTTTGTGTGAGCAAACTTTTGGTGGTGTTTGCGCTGGCGAATCTGCGGCAGCACACCACAACAAAACTTGTGTGTAAAACATGTTTTCTTGTTGCTTAGAGGTGTTGACAATGATAATTGGATAAAAACGGTATTTTTATAATTTTTTTATTCCTGACTGCATGATCATGGGACAGAAAATAATATTTCTATCAAATATCATTTTTTATTTAATTTAAATTGTCGTGGAGGTCGGCGGAACATATTATTTATGTATGAAATTTATTTTTGAAGGTCTAGGAATGATCTTTATTATTATAGTAATAGAAATAAAATATAAATGTTTTTATATATTTTATTCGCATATTTTATTAGGTTGTAGTGTTACTCTATTATATTAGTAAATATGAATTAATTTAAGTGATATTTTTAACTACAGACAACAGAAAATTCATACAATTACTTTCCATCAGGTGACCCGGTGCCTGCTTGTTTGCTTCCTTTTATTATACAAAAAAATATATAAAATTACTAGACTTGCACTAAGATGGTCTTAAGACTAGATCAATCCCACATGAAGAAAGTCTACGAAATAAACAGCCGTTTGTAATTTCCACGAGAAAATAATCAGGAGACGGGCAATAAATTAGTCGCGCCAAAGTTCCACAATCGGTGGAGCTAACTAAGAAATTGAACTTGCTCCAACTATCTGGGCGGTCTGATTTACGGCGGCGCTGCGTGTACGATACAAGGGCAACTTCATTCATTAGAATATTATGTAATAAAATTATAATTTTACATAACAATACATTACTAGCTCATTTTATAATGCCACTGCTGCCTGGGGCTCGAGCTTATTCCCTATCGATGGAAAGGGAGCGTTCTCCATAAACCACCACGCGGGCCCAGCGTGGTTCAGTGGTTGTTAACTAATCCTTATGCAGCCTTATAACATAACAATAATGTAATAAAACTATATACTTACTTACTTCAAATAATTTAAATAAAAAAATTAAATAGAACATAAGCTTCTTTCTCTGTTGATGACAATGATATCATTCGGGGTTTCCCTGCGTAATCGAATCAGAAATGAGGAGATCCGCAAAAGAACAAAGGTAACCGACATAGCCCGAAGAGTTGCTAAGCTCAAGTGGCAGTGGGCAGGGCACATTGCTCGCAGGACTGATGGCCGCTGGCGCGGGATAGTCCTGGAGTGGCGAGCGCGTACCGGAAAGCGCAGTGTGGGCAGGCCTCCAACAAGGTGGACAGACGATATGGCGTAGGTCGCGGGAAGCAGCTGGATGCGAGCAGCACAAAACCGGTCGTTGTGGAGATCCTTGGGGGAGGCCTTTGTCCAGCAGTAGACGTCTATTGGCTGAGATGATGATGATGATTATCATTCGTGTTTTTTTGAATTAGCATGCCTTAATATCCGGTTATCTGATCACGATAAGGGTAATCTTACCTGTAGACTTAGCTCTTATGCAAAGCTTAACACACATATCAAGCTAATGACTGACTTTTGCAATTTCGTTGTATAATACATGACGTATACTTTTTTCTTAGCAGTTCCAGCACTCAACAATGTTTCCTTCCCGCTACACAACAGTTTTATAGTCACTCGTCGGCCTTAACTAACAAAATTAGCCAATAGAATTGTTCACAAGAAAATAATCAACTTCAAGAAAAGTTAACAATCACCGGAGCTAGGCAAGTGAACTTCCGCCTCCCGGCGCGGCGGCGGCGCACTTCGTTGATTTATAGAGGGCGCTGCTGCGCTTGGTGGAGAAGATTAGGCCCCGTGTGAAGCCTTGTTGATCAACAAACAGTATATTGATATACTGTTTGTTTATATGTTGTCTACTTAAAAAAGAGCAAGAAACATTGTTAATTATTTTTAATATTATTAGAAGTCACTGTGCATTTTATATATGATATACAAACATCGACGATTTTCGCAAGTTGGCTGGCAAAAGCTAAAAATGAGAGTAGCCGCGGATCATGCTCAGTGGCTCGCACTTGGAGAGAGAGAGATGGCCTATGTCCAGCAGTGGGCTAGTGTAGGCTGATGATGATACAAACATCAAAGCTCTAATTCTTTCAAACAAATACACCGACTTTAGTGAAACTTTCTATGCTTAAAGGGAAATAAAGAGACGTTGCATTGATGTTGATAACATTATTTTGTTAACATTATTATTATTATTTTCTATGCAATTTTTAACTTTCCAAGTTGGACTTTCAATCAGATAAATTCAGTTATACGAAATGGTAAGTGGCTATTGACTAGATAAAATACTTATGATATTTAAGAACGTTATCGTGACAGAACATTTTTAGTGTTATTAACAATATAAATCGTTTGGTCATGAGTCATTGCCAAACGATTTATAATGTTAATAACACTAACATGACATAAAGAACGGGTGTGCCAAATTCGACGCATCGTCTCCATGGTACAAACCAATCGTTACATAACGAACGGTAATCCAGATCGCGATGCACGCGGCTGTCTTCTATAGTGACGTCACTCCATTTACAAATCGTAACTTTCGAAACTGATGTGTTCACTCGTAGAGGTTTCTTGTTGATTGTAACTTAAAATAAAATCGTAAGCTTTTAACTATCTAAGAAAAAAAACAAAATCTTCCAAAAATATACTAAGATTCCTTAAGTCACAAAGTAAGGACGAAAAATATTTAAGCCCCACACAAAACCGTGCAACGTGCGTCAGACAATTGAAATAAATTTTTTGATTAGTTTCTATTAACATGTTTTGTATACATTTAGATCTCTGTACGACAGGGGCAGAATTTGAATATTAGGACTTAATATATACGTATATTAATGTAACCTTATTTATTTATTTAAATGTCACAATTACAGAATACAATAACAATCAATATATCATCAATAAGTTCTAGGTCATAGGCACCAACCTATGGAAGGTTAACTGTTAACGACTTCGTGCGATGGCGAAGTGAAAGTGTGCTTAATAATGTGTTCGTACACATACAGATATTGTTCATACAACGTGTGGCAGTCGTGGCCGAGCGGTTAAGGCGTCTGACTAGAAATCAGATTCCCTCTGGGAGCGTAGGTTCGAATCCTACCGACTGCGAACTTTTTTTAAATATGCATTTTTTTTATATACTTATGACACACCATTTAAAAAAAGACCATATATAATTATATAATCCCTACGACATATGGATATAGGACTAATATGTAGAATGTATGTTTGCATGTAGGTAGGGAAATATAAGTTTAAAAAGAAAAAAAAAGTGCGAAATAAAACGAATATTCCATGTAAACTGAAAAAGTATTCAAGCCAATTATGAATTTGAAGACAGAAAGAAAAAGGGACAAGAGGCAGTTGGTAGATTAAACGTAATAATATAAATACAAAAATAGTGCACCAGACATTTTTTCGTTTAATCATCAAAAATTGGGGTCACCCATTGATTTTATCCTTCAACAACAAATGAACATAGACCACCTGCCCCGGCTGTCACCCTGTAAATTTCAATGTTAATTGTTAATTTTTGGCGACGAAAGTTGTGTCTGGTGCCATTATTCTACGAGTATAACGGATTTATTTTAAAGTAACGATTAAAAGTCTAAGCTCATTCCAACTTAAACCTACTTAAATAACCCGTTTGATAATAAATTTACCGAGACAATTAAATCTGCACGTAATGGAAAGTTAAGTTATAAAGCCAAATTAATTAATACACCACATAAATAGGTTGTGGCGAGTGAGCTAGCTAAATAATGAGGGTCCAACTAACAGTACGTTACGTAACGCCGGACCAGATTACAAATCAGTTTTAACGACGCGCGCCGCTAAGCCTCCGATAGTGACGTTACTCGATTCAGGGATCGTTACTATCAACCATCAGGGAGTGCGAGTTCTATTTGACATTCGATCATGTTAACGAAAATGAGAGTTTGTAGGTATAGCATTCACCTTGTTTGTCACCAGAAGTAACTTAAGATAATACAAATCAGATCCCATTGTCAGAATGTGCCGTCTATACAATGAACTGGTTGCACTTAATAACAACATCGACATATTTTCCATGAAAATACATGAATTTAAAAAAAATGTCCGGGAAATTCTCGGCTCGGCATCACCCACTTGTTAAGAAAACTTCATAAAGTTGTCAACATTAACCTAGGATAAGTTTTCAATTTGTCATATGTTGAAAAAATTTCCACGAGCAGGATTTGAACCCGCACCCTTCTGACATACCGGGTCAGGTGCTCTCCCAATTGAGCTATCGTGGTTATAACCAGCCCGCCGAAATTATTCAACACTATTTATTTTTTACTTTGAAAGCCAAAGGCAACATTTGTGTTTTTGTAATTTGTTCGCAACAAAATTTGCGTTAAAAATTATATAAAAAAACATTTTATAATTTGTTATATTTTTATTTTTTATATTTTTTTTTCACCATACTATAATTAGTTTTTAATTGGATATAGTTATAAGATTAGGTAAACTTTAACATGGACGCTTATTATTAATCGTGTTGTGTACACATGTTTTAGATAGGAATTTAGCTCTTATACAATTTGTCATGCATGTTTTGTGTACCTAATAAATAAATAAATAAATCCAATCAATTTAAGAACCCCATTTTGAAATCTTTCGTTCCCATTTCGTTCCCTAATTCCAATATTTTTTGCTAATCGTAATACATAATTATGAAAAAAAATCAATATTAAAAACCTCTTTGGATAATTGCTAATATTTTCCTTGTGCACCGATAAAATATAAACTTAATAAAATAAATTTAAATATTTTTTAAGATATTTTTTTATAATTTAAGATTTTGAATCTTATACCATACATACAAAGTGCTTCTTAATCGGAGAAAAGGTTCTCGATACTGTTATTTTTAAGCCTCTGCAATAATGTCTCAGTGTCATGATTATCATTTTTCCCATAGTTCCAATGTCAAGATCAGGCCATTGAGACACGTTAGTAGACGTTTTAAAATTACAGAATGGCAGCTCTGTTATATATAGCTATGTCAATCTACCTGTTACCATTCAAATATCTAGGTCGTCCAGCTTCCAACTTTTATAACAACTTCGTGCGAATTCAAGGTAATAGTGAAAGTATACTCATTTAAACGTTCGTACACATATAAAAATTGTTCATATAATCTATAGCAGTCGTGGCCGAGCGGTTAAGGCGTCTGACTAGAAATCAGATTCCCTCTGGGAGCGTAGGTTCGAATCCTACCGACTGCGAACTTTTTTTTTTAATAATTTTAACATTTCATGATAGTTTTTTAAGGAATTACTTATTCATATATCTAGAAAGATTACGCAGTATAATGAACAGATGTTTGAGATAATAATCCGTTTAAAAAAACGTAATTACGCATTGTAAAGTCTGACATTTTCAAATCCTTAATGGAGTAGAAATTCCCGGTGGAATCTGAAAACATTTAAGCCATGTGTAACAGTAAAAATAAAATGATAGTAGTAAGATTAAATAGCTGATATACTGTCCCACTCATAGGCAAAATCCTCCATCATTTAAATCAAGTCATCGACAAATCCGAAACATTTTGCCCGACCTGGGAATTGAACCTGGGAGCGAGTCGAGCGCTCTGTCACTCCTCCACCATAATAAGAAAATAAAAATATACTAGTGGTCGCCCAGTGGTCGAAATTCGACCGTAATTTTATTATGGCTGCACGGATTGTATCTTAGGCAATGAAAAATTAAAAAGATAGAATGTGAGTTTGGATTGGCATTGACAGATTTAGGCCGCTCCTCTTCCATTTTTGAAATTTTTTAAAAGAGTATATATGCGTGTGTGTCAATACATGGTAGTGTGTGTAATGTTTGTTTTATTGATTTAATATATTTTTTTACATAATTTAAAAAATATATTAACATTAGTCTCCTTCTCTATATAAACTATAAGTGTGCGAAATTTCATACTCCTCCGTCCGCGCAATTTTCGTAAAATGGGGTACAGAGTGTTTGCTTCACGTATTAACATATAGATATCACATTCATACCAATAATTTCTAGGTCACTATTGTGTACATAAAACTATATCCATATATTTTTGTTATTAACTCATTAGCATAATTTTTATTTTTTTGTTTGTATATATTTTATTTATAATTTTAACAAAATCTTAAAAGTATTCGTTTAGCGCTGCTTTCCACTAATTAGTTAAACAACTTAACTTGATACATCAGACACGATACGATAAATGTTCAATATATTCCTTTAATATTTGGGTTACAAGCCTTCAGTATTTGGTTAATCAAAATCGTGTCTAACATCTACCCAGAACTGAAATCACATAAATAAAGTTTACTTAGTAATTATAATCCGAGCCTTGACTCATAAATCAGCTCGAGGTGTCTTCCGTGTAAACCACGTTAGCAGTCCGTGGATTAAAACCTAACAGGTAACTCACATATAACATATTACGTGATTACTTAATACATATACCGATATTTGCAGATAACTATTACAGTGTTAGTAGGTAAATCAAATATCTTAGAAAAGTAATGTCTGATAAGCTAAATCTAAATTGCTAATTTACTAAAAGGATATCTTTGAAATTTATATCTTTGGTAAGGTAAATAGCATCATTATCAAAATAGGTAGAGCTCTATGGCGAAGCGGTTAAAGCGTTCGATTACGATCTTGCAAGTAGAGAAACTTTTACAATGGCTGGTCATTGGATGGGTGACAAGATCCTCAGTAGTTGAGGATTCCGTGTGAAGGACACTTCCACCATTGGCCTTATCATCACTCAACATCAGGTGGGATGAAAACACTGTGCTTACCAGTAAGATATAAAAAAAGAAAAAAAACTTCTTAAATCCTTACCTATCGTATAATTATCATGCAGTGACTGTACAAAGTAATTTAAAGCTCATTGTTAGGTTAACATACTAAGCTCTCGATCGAACACCTGTTAGATAAAAGCTTTAGAGGCAATGTAGCTTGCTCTAAACGGGAAGTGATACACACAACTAATTAAAAAACTACTACATCTTGAATTAAACGGCTGCATAGGCAAGTGAGCAAGGTAAATAATAAGGGTCAAAAGTTTGGTTACGCTTCGGTTAATTAAAACTCACCTTACTTATGTCTTTAATAATAAACTTGGAATGCCCAAATTCCAACTTCAGAAAGTTTATAAATCATTCATGGGGCGATGTCATAAATTTACTGTTATATCTATCGTGATGTTTGCAAATTGCTAAATAAACTGGTGTTACGCCCGTTTCTTTTTCTTTTCTGTTTCTTTCTGGGACAGACACCATTTGAAACGACATCGCCTTTCGGGTCCCCTAAGCGCCTTCCAGGAGGTAGGTCCTGAATGTAATCTTTTTCTTTCTTCTTGATCGGTTGTTTGACGCTTCATAGACTCTCCCTCCCGTCTACTATGAAGCAGTGCCCCTCTGTCAGAATCCCCGACCACAGAGGATTTCTCTGTTCTTTGCATTTTTTACTATTGCACAATATCTAAAGTTACATTTGTGGTATACAAGGCAAACCACGAAGTGCGATCCCATCTAAGACTTTAGCCTCTGGTGAGACGGAATAACAGACGAAGCCAATTTTTTTAAATTTTACTTTGTCTGAACATGTAGATCCTAAGGATCTACCAGATATACCAGATGTAAGCATCTGGTATATAATATATATCTTATTTCTCTCTATATATGTATATATCTTACCTTACAGAAGAAAAAATTTATTCGATATTTTTTTTAATGTTTTTAAATACGATAATAGACGCCCTGAATGAGGAAGGTAAACAATGTTTTGATGATTAAAAGCACTTTTTAAGTGCTTTTGAATATTTTGTTTTTACTTTGACTTCATCATTTAATGCAATGTTTAATTTTTTTCAATTTTGGATTCAAAAATGTAAGTCCTTTTTTTTAAACTTTGTGAAACTTGTGTGATAATGTAGGTACAAATAAACATTTTGTATTTGATGTAATACGTATAAAGTTGTTAGATAGCGTTATCGTAACAGCACGTTTAATGGCGTTCAACTACTATTATTATGGTAGTTTTACCTGGGGCAGTTCAGTGTGAATCCAACCGGGGCGGAGTTCGCATGAGACTTGTAAACAGGGCATTTAACTTCGGGAATTAAATGTGCTCGATTAGATTACTCTAGCTATTATATTTGGATGCTCTCGAATGTATATTTAATATTTTTTGATAGAGCGCACTTTTGTTAACCTCAAGCTACTTTGGAAATAGTTAATTTTTTAATAATGTTTTTATGTGTAGTGTTCGCGTAAACTTAGGAAAACAATATTTTAAAGGACACATTAACCATTAGGCCGCGAAGAAGAATCTAACTATTAATTTTGTAACCAAACGGAACCCCGGAACTTTTAATAATGATGTTGAATGCATGTAGTCGGTAATCTTTATGTAAAGCGTTACTCATTTTTTGTTAATTGCAATTTATTTTTTCACCATGATTTTGTGTAATTGTTGGTTACCCATAAATTAATAAATAAATAAAACCCGAATGATTACTAAAGTAGTGTAGTAGATAGTGTAGGTAACATGGTGTAGGTGGCTAGTAGGTTATTTAACAAGCACTTCAAAGGTAGGTAAGTTACCTATGGAAAATATACCAATATGCTTCTTAGTTAGAAAGAGCTAACGCCCTAATTGCAAAAGGTCGTATACTCAAGTCTTACAAGAGGCAAGACATCTATATTAATATTATAATTATATAATATTATAAAGCTGAAGAGTTTGTTTGTTTGAACGCGCTAATCTCAGGAACTACTGGTTCGAACTAAAAATTTTTTTTTGTATTGGATAGTCCATTTATCGAGGAAAGCTTTAGGCTTTAACATCACGCTGCGACTAATAGGAGCGAAGCATCAGTGAAAAATGTTGCAAAAACGGGAATAAGAGCCTTAAAAAAATTAAAAATGCTGCCGAAAGTCACTATTCCTCGCGGACGAAGTCGCGAGCACAGCTAGTAAGATATAAAATTGTGTAAAAATTCACAGGTTTAAAAACACAACTTAATTAATTGCATCGATTAACCTTCATAACAACTTATCAATAACCCCGCGCTCTGGCGAAAGCAATGCTTTAGTGGAGTGGAAAACTTCTTTCTTTAGATCGCACCAAGCACTCGGCAGGGCCGGGCTCAGGCCATGTCAGGGATCCGTCTGTCGCAGACAGCGCGCACTTTAAAACTTTTCAATTTTACGTCACTCACTACCCACTCTGTACCAAATTCTTAAAAAGAGCCCTAAAGTGATATTTAGCTGCCTATAGTAAATGTGATCTGAATGTTATAGTTAAATAGTTATGTTTCAAGCGTTAGGAAATTAAGCGCACGTGAGCACATTTATTAATAAAAAATTTTTTTAAAGAACATTTTTTATTTTAAAGCACTACCAAAGACTACATTGACTTTAAACCTCCAAAATCAAGTTTGTCAATGGACTAGTTTACTGTACTTCTTTTTGATTTGACAATAACATAACTATTCATCTCAAAGGCAGCAGTTACGCAATAGAGTTTGTAATTTCTTCAGTTGTCTAAGATTACATATACAATTATGTGTTGTGTACAAAGGGATTCAAAGGTCCCCTGACGGATTAAGCAAACTTAGATTAGTGGACATTAGGTGACCGCAGAGTTCAGCTCGGGTATTATTTAGTTTAGGCTGGAACAAGATCATATTAAGCTGGCCCTTTATATACGGTCGGTGTAGTTTGTGAAAATTATGATAACTACAATTCTATGTGTACCACTGCCATGTCATGAGCTTACCTGATACATATTTTTAAGAAACAACAAAAACCATCATAATATAGTTTTTGAAGTATTTGTATTTTCTTGGACGTAAACGTTTTCGTTGATCATCAAAAACGTTGTAGTCTTTTTTTATTATTATCTTAACAGTTGTTTCTAAACAATTTAAAATTGTTATATTTTTACTATTTTTATAGTAATAAAACAATTGAAAATGCGACTAATGTCCCACTTGAAACAGTCTCTTATTGTCAATATTTTATTATAATTGATTAAATTAAAAATCTATTCACAATAAAGTACATGCCTATAGACCTCACAGTTAAATCAATAATTTAAGACAGAAAAATTAAAAAATATTGATTTATTAAAATTATCGGTTTTTAAGGTCACAGTACGGACCTAGCAGACGAGTGCTCCCAGCAAGAGGCTTTCATTGTAATTAAGTTCCTAGCGTCCAAGCCCGCCACGGCTGAGGCGGCTGCTTACTCCGCCCTGGCATAAATAAAGAGACCCCAGAAGGCAACCTTAATACATACCGCACTCGAACAACGCGCACATAGGCCCTTACACGGCCACGAATCTCGGAACAGCTCAGAACAGTCCGAGCGCAGCTGTGGCGAGATTCCTTGTCTGTGAGAGGTTGTCTATGGGTGCGTTGCTCGGAGGCGTTTGAATGAGCTTACCTTCTGCACTCTCGTTGTCTCTGGTCCTCTCTCTCTGGTAAGTCTAACTTTTTACTCTTTTAGATTCAAAACATGGAGGTTTGTTTGAAAATCGAAGGACATACCGACTACTCGCTTTGGTATAAGGTTCGTTGCAACAAACATTTAACATATACTCGATATTACCTAACCTTAGTTTGCAACCGCCCAATTATTAAAGCTTATTACTTACCCCCTTATTCATAAAAACTATTTGAGCATTATTTAGTTATATATTGTTTTGTCAACGTCACACAAACGTCATTTTGAATTTGAGACAAAAGAGACAAAACAATGATTAACTAAATAATGCTTAAATTAGTTTCTACACGAGAATTCTGTGGGTTCAAAAGATCGCTTGATGTCCTGCGCGTCCAATATAACAATATCTTCAGAATGTTGTTGGGGCTGCCGCGCTTCTGTAGCGCATCAGGGATGTTTACGGAATGTCAAACTGATAGCTTTCATGCTATCATTCGCAAAAAGACAGTATCCCTGATAAACAGATTACATGGCAGTGGCAACAGCATTCTAAGAACGGTGGCTGACCGGTACAACTCACCCATGCGGAGGTGTATGGTGCGCAGGGTGATTGTGATGCATGATAGTTTTTAATATAATTCAATAGTTTTACTAACACACTAGTCTGTAAGTTTTTTGTTTTGTTGATTTTTCTAACCCAATATGATCCATGTTAAGTCTGATGTTGATCGAAATAAACGCTTTTTATTTTATTTTTATTTATTAAAACAAATAAAAAATTTAAATTATAAAAAATAATTTAATTAATTTAATTACCATGATAAACAAAAATCACAACTGTGAGAAATGTATATTAAGTAAGTCAATGTTTATTTTTCAGCGATATTGACGGATTTGACGTCACTTCAGACAGACATCAAAACAGATTATTTGATACTTTATTTTTCAGTTCACTCTAGTAAGCTCTAGTAATTAATTATCTTAATTAATGGCTTCGCGTTTAGCATTTAGCCAATATTTTTTATTATTAGAAATTAAAATGGAGTCTCACAACACGTGTTATTACGGAAAGAACTCGGGTGAAACTCTTCACTGTAGTACTTATTTAATATTTAACTCATTCTCCATTATTACAGTATGACTTTGATTTTGATTATGAATTTCACTTTACTGGCTATAAACATTAATTGGCACAACTAATTTGTGACAACAATGGAGCGAATAAGAAGTGTAAACAATGAAATGTTTTCAATGAAAATAAGTAATGTATGATCTCAATATCCTAAAAGCGGTTTTAATATCATTTTTAAAATTATTTATATTCTTAGTCTTATCGAGACAATAAAAGAGCTGTGAAATTTAATGTTCCATCAAATATTTATATTCGAACGTTAAAATATCTGTAAAAGTGCCAATATTGAAGTGATTTACCTTATCTTATTTCACTTCACATTTTTATGCATAAAAGATGGCCGTTATCATTAAAACTTCAAGACTATAATAAAATTAAATTAATACTATTACGCTGATATCTGATGATTAGTTATTGCTCATGCGAGTATAAAAGATAAACAAAATACTTGATACGCGTTTTTCATTATCTACAAAGTAGCAGTCGTGGCCGAGCGGTTAAGGCGTCTGACTAGAAATCAGATTCCCTCTGGGAGCGTAGGTTCGAATCCTACCGACTGCGAAATTGTTTATTTTTGGAAAAATGTTTTTTATGTTAATGACATTATACAATGAATAACAAGTCCACCAATAATAACAATCTACAATATGTGCCGATAAAATATGTACGTACGGTGTTCTTAACTAGACCATAGAGGCGGTTTAAATATTATAAAATGGCTGCCAAAATGTCTGCCTGCAAATTGCACGTAACTGACAATAAGTGAAAAAGCTAATAAAAATACAATTACAATAATCGCAACACAACCAAGTATTTTTTGGTGTACCTACGTAATATGCTAAACACATTATAATTCCGAGCATTGAATGGTTTAAAACAATACCGTTTAATTAGTAAATTAAACAATGGCTGTTAGTGGTAAAACGGAGGAGTTGTTTTAAACGTGACAGAAGACGTAACGGAGTAAAATAACACCTGTAGGACTATAGGAAGTCACTTTGGCAATTCATACTTTTATTTCTTTTTATGATTCAAATTCTGTAGTGTGCCAATACTATTCTATTCTATAAATAGGAATTTTGAGCGCAAAGAAATGAGATCTGTTTGAAATACAAAAGAACAATCATATCGAAGAAAAAATATATTAACCGCCTCTGTGGTCTAGGGTTAAGACCACCGCCGGTCTTAGACCCTGATGTCCCGGGTTTAATTCCCAGTTGCGGGTATATATATGTGTTCTCTTTGGTTGGTGGTAAGATTTGTTTGTCCGCCTGGCTTGCTACCACCATCTATCTAAATATCGCCATAACATAATTTTTGTAGCATTTTTGTGTTACGGCATTTATGTGTTAGAGATAAGATAGCCAGTGCCTCAGTAGTTGAGGTTCCTGGGTGAAGTCCGCTTCCACCATTTGCCTTATTATTACTTAACATCTGGTGAGATGTTGGCTCACCATTTCTTTTTATATAACCGTAACCGTATATATATAAAAAAAAACAAAATTAAATGTTTATATAATTTTTAACGCAAATTTTGTTGCGAACAAATTACAAAAACACAAATGTTGAAAAAATTTCCACGAGCAGGGTTTGAACCTGCACCCTTCTGACATACCGGGTCAGGTGCTCTTCCAATTGAGCTATCGTGGTTCTAACCAGCCCGCCGAAATTATTCAACACTATTTACTTTTTACTTTGAAAGCCAAAGGCGCCCATTCAATGTTAACAACTACCGTCATTAACATCCGATCATAATATTTTTACAAATACTAAAGATCAGTTAAGAAGTAGGCAAGCTATTTATAAATGTTTATATAATTTTTAACGCAAATTTTGTTGCGAACAAATTACAAAAACACAAATGTTGAAAAAATTTCCACGAGCAGGGTTTGAACCTGCACCCTTCTGACATACCGGGTCAGGTGCTCTTCCAATTGAGCTATCGTGGTTCTAACCAGCCCGCCGAAATTATTCAACACTATTTACTTTTTACTTTGAAAGCCAAAGGCGCCCATTCAATGTTAACAACTACCGTCATTAACATCCGATCATAATATTTTTACAAATACTAAAGATCAGTTAAGAAGTAGGCAAGCTATTTATAAATGTTTATATAATTTTTAACGCAAATTTTGTTGCGAACAAATTACAAAAACACAAATGTTGAAAAAATTTCCACGAGCAGGGTTTGAACCTGCACCCTTCTGACATACCGGGTCAGGTGCTCTTCCAATTGAGCTATCGTGGTTCTAACCAGCCCGCCGAAATTATTCAACACTATTTACTTTTTACTTTGAAAGCCAAAGGCGCCCATTCAATGTTAACAACTACCGTCATTAACATCCGATCATAATATTTTTACAAATACTAAAGATCAGTTAAGAAGTAGGCAAGCTATTTATAAATGTTTATATAATTTTTAACGCAAATTTTGTTGCGAACAAATTACAAAAACACAAATGTTGAAAAAATTTCCACGAGCAGGGTTTGAACCTGCACCCTTCTGACATACCGGGTCAGGTGCTCTTCCAATTGAGCTATCGTGGTTCTAACCAGCCCGCCGAAATTATTCAACACTATTTACTTTTTACTTTGAAAGCCAAAGGCGCCCATTCAATGTTAACAACTACCGTCATTAACATCCGATCATAATATTTTTACAAATACTAAAGATCAGTTAAGAAGTAGGCAATCTATTTATAAATGTTTATATAATTTTTAACGCAAATTTTGTTGCGAACAAATTACAAAAACACAAATGTTGAAAAAATTTCCACGAGCAGGGTTTGAACCTGCACCCTTCTGACATACCGGGTCAGGTGCTCTTCCAATTGAGCTATCGTGGTTCTAACCAGCCCGCCGAAATTATTCAACACTATTTACTTTTTACTTTGAAAGCCAAAGGCGCCCATTCAATGTTAACAACTACCGTCATTAACATCCGATCATAATATTTTTACAAATACTAAAGATCAGTTAAGAAGTAGGCAAGCTATTTATAAATGTTTATATAATTTTTAACGCAAATTTTGTTGCGAACAAATTACAAAAACACAAATGTTGAAAAAATTTCCACGAGCAGGGTTTGAACCTGCACCCTTCTGACATACCGGGTCAGGTGCTCTTCCAATTGAGCTATCGTGGTTCTAACCAGCCCGCCGAAATTATTCAACACTATTTACTTTTTACTTTGAAAGCCAAAGGCGCCCATTCAATGTTAACAACTACCGTCATTAACATCCGATCATAATATTTTTACAAATACTAAAGATCAGTTAAGAAGTAGGCAAGCTATTTATAAATGTTTATATAATTTTTAACGCAAATTTTGTTGCGAACAAATTACAAAAACACAAATGTTGAAAAAATTTCCACGAGCAGGGTTTGAACCTGCACCCTTCTGACATACCGGGTCAGGTGCTCTTCCAATTGAGCTATCGTGGTTCTAACCAGCCCGCCGAAATTATTCAACACTATTTACTTTTTACTTTGAAAGCCAAAGGCGCCCATTCAATGTTAACAACTACCGTCATTAACATCCGATCATAATATTTTTACAAATACTAAAGATCAGTTAAGAAGTAGGCAAGCTATTTATAAATGTTTATATAATTTTTAACGCAAATTTTGTTGCGAACAAATTACAAAAACACAAATGTTGAAAAAATTTTCACGAGCAGGGTTTGAACCTGCACCCTTCTGACATACCGGGTCAGGTGCTCTTCCAATTGAGCTATCGTGGTTCTAACCAGCCCGCCGAAATTATTCAACACTATTTACTTTTTACTTTGAAAGCCAAAGGCGCCCATTCAATGTTAACAACTACCGTCATTAACATCCGATCATAATATTTTTACAAATACTAAAGATCAGTTAAGAAGTAGGCAAGCTATTTATAAATGTTTATATAATTTTTAACGCAAATTTTGTTGCGAACAAATTACAAAAACACAAATGTTGAAAAAATTTCCACGAGCAGGGTTTGAACCTGCACCCTTCTGACATACCGGGTCAGGTGCTCTTCCAATTGAGCTATCGTGGTTCTAACCAGCCCGCCGAAATTATTCAACACTATTTACTTTTTACTTTGAAAGCCAAAGGCGCCCATTCAATGTTAACAACTACCGTCATTAACATCCGATCATAATATTTTTACAAATACTAAAGATCAGTTAAGAAGTAGGCAAGCTATTTATAAATGTTTATATAATTTTTAACGCAAATTTTGTTGCGAACAAATTACAAAAACACAAATGTTGAAAAAATTTCCACGAGCAGGGTTTGAACCTGCACCCTTCTGACATACCGGGTCAGGTGCTCTTCCAATTGAGCTATCGTGGTTCTAACCAGCCCGCCGAAATTATTCAACACTATTTACTTTTTACTTTGAAAGCCAAAGGCGCCCATTCAATGTTAACAACTACCGTCATTAACATCCGATCATAATATTTTTACAAATACTAAAGATCAGTTAAGAAGTAGGCAAGCTATTTATAAATGTTTATATAATTTTTAACGCAAATTTTGTTGCGAACAAATTACAAAAACACAAATGTTGAAAAAATTTCCACGAGCAGGGTTTGAACCTGCACCCTTCTGACATACCGGGTCAGGTGCTCTTCCAATTGAGCTATCGTGGTTCTAACCAGCCCGCCGAAATTATTCAACACTATTTACTTTTTACTTTGAAAGCCAAAGGCGCCCATTCAATGTTAACAACTACCGTCATTAACATCCGATCATAATATTATATATTATTATCATAATATTTTTCAACATTTGTGTTTTTGTAATTTGTTCGCAACAAAATTTGCGTTAAAAATTATATAAACATTTATAAATAGCTTGCCTACTTCTTAACTGATCTTTAGTATTTGTAAAAATATTATGATCGGATGTTAATGACGGTAGTTGTTAACATTGAATGGGCGCCTTTGGCTTTCAAAGTAAAAAGTAAATAGTGTTGAATAATTTCGGCGGGCTGGTTAGAACCACGATAGCTCAATTGGAAGAGCACCTGACCCGGTATGTCAGAAGGGTGCAGGTTCAAACCCTGCTCGTGGAAATTTTTTCAACATTTGTGTTTTTGTAATTTGTTCGCAACAAAATTTGCGTTAAAAATTATATAAACATTTATAAATAGCTTGCCTACTTCTTAACTGATCTTTAGTATTTGTAAAAATATTATGATCGGATGTTAATGACGGTAGTTGTTAACATTGAATGGGCGCCTTTGGCTTTCAAAGTAAAAAGTAAATAGTGTTGAATAATTTCGGCGGGCTGGTTAGAACCACGATAGCTCAATTGGAAGAGCACCTGACCCGGTATGTCAGAAGGGTGCAGGTTCAAACCCTGCTCGTGGAAATTTTTTCAACATTTGTGTTTTTGTAATTTGTTCGCAACAAAATTTGCGTTAAAAATTATATAAACATTTATAAATAGCTTGCCTACTTCTTAACTGATCTTTAGTATTTGTAAAAATATTATGATCGGATGTTAATGACGGTAGTTGTTAACATTGAATGGGCGCCTTTGGCTTTCAAAGTAAAAAGTAAATAGTGTTGAATAATTTCGGCGGGCTGGTTAGAACCACGATAGCTCAATTGGAAGAGCACCTGACCCGGTATGTCAGAAGGGTGCAGGTTCAAACCCTGCTCGTGGAAATTTTTTCAACATTTGTGTTTTTGTAATTTGTTCGCAACAAAATTTGCGTTAAAAATTATATAAACATTTATAAATAGCTTGCCTACTTCTTAACTGATCTTTAGTATTTGTAAAAATATTATGATCGGATGTTAATGACGGTAGTTGTTAACATTGAATGGGCGCCTTTGGCTTTCAAAGTAAAAAGTAAATAGTGTTGAATAATTTCGGCGGGCTGGTTAGAACCACGATAGCTCAATTGGAAGAGCACCTGACCCGGTATGTCAGAAGGGTGCAGGTTCAAACCCTGCTCGTGGAAATTTTTTCAACATTTGTGTTTTTGTAATTTGTTCGCAACAAAATTTGCGTTAAAAATTATATAAACATTTATAAATAGCTTGCCTACTTCTTAACTGATCTTTAGTATTTGTAAAAATATTATGATCGGATGTTAATGACGGTAGTTGTTAACATTGAATGGGCGCCTTTGGCTTTCAAAGTAAAAAGTAAATAGTGTTGAATAATTTCGGCGGGCTGGTTAGAACCACGATAGCTCAATTGGAAGAGCACCTGACCCGGTATGTCAGAAGGGTGCAGGTTCAAACCCTGCTCGTGGAAATTTTTTCAAAACAAAATTAAATAAAAAAAACATCAAACCATATCTTACAAAATTGCCACTATTATCCTTTAAAAAGCAATTTACATAAGTTACCTCTAAGATCTTAAACTAACTCTTTAAAACCTCCCGGTTCCCAATTTGCATGCGCTGCGCGGAATAGAGTACGAGATTAAGATCCAAATAACAGAAACTAACTATTAAGCAATTAAGTTAAATTCTAAGCTGAAACTATAAATCTGTTCTGTGTCTCTAACAAAAAGACAATATTACTTAAGTCTTACATATCAAGACACTCTAATATCGATATGCTTGACAAAAAGCAAGAGAAATTCAGATCAGAAACAATCTGAATTTTTAGAAACGAGTTTTGAATTAAACGAACAAATAATAAACCAAGACCAATTACCAAGGTACTTCATTATTTCCCATAAAAGCACAACATCGAATTTATGTTTTTATACAATTTTCTAATATAAAAATGTATCATAGCATATATTTTCTTAAGTTTCTTGTTTATCACTTTGTCAGAAACTGCAAAATCATTGTTTTTGCGCTTGGCCATCATCTCAGAGTCATCTCTGAGTGCAGCAATCAGCAGCTACGAGCACATCTATTAGCACTCCTGGCTGATCAGCCTGCATGTGTATGCGGATGAAAAGAGTTCTTGAATGGTTGTATACTGTTTTGCGACAAAGATGAGTGTGAGTCTGCCTATTGGTGATTAATTTGTGACTTATTCTTTTTTAATTTTGTTAATGTTATATGTATTTAACATTCACTGGAAATTAATGCTTCGACTATTTTCACCTTTTCCAAGCAAAAAGTATTCGAAAGCTTGAAACTATTAGATTTTATTTACCTAAAGAGAAAGCTGGTTCACAATGACCCAAGATTGCAGAGAGCGCGGCGGACGGTGCCGCTGTTTATTCCCGGGCAGCGCCAACCAACACATAATTTTTCCTTAACGACTTATTCTGCTGGAGAGTCCGTTAAAATTCCCAGTAATGAGCATTAAGTTGTTGCTTGTGCTTGAACTTATACTTGTTGTATTTGAAGAGGGAATCCTCCTCTTTAGAGCGAAACGATTCGCTCTCAATGGTGCCTCTTCTGACTGGAGGCAATGTGCAGCTCGTTTTTATGGAGAAGTACCCACTTCGTAGTATCACTTTTAAGAGTACCTGGGAACTCTTTAGAAAGTACTCTAAAATATCAGTGTTCATTTGAATCAATGCAATTATTTACCTGCTGAAAGACTTTTTTTTAAAGAGAGATAGCTGATTGTCACAGACGGTATTATAAGCGTCCGCGGACTGTTTGGGTGCGATAAGAAACTTAAAATGCGTCACATTTAGTATACGAGTATATATATTTAATTAAACTAAACGCTGACTGAGTAATTATTTATGGGATTATAACCATGTTTTTAATTGTCTTTGAGTATTCAAAAAAAAGTTACACACCTCTATTTTTAACAACTACAAAAATATTCAGAATAGTTTTTCCTTATAATTTTGCTTATTTAACTATAGGAATCAGTCGGAAAACTAAAAAAAAAGTTACCATCAGATCCATACTTATGTCACTCCTAACTCGATCAAAATGTTTGGAAAACATATTGTTAACTAAAGTTTACGCAAACACTACACATTGAAATGAAACAAGTTTTACGGATCTACTCGCGTTTATTTTATACATTACTTATTTAATGTTTATCCTGACGTTTCGAACCCTTTGCAGGGTCCGTGGTCACAGGGAGACCTCCTATATAAGTAATGTGTAAAATAAATGCGAGTAGATCCGTAAAAGTTGTTTCATTTCAATGTTTGAAAACGCTAAATTTTGAGTTGGTCTCATTGTTAAAGTTCTAAAAAATTTAAAGCAGAGACTACCCTTCAAGAATTTCTGATAATTAAAAAATACAGGTGTATTTTAATCAACATCAAAAGCTATGAAGAACTGCATAGTGTTGACGATGCGTAGGTGTATCCTTTACTGTGTAGGTACTGTCATGTCTTCCCGGCGAGCGGGGCCCGGGCGCGACTGTTTACGCGGCGAAGACATATTTTCCCCCAAACGACTCGTTCCGCGAGCGCCGTTAATTCCCCCCGTTATAGGCTTTAGTTGCAGCACCAGAGAGCCATTCTATTTAAATTGCAACATTAAATCAAATTTCTTTCTCCCCGCTTGAATTGAATTGAAATGTAAATGGTTTCTTTATGCATGTTTTCCTTTCCGAACTGCCGTTATGATTACGACGACTTTAATTTTAGTTCGCGACGTGATTGGAAAACAATTATTGAAAATGTTAGCTGCCTTCCGGGCCGGGCACGTGACATTCGGTCGCAAATAAAAGTCTTTGTTGCGTGTCCCGGGAACATTATGTTTGACCGTGATAAACGGTTGCATAGATTACTTAGGGATAGTGTAGCTATTTATTAGTGAAATAATTTTTAGAATCAGAGAAGCTGTTTCTGATTTTTAATATTAAGTGCTATAAAAATATACGCCTGAAGTTTTGTCCAGATGACGACTGTAGAACTGTCTGTTTCTTTTTCAAGAACACATTATTATTTTTATTTTATTATTAACATATACCTAATTAGTAGACAAATTGAGGATCATCACACTCAAATAAACAATTCTTTTATCAACCACCCGAAGCCGCGTCTTCATCGGCGGAAACACCCGTCCATGATCCCAAAGGATTTGAAAAAGTCTGAAGGGTTGTTTGCACCCTAAGGGACTTACCTGCCAAGCTGCACGTTTATTGGCTTTATAGTTCCTGAGATTTCATGATTCGTTTGTGAGTTAGTGATATTATGCTATTTTTCTAATAGATACTGTATAGTAGATCTAGCACGATGTCCTATCATAATCGCAACATAAGGTTTGAGTCTTGCTAATGACAGAAAATCTATGAAATGACGTCTGTCGATTCATCGTCATCATCACAATCTTCCCATTTCAGTCCACTATTGGACATAGGCCTCTCCCATGCATGCCACTGAGCCTGATCTTCGGCTAATCTCATCAACCAACCGCTGCCAGCTTTGCGTCTGTCGATTATAAGTTCCATTTATGCACGTTATGGCGCTGTATCAATTTCTATACAACCTTATTTTTAGTTTATACGAAAATCGTAACACGGGTCGAATATTTTCATTTAAAGAATCAGTACAAAAAAAAATTAAAATACTATCTTGAAAACTCACGAAGTTACAAGCTTTTTGTGCTGTCCCGTTGTGTTTTTAGTAGGGTATACTTTATTTGAGATTTTGTAAATTTTATTTTGTCAAAATGTAACATAGTATAAAAAATATTGAAATCGATTCTATTACTGATTCTGAACAAACAGTTTTCAGGTTTCGTATAAACTAAAAATAACGTTGTATATTACTCCTATTTTACTATGTGATACGAATACTTACTACATTTGTTCGTCTAGGCCCACAGTTCCGCAGGTTTCGGGATTCGTTAGTCAATGATTGACATTTCGCTTTTTGCTAAAAAGAAAATAAATAAAGTGTTACAAACTTTTTGTAGCCGCAACCAAAAAAGTTGCAAAATGTAAAATGAAAAGTATTAATATCAGCAGACAACGGGTTCGAGCATCGCGTGCGTTGCCGCATCGCGGCCCGCGGCGGTATCGCCCGACACATCAACACCCATCAACACCCATCAACACCCATCAACAGCCATCAACTGCCATCGCCGCCCGCCGCGTCGCTGCAATGTGGAGCGCGCACTAGCTGCCAACTTTGCAGCGTTTGTTTTAGAGATATGAATTCGTTCCTTTTACGTTCACGCAGCATAGTCAAATATCAGTGAAATATGATTAACAAGTCTCACCATATCATTGAAATAATATAAGGGCAAGAAAGAGACGTAAATGGAGTGTGTTTATAGTATATTGTTATGTTGTTGTAGTTATAAAAATAAAAAACAAAATATGTTCAAAGTTAAATTATAATCATATAAAAAATGCAATGTAAGTAGGTATTTAAAGTAAAGTTAGTTAGTGACAAAGTATTTTTTTTACATATTATTTCTAAATTAACTAAAAAAGTACGTTTCGCAATCATATTATCATCATATCAATATTATAGAGCTGAAGAGTTTATTTGTTTGAACGCGCTAATCTCAGGAACTACTGGTTCAAATTGAAAAATTATTTTTGTGTTGGATAGTCCATTTATCGAGAAAGGCTTTAGGCTATATAACATCACGCTGCGACCAATAGGAGCTAAGCATCAGTAAAAATGTTGCAAAAACGGGAACCAGAGCCTACAAAATTAAAAATGCTGCCGAAAGTCACTATTCCACGCGGACGAAGTCGCGAGCACAGCTAGTCATATCATAATGCTGAGTTAAAAATACATTTAAAAAAATATATATATTAAAAAAAAAATATATATATATATATATATATATATATATATATAATATATATATATTTTTGGATAGTGCACGCTTGGATAGTGCACGACACGATCCAAGCGGGTCGTGGGGGCACGCGTCCCGGCACCGATAACGCGGCACAATCGCACAATCGTCTCTTTCCGCTACAGTCATGGTGTCGAACTCGTAGACTTACTTTTGGTTTTTGTCACGATAGGCGATACCTATACTTGTCCATTTATTCGAGTGGCCTGTCTGTACTGTCCATGTAATTGTAATTTAAATGTTTCTGTAATATTAATTTCCTCTTTGTGTAAATGTAAATTAATGCAAATCAAATAACACATCTTGCCGTTTCTGTTTGGTTTCTTCTGTGCTGTCAAATGTCACTTATACGTCATCCATACCATAGTGCAAACTTCAGTTTTTTATTTTTTTGTTTTTTTTTTATTTTCTGTTTTAAGCACGGGAAGGCAGGCAGGCGGCCAGGATGGTGCTGAGACCTATTAATTGTTTTTTGTTTTTTTTGTGTGTTTAAGCGTTTTACTATTTTATTGTCTATGTTGGTTCCTCTTTGTTTTGTGGACACGTCACCAATTTAGGCCCCTCCAGAATACCAGCGTTGCAGCGGCTCTATGTCGCTGTAGCATCTGCTGAGGCTGGGGCCTAGTTGGCCACACTTCGTCTGTCTTTGTTTTGTATTGTTATTGTGAATATCGTGTAATTTTGTAGTGTGTGCCAATAAATGTGTGTTTGTTTGTTTGTTTGTTTTATATATATATATATATATATATATTTAAAAAATATTAAATTGCTAAAGTTGTTAATCTTTATAGAAAAATTATGAGCGTACAATATAAAAATTGTGCTGTAGAAAGCTTTTTTTTTAATACATGCTCTGCTGGTGCTCTGCTCCCCGTCTACCCGCTCCCCACTCCCCAATCCTCAACACCCCGGTTCCCCGCTCCCTACTCACCGATTCTTAACTCCCAGGCTTCTCTTTCACCACTCCCCGCTCTTCAACCCCCCAGCTCCCCGTTACCCCGATTCCCCTTGCCCCACAGCGGCAGGCGCTCGCGTGCCGTGACGGCCGGCGTGGTATCGCACCATCTGTGCCATTACACCGCGCCGCACGGCTCACTCACCGGCCGATATATCAGATGCTATCGGCCAGCCATGAATGACCTTTGTAGTCTATTTCACTGCGATTGAAATGGTTTTACAAATGGGCTACGTCGCAAACAGGAATTCATTAAAACTCTTTAAAGCCCATGAAATCACTATCGTGCTATAAATAAGTATTTTTGTATATTTTTAAAGTTGATTTTTTGATAATTACATTAGTGACTTTTTTCTGTTAGCCTTTTAAGTTGCTTTTTGTTAATTTGTTTGACATATTATTTTTCATAGATCTTGAACGTTGAACGAAAACTTAAAACTAAGGCGTAGCGTGTGTTAAAAATAAAATATGATGTTATCGTTAGGTATACTGCAGAAAATTAACAAGCATTACGAATATTGCGTTAGTTTTCATGTAAAACTACATAATCTTCGGATTACCAAAAGCGATCTGTCATAGTGCTGAAAAGATGATTGGCAGCTAAAATTATCAATAATGAACTTAATTTAATTTAAATTAATAACCTTTAGTCTTCCCTGTCAGTAGCGTTCGATATTTACAGATTACCCATGTAAAAAAATCTTCCTTGTACATATTGCACTTTAACTAATTACTAGTAACAAAAATAATTTATTATTTTAAATAAGATTTACCAATTTAGGCTTGGATTTGTTGTAACAATACAAAGAATACGCATAGAGACATTTTACCAATTTTACGAGTCCCGTTAACACGTCTATGTAGACTGTATTGTTTAGTCGGTAAAATTGCCGGTAAAGTGTAGCTCAAACTAAACTTCAAAGTTATCAAAACAGCAAAACACATTATAGCCTGCTTGCAAATCCCCAGAAGCCTGACACGAATCAGCATAAATTGCGGGCCACATCGTTACGATCTGACTTCGTCGGGGCACACGGCGAGCCCGCAGAGGTCGCACGTCCCCGTGCAAACCGTCCCCGTTAGCCGAATATCCCCATACAAATCTCTTGCTCACTGCTGTATAGCCCGCGCCCTGCAAGAATGTGCGAGTCATTTCTTGTATATATGTAATATCCTTAAACGGGAATCTGCTAGGTCTTTGTATTCACCTGGTGATATGTGATGGTCTCCACACTCATCCTGAGCTGCTGAAGAGCTGGTAAATCAATATTTTTAAATGAGGTATGTAAATTAAGAACAACACACATGATGAAGATGATGCACCTATAGCATGTACAATTGTACATTATGGTGTCGCAGTGAAAGTGTTAGTACACAACAATACTATGCGAATCCTGACGTTTAAAACACAGTAGGTACGTTAAACGCAGCGATTGCCGCTTAAAGGATTCGAGCGCTTAAGTTACCTGTACTGTATGGCTCTATTCCGTTTACAAGATACGTGATATTTTTTACGAAGGTAAAAATGGCAACCAGTATAGGTACTTTATTTTGTTGTGTGAACTCTTTTATCGAGGTGAAGGGATTGTGTGTCCATTTGCCGGCAACGCCTGAGCGACAAATATCGAATGCGGCCAGATTTGTCAACCCCACTTTGCCGAGCCGGTGAGCTTTGAATATTTATGTTGTGGACTAAATATTTTTATCTATTTTCAATGTTTTGGAAATAACAAATAAAAATATAACTGCAAAAGAGGATTTGTAATTTGTTATGTGTTAAGCTATCAATACCTGCCTACAATTAAATTAAAACAGTTATATTCGTTGAAACGGAGAGAATATCCAGTTTTTTGTTGAATTATCTAAGACTGCTTAAGTGGTAAAATCATAACTACTTGAAAACGCTTACTTTCACTGTAGCACCTACTTACGTAAATACGTTGTAAACAATGTAAATAAAGCAGACAAGTTTGTTACTGAAGATTAACACAACAGCTTCTTGTAATGAACTTTTAATTATTTATTTATCTATTGCACTTATGTATACAGTATCACTTTCATACAGCAATATAAGGTCACATTTTATCTACTGCAAATATTTTGAGGATAAATTCAACAACATTATATAAATTATTTTTATGAAAAAAAAACCTTAAATTTTTATACGCTAGTTTTCAAGAAAAACACCAAAAGACATTTCGATTAAAAAGTAAAATAAAGCACTTTCGGTAGTTTCAATTCAAAGGAGCCGAAACAGAGAGGCCGCAATGTTATCACCGCTTACACGTGCCCGTAGTTTCATTCAAAGGAGCTGACAGAGAGGCCGCTCTTAAAAATATTACAACTTTTGTGTCAGGAAAAGTAAAAAAAAACTAGCCCGAATTTATTTTTAAATGCTATGGCCTTATTTTTCTGATATAATTAGATGTTATGTCAAAATATTTGTAGTGAATAAAAAGTGATCTTATATAGTAATATAATAGTAATTGATGGCCTGTTACAAACCCTGTTAGGGCATCGCTAAATTACAAATATTCTTATAAATTATGCGAAATATAAACAAAATTAAAAAAAATATATATAAAATTAAAAAAGGTTGCCAGAGAGTGATTATCTCACTGTGTGCAAATTGTTTTGTCTTGTTTTCCACACCAATGCATTACGTCATTACGTAGTCACTCAGCATTCAGCCTGTAATTCAGTTCATTCTCGCTAATACCCTAACCTGTTGTAAGTATCGCACCGGTTTCGCAGAGTCGCGCCACACTCCAGGTGCATAAAAGACGCGCTGCGACGACGACTGCATAATGAGCGGTAACGAGCCATTGTAGCCAGCCCGCCTGACAGCCGCCGGCGCAGCCTGGGTCGCCACAATGAGCCTCAGCAATGGCCTTGCCAACTTGGTTATTAACGCAATTGCATTACACTGATACAAATACTGTCTTGTGAATGCTTACAATCTCTATCACTGAAACGGAGGGAATAAAATGTACGTAGGTATATAGAATAGCAAAATAACATAAGAAAACATAGCAATATACCAGCATCAAGGTGACTAACAAAAGGAAAGAGAAACAAAACATAAGCAGGTTGACAGATAGCGAAATATTAAAAAGGTATATACAATGACAACATAGTAAAGATATTGTTTTTTTTTTTTATGGTAAAAGGAGGCAAACGAGCAGGCGGGTCACCTGATGGAAAGCAATCACCGCCGCCCATGGACACCCGCAAAACCAAAGTTATCGCAGATGCGTTGCCAACCCTGAGGAAGGAGTTGGATCTTGAGGAGGGAGTAGGAATTGGAAGGGGGGAGGGATGAGGGATGGACCTTCGGTACTTTCACTCACCGTACGAAACACAACAGCAACGAGTGCCGTTGTTTCACGCCGATATTCTGTGAGAGGGTGGTATTACGCCGGGCGAGCCGGCCCATTTAGTAAATAAAGACGAATAAATTTATTTCCACGATTCTTAGATGCCTTGAAAAAGCTTATTCACTCCAGACTTGAAGAGGCGCAAGTTATAACGTTCAGGGAACCCTCCAGCCGGCAATGAGTACCACTCCTTATCTGTTCATATTGTAAAAGAGTCGGCAAAGCACTTGGTGCGAATGTTTGAAATCTTTGGTTTGAAATATCAACAATGTAATGGTGGTATGCTAACCTGCGCCTTGTGCCTCGATGGTGAAAGGGAGTCATCCCGATGGAATTAATTTGAGTAAATTCTTCATACACTCTCCGAAATCTTAACTATACAAAACCGACAAAGGAGCAACTCTTGTAGCGGCAACGTTATACCACCACTGTGGTCTAGTGGTTAAGACCTCCGGTCTCGGACTCAAAGGTCCCGGCTTCGATTCCCAGCTGGGGGCACGTACATATTTGTTTGTTCGGTTTGGTTGGGCTTGTTTGTCGCCATAAAATCAGTGTTTGTAGCATTGTTGTGTTCCGGCTTTTAGAAGTAAGATAAGCGTCAGTTTGAGGATGAAGTGCGCTTCCACCTTTTCGACCTGATCATCTCATAACATCACGTGAGATAAAAACCAAGTAAAGTAAGTAAGTAAACAGCCTATAACTGTCCCACTGCTGGGCAAAAGCCTCCATCATTGAAGTCAAGTCATCGCTACAACTGATGGGTAATGGCTTAATCACCACGCTTGCCAAATGCGGGTTGGTGACCACAAACCCGGGCTATGCATCGAAAAATCCGAAATACATTTTGCCCGACCTGGGAATTGAACCCGGGACCTTCGGGTATCGGACCGAGCACTCTGCCACTCAGCCACCGAGGCGTTCAAAACCGAGTGCTTACCCGTAAAATATATTTTAAAAAATACAAAGAAACGCAATAGTAAACAAATTATTAATAGTTTAGAAGATAGCAGGTTCAGCCAGACTCCAAACGAAGGTTGCTATTAGGCGGGAAATATAACTCGTGTCTGTACCGGGTATATTTCGCGGATCCAAAATTACATGTGCTATTTCTGAGGCGCGAATGATGACTGGCGGGCACAATAGCGAGTCTCGAGAGCGGCCGTCCCTTTAGCTTTATCAGCATTTACTACGGCTACGTAGTTGCTACAGTGCTACGGTCCCCACAATAGTACCTACATAGTTGAAACCCTACCAATAACGCATGTCACAAACACAAGCCGGGTTTGGCCGCCGGAGTCCGCAGCGCCGCGCCGCGCGCCGCTCGGTGGCGTGCACGCGATCAAGAGGCGTTGATTACCGACACTGATACTGCTGATAACTTTGCGCTGTTTACTTGAACGGCTGAAACTCACCCCGCGGTACACACCTACTAATTAACACAACAGGCTTTTTTGTCATTAGGGATTAACGTTGATCTTTTGCGCTACCAATGACGTTTAGGTACCGTAGCACTTACGAGTACGACATTATAGATAAATTACATGAAGTAATGATTTCAAATCTAAGTTTTTACATCAATTAGTGACTAATTAATAGTCACTTAATCAAATTGACTTCGTTTATCAAAGTCTTTTCAATGTATAAATAACATAATAATTATTTTTATTATTAAAATTAAAATTAAATTTTAAAAAATCATAATTCCAAATTTAAAATTCAAAATAATTTATTCAGTTTAGGCTACAAATAGCTCTTATGAACGTCATTTTATGCCATCGGTTCGTAAGTCTATCTACTCTGGGCGGGAGATCTTGTACTGCCGGCAAGAAACTCAGCAAGCTCTTTTCTCCCTTACAGCCAGCGTCATAAATATTGGAAAATGCCCTATCATAAAAGGACAATGAAAATTAACTTTATTAAATATATTTATCATTCCACAAACACGAAGTGGGAATAAGCAACTTGCGGGACGGGAAAAGGAAGATGACTAGTGAAGCACAATCCTGCCCACTAACTGTCTTTGCAGCTGCAGACTCCGTCAAGTGGAGTCATATGCCTTCAATCAAATTTTTGTAAAAAAGAAAAACTAGCCAGTTCACGCTCTAAATCAATATTTCAAACCGTATCACTATAACCATCATCTTCATGTTAATTCTAACACCAACGACCTAATAAATTACCTTACATCGAGTCCATCGTTATAAACTTATCAAAACACTTGAAGGCGGATCGCGTGAGCATCGCATTCGCATCGCCGAGTATCGCGCGATCTCGCGTCGCGCCGCCCGCCGCCGCGCCGCCCCGCGATTCATCACCGGCTCTATTGGTGGGCGTCGATCACCAGCGCCGATAGCTCGGCTGGTAATGATGAGCTGTTTGTTTGAGCCGCTGATCTTCAACAGTGATATGGTAGGCGTTGAGTAAGGCTCCGAGAATCGGAATTGACGATCCGTTGCTGTCTAAAAGTGTTTAGAAAACCACATAGCACTTTTTATTGACAGTTTTCCTGTTTGCAACTGTATCATATTACCTATACCTAAGAACATAGTTCTAGTTCATACCTGTAATCTTTAATTTTCTGTATGTATAAAAAAAAACAAAATATCTTAAGATTTTTGGTATCTAGTTGCAGTAGTTTCCTTGTAAGCATGTAATATGTTATGCTTACCAGGAGACTATACGCTCTTTCATAATTTATACTAAGTCAATACTTTACTAATTCATTTCCATATTTTATTAAGATATATATAAATATGATTAGGTATAGGTAATAATTTTACGCAAGTAAGCTTGCACGACAGTTTTTAAATTTAAGACACAATTGAATTTAATTCTTTAGCAAACAGACTGGAAATGTGTTCTACACTAAAACACACAACCTACATCTGCAAGTAACTATGTTACTTCCTAGCACAAACGTAAATTTTATCATTATAAAATTATTTTGTCATTGAATTTTTTATTATTATTTGTGTTAGGTTTCCCTTGTGCCATTGTCAACTGCAAGGCTCTAGCCCAGCGGTGGGAAGTTGATAGGATCACTAGCAAAAAAAATAACTGCAATTCACATATTAAAAATCTTTTTTTTTTCTCCTTTAAAAATTCACACCTTTAAAAGGAAAGGTGTTCTCAGTACAAATATTTCTTAAACATACCACTTAACAATCTGCTAGTGTAAAGTACAGTTGTTTAAATGAAACGTACGAGCCACCGAGGGCCATAAAGCGCGGCCCCGGGCGCGGGAAACTATTACGCTATGTGTTAGGGCTACTGCGCCGCGCCACTAAAAAAAGAGACTGCAGAAGATAAACTTCATACAAATCGCACTCGAGCCACGCACACGTAGACCCTCTCAGGGACACGGATCTTGGAACAGTCCGAGTGCAGCATTTTTTTTTTTGAGAGCGTTGGCTGATTTTCTCAAACGGCATTTTCAGCTTCACCGGGCTTATTTGGGGGCAGCGAGAAACTTAAAGGTTTCCTCAAGCCGTGTGAAACGAATCACCTACGGAGGTTTTCTAGAGGGAACGGCATCACGCACTGGTGCGTGTCCCCGTGCCCTTCTAGATTCTCCGAAGGGTTCTTTCGGATCGGACCGAGGGCAGCTAATGCAATATTCCGTATCCGTGAGACGTTGACGAGCGCGGAATGTATTAAGGTTTTTTTTATAGATAGCTCGGCAAATGACTCCATCCCACCTGATGTTAAGTGGGAATGGAGTCCAGACGCGAAGATAACTGGTGCAGCGTGAAAACAAACGCAGCATCAGTTAACCTCACTCTGCTGGCCTACAAGGTGCTTCTTCACGCCTCTTTTGAAGGACCCCATATCATAGGAAGGAGGGAAAACGTGTGCTGGTAGACTATTCCATCTTTCGGAGGTGCGACAAAGAAACGAGTCACCAAATTTCTTTGCGATGGGATATTTGAGACAGTGAAGCGGTAACTCCGAAGAGCAGCACGTGTACTCATATGAAGGAAGGAAAAAGGTGGGATGAGGTGCTTACTTTCTGGGGTTTCCTTATATTATAGCCACGGCTACGGCGGCCCGGCTGCCCCTGCGCGCCGGGCTCTATGACATGAGCCCACATAACGCCTTTTGTATGACTCAATAGCAATAATGAGCTAACCAGTTACAATATATTACTTTGGGTCTTCGTCGTTTAAAATACACCTAAATTCCAATTTTTTTTTATTTCTTTAAAATCAGTAATTGCTTTTAATAGCGTCTCTGGTGGAAACACCATACGTAATAGGAACTAAGCGCAAAAAACACTGAAGGTACGTACATAGCTAATAATAATAAATAATCATAAATAAATAAATAAACTTTCCTACACTCACACCAATTATCTAGCCCAAGAGAAGCTTCGTTATGAAACTCGTTAAATGGTTACCTAGACAACGGATAAAAATACTTAAAATACTTAAATACATACTTATTATACATAGAAAACACCCAGACTCGAGACAATTTAAACAAACAATAATTTCTAAATTGTCCCGACCGGGGATCGAACCCGGGACTTTAGAGATTGCGACACCATGAAAACCGGTGTTTAAACCACTCGACCAAGGAGGTCGAGGAGGTCGAGGAATAATAATAATAATAAGTATTACAAAAAGACAAATGTTGAAAAAATTTCCACGAGCAGGATTTGAACCCGCACCCTTCTGACATACCACGATACGATAGAACCACGATAGCTCAAGCAGCACGGTATGTCAGAAGGGTGCGGGTTCAAATCCTGCTCGTGGAAAGTTTTTCAACATTTGTCTTTTTGTAATTTGTTCGCAACAAAATTTGCGTTAAAAATTATATAAACAGTTTGCTAAGTTAAGCTAAGCAACTATGCAACTAGAGCAATTCTACGTAATTGTGCAAAGTGTGCATTTATCTAAATAATTGAGAAAGAAGCGCATCCAAAATGCTTATCTCCCTAAAAACAAATACAGTCGGGTTTAACAGCATTGTCATGACTAAAAATTGAGTCCTTGCTTCGTCCAGAATAAAGAATGTGACTGTACACAATTGTCAGCTCTAACTACTGTGTTTAAAGTAGATTTCAGTGTGCGATGTGCGGTTATAGCGTTTAGAAATTTCGTAAGCAGACGCGGAGTGCGAGCGCGAACGCGTTTTGTATGTTAATGGGACACCATGCACCTGTCTCTCATACATACAAACATGACCCAGTGCGATATTCCCGCGTCTTAGGATGTCATGAAACCACGAAAGTTCACACTTTATATTTTTAGACGAAATTCGAGAAATTGAACTGGTGACAGTCCCAAGGTTCAAGTTTAAAACTGTTACTGTCAAAGCACTATCGACTGTATGCAAAAAAATAGTTAGTGTGCTTTAATACAATGTCAGTTATGCACCTGTCACCGTGTAAAAGTAGGTAATTGCCATCTAAACTTTTGGATACGAAATTCCTAAGGAAACCCGTGACATTTTGTTTTTTCCCAAGTCGTGTGATGGTCGTGTGTCATGTTGGATCTAAGTAGGTATCAGAGGGATTAAATTAAAAAAGGTTGAATTATTTCTTTCAAGTTATTACCTCTTTTCCTTTACGCAGTGGAGCTTTAAATTATCCCGGAGTTTTGTATACGAATTGACTCAATTACCTCTCCTGGATTTTTAATAAAAAGGGGATCTAATCCGCTGAATTATAAATAAAAGTGGAGAATGACGTAATAACAAGGAATAAGTATTCCCTGAATACAAAAGACTCTATTCCAGAAAACGCCTTTAAAGCAAGCCACAGATACTTTGTCTTTTTAATAACTCCCTTAAGGGCAAGGCTGTGGAGCGGAAAAAAAAACAATAAGTACGTAAGACTAGAGTTTACTTTGATCGTGGAATTTGTGGACCGATGTCAATTCTAATTAGGGAGGCGACAGGATTGGGATTCTATCTATTTATAGGTATTTCCGTCGTTTCGCGAAAATTGGCTAAGAAAGTATAGACTGGCATTGTTTAAACCAACGGGATGTTTACCAAATTTTCACCTACTTCACCCGCTTAAATATATTCTCGTTATAATTACTTTTTTACAATTCCAATTCTGATATTAATCAAGTCAAGTCAATTCTGCTATCAAAAAGTCCTGAGCAAACATTTTTTGTTATAATTTTCTTTATTATTGCGATAAAGAAAGAAAATTACAATTTTTAACTACTGAAAGGTAGAATTGCAATTGGGGTCTGTAAAGAAAACAAGTTCAAATATAATGGAGAAAGCTTGTTCGATACTTAATTATTCAAGATATTATGAGTGACATAATATCTTGAAAAATTAGGTTCGGAATGAAAGACAATAACGTGCATTTCAAGTGTAAACAAAATATCAAGTTATAAATCTTTTTAGAGAAGTATATATTTTAGAATTTTCTAAAACTGTTATTCTTGATAACAATGGTAATCTATTTTGGAATATATTACCTTCGTATTTTTTTTTGTGTTAACCAAGTGCAATAAATAGTTTAATAACCAATCACGAAATTTTCCGAACAGTGTCCGGATAAAAACATCCAGATACCTTTATGATGACTGACACAATTTTTCTACTCTTCCACTTACACACGTAGAGGAACAAGAATTACAAGAGATTGATGATAATAAACCAGATGAAGTTGGAGAAAAACTCCGCGCGAACGGAGCCGCGGGCCCAGCTAGTGTAGCATAAACGTCTTGCAACCTCACTATAGTATAGTACAAGTATAGCGACACATTTCCCAGCACTTGTGACTTTCGAACATTCTGAACAAGACAATGCCGTGACGAGAGGCGGCAGGCGAACCCTTAACGCCCGGCCAGAGTGCCGCCCGGCGACATGTTCCGAGCACGAATTCATTTTCCTTATGAATATTATAAATTCTCGCCGCGTGCCCTCCCGAATAATGGGGGAACAGCAATTTCGGCAACTTTAGTGCGCCGGCCCACCTAGACTTAGGGCGTCGAAGCGATTTTACAAAGTCATTTTTAAGCTCTTATTTATCTGTTCCGTGTTCTAGATGCAATGGTGGGCTGTATTTTTCGTTTTTTTGGTATAGTATGGTTTAAAAATAGACTTTGGTTAAGCAACGACAAGCGTGATAAGGTTGCGATCGTTAAAACTAAGTAACATTGGCAATGTCTAATACGTTTGGTAGGGTTACCGAAGTAAATTTGAATTGAGATAATAAGGTATCAAAGTTCAAGTCGATCTTTGACTATCGTTAAATTTAATTGTTGCGAAATTGTACATGCCTATTAATAGATTAAATATTCTACTTTATCTGTGGTAATTTTATGCACCATCACTTGCGGAGAATTATCAATAAATTCATATTATTGACCGAGTGCATACACGTGTCTTGTTTTAGCTGTAATTGAAAAAAAATAAAAATTAAACCTAGTTAGTTTGAATTATTTTGAATAAAAATGACAAGCTAATGAAAAAGGTTAATAAATAAGTTTAATTTATTTTACCTTACCATAAAATTCATAGTTATGTAAATACCAAACCTACAAAGAAAAAACTTAAAGTGACTTAAAGTCAAAGTCTCTCACTTTTAGACAAAATGCAGACGCATTGCTCAAATTCAGTGATAAGTCGATTTTCTTCTGTTCAACAAAATGATTATTGGTATTTCTTGCCCTTTACCATATTTTAAACTTACGTATCTTAGCGTTGAACGGTCTTAGCGTTTATTCCATTTTACCAGTAGATAGAGGCGTCGAAAATTACATATATCTGCATTCATAACCCATTTTTGATAAAATATGTATTTATCATATTTTACAAAACGATCCCTTAGTGGGATATGTTATGTTCTTTTCTCGTTTGAAAAAGCCTAAATTATATAACGTGCTCAAGACTTTGATATTACCTCTTTTAAAAGCAATTTCAGCGAGTTAAGTTCTAACGTGTCTTTTATCATCTTATCTAAACATCCCACTGCTGGGCACAAGCCTCATGAGTGGAACCATATTGGCTGATTTAGACACAACATACCACACCTATTAATTCATACTTAGCTAATAAGAGCAAACGACAAATTATAGTGCGATAATATTCATGGCGTTTTATAGACAAATCGTTTGTTTCTAATCATGGTAAATTTTTTATGTGGGCTTCTACGGCCACATCTGAAACTATCCATCCATCATATTACATTACTACACCGACCGCGTTAAATATAATTCCAGCGAGCCGTGCCGCGCACCGTCTTCTGTCTTCCGACCGCCTCTGCCACAGAATCTCGATGATTTCCCCCAGGCCCGTATCGAAAGGAATTGACTTATAAAATTCAAACTCCACCGTTTCAACAATTCATCATTTTTAATTTGGCCCACAATTTTATGAACTTTTCATTTGCCCTCGATAACCGTTCCGGTGATAATGTAGTCATCCACAAAAAACGATTTCCATTCGTAATGCCACCGTGTCGTGGCCTTTTTAATGGGGTGATAAAGATTTGGTAAGATGGCAATAGGCGATAAGATTATGTTTGCCTCTGCGAAGTCCATGAAACTTATTTCGGTTGATACGAAATTGTACGGCAGATCGCGCTGCGAACATGAAATAGTCATGTTAGGGTTCAGTAGTGCCTAATAAAATAGTCAGGCTTTTGACAGTTTAAGAATGCGAGCGTCGCTGTCGCCCGCGGGTGCTTTTATTGCATTTTAAAGGAGTAGTACGAATTCTATTAAATATGTGCTTTTCTGCTATGATTTTGGGAAGCTTTACGCCAGGCAGGAGTCTATGTTGGTTCACTAGTTAAAGTCAATGGTTGTAGTTGTAGTGCTAAAAAGACAAAGCTTTCAAAAAATTCCAAGGGCAGGATTCTAACCCGCATTCCGTGACATGCCGGGTCAGGTGCACTACCGACTATGCTATCGTGGTTCAATCCAACTCGCCGAAATTAATCAACACTATCTACCTTACCCTGACGGCTTGGTTATTCTTGATCCTGTATTTCTTTGTCATTGTTGCTCTTGTAGTCTTAGAGAAATGTCAATGACTAGCACTTGAGCTGTGACTACGGCCGCGTGGATTTGAGATTTTAAACAGATATCCTTTTTTATCAAAGTAAAATAAGCTGTCACCCACAAGGAATGTAGCTTTCTATCAGTGAAATAATTTTTGGAATTGGACCGGTAGTTTCAGAGATTAGCCCCGACGTACAAACAGACAAACAAACGTAACCTCTTTATTAATAGTATAGACTACAAAAACACAAATGGTGAAAAAATTTCAACACTATTTACTTTTTTTCTTTATAATTCCGGCGGGCTGGTTAGAACCACGATAACTCAATTGGGAGAGCACCTGACCCGGTATGTCAGAAGGGTGCAGGTTCAAATCCTGCTCGTGGAAATTTTTTCAACATTTGTGTTTTTGTAATTTTTTTGCAACAAAATTTGCGTTAAAAATTATATAAACAAAACGTTTTATAATAGTATAGATTAAAAGATCAAATCTAAATACAAACCTAAAATATTTAAGTCCTTACATTGAACTTCTAAATTATAATACAAAGTTCTATAAACTACACTAACTACTACTACATAAACACTTCTGCGTGCTAGAGTTTAGACCATCAGGTTTAGACCCAACGCGTCGAGGTTCGATTCCTTGGCGTCGTACGTATTGTACAGTCAACAGCAAAAGAAGATGATGTTTACTAGATTTCAAAATTAAGTTTCGATAGTGTAAGTCGGTATTTCCTATATAACTACAGTCAAAGTCTGCAGGTACTAGTAGACACTCGAAGGTTTTTCGATATGCGTTTAAAAAGTTTTGATTTTCGTACTGATTTCATATTTTGAAACTTGACCTATCATCAGTTACCTTTGCTGTTGACTGTACTCGAGTATGGTTGAGATTTGAAGTCTGCTAACTAGTAGTTTAGTATTATTAATTATAGTTTGACTTTGTTTTACTTAAACAATTTTTGACTTTTACTAGAGTACTGTAGTGGTGCTGTATGACATTGTGGAAATTGAAACTTTTACATAATTATCTGATGTAAATTTGTTAACTTACATTTTTTATTTTGTTTTTTTTACATGTTGTGGTTGTCTTATATATATTTTTTGTGTTTATTTGTAATGGAAAGTGTCCTGCTATGATAGGGCATTTTCCAATATTTTTGACGCTGTAAGGGAGAAAAGAGCTGGACACTTGCTGAGTTTCTTGCCGGTTCTTCTCAGTACAAGATCTCCCGCCCAGAGTAGACTTACGAACCGATGGCATAGTGACATTCACAAGAGCTACTTGTAGCCTAAACTGAATAAATGATTTTGAATTTTGAATTTTGAATTTTTTAGCTAACTGGCTAGCTCTAGCCACCATCTCATTAATCAGCTCATAAAATTAAAATTATGATTTAAAAAAACACCAAATGTAAAAGTATTTACGTAAATTTTTCATAATAAATTGATGAGTAATCCATTCACACTGTGTTCCAAAGGAAAATTTTCAAACCGTAAACGATGATTCGATTTCAATTATTTTTTTTACCGGCGGAGTTGAGGCACTCTAATAAATTACAGTCGAGCTGTTAAGTGAAAAAAATATTTATGACTACACAATAAAATGTTTCACGGTCCCAACACAATGCATGGGTGCCCAGTAGACAGTATTTGGAGTCCAACTTAGTACTATTCTTTCTGTAAATTTTAATGCCGGAATGTCGTATCACTAGACGTTTCAAGGTCAAATGATAAAGTTTTGTACTAAAACTAATACCAATTTGTCGGCTGCAAGAATACACTGATCTAACAATAATAAAAGATTTACGATGCACAATTTAATAACTTGGACACATAAGATGTTTAAAGCTGACACATGAACTTTTGAACCAATTGCATGAACACCTGAACCAGAAGATGCAATCATCATCATCCTCACCATCTCCACTGCTGGACAAAGGCCTCCGCCAAGGATCTCCACAACGACAAGTTTTCCTCCACCAGATCGTCGGTCCACCTAGTTGCGATCTTTTCTAAGTAAAATCCGTTATTTGCTTTAAGTTTTGGATTTATTAATGTATAGTACAATTTATAGGAGCTGTAAATTTTGAAGTAATAATAAAATGTAATACACTACCAAATTAGCTCATAGTTACAAGACTTGCAGTACTGGTTCCTTACCGGACTATGTCAGCGATGCAAACGGTTTAATGGCCCTCGGCCGCGGTGCAGGTGAGGGCGGTTAAAGTTTTATTTGTGTGCCCCTTATCTGCCGCTAATTGGTTCGGCTAATTGAATAACCATCGACGCGGCTTGTGTGCATTTCAATGACTCTATACGGTAGTGAAACTACAGGTTAAACATATACCACTACCAACGCCATCTAGCGCTCATTATAAATTGTATTCACATGGCCTCATCGCCTTAAAATAGTGTAATATAGTTCATTAATTTGGTCTATTTTCCAATATACAAAGACTATTAAATCTCACACCTCACCATCTCGATTTATGTCTTCACTTCAGGGGCACGTGCCTTTCCTAAGGATGGATAGGTGGAACGGTCATAAACCAGCACGTGGTCCAATGCGGATTGGTGGTTGCTAATGACTGCTAATTTTGCCGGGACCAATGGCTTAACGTGCCTTCTGAAGCACAGAGGAGCATTTTTGGCCATCTGATTGTCGACCTTTGTGGAAGTTGCTTTACCATAACAATCGCAGAGCAAGCACGTTAACCACTGCGCGTGCGCCATCTAGCAATCTGATTTAAATTTCAAAGCTCCCAAGGTAACTTAACTTAACTTTACTTGTAATTGTAAGAAGTCATGTCCGCAGCACCTACGATCTCTACCTACGAGTATATACAAACATTGACATTATTTTTGTCTTCACAAACTTATCTCATAAGAAGTTAGTCTAACAATAAACAATTGAAAATTATCTCCAATAACATTACTGAACATCTGTAAAGTGTCTCGCATCTCATTCACGGGCCCGCCCTTGTAACTTTGACAATTAATTTCCATATTTGTTATAAAATTGCTAATACTTAACATTTAGGTAAGTACTGATTTTACGAAGGTGGCACACGTTCAGAAATTACTGACATAACTCATCAAATCAGCTAGCTACCTTAGTTGATATGTCTACTCAGTCCGTGTTTTTAATTATTTATACATAGGTATCCCTATCCTAGCCTTCATGTCACCTAACGGTGATTAGATAATTGTTGAATATTGAAAGTAGTGGGCCGATTATAAGCTTATGGTGATGGACCAATCCCAATTGATCACTACACCCCATTTGTAAATATTGATAACTATTAAGTTTGATCTAGTTTATCCAGTATTAGGTTCCGCAGCAAATAACACAGTTAACTCAATTTCTCATAGATCCCGACCAAACAAAGCCATTTACACTGTCCTAATTATTAAAAAAACTATTTTATATTTTACAACAAATCACATTTCATAAAACAGGCCCATTAATAAGCTTTCAAAATATTCCACTTACAAACCAAGTTACGAAAATCATGAATCGCTGTCAATTGGTTTTCTCAAGTTAATACGTGTCATGAGCGTTTAAAATAAACTTAGGAATCAATCAACAAGTCAGACATCGAACTCCGGCCGCTCATTAGCAATAATGTCATAAATATTGAATCATTAAAACAATTAAACCGGCAGTCGACAGACAAACAATCTCTTTGTTAAATACTAGCGAAATCTTAATTAGCACGTAGCAGATGAAAGAAAGTTTGGTCAGGCTCGGGGCGGCGCCGGCGCCTGGCGGTGGACGGAGGAGATATTAATTGCAGTTCCCAAACTAAACGTGCCTGTACTGTACCTGTTACAACTGTCGTTGTGAAATAAAAACTTTACGGCAGCGCTGCTGGTGCGAGTTGGGAGATCACAGCGGTGACTATGGTTCACAAGTCACTTCTTTTTGTTATTTATCCGATAAGCTTTTAGACTTCATCTTACTTGGTGGTAAGTGATGATAAGAGCAGAGCGGAGGGGAAAGTGCACTCTGGTCAACCCAAGTACGCAGGCACTGGCTATCTTATCTCTTCAGAACACAACAATGTTATTAACATTGTTTTTAGGCTAGTGTGGTTAGTTTCTGCGCATGTCCTAAAGTGTTTTTTATACATATCTCGGCAAATGACTCCACTCCACCTGATGTTCACACACTGACAGTTCATCTGGAACGGCTCTAATAGTGCTGATAATGATATTGAATGTATCACCCATTTATGATTGTTACTAATTAATCAATAACAATAGTCCTTTAAGCCAAAATGTCTCAACCTTTCCTCAGCATAAATCATATAAATACGTACATTTTTAAATTCAATGATTTCGGCTATCAAGAACACACTATCGTTAAACCAAAATAAATAGAACCGCTTGTTTCGTATAACTGGTGTCGTCGTTTTAGCTCGCCGGTCACGGGATGCAGAAAAATTAAATCAGCAAACAGCTTGTGAGAATTAATTTGTAGCAGTTTGCACCTCGCATCGCCCGCGCGGAATTAAACACGTATTAGTTACACGTTCATTTATTAAAATGCCCGCCTTTTAATGCAAGAGCATTTTGTCTTATGGCCGCTGGCATTGTTTGTAGGTGGGATGTATGATTTAACTCGTGTTCGCACGCCGAGCGAGCTTCGGCTTCAGCGATAATCTCTTTTACGGCATGGAAAATATTATCGATATTTTCTGTAATCCGTTTTTTGTTAGTTACTGTTAATCTTTTTACAGATCTGATGTTTGAAACTCCGATTAAATACTATGAATGTATTATGTTTAGTGTTAGCTAGTCTCTTTGACAGTTTTTTTATCATACCATATAATAGCTTAAAGTACCTTACGAATCACGGAGGAGCTAGATATATTTTAATTTGGTCACCTTGCCCAGAATCCGAGATTACAATAGTTCCTTGACCGGCTCGATGGCATACCAAGCGAGTTCCTACATCATTAAAATTTTCTTTTCATATAAACTAGTCTTCACATTTACCACATTTACCATTACAATATAATATTCTGTGTCCAAGGAGAATGGGGAGGTAACGTTATTTGATCAAACAAATCAGAAACAAACGCTTCAATCTCCATAGATATTATTCCTGGGACGATAATCTAGTACTCCAATGTGTCTGGGCTGGACGCTCCCTGCACTAGACACTTACGGCCCATGAGTAGAAACACATCGTTTGAAATTAATTAAAGATTATGATCATTCAAATTAGAATCAAACGCTTCAATCTCCATATTATGTATATTATACAATATTATGTATTTAATACAATTTATTGATTTATTATACAATTCAATTCACAATATAATTTAAGCTTTAATAGCAATTTAATATAAATATAGGTATATATTTTTATAACATATTGAATTACATATTATAGTTAATATAAGTATTATTTGTTATACCTGTACAAGGTGACTAAGTAATAAGGACACTATCAATGTAAACACCATCTATGTACCACTTAGTTTGCAAATAAAAGTTTGAGTTTGAGTTTGAGTTTGAGTTTATACTTGAGGCTAATCTGGTCTCCATGTGTCTGGACGCTGCCTGCACTACACGCGCGGGCTCCGAGTAGAAACACATCGTTTGGCATTAATTTAAGTGCGAGACCATCGGCGTCCTCCCACGTTGTTTGGGGAACCCTAATAAATCTGAACCGTAAAAACTTCCCCGCTGTCCCTTCATTAACGAAATAATTAGCTCATTGACAACGTTTTTCACGAAACATTATTTCGTTTAGGTCATTTTTAATTAGAACAAAATTCTCTCCGGTGAAAGTATGCTCGAAATAATTTCACGTCACCTGTCTTTTAAGGACAATTATTCACATTCAAGGTAACGGTAAACAAATATTAATTTAGTATTTTTTAAATTGTATTTTGTAAATATTAACGTATTGTGGTCGGTTTGAACAGTGTTAAGATTTGTTCCAAGTCACCGCCACGTTATTAAGTAATCAATTAAAGGTAAAACCGCCAGTTTGTCAATGGTGGAGGTTTCCGGGTGAAGTGCGCTTCCACCATTTTCCTTCAACCTTTTTTGTCACTGATCATAGGTAGTCAAGTGAGAACAAAGGTAAATACTTTGTAAAGTAAACAAAAAAACTTATTTTTTTTATCAATTTTCATGAACATAATATATATAATAGAACCAACCCGCCTGCCAAGCGTGGCGATTACGGCAAATACCCCTCATATCCTTGGGGGAGGCCTTTGTCCAGCAGTGGACGTCTTTTGGCTGAGATGATGAGATGATGATGAACATAATGAAGTAGACCAACTTCTACAGGTTCTTGTGTCGCGAAAACACGCCGGTATATTTTGAAATACGGATGTATAATGCCCATATTCATACGACGACGACGACCGACGTTAGGTTTAAGACAACCGTCATAGAAAATAGGGATTTTTTAATAAAATATCACCAATAAGAATCATTTACTGCTAAAAACTACGGTACATACATAGTGATGTTTTACATCGGTTTATGAGTCTCATATATTTAACTGTCGTGCCTACAGCATGCAATATCACAGCTCAATCCACGTTCAATCATAATAAACTATCACAAAGTACAAAATTGTTGAAAACTGGCAAGTTATGTGTCTTAAATTTATTTACCGACAGCCGTTCCTACTTTCAAATAATGTACATGCATATAAATACCGAAAGTGGAAGTAGGTGGCGCGGCGGCGGCGGCGCGCAACTCCGCGAAGTTCCCAACTTTCAAGTGCTCGAATATTTTTAAAATGCAAATAGTGAAATGGATGAACATCAGAAGCATCTCAGAAGGGACGGCGCGCCCACTCCGACGCACGCATTAGTTTCCGAATATTCATGTAACTAACAACTTCGGTCTGCTCTTACAGTTTCGAATTTGCATTTTTGCGAAACTTCGCACCGCCTACGCCTTTAAAGAGCGGAAGAGTTTTCTACCCATCTGGATTCGATTTAATTTCTCGAGTAATTCCGTTCCGAGTTAACGAATTGATCGTAAGGGCTTTAGTCCGCTCCTAAAGCCGGCTCAAGTTCGGAACTCTCCGGGCAAGTTGTGGCGTGTTCCCCCTTTGTTGACTCTGGCTCCGACTTTGATTTTCCTTAGAAAGTGTGGGGCGGGTCAATTGATACAATTTGCTTTTAACGGGCCCGGCTGCAAGTCTCTGCGTAGTGTGTAGTGTGAACGGTACAATTTGTGGGTGGTGAGTTGGTCTTATACTTCTACATGGTAGACAGACACGCGTTAATTTGAAGCTTGGCAAATCAACACAAATAGTGAGTCGTGTTTGTGGTCTGTAGTTTTTATACCTTTCTCACACTCTCACTTTATGTTTCAATCGTGGGTTACGTACGCGAGCTTTTTGCGAAAGCAAACAGAACACAGTGCTAGGTTTAGAAAAGAGTAATTTTAAGTAGGTAGGTATGTTCAAGTTACTTCCATGACTCACTCAATCACCCCAACACACGTATTTTACATTACTGTCTGGGGTCGTCTCACTACATTTACCTAATTTATTGGGAAATAAAAAACTATTTTATTTTATTTTTATTTTTTATGACTTTTTCATCTCCATCGCTTGAGTTTCGGATAATAACGGCGAACACTTCGATAGTCAATAATGCCAGGGTCCATAAATAAGTTGGCCTCGGAGCGCGCTGCTAATTTGCCGTTACGAGCCCTGATTGGCGCGCGCTGATTGTCCGTTCGTTAGGTGACACCTGATTGGGCTCGTTTACTGCTGTAATTGGATTGTAGTTCATCAGCAGATAAAATCTACAAGTGCATTCGAGCGGACAATGCGGCAGACGAAGTTTCTTTTATTCTTGATATTATTACTTTTTATTCTTATTACCTGCGTGTTACATATTTTGCTTTACGAGTATAAGAATAGTTTTATATTGTCAGTAATGTCTATGTGCGCTTTGTAGTACATTAGCCAATGTCAAAGTTAGGCAACGATACTCTATATGTTGAGTGATAGAGTTTGTTCCCCTAAATCTTTAAGTTTCAGTAAATATATGGGGACGTCATGAAAGAATTTGAAGGGTGACATTGCACTGTTTTGTTTTGTTTCGGTTTTAAGCAAAGTTACGGACAAAGACAATACACTAATAATCTGTCCTAAACCTAGACACTGTCCAAATCATAGCGAGAGCCATCTCACAAGAAACTGAATTGAAGTTCAAAGCTTAATAAAGCACACAAAAATCAGAAGCAATCGTAAAATATAATAAAACTGCAAACAGGACTTTCCACTTTCCCGCTAAAAGAAGTAACAACATTGATTTCCAAATACTTTGACTGTATTACCTAAATCTGGTTGACGGAAACGACAAAAGGAGGTTTTGTTTCAACAGTTTCAAGTTCGCCAGTGCCACGACGAAGCCGATGTAATTTTAAAAAGGTACTTTTTTGTGTAATTCGAAGTTCAAATGAGTCTCTTTATTTTTTGTGACAATGAGTTGAGCTCTAATTTTTCGTCAATACGGCGCGGGGAGACTTTCCTGCAGACGAGAACAAAAGGCGGCCGGTAGATATCGCGAATTGTTAATTAATGTTGCCCCGATCCGGCCGGCTAGTGATGTCGCGAGGGACAAGGAATTTTTGTTAATTGCTCCCCAGAGCAAAACTGCGAAATTAAAGGGTTGACGATATCTTGCGATGTGCTTAAGGGATTGCTTTTATTAATGTTTAAATACTTTTAGCTAGACAATATCCTACAAATAAACTTTAAGTCAAAAGTAAAATCAGGAAAAAAAAGTATTTCTGCACCTACACAATTTAAAGTATTATGTTTGAATAACTACAAGACACTGCGCCGAGTTAATTAATGTGTATTATGACGAATCAAGGTACACGGGAAAATGTCAAATAGTTTATATTGTACCTTTTTGTAAATCGTATGTAATGTTTTGTATATAACAAATTTAAAAAAAACTTTTATCATTATAGCCTTTACACCTAAAGCCTCGCACACAGCATCCCTTTGTATGGTTGTTACTTTTCGGAGCTGTCCTCCCGGAACTTGCTTGGGGATGCGATCAGGCGTGCGCAATCCATTCACACATTTAAGGAGCTTGTGGGCACACCTTTCCATTTAACCGTGCCTTGCTGCAAAGCTGTCGTGTCCGCTTCTACTACCTGAGACTATTTAGTTTAGGTATGGTCTTGTGTGTATTCTTAAACAAAGCTTATCTTGTTTTTTGTATCTATAATGTTATACAAGTATAAAGTATAAGTAATGCTTTAGGACATATTACAAGTTTCTGAAGATTTAACTAAAATCACTCCTCGCTGTCAATCATTATAATATCGAGCTATTCTTAAAACCTTGTCACATCCCTACTACTCAGTTTTAATATTTCACCAGAGAAATATTAATTAAGGTGGCGTGTAAATATTTCACGGGGCTCTTTGGCACTGCCTACTTTACAGTTTCATTTGAAAGAGGCTTTAATTTGCAACAGAGTATACACCGTGAAATCTCAATGCGGTTTAATTTGCGGTGACTGTGACGTCATCATTGTGGTAATGTAATGATTTTAAAAAAATACGAATTTTACCGAGGTGACGGTGGTGGTGGAGGTGATCCCACTGCTGAGATTAAGAGCCCTTGCCCACGTCCGATAATTGGTGACCGATTTTATAGTCGGTGAAAATGAAACGTATGGAATTATTACGTTGCAGCGCACGCGTCTTACAAAAAGTCGGTCACAAAATGGGTGATAAAACTCAGCGAAAACAATCGGTCCGATTGTTGATTATTTATATTAGTAATTAATATTGTTGATTTGTTTTTTAAAAGTTTACATTGTAATTAATATTTCTTTCCAGTTGTTGATTATTTGTAAAAAACATTTTGAATGAATACAAGACTGATTCAATATTGAAAACAGACTTTATTTATTTACACTCCTAAAAGTCTAAAAAGTTATAGGTGCACTTTTCTTTTCAGTTGTACCTTCTATTATTTGACGTAGATTTAATAAATGGGTACCATAGTGGGACTTTTTGGTAGGCATTTTGCGAGGGTGCCATAGCGGGACCATACCATAGCGGAACTAACCTGTTGTAAATGAGCTCATGAGTGACATTCATGTGTCATTGCGATAAAATCCTATATCCGTTCCCAGTTAGCCAAATACCTGTCAGAATATAGAAACTCTTTGATACCTGAGAGCGCCAAAGTGCGTTTGAGTTAGGAGAGGTAGCGCACCAGCTGAGTCCTGACGGTCTTCAGCGCTGTTGGTAATTGGAGCTAAAGATGCAGAGCTATTGCGGCATTATAGTTCACATTGATTATATATGTTCACATGATATATAACAACTAGACTGTCAATACTTACAATAGAACTGGAATAGTTATTACCAGTTTTTCTTGTCTTGAGTACTTATACGTTATTTCGGCACATTTGCATGCGCCATGATCACGGATGTAAGTACTCTGTGTAATAAACCGAATACATCAGATTTGGGTTCGCATTTAATATCTTTATTGTTATTTTTATTTTGCTAATAACGTTAAAATAAGTATCTTTGTAACTAACTCTATGGGCTGAGTCGGAAATCAACTGTTATTATAATGAATGTAAAACATGCAAATTGTGGGTTACTAAATCTGTAGTTTACAAGTAGCGCGTTGCTGGCGTTTGATTACAACATACTTAAGCTCAAAGTTCCTGTGACGAAGTTCTGGAGAGGCAGGAGTCAGGTGATGAAACTTGAATAATTTACAGGTTCAGCCCTGAAGAGGCCCAATTTACTGGCCGTTTCCCTGACACTTTCTCCCATAGACCTATAAATTAATAGAGATACCTTCCAAATTCAAATTGTTACTATTTAATGACAGCTGCAAAGGTGCGAGCGTCCCGACATATTTTCGTTTTTCAAGATTGTATCAGTTTTAGATTAGCGGGAGATACAGTTAAAAAGAAGACGCTACTGTCCATAAATTATTTAATGATAAGTGCGGCAAATGACGTCCCTCTATCTGATGTTAAATGGAGATGAAGTCTAGATGCGAAAACATTTGCTGCAGCGTGAAAACAACGCTGTCAGTCACTATCACCCTGCCGGCCCACAAGGTGCCTCTTCACGCTTGGTTTGAACGAACCCATGTCATAGAAAGGTGGGAGGCAGTGTGCTGGTAGACTATTCCATCTTTTGGAAGTTATTAAAATTGGAGCCAGATCATATGTTGCGATCTATCTAAGTATAAGTTTTAAGAGTACGATCTGATAATTTGGTTATGACTATGACTGATGGTAAGTACCGCAAAACGGTGCAAATGCATGGACAGTACAATCCTTTGGTTTTTACAACATATTCAGAGTATTGGTTATCGAAATGACAATTACAATATACAGATTTGCAAGTACCAAAATAGTAAAATTACTGCTAACTCTGCGTAAACTGAGCTGGGCACAGTATTGGCATCACATAACAGTGCGCAATATGTAATATCTATTTATTTATTTTTGTTATTATTGTATGTAAATTGTGTTTTTAGGTTATTTTCTTTCTTTTCTTTTTATTTCAAAATCGGTCACACGCTTGTATTAAGATCGAGGTAGTAAGCGATTGATTCGAGTTATACGTTCACTGTTGCGAGGATAAGGAATGGAGCGTCCCACACTACCCACGCGGCAACGTGCCTCACTGATTGACTACACCACCGCGTGGGATGAACATCTAATATTGGAAAATCCGATCACTTAAGGCTCCTTACACATACCCTTATCCCATACAAACTTCAAAGCTTATGATTTTTCAAACTAGTTTGCTAATTTTGATAAAACTGTCAATTAATAAGGACAAAGCAGCGATCTAGAAAGTTTTTTGACAACTTTAAAACAAATGTTTATTAAATTGAATTTATACGATTTGTAACTTTCCAGAGTGAATTTAAAACTAGAAAACATAATAAAATCTCTGTGTGTTCTAAAGCAAAAAAGAAAGCTTTATTGTCATAGTACAGTAGTACTTACTTTGTTGGTTTAAAAATATAAATTGTACGTAATACCGAATTGTGTAAGGCTCTTAAGTCTCTGGCTTGACCGATTGGATTAGAAGCTCCAGTGGTGTTTACCAAAATCTGGCCGCCTCGAAACTGCTTATATGTTGTTTCATATCTTCGCGTTAGTTTGCGGTTCGTTACCAAATAGGCGATTCAGTGTTTTAGGTTACATTATATTTGAAGTTTCCAAGGAGTTCCTTAACTTTCGCTGTTAGTTAGTTATGAAATTTAGTAAGTACTCCTGCAGAACATTTAACTGATATAATTAATTCAATAGTAGCCTATTTTTTCATGTATTATTGAGAAAAATATGAAAGTTTGTACGGGTGACCGATATATACAACGTTACCTTACGCTCTGAACAACTATTGTAAACCCGTGTAACGCTACATCTCAGAAATAGGATTACTGTTAAGTTATTATTTTTTAAATTATAAGTTTTAGTAATAAAATAAAGAGCGTTTACGCCGCACACTAGCGCCACTAATGAAAAAAAAAACATATCTAGTAATTAGAGATAGAAAATCAAATTATGCTCAATAAACTATTTGAATGAAGTAATTTAGCATTTTTACGGCCCCTAATGAACACCTCACATGTTATGGTTTAGTTAAATAAGACGTTACGGCCCCTTTTAACTATAACGCCATATTTAACTAAACCATAACATGTCAGGTGTTCATTAGGTGACGTAAAAATGCTAAATTACTTCATTCAGATACTTTGTTGAGCATAATTTGATTTTCTATCTCTAATTACAAGATATGTTTTTTTTTCATTGGCGGCGCTGTGTGCGGCGTAAACGCTCTTAACATTAACTCAAACAAAACGACAACAGAAACCCTGTGTATCTAAAATATTATAGGTATAGACTCTTCAACTGAATAGTAAAAAGTTACTTTGTTACATTTTGGTGAGAAATGAAATTTAACAAACTTTGAACTCCCGAAGAAACAAGATGTTTTTACGGGACAAAAGGTAACTATGGCACTCACCGATCCTTAAATTTTATGTCTGTGCAGAAAATGACGTCGGTCCGTTGCTCCATTTTAACGAGAAAGTAGCGCAAATGAATAGACTAAAGTAGTACATATTTGAGAATTCTGGCGCGAAAGACGACTGTGGCAATTCAAACTCTGCTATAACATATACCACTAGTAGTAGACATTCAAATATTAAACTCTCAAATATCGATCGAACAGAATGATTTTGTGGTCCATTGATCATAAAGAAAAAAAAATTTCAAAACAGAGATTGATATGATTCACCATAGTGTTACTTAAGAATATGATAATTGTGTTTGCTACCTAAATATTTTTACCCATCTCTTTGAACTGGTTGTAAGATGAATTGAGCGTAATAGAGGTATTACTTGGAATCAATGTGACATTGACTATAGAGAGTTCAAGAGATTAATATTTCCAATTTTACAAAATAAAACAATTATAATGGAAGGTCTTGAGAAACAGAAATGGATTAGGAAGTTATGTGAAAACTGTGTTTTGATACATATTGAAGATAAAGGTAGCCCAAATTTTTCAAAATTGCACATATCATTGCGCATATCATTTTGTAAATGTGAATCTAGTTTTACTTGTCTGTCATAATAAAGAGTGTGCTCTTAAAAACGTTATCTGTATTAAAAAATGGTATTTAAATAATTGTTGTTAAATTTGTAAATACAATGTTTATAAAATAAATAAATAACATTTTTTTTTCTTTCGACGTCTATATTGTAGGGTCATTCAATAAAACAAAGGACATACATTTTATATTTTTTCTATCTAAAACTTTATTTACAATTACTAATTACTTCATACAATCAGCTAGTTTAAAATGTTTCAGAGACAAGGTTTAACTTTATAATGCCCCCCAAGCTAATGTATCAATATTATTGGATAAATGTAACGTTTCGTATCATTGTATGACAAACAGAAAATTATTGTCCGTAAAAAATTGGTAGATAAAGCTGTCAGTGTCTGTATACAATAATTTTGTTTTATCAGGATATTTTTTTAACATATACCTAGTTATAATGAAATTCATACATCAAACTTTTTGAAATATCAAATGTTGAAAGTTACTATTGGTAATTCAACAGGTTGACATTCTTCTCCAGTGAAATAGAGAAATATGTATCAAAACACAGTTTTCACATAACTCCCTAATCCATTTCTGTTTCTCAAGACCTTTCATTATAATTGTTTTATTTTGTAAAGTTGGAAATGAACTCTCTATAGTCAATGTCACATTGATTCCAAGTAATACCTCTATTACGCTCAATTCATCTTACAACCAGTTTAAAGAGATGGGTAATTAGCTGTGGAGTTTCTTGTGCCCATTCTTCTCCTCAGCTAAAAAATAGACGTCCTGAATGGGTAATAGGTAAAAAAATTTTTGGACGATTCAAAAGCACTTTTCTAAAGTTTATTTGAATAATAATATTTGACTTTGACTTTGGACAAAAATGTTTAGGTAGCAAACACAATTATCGTATTCTTCTCGGGATGGGCAAACTACGGCCCGCGACCATCAAACAAAAATTTAAGTGCGGGTGTGTGTTTCAGAAAATGCATAGTTATCTTTATTTTTATTTCACAAAAAAATATTTATTTATTGAAAAAATACAGCAAAAAGATCAATAGCCTGGCCCGCCATAGATTTTGTTAGTAAATATTGTCACGCGAATGAAAAAGTTTGCCCATCCCTGTTCTAGGTGAATTATATCAATCTCTGTTTTAAAAATATTTTTTTTTAGGATTGGTGGACCACAAAATCATTCTGTTCGATCGATATTCGAGAGTTCGATATTCGAATCTACTACTAGTGGTATATATGTTATAGCAGAGTTTGAATTGCCACAGTCGTCTTGCGCGCCAAAACTCTCGAATATCTACTACTGACTAACAATTAAGTAAAGGTTTTACTCAAGACTTTTTAATACAGTATTAAATAGTAATTTAAACACTATCCGTTGTATCTATTTGTATGTAGGTAACAAAGTTAAACTGGTTCCTGGAATAGCTTTCAGGGATTTAAATTGTATTACGACGGTGAGTAGCAGCCGCGCTATACCCCCGGCTTCGGGCACCGGGGTCATTTCCTGCTCGAGGCCACTTCGAACAGTCAATGCTCCATCGGTATAACATCTCAAACAATTGACAAAAGCTAGCCAATATATTCTCCGATTGCAGGCCAAAGGCTTCCATCATGGAAATCAAGACATCGCTATAATTGACGGGTTTTGGCTTAAGAAATACGGGTCATCCAAACACCGCCAAAAGAAGATTACAAACCAGGGAGACTAAGCTTGGGAATAAATCCAGGACCTTAGATATCGGGTACCTGCTCTGTTGTCCCAAGATGGCAGTCAATAAAACCCGCCTTGGACCAGCGGGCTGGGCCATGGCCTGATCTCTCCTCCCCTGATCTTAATGCAGGAGTTTTAGTAGGTATACCCTCCTTCCCCCTTGAGGTTGTCGGGGAAAAGTTCCACATAAAGAGTATTGATAGTAATTATGATATAAATTGGATTTACAGTACATAATATTGATGAGATTCTACCGCTGCTCTGGAAGTTGGTTTCTTCTAAGTAGACCCTGTCAAAGAACTTAGTAGCTGTTGCGAACTCTCTCGTATCAAACTTATTTATATTTTATTTTCTTATATCTGTGACGTTTTTACTGGGAGTTAGCAATTTCCGTTGTTCGAGTTTTGTTTTGTTGTTTTAGAGCCGATTTTTCAATTGACGGATAAAACTTGTTCGTTTGATAAAGTATCAAATAACCATTTTAGGAATGTATTGTCTTAACATGACTTTTCTTTTTAAACAGGTGACATTTTAGCTTCATTGCGTAATACTTTATCAGAAGGATAAGTTTTATTCGATGATTGAAAAATCATCCCATAAAAGTAAGTAAGTAATAAATCAGTCTTTATCTGTCGCACTACTGGGAAAACGCCTCCATCATTGAAATAAGTCTTTACTAGAAACATAGTATTATTCGATATTTAAAATTCTATAAGTAGGTACTAAAAAAATATAACTTAATGTAAGACAAAAAAAAACCTATAAATAAAAGATGTCCTCCAGCTGTTGGCTCATGGGAACGGTCCCAAGAATGCTGGCAACACTACTACGGTGGGTGGGTGTTGGCTTAATCATCACGTTTGCCAAATGCGGGTCATCATCTCAGCCAAAAGACGTCCACTGCTGGACAAAGGCCTCCCCCAAGATGGGGGGTATTTGCCATAATCGCCACGCTTGGCAGGCGGGTTGGCGATCGCAGTAGGTTGAAAGTAACCTCAGAGAGATGCTGCTGCCCATCCTCTGGAATGGTCCCTTAGTCGCCTTTTACGACACCCACGGGTTGAGATGGGGTGGTGCAATTCTTTATCCCCGGCACCACACAGGGAGCAAATGCGGGTAAATGATCATAAACCCGGGCTATTCATCGAAAAACTACAAACATACTTTGTCTGACCTAGAAATAAAACCCAGGGGTTGTTGAAATTGATCCGAGCAAATAAAACGAGTATTTAATAAAATATTTCTGTTCCATATTCTTGATCTGCACTATTTTATCGACATACAAAATTGAGATTAACAACAGGTTTTTTTTACACAATTTTCCACGAGCGGGGTTCATACCTACAACCTACAACCTGACAATCCGGTTTAGGTGCGCTTCCAATTACACTATCATGGTTGTTGTCGGACTGTCAGAGACTGCGGGTTCGAATCCCATTATATATACCCATAATTTAAAAAAGGTGTGAACACTCAATCATTACGCCTCTGCCCATGACCCTACTGTATATCTTGCACTGTGCCGCTGATGGTCGAAATAAACGCAAATTAGTTTGTATCCCTTTCACAGGACAACACTATTAAAAGGCGCTCTTGTAGACGCAGACGAGACTAACGCGGTCCACTTATAACTTGACTTTGTTGGCTTAACCTAGTATTGGGTATTGTTTCATCCAAACATTTGTGTTCTACAATAATTGTAGCAATCTATTAAAGTACTAATTAAGTAAGAATGATAGCTGCTCCATGGCTTCTCTTTTTAAAATTCCATTTACGCTTACATCTAAAAAAACAATTTTAAAATCATATACAAATTTATCTTATAAATCATTAAGGTATCTTATTGGTATGCTTTAGTCACCGACTGGCAAAGCGCTCGGCGCGATACCCAAAGGTCCCGGGTTCAATTCCCAGGTCGGGCAAAGTTATTCGATGCGTAGCCCGGGGTTTGTAATCACAGAACATCTATTCCGTGTTTGTAATCACCAACCTGCATTCGGCTATTGTGGTGATATAGCCTTTATCCATTAATAGTAGTAATAACTAGATTCCAATGATGGAGTCCTTTGCCCAGCAGTGGGGCAGTTACAGGCTATAAAAATACTACCATAAAACTACGGTAGTTTGTTTGCTCCTCAGTCAAGTCAAAACGGCTGAATTTGGAAGAAGTTCGGTACGGATGTTTTCTATTCAGCGAAGACACCTGACTTCCTTCATAGTTTGCATTTTGTGGCAAAACAAACTCCACGCATGCGAAGCCACGGGCGGAGGCTATATCGACTTCGAGTACTATCGGGTTTACGTTTTCGAGCAATTAGGTATATTTTGTTCAGAAAGAGCTAAACACTTTGATCTCCAATAACGTAACGATAGCGGCCCTAGTAAGAAATAATGGCAAAGTAACGATATGTTATTATGACACGATTAAAAGGTTTTCTATTTTGATTAAGAAACCTTAACATAACGAAGTGAATATCAGTCTTACATCTACAAAGCTAAAGCTAACACTGATCTGGTTACTGACAGCGGCAACAGACAAAGACTTAATGCCTGTTTCTATGTCAGAACTGATTTTGTAAGAGATACGTACGCTAATTAAAACGTTCCGACCCTCCCTTTATAAATTAAGCTTTTAACGTAAAAAATTTGAACCACAGCGCTATCTCTAGCCGCTGTACTATTTCACAATGATTAATCAACTATGGTGCTATTTACATTTCGCTTTCCGCTACCACCATTTCGGACCACACTGACCACGATCTAATAACACTGTATCACATACATCGCTGGTTTTACAAGCGCCGCGCGCGCTGCCTCCTAAACCAGCGATGTAATGGAAGCGACCCTGTTGCGATTGTGTACGAAAGTTAGACTTGAAAAGGCACCGGCCGGTACGCCCCCGGTTATCTGGTTGAAATCAAACCGGCTTTTTATGTAAGTACCCCTTTTGTTCGTTGTTTTGCAACTTTCGCTTCACCTGGCCGACTTTGTTTGTTTAATGGCATCAATAGTTAATTAGGAAAATGTTTCGTTTGAATTTCTTGAGCTGTTGTTTCAGCAAAATATGTAACTTTATATTTTAATAAAGCAAAAATTTCGTTGTTCAAATTGGAACACGTTTATATGTTCCAATTTGAACAACGAAATTTGGGCTTTATTAAAATATAAAGTTACATATTTTGCTGAAACATGATGGTTCGAAATATAAGTTAACACTCAATTAAGGTAATCAGATGTTAACAAAGATGTTACGCGAAAATAGATTTATACTCATATTTGAAATTCATTGTTACAGAGATATTTGTTAAGTGATGTAGGAGCTCGATGGCGCAGTGGTTTACGCGCCCGGTCTGCGATTGCTGAGGTTAAACGACATTCACAAAGGCCGGTCATCGGATGGGTGACTAAAAATTTATCATCTCGAGCTTCTCCGTGCTTCGGAAGGCACGCAAAGCCGTTGGTCCCGGCTGCATTAGCAGTCGTTAACAACCACCGCACCGCACTGGGCCCGCGTGGTGTTTACGGCCCGTTCTCCGTATCCGTCCATAGGGAACGCTCGTGCCCCAGCAGTAAGGAACTTAATGGGCTGATGAATGATAATGATGGTTACAGAGATATATTAAAGTAAGGCAGTGTGTTTTGCCTCCATCATTAAAAGTCATCACGACCACTTATCATAAACTCATGGGTAAACTCAAGGTCTCAATGTGGATAGTGGGGTGGGTGTCTTTTGAAGGACATAGGCGCATGTGGTACATTATAATTTGTTTAAATTGTACAATAGCAGCCCGGTCTTGTTGAGCTAGTGCGTTCCAATATAAAATTAATAAAAAAAACCGTAAGGGAAAAATACATACATACAGTAATTTTTTTCAAATCTCGTTATCTGAAAGGCAAGCCTGCCCCTGTCACCCCGATGACTGGACACGCCAAAGACGCGCGTTACCAACACTCGCAACTTTTTTAATTTAACGCAGATAAAGTCCGCCCCCGGTCATGCGGAGTTGGCTCGTTAAAAACAAAAATGAAATATCGGAATTTGACTGACGACCTCGTCACCAAATATTGGAATACTTGAGTTGAGTATTCCTTTTATTATTTTCTATGTGATATAAATTCACGGTGAGTAAGCCTTTGCGCAGAGAGGAGAGGCCTATGTCCAGCAGTGGACGTATGTAGGCTGATGATGATGATGAAGCCTTTTCGCTGTTTGGCTTTCTTATCATCTGATACGAAAAGGCTGAAGACATGTTTATGTGTACTCTATGTTATACAAATAAATGTTGTCGCTGAAAATAGCAAGTATTAAGTTTTTAAAAACCTGTAACCATAGACAAATATATTTTTAGATATTCCATACTTCGGATGGCATGCGTTTTTGTCCAGTCCGTTTCATCTACAATGTGCTTGTGCTGATTATATCTGTAAAAGACGATGAACCTGAAGTGCAACTTAAAATCTAATTCGAGTACCATTCTACTGTTAAAAAACCAAAGGCATTAAGTATAAATATTTTTAATAAATACATAAGTACATTTTACGTAAATTTTGTTGCGAACCAATTACATTTCGTAAAATGTTCCTGTGGTTTCTTTTTAACACTTTCCGAATATATAGTAAACATCAATAAAACCCTTATGAATAAATATATGGAAGAAGAAGATTAAAAGATGAATATATGACAAAAGAGTATGGGTATGGCTTTACACGCCCTTTAACGTGCAAGACAAAATTTTATTATACAGTTTTTTATTACTAAACTTGTATTTTTTATTAAATTGGAGAATTTAAATATTCCTCGCCGAGTTTCTGCTCGGTACAAAGCTCACACTAAAGGGGTTACAAAGCCATAGACTTGACGGTAAAAAAGGTTTTATTTCAAAAATCATTACGGACAAAAGGTTTTATATTTCTATTTGATATTTTAAAACGAGACAATAGATATATAAAAAAAACATTTCGCACCAATATTAAATTTAAAAAAAACCGGCCCACATTATTCACTTAAAGCCTTCTTGACATGAAAAAGACAAGAAACGCTTTGAAACTGAAAAACGTGATGTGAAAATCTCGCTCTATTTATCGAAAAGGATCGCAAAAGTTCTTTAAACTGTTCTAAAATAGGAAGTGACACGTTGAGCACGTTCATTACACACCGAAGTCACCCCACGGCCCTGGAGCGTCGTTTAAAAAGTCCCGTGCTGTGCCTCCCCGGGCGCCATTACGGACATTACCATAGGCTTATCGATCAAAAATTCAATTTCGGTCCGATGAAACCCTCTACTCGCCCATTTTGTCGTCATTAAAGATCAAACAAAAGGGTGATCGGTGAAGAACGATAGAGGGTAGGCGGCGATCAATTCACGAACTGTTCCAGAAACTGAGGATCAAATTGATTGTTCGGTGGTCGCGTAATTTTTACTATTTGTCGTTTCAAACTTGAAGGAAAACGTTTAGTAAAAATATTGTTTCAACCCACTTTAAAGGAAGATCGTTCAGCGCAATATTTAGTACGTTTTTTTTCTGTTACAGAGCCAGCCAGCACTGCCTGGACAGTATCAACTTTGTTCAGGTTCTCCTTGCATAATTTACCTTTCAAATATCGACTATGCCCGGTTTCTATTAGTCGTGATGAATTGTGTTGTGGATGCCCAATATACGAGTAGTAATGGTGAGTTGTTGTGTGAAATGTTTTATTTTATGGTGAATTAGTTACCAGTGACTATTCAATGTAAATTCACAATGACACGTTAAATTCTCGAATCGTAGGTATGCCATTGCATACCTGCGATTGAATTGCATTCAATTCTGCCTGCTTCAAAAAGCTTGGCAGCATTAGCTATCGTTAACAACCACCAATCCAGACTGGACCGGCCGCGTGGTGGTTTATGGCTCGTTTTACCTCATGTTTAGGGAATTAGGGAAGGCTCGTCCCTCATCAGCTAAGCAGATCTGGTGATGATCTGGCGATAAAAACAATTAAATATAAAAATATTAATTAAAAAAAATGTTTTATAATGTATATTTTATCGTTTTTAATATTAAGAACTGTTTTTTTTTTAAAACCTCCACCTCTGATCTTCAATTAAGTATACTTTGGACAATAAATTATCAGTATTTTAATTTTCACTGTTTAACACCTATGGCATTGTACCATAACCTGCATTTCACAAATAAATATTTTTCTTTTCTATTTTATTGTATTGTATTGTATTCTATTCTACAATTGTAGTATAGAATACAATACAATACAATAAATATTGTAACTATACATTACTACAACTATGCACAGGTCCCTCACACAGACAGAGGACTTTGAAATATCTTCAAAGTAGCATGTAGTACCTAGTAGTAGAACTTAACTGGTCAATCATCCATCCAACGTCATTGGTCAATACTTGTTTCTCTTAACATTTGGACTTTCTTTAGGTCTTTAAAAACAAAACCACCCAACCAAAGTAAAAAGAAATTTAAAAATACTCAGCTTTCACGACCGTTACCCGGAGTTTGCTCCATTTATACGCCGCTATCGAGTCCTTTACCCGACGACTACTTAATAATTTACAAGTTTTTTGACTTAATAATGACAATTGAGACGGTACCTTACATTAAGTTACGCGACAGTGCCATTACTGTTATATTTGTTAGTTAAATGGGTTACCAACGTAAAAAGCCTTATTAATTCAATCTGTTGGATTAAAACTTATGAAATAGCTAACAAAACTGATATAAATCAAGTTACACGCGGATTAAGAAACTTGAAATAAAGTCAATTTCATTTAAAACGATTTTAATACTTGAAAGTGTCGTCATCTCTTTGCTTTGTTGAATTTGTGGATGTTAGGTGTACAGATGTTAGTATACAGAATTTGCATGTCAAACTGACAAGGCCTTGAAATTACAACATAGTTCGAAGTATACCCAAGGGACCGAACCATTGCCTAAAATATGCCTAAGCCGCTAAAAAAGAACAACAAAAAACTTTAAATCTATTATGATGATTTTTGATCGCCTAGCATTACATGCAAGCATACCTTATAAAACAAGTTACGTGAATACATACCTACTACATCTAATCGTAACTTAGCCTTTTCCTAATATTCCATGGCAGGCCAGGCAATCATAATTATATAGTTTTAAAACAGCTAAAAGATCTTCTACTTCTAGCTCATTCAGTGCATAACAAAATTATGAGTTAGGTTACATTCAAGGTGTGGTGGCACCAGTGTTCGTTGGGAACCCTTTAGGGTTCCGTACCCAAAGGGTAAAACGGAACCGTATTATTAAGACTCCGCTGTCCGTCCGTCCGTCTGTCTCTCTGTCTGTCCGTCTTTCTGTCTGTACGTCTCATGAACCGTGATAGTTAGACAGTTGAAATCACAGATGATGTATTTCTGTTGCCGCTATAACAACAAATACTAAAAAACAGAATAAAATAAATATTTTTCCCATACAACAAACAAGCACTTCACCCGGAATTCAAAATCACAATGCCCGATATTAAAATCAGGCAGTGTGATGTACGTGCGGAGCTGCAGTCAATCGATGTTCGGAAAGCTAATGGCCCTGATGGCATCCCAGCAATAGTTTTAAAAATGTGTGCAGCGGAATTGTCCCCCGTGTTAACTCGTTTTTACCGTCTCTCTTCGGGTTGTGTGCCGGAATCTTGGAGAGATGCTAATGTGCAACCGCTTTCGAAAAAAGGAGATCGGTCAGATCCGACTAACTACCGCCCAATAGCCATTACTTCAGTTTTGTGTAAAGTCATGGAAAGGATTCTAAACAAACAGCTTATTCGCTACCTAGAAGAACACCCCTTGATTCACGATCGCCAATACGGGTTTCGGCCGCACCGATCAACTGGTGATCTTCTAGTCTAGCGTATATAACACATCTCTGGGGTAAGGCTATTGACAAGCGTGGTGAATCGGTGGCTGTTAGCCTTGACGTAGCCAAGACTTTTGATCGGGTCTGGCACAAAGCTCTTTTCTCCAAGCTCCCGGCATACGGTCTGCCTGCTCTGTTCTGCAACTGGGTCGCTGGCTTCCTACATGAGTGAAGAATCCGAGTACTCTCAGACGGATGCGCTTCGCGGTTCATGTCAGTGAACAGTAAATGCTGACCTTCAGGGATCCGTTTTAACCCCCACGCTGTTCCTTCTGCATATCAATGATAATTATGCTTCCACTTAGAAATATTCATTGCTATGCAGATGATAGTACAGTGCACGGTGGGTATAACGGTCACACTGCGCCTGGGCGAGTCAAGACTGAAGAGAAACGAGTAAATTTTGTCATTGAGCTCCAATAATCTTGTTGAGTTCAATGCCAAGAAAACACAGGTATGCGCGTTCACAGCAAAAAAGTCGCCATTCATACACCTTCCCTCTCTTCAAAGCACATCACTCGGCCTGCAGAGCAGCTTTAATATGCTCGGTATGGAGATTCGCTGCGATCTGAACCAGAGAGACTATATCGAAGCCGTAATAAAAACAGCCTCACCTAAACTCGGTGTCCTGAACAGTGTGCGGCGATTCTTCACGCCAGATCAGTTGTCTTTCGTATAAGACGCAGGTGCGGTCTTGCGTGGAGTATTGTTCGCACCTCTGAGACAGTTCCGCAAAGTACCTTCTTGATGCCTTGGATAGATTGCAGCGCCGAGCTATACGCATTATCGGCAATGCAGAGGTCACTATTACTCTTGAACCATTGCGTAGAAAATAGCGTCACTCAGCCTCTTCTACCGCTTATACCACGGCGAGTGCGCTGAAGAACTCTTTGATGGAGTGAGGTTGCCTTCCAGGGACTTTATTATTATAGTTGGTCGCACACGCCTGTAGATATTAAACTTTGTTGTAGCGACCAACAGATGAAAAAATGTTGATTAAGAACATTGTAAATGATTCGGTTTAGGACAGATTCGGTTTAATAATATTTGAAAGGTTTCTTTCTTCATCCGAAAATATCTATAAAATTTTACTTTATTTTCTTCCAACTTCACATATAGAATATGAATTGCACCATATTCTTCTCTTTCCAATAATATAGGATGCACCCACAATGACCTTTTATGTTTTTCTATTTCTTTTTGTTTCTTATACAAATAGTAGGCCAGAATAAGATTTTTTTTCTTATTATTCGACATTATAACACGTGTAATCTCTATGACAACCAGTTTAAAACTAGCGCATATAGACCGCACTCGAAGCTAACATCCATCCGGTGAAAAAATTACATGTATTCAAGGATGTCCGTTTTTTGTCGGTCCATTGTCCGGTGAAAAAAAAACGGATGTGTACAAGCGGCCAAACCCCACCTTCTCCCTTCCTCCGTAGGAGTACATGTGCTGCTCTCCGGAGTCACCGTTGTATTGTCTCGAACAATCCATCGCGCTCAAAAAATTTGGTGACTCATTTCTTTGTCGCACTTCCAAAAGATGGAATAGTCTACCAGCACACGTTTTCCCTCCTTCCTATGACATGGGGTCCTTCAAACGAGGCGTGAAGAAGCACCTTGTGGGCCGGCAGCGTGAGGGTGACTGATGCTGCTTTGTTTTCACGCTGCACCAGGTTGTCCTTGCATCTGGACTCCGTTATCACTTAACATCAGGCGGAGTGGAGTCATTTACCGAGCCAGGTATAAAAAAATAAAAAATAAAATAAAATGTTTTTTAGCGACAAATACTGGAGTTTTGACACCCTATTTCTAATTTTAACAAAACCAAAAAAACGCAGCGCCCGAAGACGCCCCGCCGCGCCGCCACGCCGCCGCCCGCCATAAAACAACGTCTACCCGAGGTGGAACACTCAAGCCCCCATTACGGATAACAAGTGGACGAGCCGTTTGTCGGTCTGTCGTTATTTATCAATCGCAGTTCTACTCAATTAAGGGCCCGTATTGGATTCGCGGCGTCATTTGCGATGGCCGCTGTTCAGACGTAAGGACTTCTGATAACAATTCTTATTATTTTTATTTTTAAGAAAATATTCAGATTTTTTGATATTTGTAAGCTCTCTATCTTATTAGTAGGAACAATTAATTTCTGAACTGTTCAATAAAATTCTAATGATGTATCTAAAAATATTTTAAGAATTTTGGTTTTTCTAATTATTTTACGAAGAATGGTATCATGGCCTGACCTTAGCAATTTAGATATCTCTTATGTGTTTAACTAGCTGTTGGAGACGTGTGGAAACTTCTTCTTAAAAATGTCTTCCTCTAAAACCAGCAATACCTGCAGTATCCACTCGACATGCAAGAATTTTAATTATAATTTGCAATCCGCCATCAAAACGTTTATAGTAGAATATCGTCTGAAGCGTTTCCTCTCAACTTTCTGTTCAGGAAATGACATTGAATATATTTTTTTTTCAGCAGAAATTAATCTTGCAGTCCCCTAGTGAGCGCGGCGTATTGAATAAGGAAATACTGCGGAGGCACGAAGTGTAATCAAATAAAAGGAGTCTCGATCTGACATCAATTCACTCGCAGCGATCTTGCAACAATATAGAATATTATTATAATGCGTCTTGCGCGTAATACTAATCGTAGGTGGTCACTGCATCTCGTGATAATGACTGTCATGCCGTAGACATCAGGTGGAAGAATGTCTCCCAGTTCCAGTTGAATTAGGTAACTTTTGGTTTCAATTATATCCTCCTGGATTGTGTATCCCACTCCGGATATATATCATATCCGTTCCGTTTAGCTTTTCTTAGCATATTTTCTATGTCCAATCACCAACCTGCTCTAACAAATGTTTCTATCACTAAGCGATACTTTTTGCCAACTTTAATTAACTACTTTAGTTAACTGTACATATTCCGATCATTTCTATGACCTAAACTAAATATGAGAAATATGAGATAGAATATTTATGCGTAGTAACTACTGCTTAATCTATGCTCCACCCCATATCGGTGCAAAAACCCAAAAACCACGAGGGGAATTAAAAAAACTCCACACTCAGAACGGAGGCTAACTTTATTGTAAACTGACAATTACTTTTTATTTTTAAGAAAACCCTTTGATAGCGCGATTCACAACATATTAACACGGCGCTATCTCTTGGTGAAAACTCGAACTAAACATTCAACACAGACATTTGTCTCATTAGCCTGAGAGCCAAACTAATTCGCTGTATGGAGACTCAACAATAATTCTATTTCTGTATTTTCTTAACATAAAACATTAGATTATCTAGTTTATTAAATAATTCATTAATGGATTACCCACCAATATTTGTGACAGCGACATTAAAAAAAACCAAATACAAAGCTTTATAAAATCTATAAAAAATGGGCAAAAATGGTATAAATATTATTTACTTTACATTTGAATACCTTTATTAGTTATCTTTCGTAAAATTTAATAATCCTCCTGTAAATATAAATGAAAAACCAATAAACTTCAAAAAAGTGGCATTACACCTATGTTAAAAATGCTATCAGATCAATTTTTAATTACTTTTGTTCCATTTGCTTCCATTAACACGTAATGTACTAAATCCAATTTAAATATATAATGATAATAAAAAATCTGCTATTATTATTTTCTTAGAGTACATTGTGCAGTTAGTGAAACAACCGACTTCTTCCTAAACTATTAGTTTCCCGTTGTATATCTTTATGGATTTCAACTTTGGTGCTTAGATAAGGTGAACATAAACACTTTTTCACGATAAAACCGGTGATAGCATATTTGCTGTAAAATTGCACCATTTTCGGGGTATACCTTTTTTTCGATATCTTCCAATGCGAGATTTTGTTGGATTCTAAAATATAGTCTCTTATAATTATATTTAATGGCCGTTTACAACAATTTGGTCTGTTATTGAGTTTTTTACAAAAATATCGGAAAGTTCTTAGGCTACATGATTTACATGTCATAATGAGGTCGGTAAATATCAATTGCCTATATACATTTTAAAATAGGAGAATCGAGGCCCCGATAATGTAAGTGCGTTTCCGATCCAAGCATCCGTGAGTAACCGGCCTTGCTTGGTCGCAGGCGGCGCGCTGCTGCTGTCACTGGCGTTGTTTGTGCTCATATTAAATTTACTAGTTTACGACCGCCGTATCGGCGCCGGGAAATTCATTTTTATTTTAAGATATTAAGATTTCAATCTGTAAATGAAAAGGTAAAAACACGAACATGTTAAGCAACAATATTGTAATAATTAAACAACAAAGGTAAACCTTTTTTATGGCCCTCATCCGAAAAGCTAATTTGCTAAAATGCTTATGAGTAAGTCCACGTCCGTAGTATAACAGGAGATATGGGGAACCACGGTATCTCACACTGAATCCGAGTATTCATTCGTTCGACTACCGACCGCTTCGTTTTGTAAAATGTTTACGATCTTTCAAAACTATTAAACTAACAAAATCATTGATTTTGATTTTAAAATAAAGTATAAATATGCGAACACTAAACATTTAAATAAAGTACTTAATACTTCTCGTTTATATTTCCTTTTATCTTACTGTAACCACGAAGGAAAGGGTTTCGAAAGGTCATTCTGAAATAATAATTGTGAAAAGTTAACGCTAATATTCCTCATAAAGCTTTTCACTTTAATTGAAATGATGACTTAAAGTGCTGTTGGATGTTGCCAACATTAAAAATATAAGTTTATTTGTCACCTATCGTAATGGCAACTATGGCTCTCTCTTTCGGCGAATATAGAATAGAATAGATTTATTTATTTCAGGCAACAAAACAGTGTACAAGCTGGTAAAATACAAAGAGACCCATGGAATAGATACCTTACAGGCTAACATAGGTACATACAAATAATATATATATTATAAATTAAAAACTATGCTACACGTAAAGACGACGACATGCGACGCAGCGCGGTGTCCGGTAGCCGACCTCGGAACCGCCGGAATATGACACCTTTCGGCCAATAGTCCTCTTTCATGAAGGTCGACAGATGGTCGGTCGGTACTCTAATGAATTAAATTTCACATTGTGGCGGGACTCCAATCGCTCGACCCTCAGAGTGGCGTTGGACTTCACTCGTATGTACTCTACGAGCTTTCCCGCCTTCGTACAGTAATAAAGTCGGGACACGTACAGCAGCGTCGTCGGTATCCTGGACACAGCAGGTGTCTCGGCCCCGTCGGCGTGCCACACAGGTTCTTCTTTTTCTTCTTCTTTTCCACCTTGATGAAGCCCTCCTCGCAACGGTCGTGCTGTGGTACCAGAAGTTGAGCCCCGAGGACAGGGTCACGGCGATTCTTCTTTTCCCTGTAATAGATCGCCGCTCAGGTTGCGAAGCGGCGGCAACGGCGTAAGCACGCCGAGGGGCGACGTGTTCGGTGACGTCTCCGCGGGAGCGGAGGGGCGGGCGGAAGAAGAATAAAGACGTGTCATTCAGCAGTCCTGGTATTTTATTACTATCAGAACCCACCAGCAATCCAGCAACCTATCAGCCAAACACAGCCGCTGCTACAAGCGCCCACGACCGACAATCGGACCGATTTTTGCCGAGGTTTTATCACCGATTTTTTGACCGAATTTTTGTAGGACGTGTGCGTTGTAACATAGAATTCCAAACGTTTCATTTTCACCGACGAAAAAGTTGATCACCAATTATCGGACGCGCTAAGAATAAACACAAAAAATAAGGTGCTACGTATACAACGCCGATCAGGAAGCGTAACGAAATAAAGCGAGTTATTCACGTGAATTTAATAAAAGCATACCTAGCGCTCTCGGCCTGCTTCTCCGTTGTAGCCGCCGTTCAGCCGGACGTAGTAACTGTACAGTAAATCTTATTACAAACAACTATGGTGTTAAAACAGCTTTCAAAATAAATATAAGAGCACTAAGCAAACTTGCAAATATGACTATTTGTCTTTATAACGGGATTTTAATTAGCTTATTTGGCTTATAGTGCACCATAGACAATTGGATAGTGATTAAAAACTTCCATTTGGTCGCAAATGAAGATATTATAAAATTAGGTCCTTACCTATGAAATTGACGTTTTGTATGAAGATTTTTTATAAAATATTATTTTTTATACTAGCGTTTATTTTTATTTTCTTAGCATCTATTTATGTTAACACTATAAAAATTGTAGGGTAGTGTGTTTGTTTCACTAGCTAAATATAGCAGACAAAGCTACAATGAAACAAAAAGACAATTCCGCGAACATAAAAAGTAGTCAATTTAAAAAAAAATGGGCGATAAAGACACAAAAATTTTTTTTATTGTTATTACTGAAGCCTAAGTAACGTAGTCCTAATGTTTATATAATTTTTAACGCAAATTTGGTATGTCAGAAGGGTGCAGGTTCAAACCCTGCTCGTGGAAATTTTTTCAACATTTGTGTTTTTGTAATTTGTTCGCAACAAAATTTGCGTTAAAAATTATATAAACATTTATAAACAGCTTGCCTACTTCTTAACTGATCTTTAGTATTTGTAAAAATATTATGATCGGATGTTAATGACGGTAGTTGTTAACATTGAATGGGCGCCTTTGGCTTTCAAAGTAAAAAGTAAATAGTGTTGAATAATTTCGGCGGGCTGGTTAGAAACACGATAGCTCAATTGGAAGAGCACCTGACCCGGTATGTCAGAAGGGTGCAGATTCAAACCCTGCTCGTGGAAATTTTTTCAACATTTGTGATTTTTTTTTTTTTTTAACGTAGTCCTAATTAGAGGTGTATAATAATATTAACAACCGGTATTGGCTTTTAGAACTTTTAAACCTTTTAATAAGTGAGAAAAAAACGACAATTTCATAGGTAAGGACCTAATAAAAAGAAGTGCTTGTTACAGTCTCGTTTTTGGTAACATATTATGAAATTTTCATATAATTATGATGCTATAAATAAGAAACATCACTGTGTTTACAATAGAATATGTAAAGGCATAGATGTATACACACTATGTACAATAAGTGGCAGATTAACCAATTTCTTCCGTTTTATTATCAAAAGAATACATCTATATTACTTACAAGAGAACTTGAATAATAGAAAATGGAATTGAACAAGTCGTGGGCATTTGTTAACAAACTAGGATGCATGGACGTAGCGGAGGCTTTAACGGGAAGTAAGCAGGTCGTTTAAAATGCGCTCACTTTAGACTTGAGCGCGAGTGTCCACGCTTTCAATGTAGGGTGGAAGTTTACTGCAAACTTGTGCTCGACAAATATTTCCTTTCCGTTCAGTAGTTTTAATTTTTTAGCAACATAAAGTGATTTTATCTGCGCAAATATTACAATTTATTACAACACATCAATTATTTAGAATTTAAAAATGAGTTTGCTACTAGGTACTATGCTAAAATAATGGTTTTTAATTGATTTATACAATCACTAAATAATATAAATTCAGTTCATGTAACGTTTATAAAAAAATTCTACAGATTTGACTGAATAGTAAACTTAAATTTTGCTTTCTTCTTATTATTTTTTCAATGCTATGATGGTATACCGTACCGAAATGGTTCTGGTTCTGATACTCTCTGAGCATCCGAGCCCTCCGTAACAATAGAGGCGTAGCAATACCGTCTATAGCTACTTTTATTAGCAAAATCGAAAGAAAACCAGAATTATGACTTTAATTCACGTTTTATAACATCAAGGACAAGGTTTTGACAGTGTGATCAGTAAACCTGTTACCAACTGTAGAACTAATAAAACAATTTTAAACAAAGAAAGTCATCAGGCAGTCTTTTTCAATCTAGCCTAAGTGCACTTCAATAATGTATGTAACTAAGCAAGCGTTCACCGCAAAGCTATTAAACGGTCGAGCCGTTGATGAACAGGTGTTTGATAGTGCTATTATCTGATGCGCGGCGCGGGCATGACGGCCCAGCGTCAGCGGGAACACCCTCGTCAAACACCGCTTGTACCAGATTAACACTTCCACTTGAAATAATTACTAGCGATATCCATAGATAACGGTACGACTTCACATCTCGTTACGAAAATGTCCTTTATGCTTTTATGTATAAGGGAGCAGGAGCTTAAGAATATTAAAACTAAACAAACCAAGAGGCAGGTGAAAAAGCTAAACAGTAAAAAAATCGTCATGAACAATTTATCTTGTAGGAGTGGATGGATAAGGATGGCAACCTAACTTCACCTGATGAAGCAGGAGCGGCCAGCCCGCCGAAATTATTCAACACTATTTACTTTTTACTTTGAAAGCCAAAGATGCCCATTCAATGTCAACAACTACCGTCATTAACATTAAAATTATATAAACAAAAACAATAGCTTGCCTACTTCTTAACTGATCTTTAGTATTTATAAAAATATTATGATCGGGATGTTAATGACGGTAGTTGTTGACATTGAAAGGGCGCTTTTGGCTTTCAAAGTAAAAAGTAAATAGTGTTGAATAATTTCGGCGGGCTGGTCAGAACTACGATAGCTCAATTGGGAGAGCACCTGACCCGGTATGTCAGAAGGGTGCAGGTACAAATCCTGCTCGTGGAATTTTTTTCAACATTTGTGTTTTTGTAACATTACTTTTAATTAATGTTTATCTTTAATATGTTTTTCTACCCAAATAAATAATTATCAATAATCAGTATCTCAGTAGTAATTTAGGAGTCCATTATAGTATGGAGAACTATTTATAAAGCGGCACATGATGTTATTGATGTGTAACATCTTTCCGCTCGCTTTCTTGCAATTTGTGAGAGTGATTTCGTGGAATGGGACGAAAGTGTGAAACAGGAAGTCGGGGAAGCGCGCAAGCGCGCGCCATTTTGTAACTTCTGTAGTTGATATCTCAGAACATTATCTAAAGCTAGTTGATATTATGAACATGACATAATATTATTATATGTGACACATAGTGTCATTTGACTATCAAAGGTCATTTTGATATGTCAAATGTCTTCTCTAAGGGAAGTAAGAGATATGAGTATATACTGCATTCTCTTTATGATTTAAAAAAAATATACGTCATTGTTAATTCTATATTCTATTTCCTATTGTAATATTGATTTCAACCCTTTCGTGTATAATAGACTTTATGATTATTTATTTTATAGTTATAAAATGATGTAATACCTGACTCATTTTTTTCAGAATATAATGTTAAAATAAAATTGCTTATTACTAAGGTGAGATGTCAAATGTTGCACATCATATGCGACTACTGTAGGTAAGGCTCGCTCGTTTTTTTTTACCTACTTTTAAATTCTAGTGCCCTGAATATTTGCTGAAAATGTAGTTCCTATTACTCCCTTAAGAATTAAGCTGATAATTTACACGCAGGCGCGTTTTTGGATGCCAACTACTGCTACCAGTCAGCTTTGTTTATTAACTGCAGTGCCTTGCGAAGAACACCTCTTCAAATAAAATCTCGGCATTTTTCAATTGTGTCGGAGAATATCTTCAGCGCCAGCGGAATCGGAACAGCAATCAGGGCAGGCCGTCGTATCCCCAACCGATTCCGGAGAAACACGGAATACTGGAGTGCAGTAAATATGAATCTAGGACATAGATAACAGAAACATACTGGATATGCTAGCGTCAACTGTTGTTCCATTCCCATTCTTACTGAAAACATGTCTTTTAAATAGAAATGGAAATAGAAAAAATCTTTATTTGTTACAACTATACATATACACATTCAAAACACAGGAACCCTTATTTTTTATTTATATTTACGAAATAAACGGTTAAAAAACAGTTTGATAACCTATTCTAAAAATATCTTATATTTTTTTGACCATTAAACGGTAGAATTAAGTTTATTGTTGTTAAGTTAAGTTTGAACGCAGAACCAATAGAGTACCTACGCTAATACACACACACACACACACACACCGCTCACACCTGCCGTAAACAATATTGTTGTTGTTCAGACCCTCTGGACCATGGAGGTCTCCGATCAGGGGCTGAAGCTGCTACGATACGCAGCGTTAAATGCTAAATAAGTTTGAGTGTGTCTGACCTGTGGTGCGGTGACCCACTCTCGGTGATCCCACGCTGTGGAGTAGTAGTCACACTGCCGTCTCACGCGCAGATCGGAATCCAACCACCACTTACTATCTTCCTCACACGGACCAACAATGGTCAAGGCGGCACCGCGCAACGCCTACCGAAACTCGAGGGATTTTATATATCTAGGGCGCCGATCAGCCCTAGTACCGTCAAACTTCACACAAACTAGCTACCGATGGCTGAGATGAAACCAAATTAATTATTTATCCGAAGATCTCATAGCGAGCGATACCGACGTCAAACCGAATAGACAATTACAATGACATTTCCTTATATCACCGTTTTTACCGATCATCATCATTTAGTGCCATCTTCATACTGAAGTTTTTACCGATGGGTAAGGAATTAAGCTCATTCAGCCTAAAGATTAAATCTTAGTTTACGATCTCGAACAGTCACCCGCCCGGACAGGTCCCGACCTGTTCCTAATCAACAGGCAGTCGTGACAATGTTGCTACCGCTCGCTTAAGTACCAAGTCCCCAACCAGAACCTCTGCAGACCGGGGGGTCCCATACTTACCAGGAAACAGGTTAACAGTACGCCCCCTTCGCCATCGCAGTGGCGGCAGGTTAGCATCCTTAACCAACACGAGATCACTAATACTGGGGGGGCTTGTTCTATCAGTCCACTTAAGGCGCTGCTGCAGGATGTGCAGATACTCGAGCGACCAGCGCTTCCAAAAATCCTGAGTCATCTGCTGCAACATCTGGTACCGAGACAACCTCAACCGAGTGCCTTCCGAAAACGGGTACTCTGGCAACGCGTTAAGTGACTGGCCTATCAAGAAATGACCGGGAGTTAAAGCCTCCAGGTCATTAGGATCCGAACTGAGAGGACACAACGAACGCGAAATGAGCGCCGCCTCAATTTTACGAAATACCGTAGTTAATTCCTCAAAGGTTAGCGCGGTTTGTTCGATCACGCGAGCTAAATGTGTCTTTGCCAACTTAACAACAGCTTCAAAAATCCCACCCCAGTGGGGGCATGCTGGAGGACTGAAGGTCCAGTTGATGCCCCAACGGGAGAGGGCTGTTCCGATGTCCGCCTGATTTACATTCAGAAACTCAACTACTTCTCGTAAGTAACGTTCCGCACCCACATAATTGGTTCCGTTATCGGAACGGATCAACGACGGCAGTCCCCTACGGGAAGCAAATCTGTCCAAGCTAGCAATGAAAGCTTCCGTCGTCAGATCAGCAACTACTTCGAGACCTACCGCCTTGGTGGATAGACAGACAAAGACGCACAAGTAAGTTTTAATTAGTTTTGTATTCCGCCATCGCGAAGCTTTAATCATGAATGGGCAAGCAAAGTCAGTGCCGACTCCGGAAAACGGCCTGTCCATAGTCATCCGATCAGGTGGTAGGTCCCTCATTTGGGGTTACATCATGACCGCTTTAAGCCGAAAACAAGGTAAGCACCGAAACACGACGCTCCGGACCGTACGACGTCCCGATAATATCCAGAATTCCCTCTGAAGCGAGGCTAGCAGGGCGTTGCAGCCAGCATGGGAATTTCTAATGTGCCGATCCATCACCAACAATTCCACTAGATGTCCCTTCTTGGGAAGCAACAGGGGGTGACGCGCCGAATAGTTCAAACTTGAGTTCCGTAATCTTCCTCCTACTCTGAGCAAACCTCGTTCGTCTATGAACGGACTTAGGCGTGCAATCGCTCCACGCAACTTGAGGCGACCGTTTCGCAAAATCTTTAGTTCGGCGCCAAAATTATTTGCTTGTACTACCCCGATCAAACTCAAAAGAGCCACTTCTCGCTCTGCCGGATGCAATACCGATTTCAAGTTAACGTTCAAGGTAACATTGACGAGCTTATCTAGTAAGCTCTACCGATTGATCAACGAACCCAAATCCAGCACTTGGTCTTCCTCGACCACATGGATCTGCACCGATGCGGTAACCTGACTTGGTGTCATAGGCCACTCCGAACTCCTCAAGGTCAACCAGTGGGGACCCCCCATAAGTGGTGATCGACGATTGCGGGGGCCCGACATCCTCTGGATGCACAATCAGCCGGGTTCAACTCCCCTGGTACGTGTCTCCATGTTAAGGGGACCTCAGAATTCCTGATTTGGGAGACGCGGTTTGCCACGAAAACTTCAAGTGTGTGAACCGAAGCCTTTAGCCAGCACAACACGATCTGGCTGTCAGTCCAGACGTAACCACGCCCTCCAGGTTGATGACGTCATGTAAAACCGAAACCGTATGTATGGTTTAATAATCTGGTCAGAAGCGCGGCGCCAGACAACTCCAACTTCGGAATCGTCAACCGAGTCCGTAAGGGCGCCATCTTACATTTCGCTATCACCAGACAAACGTTAACCCTTCCGTCTGAGGCCACCGTCCGTAAATATACCGCCGCGGCGCATCCGCGCTCAGAGGCGTCACAAAACCCGTGAATGGACGCATTATATTTCCTAGCGGGAACAAGTTTCCGAGGCAGAGATACCCGATTAATCTCTGAAAGTGATAAGAAAAAACCCAGCCAGTCCCTGAAGAGGTCTCCAGAAAGGGGATCATCCCAAGGCAGCTGAGCTGACCATAACTGCTGCATAAAGCATTTCAGGAGAAAGGTGACTGGCGCTATCCAACCGTTAGGATCGAAGGTTCGAGCAATCGTCGATAACACAGTACGCTTCGACCAGACCTTCGGGCTCTCCAATTCTACCCGATAGGTAAATATGTCCTGGACAGGTCGGTACTGGATGCCTAAAACCGAGAGCATTAGGGTTATCCGAATTTTCAAAAAGGTGAGGATCTTGCTGGAACTCTTTTTCAAAGCGATACCCCATATATTAAATCTTAGTGTTCGATCTCGAACAGTTGTATTGTATTTGAAACTTGTAACATTTCTTATTTTTATTACAGTTTGTATAGGACCTAAGACTCAATAGCTTCACACTGGTAGACACGTTGTATAACCAATTACAAGACATTGCTTCAAACCCTGATTTTTGTAATATAAAATAAAATATTGTATAAAAAATCCACATAGATATAAACATCTAATATATGTCACTATTTAAACTATCATGGTCACTTGCAATAGAGTAATTATTAACGGTCAATCATTAATTCCGTGATCATGGCGCATGCAACTGTGCCGAAATATAGGATACTCACAAATAATAAACATGGTAAGAATCCCGTTCATAATTACTCTATCTATTACATGTATTTGAGATTTTGAGCTGCTTCTGTGAGCATTATTGTAAAAGTGTATACACTACGCTTTTTTATTTAATTGTATATGAATAACATTGCTAAGTTTCAAGTGATTCTTTAATTAATTAATCACATGTGAAACTATGCTCGTGATACGTCCAAATATTTACTAGCTTCAATGACGTCATTAAAACACCTCGCTACCACCTGTATTAAATATAAACATTATTATAATTTTACTCAATAATATTTAAGTCATATAAAATAATTTACGACCAACATCTAGTCAAAGAATGCCTAGATCCACGTTGATTAGTTCGAGATTCATCGCAAATAATGAAAAGCTTAGTGTTTGCCCTCGCGCAGAGTGAAGACAGGATTTTACTCTGCCAGTAGGAATGTTGTTACCCTGGAAATTGCGAGATTCCCCTGGACGGCGACGCGACGGGCGACCCGGCTCGCAACACTGTTCCAAATAAACGCAGAGCTTATCGGATTTCACTTTTTGATTGTACACTGCCGGTGCTTGTGCGTCCTCGTGAGTATGAATAATTAGCGACAGAAAATGTGTTGAATGCATGGAAGTTACAGAAAAAAGTTTTTTTTAAAGAAATATATCAAAAATCTGATGATAAAAATGAGATGATGATGATGATGATTAAATGAAATAGCGTCACAAAAATTTGTCTTTGTTGTATTTTAGTTGTCATTCACCCAAAGAGTTCACATTGAGTGGTGTAATTTTATTTAATTGTACAATAATAATAATCATAATATTTAATATTATATTAGTTATATTATGTTAGGTTAGGCTAGGTTTTTTATAATATTTTTATGTTTTGTATGTGCTTTTGTATTTTACTTTTATATTAATATTATAACAAACCTAGGCTAAGAAAAAAGATAAATAAAGAGATAATAATATTAATATTTAATAACGAAACATAACGCTAACGTTTACGGTAAATGTATGGGATGTATAAGAACAAGAGAACTATCAATTTCAAAAATATCCAGATGTTTTAGAAACTTTTTGTCGTTAATATTCATAATAAGTATAAAAAACTATTAATAAACGCCAGTTTTCTATAGTACCTATCCACTTTCGTCCTTTCCTAGCAAAAGGAAAAAGCTGGTTTTAGAAAAAAGTCATTTCAAACTGCCTTTCACAAACAAAATTTTGTAATTAAGACTGACTAAATCAATTAAAACAATCCCAAAAACGTATTAAACTGATTAGTTCAATGAACGGGTAAATAGCGTAAAATTCCCCTGGATGCAACAATGGGGGAAAAATTCAAGATTCCTATAGTCACTGAAGCCTTTTCTTTTATCGTAATGCCATTCCAAATGAAGAGGTCCTCCGCTAAAGAAATCGCAAATTTAAACGAACACCCGGAGGCTAGATATCGCTTTTAATTCTTCAGCCATAAGATTGAGTGTAACTGAAGGCGCAACATGATTGAATTGTAGAAGAAAATCAATTGCCACGGAAAAAGAGCTTTTTTAATCAAATGGACTAGAAGGGAGCGTTCGAAAATCGCCCATTAACGTTAACGAGAAAGCTTTGTCATATTTTCTTTTGAAACTGGTCTGTAGTAATTTTGGAATGCAATTAATGTGGCCGTGGTCGAAGTCACGATTCTTATTTTTGTATTAATTACTTTCCACCCAGAAGTTCTTTGTGATCGATAACGAATCAGGTTTGGCGCGGCGAAAGCGTTTTAACTGCACCACTTTGCACGATTTCAAAAGGAATTTCAAATCATAGGTACTTATCAAAAACAGTCAATTAGTTTGTAATTTTTTCTTAAAATAAAAAGCTTTTCGCTCGTCTATCGTCTATAACATTATATAAATTAAACGTATATGTCATTAGTTTCTTAGTTTTGTGACTTTGCACGCGTAATTGTCCTAAATTTTCTGGATATAAAACTAAGGCTGCGATTAAGTATCTCCGTTTAAAAAAATCACGTCTATTCGTCACTCCGTTTTAAAGTAAGAAGGACAGGATCTTATAAAAGTATTTTAGGGAATATACACTTTACTGTCGTATACTTAGACAAGTCAAATGATCGCTTGACGCACCGAACTCCAACATTGTTAAAAAAGCGTCGGCAAAAATTTGTCTCTCTCGAATTTGAGTTGTCACGTAGCAGAGGAATCCACAACGCGCGGCGAACTGACGCCAGCCGCAAAGCAGGACACACTCTTGGAGGTGTAGCACGTAATGTGTCTGGTACTGTATCAATCAATAAGTTTCTACAGTGCATCTATTTACTTTATATCTCTCGGTAAACTTCGTGTTTCAGCTGTCGTAGGATTTTCATCAGTTGCCCTTTTCACTTGGTGCCGGTAAAACTAAAGTGAAAGTAAAGTAACATTTTATCTTGTAACTATACATATACCACGTGTAACGGAAAGGTATGGTCAAAATTAAAAGGTCTAAAGTGTAAGTATCCGATCTAGATCTTGTATGCAGAGTTACTAAGACATAATTATTAACTTTAACTTGTTATGCATTTTTTTATTAAATAAGTCATATTGTGACGTCACATCAAAATAAACAAGTCACAGCCCTTTCTTTAGTTAAGTAACCTCTGTGTCGTTATATTTGCAACCACTGCTGCTTGCTTATGCGCTCCTGACGTGCATGACTTCACTAATATAAATATCTATTTTAAACTGCATGACAAATTAAAGTTAATAATTTTGTCTCAGTAACAATACATACAAGCCTACATCGCATACACTTTGGCTCTTTTAATTTTGACCACACCTTACTGTAACACGTTGTATAGCATTGTGAAAGCAAACTTCAAAATAATAAAAATATTTAAAAAGAATTACGTCTTTAGCGATTGTTAAATACTTGCAAAAGTGTTCTTTCGAATTTTATCTTGTAATTACGATTTATAGTTTTACAGCTCTAATACACAGACATCAAAACAACACTACAATAAAGTACCTACGTTGTTCTGAATTCAAATAATTATATACATGATTATATAATGACATAAAAACTCACATTTGATTGCATACGGAAAAACGATGGTTACCGTGACAGAGATTATGAAAAAAGAATTGCTGTGCGTCTCATTCAAAAGTTACTTCGTATTCAAGTACAACCCTCTGAACCCACACAGCGAGAGCCTATGTAGCACAGAAACCGCTGGCCGGCGGCGGGTCGCTGAATGCACGCTGCGACCTTCTATATTTATTCATATGCTTCTAGCTCGCACCGAACGTACTCACGTGATACACAGTATCAGATACATTACGTGCAATACCTCCGAGTGTGCAGCCTGCCCTGCCGCGAGGCCGTCTAATATCGCTCATATATACCGCCGCGACGCAGCGCAGGTGAAGCTTATTGTTGTATTAACACAAGCTCGGGGTATAATGACGCGTCGCAGCCGCCGCGGGAATCCGCACCTTTCCACAAACGAATAATACGGTTAGCGTTTATGGATATTCTGTTTCTACTACGGAAAGGCGTTTGGAAAACTCCAAGTAGCTATGGCACTTTTGTACATGTTCGGAATCACCAATGTTATTTTTTAATAATAAAAATAACTATTTATATACAATCTTTAAAATATTAAATAAAATAATGATAAAAATAATAATAACGATCACAAGTCATGCCCTCTTCTCCCTCACTCCCATTTATGCTGCGCCCGACATATTGTTTCTGATCCTTGTATTAAATATGGCAAAGCAATATAAAGAAATTAACAGAATAAAGAATAAACAAATTGCTAAAAAACGGGAAATTGGTGGCCATAATGTTCATTGTTACTATATCGTAAACATTAAATTGGTGGCCATAATGTTCATTGTTACTATATCGTAAACATTAAATTGGTGGCCATAATGTTCATTGTTACTATATCGTAAACATTAAATTGGTGGCCATAATGTTCATTGTTACTATATCGTAAACATTAAATTGGTGGCCATAATGTTCATTGTTACTATATCGTAAACATTAAATTGGTGGCCATAATGTTCATTGTTACTATAAATTGGTGGCCATAATGTTCATTGTTACTATATCGTAAACATTAAATTGGTGGCCATAATGTTCATTGTTACTATATCGTAAACATTAAATTGGTGGCCATAATGTTCATTGTTACTATATCGTAAACATTAAATTGGTGGCCATAATGTTCATTGTTACTATAAATTGGTGGCCATAATGTTCATTGTTACTATATCGTAAACATTAAATTGGTGGCCATAATGTTCATTGTTACTATATCGTAAACATTAAAGAAAAAGGTGGCTATGTGAATCATGTAATAATGTAATAATGGCGAAATAAGCAAGACTTAGTCTTTTCAAAGAATGACTTGTTTGCTCATACGACCGTAACCGTAACACAGACTAAAATAAAAGTAGACATCACTCAAGGGAACGGCGTGTTTCTTAATTGTCTCGGGTTACACGAGTAGCATTAGAATTATTTGTACTCGTATGTAAATATCTTATCTCCTTCAATATGTTAACAAGAAATTGGATATTACATAGCTTTATATTAAGGCCTTGAAGTCGGAAACGCGCTAGATATAACAATGGTGACACAAGTATAAATTAGATGCGGTGATGGATAGAAATTAGACTGATATTTAAAAATGTAAGCTGAACCATAGCTTATGAGACATTCAAAAACACTCGTTACATACCACTCTAGTTTAATGCCAGTCGGTGGATTTTAACAATGGCATACATACAAAGAACCTAACTTGCCTTCAGAAGCCTCCAGTAATTAAAATGTTGGCCATCCATCCTTAACCTTAACCTTTCGAAAGCTGCTTAACTTTCAAGATCGCAATCCGAAAGCGCTAACCAATCTGCACCATCTAGCCCTTAATATTTTATATCATCATCATCATCATCTCAGCCCAAGACGTCCACATATTTTATACTAGCTGACCCGGCGGACATCGTACCGCTTTGACAGTTTCCATGACAACAAAAGAAACATTTTTTATTGGAAATAAATTTTTTTTTTCACTAATTTCCGTTACTTATTATTTATGTTTCTCACCGTTTAAACTTTCCCTAAACTTCCACAAATATTTCAAAATCAAAATTAGCCAAATCGGTCCAGCCATTCTCGAGTTTTAGCCACTCAAACGAACAGCAATTGATTTTTATATATATAGATGATACTAACACTTATTCTAAATAGCTGTTGCCCGCGACTTCGTCCGCGTGAGCTAATGGCTGTAGTCTGTACAGTTTAATTTTTATGTAGGTATCTATTTAAGCTTATTAGGGTATAATAAAATTATATGCATCGGAAATTTAGAAAATTGACATTGTATTTACCGACATACGTCATCTACTCACTCTTAATATCCTTTCAGCTGGGAATGCTGAGATAGACAAAGACAATCGATCTCCATTTAGTGTGGTTCTGGCATACTTCCTGTGCCTCCTGTACGTTCATCATTATTTTGATATTTTCATACATTATCTCTTATTCTTTCGACTATCATCTCTGCCATGTACATACATATATTCAGTTTGAAGCACAGAATCGTCCCGTTCATACAGATTCTCACTCAGTTTCCCGTTTCAATTATCCCTCCACATACATTCAGTATACAACACCGTTTCTCGGTGGGTTGCGCGTATTTGCTACGTCATACAAACCTGAAATGGGTTGACTGACGCTCAATTATATGTAATAAAATTGGTATTTTATAGCTCAGGTACTCGTCCGGAGTCGTCCTAGGCACTGGTGTATCTTAGCTAAAATGTGTCTACTGTTATACTGTCCAACCACGGACTTCAAAATATTTTTTGCCTTGTCCATCGAAGCTGGATATCGAGTAGCAGGTAGCGGTCCAGGATTATTGGTTGTCGGCCAGAAGGCACAAAAAACTATTTACCAACTATGTTCTTGTTCGTAGATACAAAATATCAATAAATTGAGAACTGTAATAAATTATATTATTGTCTATTAGGTAATACAGTATAGTATTTTATGTTACATACTTGCGATAAATTTGAACTTCTTCGTGGCATCTTGTTAGGTAGGTAGCTTTTTAGAGGTAGATCACAGGACACAGAAAGAAGTTACCTCTAATAAAAAAAAATCTGAAGTCCGTGCCTCTAATACAGTTGTACCCTGCAAACTTAAACATTTTTGCAACTCTGATACCAGAGGTAGCCATCGTCTTATGCGATAGAAGAATGGAAAAACCATTTTTCTGTAATCTAGAAGTATGTACAAAATTCATTATTTATAGGTTTTATGATATTAAAATTGTTATGATACTTACTTGCTTATATTGTATCATTGAACACAGATTTATCCTATAAACATGTTAAGAAACCAAAGTAAGAAACCGCTTACATGTAAAATAAGTACTGAAATAAGTGTTTAACTTACCTGCATCAAATGTTTCATAAAACTTTTACAATACTTACTTTTACAATAAGAATAAATCTTATTTGAAAATTAATAAGATCTGAATAAGTACTGAAATATTTAACGTACCTGCATAAAATGTTTTAAAAAACTTTTACACAATGAATAATTAATATAATTTGAAAATTATTAACAAAATAAAAATAGGTACTTATTGCATTGCAAAACATCAAAATTTCCTTCTGTTCGTTTCAAAATTTGAGCGCCAATTTTTTTTTAAATTTTCCTGTTCTCGCGTTTTTTCACCAAATAGATTTAAAAAAATAATATTAAGTATTTTGGGCAACGACCCAAAGGTTTATACAGCCAAGCTATGTAATTCAAGATATCTTCTATGTGCAATATTTTAAAAAATAGAGACATGATTTTGGGCAATGATACAAAGTTTTATACAGCCAAATTTAATGAGTCGGTAACATTTCTATGCATAACTAAAAAAAGAGACATTATGTTGAGCAACGACACAGAGGTTTATACCGCCAAATATAGGTAATGTTTTAACTTTTAACATTTCTGCATCGACATTTCTGTGTATTAGAAAACTGCAATAAGCACCGCGCGCAGGCGCGACTAAATAGCCATATTATTATTGGTTATTTTGGAAAATGAAACAAAAGGTGTACCTATGTACAGCCAAGTTTAATGATGTGCATGATTTCGAGCTTGTTTTTATTTTCCGTCGCTTTACTACTGCGGTGCTAATGTTCGCTTAGGTGCCTCACAGATTTATAAAGGGTAGGTTTTACCTTAGAAAGTAACAAAACTTTTCTAAAATAATAACTCAACGAACGTATCTAACAGTTGGTCGCGTAAATACGTATATCAAAATTTGTTTAACATTTTTCGATTTGTATGTTATTCTCCGAAATTTTCTAAGCATTTTGGTGATAACCGCATTAAAATCGGTATTCTCATGACAACAACTATCAATGACAGGCTCAAAAGGGCAAAGAACCCAGAGCCGTAAAACACGATAGCAATAGAGAGCCAGAGTCTCAAATGCTATAGCCGTAAAACTCATTAAAAAAAATTCCCCTATGTTACATAATAAACAACAGTTGCCAAGCAACCAAGGACTAAATCTCGGTTTAGACCAAATCCAAATCCAAGTATTTATGTAGCCTATGTTATTCTCCGGAATTTTCTTAGCATTTCGGTAAAACCGGATCAAAATCCGTTCAGTAGTTCTCGAGTTTATCGTGTTCAAACAAACAAATAAACAAATAAACAAACAAACAATTTCTTTTTAAACTATTCTATCGTGTTCCATAAGTGATTTTAAAGTATTTTTTTTATATCTTGCAATTACACATTTTTTATCCTTACGTTCTTATTATACAGGGTGTCACTTCGAACACCTACTAAAATAAATTAAAGTACGTGAAAACAATGCATTTTATTTATTTTAGACATCATGTTTCAAAGAGCTATTTACTGCTTAAGACCTACACAATCGATATCTAAATAGAAATAGTATAAGTTTATTTTTTTCAAAACAACCGGGTTCGATTTCCGAGCTGAGTACAGGTTTTTTTAAAATGTATGAATGCAGTTTTTCTTCTTATTAAAATCGATGACATGGTTCCTAAGGACAGATCTTCGTATGTCTTATAGTTTCAGACTTTCCCATACTGACAGATTTAAATGAGACAACCTGTATTTTTCGAGTATTTATGTAGCCTATATTATTCTCCGGATTTTTCTTAGCATTTTGGTAAAAACCGGATCAAAATCCGTTCAGTAGTTCTCGAGTTTATCGACTTCAAACAAACAAACAAACAAACAAACAAACAAACAAACAATTTTTTTTAAAACTATTCTATCGTGTTTCGTAAGTGATTTTAAAGCAACCTGTGTATTATTTTTTTTATATCTTGCAATTACAGATTTTTTTATGCCTACGTTCTTATTATATGTATAGATGCTTCCGTCTAATTAAATATCCTATATTTGTCAATATGTTGATTTTATCCTCATGTCCAATGTATTTTATAAAAAATAAAAACTTGTTTTTTAAAAAGGTTTTTACTTTTTATTTAGGTATCGTCCTTTCATTTGATACCCATAATGTAGGCAAGCATTAAAAACTTAGTCCGCCATATTGGATTTAGAGTGACATCACTTGAGTTATGCTCAGCAAACCCTTTCATTTTGATACCCATATTGTAGAATTGCATTAAAAATAATTAGTCCGCCACCTTGGGTGTGCCGCCATCATGGATTTAGAATGACGTCACTTAACTAACCATGCATTGTCATCCGAACTGAACATGTATACAAAATTTCAGCTCAATCGGTTGAAGATATCTGCTTAAAAATTGAGTTGCAAGATTCCACCCAGACAAACATTCATACATTGTAAGTTAAATAAGAGCTTGTAATAAAAAGTATTAAATATACTGTTTATACTGCTGGGCAAAGTTCTTCATCATTAGAATCAAGACATTGCTACATTTGACGTCACCACGCTTTCCAAACGCGGGTTGGTTGTGACAAAATAGGGCTATGTACTGAGGTGTTCAAACATACTTTTTCTGATCTGAAAATTCAACCCTCTTGCCCTTAGCCACGAGGTCACCAAACGTTTTTATAAAGACACAAATCACTTATTTTATAAGCGAAAGCTCTTCCACAAATAGGCAGAGTCATTTGTTTAAAAGCTCTATTCAAAAATCATTTACCAAGACATATTTCACTCTGGCTACTATTGGATTAAGTTTAGGGCTGTAAAGACGAGGACCTATTTAGGGTGGTGAGAGTCACTTGTCATCTGCGGGGCAGCTCATTATTTTAGCATGAAGACAAGCGGCATGAAAACAATCTGTCGGCAGTTAATTTGAGTTTGAAGCTCGTCTGAACTGGATACAGAACGCTCGGCTGGCTGGCCTCACTGTCTACAGAGTAAGATGACTAAGCAGATATGTGCAGATGTTTATCTTACTATTGTTAAGTCAACAATAATTGTAGTTTGAAGAATATATATTCATTTCGGTATATTATGAAAACTTCAAAGTTCATTTTTTTTTCAAATCAAAAGTCTAAAGACAAAACAAAGATTTAGAAAAGGTGTGGTAAATCATATAAAAAATGTAGATTTTATTGCCATTTCTTTAGATACTTTCTTGATATCTGTATTTTCCTTCGGAAATCCTCGGAAATTACATTAAAATTTTCTCAATAGCGAGAACAATTACACTTATTACAAAATTTGAAAATGGCATCCATAATAAAAACGCTTTTGTCTTTTGTACCTGTTTTTGTTAAGAAAAATAACCTATTGAAGTAAATTTAGAAAAAAGTTGTTATTAAATAAATACAAATTATATTTTATAAAATGTTGTCCTATTTTAATATCCATCACATCACCAATACGCAGTGGGCCTTAACGCCCGGTTGTGTTTTACTGGAACCAAACTTTAGAAGCCCTTGATTTGTGCGCGGAGCCTGGCAGGCTTCTTAGCGTCGCTGAGAGCTGTACCGCGCCAATTTTATTTGTCTAACATTCTTGGTCATCAAACAATGAAAATGAAACAGCTAATTAGTACTATAGTATCTTTATAAAGACCCGAAGTGTCAGAAGGTGGGATGAGGTCAAAGAGTTCTTGAGAGCACTCGCCTTGGTACATCCACTGGAAGAGAAACATAGATTTGATTGCAATCCAATTCAAAGCTACCCCAGCTTGTACCATACAATAATAAAATATTTTTCTACATAGGTATTTATAAAACCAAAATACATTACAGAAACCAACAGAAATTATATATCAAAGTATAGGTAAGTATGTGTTTTTTTATAATAGTTTTTTTTTTAATCTGCATGGTACATAGTAAACAGATTTATCTTTTACAGTCTAGCGAAGAAATGAAAACTCCAAACACCACCACGTTAGAGACAATAGAAACAAATGAAATGTTCAATACAAACAGCACGTAGCGCGCGCTATTACGCTGATTCACGGTTACCTCCGGCACAACACAATGAAGATACATTCGCACAATGTGAGACGCAATTTTTGCGTTGCGTAGTATAATTTTACGAGAGGGAGCTTCGCCCCGTTATTGGGCCGCCCGATAACTGCGCGATAACAGTTCCGTTAGTGGCCATACTCGGAACAGTTCCAATATCAGTGACATAGACGATACACGCACTGTCGCGTGGGCACTTTGGTAATGTGCTCGTATTGAGGAGATTTGTCCTGGATTTTTTTGTTTCAACCACTGTGTGTTAGTGGGTAGAACACCGGTTTCAGAACTATATATGTCAAGTTTGATTTTAGCGGGCGCTATATTATGCAATTTATTACTATTATAGGTACTTGGTTAGGGTGGGGTATGGCTTGTTTGAATTCTACAATTCGTCACCTTATTATCCAAGTCTGACAATAATGTTTTTTGCGTATTTGTGTGTGTAAGCAATATTGACTAGATTGCTGCTATTCTTTGCACTGGTTTTTTTCTTTCATATAATATCTGATATCTAACATTTAAGTTGCGGTTGTGAATTTGCGGCTGCGGTTAGGTTCGGCGGATTCTCAAGTTTATGTAGCTGAAGTTTCCTGAAGAATATTTAGAGGCTGGCTTCATGACATCTTACTAGGTTCTTCAAAGCATACCAGCATTCCATGGAGTTTATATGATACAAAACCATACCTTCGAAACGTTATATAAGTGCAAAGAGTTAACTTCGGAAGCGATGCCACCCTTCCCCAGTTACTTTGCAACAATTAAGCAAAACTGATATGGAATTTGTTTGCCTAATTAATATAATGTTGGCAATGGCATTATCTCGTACAACAAGCTCGCGTAAGTAGGGCGACGTGACGACGGTAGGGGGGAGGGGATTACGTCCCCTCCCCCCGTGGCAGCATACAGGAAAATTTGCGCCCTTGAGTAAAAAACGATCGACGTTTCATTTACGTACCTACTTACATGTCTAAATATAAATGCTAAGTCATTACAGAATGGGAGAAAGTTAATTTGTCAATAAGTATGTATACATAATAAGTATTCCTTTTTTTCGCAAATAGCAAAATAGTTTGTATTATATTTCTTTATTTGTTGCAATTATGTTATTTGTGAAACTTAGATTTCCAAATAAAGAAAATATTTCCTTGGTGCGTAGAGTAGTAATTAAAACGAGAATTTCTATAGTACCGCCTTTTTTACACGAGGAGACTTAAAATTTTGCTATACAAAATTTCGTTTTCGGTAACATGATGATAAAACTCGTTGTCGCGTTGATTGTGTTAAACATACAATTTTAACAATACGTACTGATTTATTGTAATGACATCTTCATACCTGTGTTATTTTGTAACATGAACACGATTATATAAAAGGAACAGTTAAACACCAAAACCAAAAATCCACGCATGCTCTATAAACTAACATTAAATTTAGTTGGAGAAAAATGGAGCTACAATAATTCCACATAACTGACGTCATCGATCCCAGCGGCAAGCGCAACTTCCAGCGCATCCAATACTAAAAGTTCACAAAACTATTTCTCTTAGACTTACGACGCCAACCACGTACGGAGACTTAAGGACGCCGTGTATCGAGCACAGTAATTCAGCTGCATGGGCCATAATCCAGCTCTTACAGGTGCTCCGAGTAATGCAGTGCGGACGCAGGTGCACCCGTCTCGCGCGGTAGGGCTGTCACCAAGCTTCTCCACGACGTAAACCAAGTCTCGGGTCTTCATAAATTATACAACGTTTGAATTTACACAAACTAAATTCTTGTCCAGTGTTAGCTGTGGTTGCCTTTAGCAGAATGAGTACAATGCATGAATGATCTTGATTTTGTATTATGTTCGTCATCATCTAATTAAACCTTATTATTGAATAATTATCAGCGACATTTTATGCATTATGCAATCGTATACATGCTAACTAAAGTTTAATGGGATACAAGTAATAAAGGCCAGTAGTCTGAAGTCTGTACCATAACGGCATTTACTTAATCTGCTATTGTCCGTTAGTTTACAAAACATAATGGAATGAAAACCTACAATATGAATTTAAGAAAAATATTTTTAATGAATGTGAAAATTGAAGAACAACCATTATGGGCTAGGCACTGATGACATAATTATTTTACTATAATAATATCTTGCATGTCAAAAAAACAAGGCAACTAAATATGATATAGGCTTATTAAGTCGATGGCGACATGGATTGGCAGGCCTGGCAATCTTGGAGTGTTAACTGAAACTACATCGTTATAACTAGGCAAAAAATATAAATTATCTTATTTTTAGAAGTCTCACTATTTGGATCAAGTTTTTTTAAATGGAGAGCGGCAAATAGAAACTACTACGTCAGACTTTCATAATAATTGTTTAATGAATACACTAGAAATATAATTAATTTAATTTGTCCATAGGGTAAACTCGTGCTCCAGTAGTAAGGACATAAAATGAGCTGATTATGATGATACCAGAAAAAAACAGATTTATAGGTAAAAAATCAGGCAGATAACCTTTTTTTGACCCTGTTCTTCTAGATTCCAAGTTTAAAAAACAATCGAACATCGTAATGGCAAGTTTTTTAATTCTATCGCATAGTGCCAACCCTACGCCGCATATTGTGTCGTGCACGATTAATTCTAAGGGGAGTTTTATTTAATCGCACCTCATCAATCGTGTAATGAGCGCCTTACATGTGCGTGCGCGGTAAGCTGTGCTGTGTGCTCGTATCACTGTATCACTGTTATAATTTGTGTCGCGACTAGTCGTAAAACAAATCTTACAGCAATCATATTGAGATACGTGACCGATTTGAAATCTATTTTGAATTTTCCAAAATATAATTTTTATTACTTTACATTTGATAGACTAATGTAATGATTTTGCCCAGAATCTGGCTGTATGAAGACCATGACACAACTATACACTGCTGTTTACACTCAACAGTCTACTAAATATTGTTACAGACAGGCGTTTGTCAACTTCTAGTATAGGGAGTTGTTATGAAGCAAGTGGTTCTCAAGAGGTCAGCTACTTTTGCTGCTGACTGTACCAGCTCTCTTTTCTGTGTAAGGCAAAGGATTCCGCTCCTTTTGATATTAAGTACAAACGGAGAACAGAAGGACAGTTATTGAAGCATGGTGCTTCACTAGCCTTGCCGACCCACTTATTCACGTCACACATTGTTTTAATTACCCCATGTTGAAAGATTACAAGGGATAGAGGTATAAGAGTTGAAGCTTTAGGTCGCCAAGGTGCGTGGGCAATGTCATTACCATCATCAGCTCATTTAATGTCCCCACTGCTGGGGCACGAGCCTTCCCTATGGATAGATATGGAGAATGAGCCATAAACAACCACGCGGGCCCAGTGCGGATTGGTGATAGTTAACGACTGCTACTGCAGCCGGGACCAACGGCTTTACGTGCCTTCCGAAGCACGGAGCAGCTCGAGATGATAAAGTTTTGGTCACCATCGGATGACCGGCCTTTGCGAAAGTTGCTGGACCTCAGCACTCGTAGACCCGGCGCGTTAACCACTGCGCCATCGAGCTCCTCGTGCCATACAATTTTGTTTGTAAATGTCGTTACTTCTATGAAAGCTGTGCAGTTTCTTGCACCCATTCTTCTCCACAGCTATAAAATAGACGTCCTGAATGGGTAGTGGGTAAAAATTTTTGGACGATTCAAAAGTATTTACTTATTTTGACGACCTCCGTGGTCGAGTGGTTTGTACACCGGTTTTCATGGTGTCGCCATCTCTGAGGTCCCGGGTTCAATCCCCGGTCGGGTCAATTTAGAAATTATTGTTTTTCTAAATTGTCTCGGGTCTGGGTGTTTTCTATGTATAATAAGTATGTATTTAAGTATTTTAAGTATGTTTATCCGTTGTCTAGTAACCATTTAACGAGTTTCATAACGAAGCTTCTCTTGGGCTAGATAATTGGTGTGAGTGAAGGAAAGTTTATTATTTTTAAGTTTATTTGAATAAATAAAATAGGCTTTGACTTTGAATTTGACGTGATTCTCTAGTTATATTGTTGCAAATGTCCATGGGCTGTAGGGTCGCTTTCCATAATGCCGGCCGTATACTCGTTTGCTGGCTCAGTATCATACAAAGACCTGAAGACCTTGGGCATTACGTAATAAAATCTTTCGTAGAACATTAAAAGCTTCACAAACTAGTTGAAATATTAATTGTTGTGCACAATTGAAGTAATTATGTTAAAGTTCCACGAGTATTAAAATTCAAAGAGCCATTAGTAGAAGTCAAAGAAAATTTTAGTGTTGTAATATAATTTAAATGGCGCTAAAACTAAAGTCCCGTCATCATTTATTTGATTAAAATTATTGAATTAAAACTAAAAATAAAATTTCTTGCAATGATTGATACAACGTTTAAATTTATTTTAGATAGTATACGGATAAGCACCGGTTCTTCATCTCAACTAATGTTAAGTGATGATAAGGCCAAATATGGAAGCGCACTTCACCCGGATTCCTCAACTACTGAGGCACTGGCTATCTTATCTCTAGCTGCCGGAACGCAACAATGCTACAAACATTAATATTATGGCGACATAATTAAATAAGATGTAGCTAGCCAGGCAGGCAAACAAGCCCTATCACCAACCAAACCGATTAGGAGATTAGGTTTAGGACTTTTGATTTGCGTTTATGAATTTATTCCAAATTTTAATTCAGCACTTAAACTGATATAAGTAGGTACTGTAGTGATCGGGACTGCTTGGAGGCGCGGACCTACTGGCAGCCGTCGCGTTCTGCATACTTCTATTCAAATACGACGTCACGCAACGAGAAACAAATGAAGAGGACTTGGACTTCATCCGCAGAAGCGGCGACATTCTATTTGATTATTATGTTCATGTTTTTATATTGAATACCAATATAATATTAATTAATTGAGGTGTCTTATTCCGTCTTACGCCCCCAATATAAGTGAAGGCCCATCCGGCCCTCACAGTACACAATGTAACTAACCTCCACGGAGCATCAATTGTTGGAGGTTTTCCATGCTTCTGGAAATGACGCAGCTCCTCTCCATTTCTCCGAGTTGTTCAAGTCGGTTGATGAGAGTAAAAAACGCCAGTGCGCCTCTGACTCCAAAACCTCTTGATACAATAACGACATAGACGGCACCAAGGTGTGGAATCCCAACCCACTTACGGAATTTTAAACATTATTAAAAACACTACCTGTTAAGATGAAATGTATCTTAATATATGTATAAAAGGTTCACTTAACATTAATTCCACAAAGCAAACTGAAACAATTGTCATTAAAATCGTTATCAATCTAAAGCACCGAGTTACGAACAGAGCGTGACCCAAGCCAGACGTATAGGCCTGACATCAACCAATAGGCAATATATTCTGCCTAAAATTCGTATTAAGCGCACCTGCGCGCAGAATTTGTTACTTGAACACCCATCCCTTATAGATGCGGATTTGTCTGGATGTGCTGTAAACTTTGCATATTTATTGCTCAACCGGTAAACGGTGTGGGGCGGTATGGACCGATCATTTGTCACTTTGGTGGCATGGCGCTCCGCTGGACGAGAGTGTAACATGTTAAAGATAAGCACAGTAAATGACTTACAGAAATGAAAATGGCTTCCAGTTAAAGTTCTATATTTGCTACCACAACCATAATAATATTTAATTAAATACTTCTAGTATTACTTTGGTTGATCTTGAATAGAAGTAATAAATTACAAAAACACAAATGTTGAAAAAAAATCCACGAGCAGGATTTGAACTTTTTTTTTTCGTGTTTTTGTAATTTGTTCAGAACAAAATTTGCGTTAAAAATGATATAAACAAAACAAAAACATTTTAGAATTAATAAATTTTATTGATTTAGATAACTTAAGATGAATTGCTGAAACATTTTACATGACTACCAGTAGCCTGCTCGCGACTTCATCTGCTTATGAACACCCGTATCCCATGATGGACCCCTATAGCAGCGCCACCTACCGGGTCTAATTGTAAATCGAATCCACTTGAACACACAAAAAGTTTCATCCAAATCGATCTAGCCATTTAGAAGGAGTTCAGTAACACACAGAAGATTTATATATATAAAAAACGAAAAAACGTGAAACCAGTAGTTTTTAGAACGTCACTACATTTACACTACTGTGATAAATAGGTAAAAATGGATTTATAAGTAGAGCGTGATTTAGAGAAACCTAAACCGATACTAAAACTATTTCGCTAACAGACAGTTGCGTTATCCCCGAGTAAACACTAAATAGGAACCTTTTTTGACAGACCGATTTTTAAACGCGCCATGTCACGGGCTTTCCATTCAACGGTGTGCAAACAAACCAATATAGATTTTTTTAACAGTTTTGTGCCACTAATCGTCAATGTTTGTTTTCATATTTTTGTACTAACCAACCATTTGTGTTAAAAGTTTCGTTTAAATTACAAATAAAGGAGAACAAAAATTTTATTATAACATACTCAAACTCAAACTCAAACTCAAACTCAAACTCAAACTCAAACTCAAACTCAAACTCAAACTCAAACTCAAACTCAAACTCAAACTCAAACTCAAACTCAAACTCAAACTCAAACTCAAACTCAAACTCAAACTCAAACTCAAACTCAAACTCAAACTCAAACTCAAACTCAAACTCAAACTCAAACTCAAACTCAAACTCAAACTCAAACTCAAACTCAAACTCAAACTCAAACTCAAACTCAAACTCAAACTCAAACTCAAACTTTTATTTGCAAACTAAGTGGTACATAGATGGTGTACCACACATTAAACTCGGCCCGCGATTCCCAATCGAAAATTTCAACTCATTCGTTAGCACAAGCGGGATCCTGTAATTGGAATAAAATTAACATGTTTTAAAACTCTTTCGCTTTTTCACACTTTCTTTTTTCGGTCGCACCGACCGTTCATTTGCAAGTTTAGTGACATTGGCCGTTTCTACAATTGTATAATTAATAACTTTAGTTCTCGGCCTTATTGCGGGGCTGCGAGCTTAATGCCGTCCAACCAAAAAGTTGCTCACCCAATTACAATCAGCCCAATCACTCGATGGGTAAACGGATCTTACCTCGTTTTGAGTTTGTTAAAAAAGGGTGCGAAAGTTAAGGTAAAATACAATTCGAATAGCGTTATTCGGATTTTATTTTACATATAACAGAAAATTGGGTCCCTGTAGTGCATAACTCTATCTGGAATGTAGTACAGTCGCGAGCATTAACAAAATGCTCTTGATTTTATCTATCGAAAGGTCCAGGCAGCCAAAAAGTATCACTGCCATAAGTGGCATTTAGTTTAAATAAATTTAGGAACATAAATAGATAATTTCCTTATTAAATATCCAATCTGGAGAAATACATATTTTGGCATTTTCTTTAAATTGTATTCTTCATTCTGAGATAAATAAGGAGATCCCAAAAATTCTTACAAAATTTAAAATATTTTGATTAAACAACAATCACAATAATTAAAATTCTCTTGAACCTGCTACTCCTTTTTCGGTCTTGTAGTCCCTCGCCTCCCCGAGCAGGTTCGACGTGGCTGGAAACATCCGCGGGTTGACGCGTCTCCTTAACTAGCGAACTTTGCTTTCATTAAATTAATTAATTTGTGACGGGCCTTTTCTCGCAAATTAATTTTAGGCCCTCTCTAGCATGTTCAAGCATCAAAAACTGTTTATTTTTAACGTTGACCTGTTTTAATTTATAATTTTGAAGTAACGTAAAATATTTTTCAAAGATCTAAAGCTTTTATTAAATATTTTATCAATGTTCGAGTCCAACTCGGGTACCCTGTTCATCACTAACTATTTAAAGCTACAACTAAAATTATGTTGGTAAGTTGGTAAAATAAACTAGAATCTTCTGGACTATGAGAGACAAACTATCACTTTCCAGTAATGTTTAAGTTTAAAGCAAGAATGTCAACGCTACGTTCTTTTTAATTCGTAGCCTTTATTTCAGTTACTTGAGAGGTTTACCTTCGGCATTATGTAAAATAATACGAGATGTGAGACCCTAAAGTAAATAACCATTTATTTTATTTAAATACCTGGCTGTTTTGACGATACCGCAAAGATAGACAACTGTGTTTTATATTTTTAAAACATTTATCTGATACACGATCTGATTGTTAGTAGTAAATCTAAATATATTTTAATGTTAGGTAAACTTATAAACCACACAAAGATCCACAAAATAAGAAAACAAATATAATTGTTCTTAAAATAAGTATATAAGCAAAGACCATGAAATGACCATTCAATATAATAAGATATTTATAGTTTCTAGTTTATAGTTATGTTTTATAGTTTCTTATCAGCGGTGATGGCAAATGGCATGTGCCGACGAGTTATATTTCTAAGCTTTACACGTTCCATTTTTATTTTTAATGATTTCAATAACTTGTGATTTGAAAAGGTACTAAATTTAGAAAAAGATACGAATTGTAAAATGAAATTGGACAAAACGAGCAAAAGCTTAAAGAATTTTTTTCCTTTTCATATTTTCATAATACTGCAGACGAATAGAGAAAATATATTTGATTAACGATTAACGACCCTCGTACGTTTTCACATTCAAAACAATACGAGGGTTGAATTGAACATTTTCAATTATATACTTAGCGTTTTAAATTTACAATTCGTTTTATATTAATACTTTATCTTAGAACATATCAGAATGTCCACTTTTAAACTCTCACGATCCAATAATTACAACAATAATTATAACGTATTTTACTATTACATAGATTCCATTCAGCTCTTCCAACATAAACATAGTTTAATCAATAAAAAAAAACATCTAAAAACAATATATTTTAAACAATCACCGCACGTGATGTCTGTAGTCACCAGCCGAAGGCACACTGTCATGTGTGAGCGCCCTAAATCAACATTGTTAACGGAAATTAAACGTCCTGCGCTTTCGAATTAATTAGCTCATGTTTGCCCGTCACTGGCAAAAATGTGTCTAATTAATTTATAGCGTAAACACCGCCCATAAGTTATTCCAACCAGAAATAATGTTTGTTACCCCACAAAGTGTTTTCCAAAACTCCTTCCTAGATCGTGTCTATAATAATAGTAACATTCATGAATTTAACATAGTATTAAAATTTTGTTTTGTAGATTATTGTAACTGTTTTGTATATATTACATATTATTTATCTAATCAAATCTACTTACCACGTCTTATATGCATTACAAAGAAATATTGATATTTGGGTATTAGTTATTTTAAATCAATTTCACTGTGTTTTTGCACCAAATGCCCTAGAGCATTCATAAAATTACATTAATGTTACTAACTACATTAGGTAATAAACACCATTTTTGTGAATTCACCCAGAAGACCCTGATAACATGAATGCCCATCAGTTTGAGCTAAATCATTGAGGGTGCAGTGAGTTCACAGCGTGCGTGTGAGGAGCTTGTAAAGCAGGGAGACGTGCGAGCCACCATCGGATCTCACTAGCGCCAATGGTCCGCAATGCTATAGGAATCTGTACTATTTGTGTTAATACAAATTTAGCTTTAGCGCCTGAAAAACAATCGTTATCAGTTGTTTACATTTAAATAATGTCTTTGCCGTGTCTCTGTATATCTCTAAACCACCGTAAAACGTAATGTGGTGACACTTTTATTAAACATCTGCTTAACAGTTGTTTAACTTCCTTGTGGTAAGCCTTAAACGCTGTATTCTAGTAACCTCAGACCATAAAACAAGGTAAAAACACTTCTATTCAACGTGTGCTCAACAGATGTACAACTTTTTGTTGTAAGACAGATAGGATTTGAACATTTGACTCACCAAACTAATTTCGGCAATATTACCCGAATCTATTAATTGTAAAATCCAACGGGCGCTAACTCATTTAACTGGGCGTCCCTATCTCCCATCTCATTGGCTAATCCATCTATTCCAGCCGGCAACTCAACCCGATCACAATTAATAGTGATAGTATCACGGCATAATGGCCGTCGATGAGCGGGGTACAGCTCAGGGTACATTTTTGTCGGTTCAGCGCCGCGCTCTAATGTACCGGAAAGATAAACCACACCGCTGGGTACACCCCCTCCCATTAAACCCCACTATGTTATTACACTCATATGGCCACTTTATCCGCTGACCTTACGCTCAAATGATACTGTGAAATGTAGTGTATTTTTAATTTCAATAAATTACCAAGTAAAAGTGTTATAACGATGGAAGGGATACTGTTACTTAAATAAATAGCCTTGGCCTTGAGAGTCATTTGAAGTTATCTCCTCTTTGACATTGTATTATCAAAGATTCTTCATTGTTTAACCGTTGTCTTGATAAAAAATAAACTGTGTTACCAAAACTACGTAAATCTAAAGGCCATCTTTTACAATTTTAAAACCATATTTTAAAACAAAATTGTAGAGAATGGACGAAAGAACACAATTGCAACAAGTCGCTAGACAGTGGCAAAACAAGGGCGTTGCTTCGAATGCTACTTACTATTAACGGTTTTTATTATATGGCTGGCGATTGTCAGTGTGATTTACAAATTATGTAAGCACTTTATATACCTGTTATCCGTCATACAAGCTTATTCTACAATTGAACAGTATGTTATGTATATACCTGCCCATCGACATTTATTATAGCCACTTATGTTTTAGAAATGATGCAGTGCATAAAGACTTAACGGGAAGTCCCAACAATAAAACCCTGAGAATACTGAGTTATGTTTTATGTGCTGTAAGTGCAAGATGCACAAACAAAGTCGCGAGCGGAGCGGCACAACCAAAAAATAGTTTAAAAATCTAGCACCCGCCAAAACGAAGAAAACAACGCGAAATCTTTTTAGTTAGCATTGTTCTGTAGTGTATTCCGCTCATATCCCGGGGTTTCTTTGTTAGTTTTTACTTATTACGGCTGCAGCGGCCATATGAATAAATTTGGGAGTCGGCGTCGGCGCGCGATCATTTCAGATTAAATTTTCATTGCGCTTTTGGCCGGCGGTTTCGGAGCGACGCCTCTGCTAACACTAGTGGCTGAGGCTACCATCAGCCACCGACCATTTGGGAATCCAAAGGTTTTTTAGTTTACGTGTGTATTTACGTGTCGAAGAAGATCCGATGTAAGATCGGAGACATAAAAGTGTGGAATGGAGTGCCTTATTGTGATCATTGATTGTTGTAAGGAATAATAACCTCATTATTTTTATTTTCACAAGAAAAAAGAGGATCATACGTTACGTAAAAAGAAGACGTATACGAGTTATTAGAGATTAGTTTCATAAATACACTAACACACTCTTTTCCTCCAGGAAAAGAGGGTACAGAAGGCCGGGAGAGCGCTATAACCAAGCCTGTATAGAAGAAAAACTACCATACGGCGGAGGCTCTGTTCACGTGTGGGCTGGGATTTCTTCCGAAAGCCGCACTGAGCTAGTGGTGATAAAAAAATGTCACTTTAACTGCAGTAAGATATGTCACTGAAATTCTGAATGACTACGTTGGTCCATTTTTAGTGGACATGGGCAAGAATACCGTTTTTATGCAAGACGATGTCCGCCCGCATACAGCTCAGATATGTTTGACTATTTTCAAGAAGTCGGTATGAGACACATGGATTGGCCAGCACGCGGCCCCGACTTAAACCCCATTGAGCATGCATGGGACGAACTGGAACGACGTGTGCGTCAGCGATGTCCGCCGCCAATCACGCTACGTAAAATGCAAGAAGCTACACATTTACGAAAATACTGGAACACTACGCATATTTATTCATTTAACATTTATAAAAAATAAAATGCTTGAATTATTTTTTTAATAATTTAAAATATTCTTAAATTTAGTTTTTATAAAGATTGGTCAGGTACTTTTGAATATATTGAAGATTTTCTAACCAACCCTTTTTCTTTGCAGTCCAGTGGTTCACAACTATAGTCAAAGTCTAAATTCGTATGACTTACTAAAATTTTGCGCGAACACTGCACATTAAATGACTCTTGTCATGATTATTTTAGCAGATTTACATATTTTACGCAGACGCCTCATGTCCTGCGCAGGGCACGGACACACGGCAAATACTCGTTGAAAGTGTTCACTACAATAATGACTGTTTTTTTTAGTAAATATTTTTTATTACTGAACCAATATAACGGTGTCATGTGGTAGCACCCCGAGCTCGTTGGGAGGAGCGGTGGCTGCAATATTCATGGTGTGGAGGATCTGCATTTATGTTTATCTTTGTCTGTTGCGACTATCGGCCGCGCTGCAGCCACAGTGGCGTGCGTCCAGTGTCAAACCGGCGAATCCAACTCACAAAATAAAACATAGGGTTAGTACGAAATTTGTAAGACGACAAGATGGAAGGTGATATCGGAATGCGAACAATTATTATAGATCATTGTATTTTGTTATGGTAATTCTGCATTTCAACACTTGAATTAAGGATCAACTTGTCTTAGATAGGACAACGCTTCGCTATCCGATTGACAGCTATACCAACTGAATGAGCTACCGAGACATAGAGCTCTAGCTACAGAGGTTTCCCTGGCGAATTGCTCAAATGCTTCACGGTACATTTTTTTATAAATAAAATGTTTATAGAGTTGACCGTAAAAGCTGATTTGCTGACATTGACATGATTTGCGGATGCTATAAAAAACGATGCATGCTAAAAAGAATTAAAGGCGTTTTCAAAGTAAACAAAGTTCCTAAACTTTTTGATAATGTCAACTAAACTCAAACTCAAACTCAAACTTTTATTTGCAAACTAAGTGGTACATAGATGGTGTTTACATTGATAGTGTCCTTATTACTTAGTCACCTTGTACAGGTATAACATATAATACTTATATTAACTATAATATGTAATACAATATGTTATAAAAATATAATAATATATAATAAAATATTTTTATATATGTCAATGTGCGTGTGTGATGAAGTAGCGCATTAAGTGTTTATCTGTGTATATATCTATCTATCTGTCTATCTGTCTAATCTGAGAACGAGCTTGGTCTACTTTCCTAAAGTGCTGTATTTTTTTTTTTATATTAGAAGGAGGCAAACGAGCAGGCGGGTCACCTGATGGAAAGCAATCACCGCCGCCCATGGACACCCGCAAAACCAGAGGAATCACAGATGCGTTGCCGGCCTTTAAGGAAGGAATAGGCTCGTTATGTATGCTCGTATTGTTACCTTACTGCGTTAGGTTAACTGTCGTGCGCGCACCGGCTTAGCGGCTCGTGCGGGCTCACTGAACGATTATTGGATTGATTTCTTAACAGATCCAATACCTGTACTATTATGAAATCTTTGTTATTAACTGTAAAAGTTATTTTTTATTAATGCAAGTGTTTGATTTCGTATAATAACATTTTTTATAAATTCAGTTTATGGTACTTGCTATAACTTTAATCCTGTTCATCTTGCATCCCTTTCCAACGTGTGCATTTTGTAGCGGCTGTCTTTGTCTACCTACATGCCACATTCGATATTTGAACTCTTATGAGTCTACGCTGAGACGCGGTCGCGTGCGTGTTAATTGCATTGCATATCTAAATATTATTTTATGTTTATTAAAGGAGAACTTAATTAGATGCGGTGTGGAATGGAGGTAAGTGTGCGTGTGCCCCTACCAATCTACTTAGGTCCATCGGCCTTTTTCTTCGTCTATTTAATGTAAGTGTTTACAAGTGCATTCTGTTGTAGTGTCCTTATATTTCGCAAAAAACTCATACTGTACCCAGCCTAAAGGTTATTTTGAAGATTTTTATCTTTAATTTAATTTGTTCCATCCGCATCATTTATAAGATTTTATACATCTCTATATATATATATATATATATATATATATATATATATATATATATATATATATATATTTAACAATAGTCAAAACAACACTTTATAAATTGCAAATTAAAGAATTATATCAACAAAGCCTTTAATTAATTATTAATCTTTTTTTTAAGAAAATAATTTGTAATAAAAAAATATTATTAGGTATTCACATTTCAGTACTTTCAATATGATAATAGACACATCCAATTAAGTCCATATAGTACACTTTCATAATTATACAAATAAACATAGTGTGTCCTATAATGCACTGCACATTTCCAGCAGTTGTTGTAGCCTCATAAATCTGTATTGTAATATTTCAGAAGTACTTATTCCATCGCCGCTGTGGTCTAGTGGTTATGACCATTGGTTTCAGATCCAGAGGTCCTGGTTTGATTCCCAGCGGGGGTACATGTATGTGTACTCGGTTTGGTTGGTGGTAGGGCTTTTTTATCCGCCTGGCTAGCTACCATCTTATTTAAATAAGTCGCCATAACATTAATGTTTGTAACATTGTTGTGTTACGGTAGCTGGAGATAAGATTGTGCGTGAGTTGAGGATTCCGGGTGAACTGCGCTTCCACAATCGGCCTTATCATCATTTAGCATCAGATAAGATGAAGGCACTGTGCCTGCGCGTAAGTTATAAAAAAAACATTGGCAATGCATTCCATAAACGTTCAGTAGGTACCTAATAAAAAGGCTTGTCATAAAGCTTTATGGAATGTATTGGAATTTCCAGCGTCATGATTTCTGTAAATCTTATTGTTCGTGCGTGAGTCACACAAGAATTGGATTTTTTTTAGATACAGGGTGAGGTTTACAGCTTTGTGGGATTTATAAATATAATTAGTTGTCTTACTAATAAAATTTTATAAGAGCTCTTAAAGAACAAATTAAAGAGACGGCGCAAGTTGTGTCTTATGAAGAAATAATCATCAATAGAAATATCCCAATTTTGTATTTCTAACATGTTGTTTTTACCTATAAGTGTTAGTTATACTCAGATAATCTTACAATTTATAGTAATAACTTATTTTAATGTATTAGTGTAAACAAACGTTGGTGAATTAACTAAAAAATAAAATAAAGTAAAAGAATTAGCTTGGGTTAGAGATGAATGGCTCAAGTTAAGAGAGATAAAAAAATCTCTAATAGAAAGATGATTAAAGTCATTGATTCTAATATTCGTTAAATAGCAGTCATTAAAACCAATGAACCAACATTGGACCAGGGTTGGGAATATGGCTTAATGCGTTTATGAATTAGGAAGTCCTTTATATGGAGAGAGTTGGCTGATTACCTCAGACGGACAGACATTGTCAGCGTCTCCGAACTTTTTAGGGGGGACGAGAACCTTTAAGGGTTCCTCAAGCCGTGTGTTCAAAACACCACTAGAGATTTTCTAGAAGAATGGCATCACACATACCAGATTCTCTGAGGGGCTCGAATCGGATCAGCGAGGCAGAAATCAGAAACATTTTTCTTATAATTTTAAATTTTGTCGTTCTTTTTCATCGTAGCCACAAAACGCGTAACAATAGCACCCTCCCTCTAACTCTGGCTGTAATTATAAAAGCTGTAGAGGAGCGGCGCTCTTTTTTCATACGTTTATAAAACACGCTACTAAAAGGATAATATTCGCAAAAAATCCACCTAGTGCCGCCGTTATAACCGTAAAACGGTGAGCTAGGAATAAGTGTGAAATATCGGGCGGGGACACAGTGACGCATCGTACTGAAAAACAAAAACCGAGCAATCAGAAACATTGCATAACGAAGTTAAAATTCTTTTACCGCCTCTGTGGTTTACTGGTTAAATAGACTACCGGTAAGATTTAAACCACAAATATTTGAATTGTGATTAAAACCCGGCGTATCCCATTGTTTTATTTTTATTTATTTATTTATGAACATAGACTCTACAGCACTTAATAAACTAAGTTATTACATTGTATACTTAACCTATGGCAATTACAGATCCCTACTTTGTAAAAACATATATTTAATATGTCGCATAGCGAATTAGAAAGCAAAACAGACATACAACACAATAATTTAGAAAGGGCAAAAACAATTTAAAAAAATATTTATAAAAAGAGTAGGATTCAATACAAAACAATAAAAATAAGAATAATAATAATAAAACAGAAAAGTAGTATAAACAGTAAAAAGAGTGCTACGCACCGAGTTGTGTTAGAGCGTGTGAGTGTGTGAGTATGACCCTGTACGATCGAATCTAATGTAGTTTTATCAAAGTGGCTTAACTGCCTGTAATAATATCTAAATATTAAAGAGTGCGTTTGATTTCTAGCATTGCTCTCGTGATGCCTGCGGCCTTACGGTGGGTGTGTCCCTAATTACCAGCCATTTATAACGGCGCGGATGGCGGTCCGAGCGATTTTTTTATTTCTCGCCGTCCCCCGCCTCCCCTCAAAAACCTACACTGTATATTTAAGAAAGAAATGGTTGCTATTATCTCTTATGACGTATTTTTTACGTTAAACCCTTTACCTTAAACTTTATAAAATACGTTTTGGTTGTTTATCAAGGCGCCGATGAGAGGATTTCTGTACAGAACTGGATGGAACTTCCCTTGATACTGACAAGTAGCAGTGTTCTGACGTTGTACACTGATAATAATAATAATAATAATAAGGCTGAGGCTCTCGCTGAAAGGTTGGGTCAAGGGTCAGATGCAAAAGGCAGTACTCCTTGACACGGCACGTATTGTCAGGAGGTTCCTCACTCTGCAGCCCTGACCACCGGTAGCTTGGGCCCTGCCTCGCTGCTGGCGGTACTCTAGGATTAGGTTTTTATAATGTTTTATTGTTTTTATATTAAAATATTGTAAAAATCTAGTTTTAAGAAAGAAAATAAATAAAGAGTATAATAATAATAATATATTTTGTCTGTGCCATTGAAGATGAAGTTATCAAGACGAATAACTACCGGAAATACATTATGAAGGACGGTACGGTCGACATCTGTCGGGCATGCCGCCGTCCAGGAGGATCACTCCTACATATTATTGTTGGTTGTTCTCATCTTGCTAACGGAGAGTATTTGCACAGACACAACCAAGTAGCCAGAATAATTCACCAGCAACTTGCTCTTGGATATGGCTTTGTTGAATCGGAGGTGCCAGTACTCGAAAATGGTCATGCAACGCTCTACTGGGATCGCTCTATCATTACGGACAGGACTATTGTCGCCAATAAGCCTAATATCGTGGTGGTCGACCGATCCCAGCGCCGGGCAATACTGGTTGATATCACCATACCTCATGATGAAAACCTCGTGAGAGCCGAGTACAAGCTCAGTAAGTACCTTGACTTGGCTCACGAGGTTACCGCCATGTAGGATGTAGATTCAACCATTATTGTACCGATAGTCGTTTCGGCAAATGGTCTTTTAGCCAAGAGCCTCGACCAACACCTTAAGAGGCTCTCGCTTGATGGTTGGATCAAGGGTCAGATTCAGAAAACAGTACTCCTTGACACGGCACGTATTGTCAGGAGGTTCCTCACTCTGCAGCCCTGACCACCAGTACCTTGGGCCCTGCCCCGCTGCTGGCGGTGCTCTAGGATTAGGTTTTTAAAATGTATTATTGTTTTTATATGAAAAAATTGTAAAAATCTAGTTTTAAGAAAGAAAATAAATAAAGAGAATAATAGTAATAATAATAATACTTTGTTTGTACCGTAATCATAGAGAAAACCGGCTCCTAGCTTCTCAGCTAGGAGCCGGTTTTCTCTATGATTACGGTTATATTATTATTATACTCTTTATTCATTTTTTTCCTTAAAACTAGATTTTTACAATATTTTAATATAAAAGCAATAAAACATTATAAAAACCTAATCCTAGAGTACCGCCAGCAGCGAGGCAGGGCCCAAACTACCGGTGGTCAGGGCTGCAGAGTGAGAAACCTCCTGACAATACGTGCCGTGTCAAGGAGTACTGTTTTCTGAATCTGACCCTTGACCCAACCTTTTATTATTATTATAATATTGTTATTATTATTATTATATTATGTTTTATTATTATTTGTAAGTGTGATTTTTTCTGATAAACCACACTTACAAATAATAATAAAACATTTATTCGGCTTTTGACACAGGACAAACATGAAAAAATAATACGTAAAAGTTAAAAATAAGCTTAAAATTAAAAAAAACGAGCAAGCCTTACTGCAGTCGCTTGTGATGTGTAACGTTTGACATCTCACCTTAGTAATAAGCAATTTTAACATTACCTATAATCTGAAAAAAATGGGTCGTTTTTTTTATATATTAACGGGTAAGCACAGTGCCTTGATCTCACCTGATGTTAAGTGATGAAAAGGCCAATGATGGAAGCGCACTTCACCCGGGATCCTCAACTAGTGAGGCACTGGCTATCTTATCTGTAGCTGCTGGAACACAATTACAATGCTACAAACATTGATGTTATAGTGACATATTTAACTCGGCGTTACTCGCTATGGGTAAATTTCACCCAGAGCCACGAACAGTTGACCATATTTTTTATCTGGCCAATCACAGCGCGACGCACTTCTAAGTACCTTCGAGTTATGTCCTTGAGTGTCCTCTCTCCGCGCGACGTGTTTGTCAGTTGTGGACGTGCAAAGTGAGTATGGTAATTTCCACCCCTTGTAACTATTGGTGTTCTAGATTATTTAGATCATTACTAATTATTTTCTTTGTGCTAGGTTACACATTCAAAAAATATTGTAAATATATACCAAAGTTGTGTTCTTTCCAAGCATAAGGCTGATTAGTTTTGTTTTTTGAAATATTTATTACTACTAATTTCGTATAGATTAATATAAAATAGTATTACTAAATGTTAAGTCCATTTGATTTAATAAAAGCATAAGTGTTACTTTATTTCATAAGATACAAACATTTCACTAATATTAAGATAAAGATAAGAATTTTGAAAATTGTTTGTAAGTTGTTAAAATTTGTTAATATTTTTAATCTCTCGTAGTATATTTTTTTCTGTCTAAAATAAAACATATAATTGCGATTTTTTGGTATCACACTGTTACGATCACATTTCTACGAAATCACTCCCACAAATTATTGTATATATAGAAGGCGAACCAATCTCACTGTTACGGATCACACTGTTACGACCCTACTTCCGTCCCTTTTCTACAAAATCACTCCCACAAATTGTATATATAGAATGAGAGCGGCTAGCTCATTTATGTAACGATCGGTAACGCTAATCATTACGTCAAATTGGACAATTTCAAACCAACCAGCAACAATATGTTGTTTTGTAGTAGGTTAGTACGAGGTATATGTTTTTTTTGTCACTTTAACTACTAATTAAATAGTAAAGTCACATAGCTCGTGTGTGCCGACCCTATATCGCGGCTTAAACTCGGACTAAACAATGTAGTGAAACTTCACGTGGCAGATAAAGAGCTGCGTAAAGCGGAGGCGGCGTTATCGCTGCAGCGGGCCCCTTATCGCGGTGAGCGGGAAATATCTAGCGGTTACTCCAATTTTAGCGCAACTTCACTTGATAAACTAATGCCAAGTTACTTAGCTATACCAAATACGTGCCAATTTCCGCGAACTACAGACAGACGTGATGAGCCAGTTACAGATGAAATTAAACGTTATCGGACCTATGACATTTAAGACATATAGCTAGGTAGGTACAGCTAGCAGTTTGTCCTCATGGTGTTCCAAAAAACACTACGTATGACCTATATATAAACAGACTGTTTAGCATACTTGTAGTCGACTTGAACCTCCCATCTAATTCATTACACTTTCTAGCGCAGAAAATTTGTTTTTTTTATTACCCAGCAAATAAACTGGGCTGCCCCGCTTGTTCATGATTTCTTCAAAAGGGCAGATGTCAGCTTTAAAACCATTAGTGAGATAAATTATAGCGGCCCGACCCGCTCCCTAATACCCGGATAAAGATTTTATTTTTGGTGTAAAATGAAGAGACATCTTTTGGTGTGTGGAACAGGTGTGTAACTTAAAGCGATTACTAATAAATATTATGTTGCACAAGTAAGTCGCATGATATATATTATTATTGGCTTACATAATAATTGTATTTTAGAAATAGCCATGATATTTAAGAAGCTAGATAACATCTAGTGGAAAATTTAAAAGTGTATTGTGCATTGCGATTTATTAATTCTATAAGTGCAATTATTATAAAAATCAAGAATGATAAAAATGTATGGATTAAACAAATTATCTTTTCCCTCGCTTGCATTCCCATAGTTATACAACGCCAGTTTTACAGATTTGTGAATCTAGAAACAGACGAGTTTTAGTATCATCGTATCGTATTATGTTTGGTAACTAAAATACAATCGAGTATCTTTTCAGGCTCATTTCGATATAAGGGGCGAATACAAATAATAATAATAATAATTACGACTATATCAAAAGGCTTCCGAAAGTGAGTTTAGTTTATTTTTTTTCTTTATTTTCTTTTATTCACACACAACCTTTTTTCAGGTCCTCAAGGAGACATTATCTAGCCAGCGACCCAGGCGACGTGTACCTATTGGCTGACTGTATTGACCACAATGAAGCACGATCACGATGTTCAAATGTCGATTTTATATTAAAACCAATATCTCTTAATACAGATTCTGCTATTTTAAAACGACTACTATAACGAATATAACTAAGCGGTCTGATTCTAAGCCATAGTCTAAATATCAAAATAGACTGTAAACGTTCAAAGAAATCAGAATCCGGCCATGTCGTGTGGCGTCCTTGACAATTCGCTATGAATTCCCAACTTGGTTCTCGTCTTGGGTGTTGTGGGAGCTTAGCCCAAAGCCCTGGCTCGTATCAATATGATTTAGGTACAACTTTTACAAGCTACTTGTCTTAATTAGGTTTGTTGTTCCAAATTAATTTGCCGCTCCCATTCTAATTGGTGGATTTGTTTTGGTCCCAAGTTTTTAAAAGCGCACCATTTTCTTTAACCAAATTCTATTTAGCCGCGGGCACCTATTAACAAAGGAAGTATTTGCAATTAAAGCTAATTAATTTTAATAAGTTAGAAATGAGTAATATGCTAGACTGTTTAAATAAATTATTTATTAATAATACTCCTACCCCCTTACAAATATACAAAGAATAAGGTCTGAATAGTTATTCCGTGTTTTGTTCCTGTCATGTAAACGTCATTTCAAACTAGAGTAAAAGAGACAGAACGAGGAATTATTCAGAGCTTATTCTTTTTTCAATTGTTTGTAGGGCACTTAGATATTTGGCGACGCCCTTTGCATTTCGCAGTAAACGTGCGTCAAATGAGTTTTTGACGTAATTGCATGGTAGATATTATTTTTGCTTACATTGTATAAAACTAGGTCATCAATGTGACGTTGTTCATTTTGTGTTCATTATAACAACCGTAAGACATAGACAAAATATTTTCACAGGCCCAGCCATTGACAGTGCATATAGCGGCCATCTTTAAACTGACTTAAGGCAATGGTGCATAATCATAAAATAGTTGCATAAGATAAATGGTTGAATGCATTCGGTTCCAAAAGCAAACTTATGTCTTGCCGCGTAAAAGCTGATTACGAAGTTTTATAAAACCAATAGTTGTAGCATATGGTGAAAAATGGAGGGATTTGAATTTCAAACTGGGGTAAAGACTCTTTAGCCCTTGCTCCCGCTGAGTGCCTGTCCATCCGCACTTGTCCAAGCAAGCCGGGAACGAACGAGCCTGACTCCAGTCCGACTCAGCCGCTGCCAGGCCGCCGCGCCCGGAGCGTCGCATTTCCCAAACATCGTTTGTAACGAAGAAAACACTTAGCACTAAATCAGGGTGGTTTCGGCGAAATTAACGTCTGCCACCGAAGAAATTCCCACTCGTTTTAAATTCGCGGTCTGGCCTTGATTCTCTTCAGCAAATCCAAAAAGGGCGGAGCCCTGCTTTAGAGCCATTACTAAGATAAATTACGACTGCTGTGAATTTCTTAGCCCCCTCCCAGATCCCCCCTCCCCCCGTAATCCTCTTAAGGTAAGCGCTTTGCGGAAAAATACAAAACATTGTTCTTTTAGTGATGGCCCCTTTGTCAGAAGTTAAACGGCTGTGATCCGGGTTTAGTTATCTGCGGCGGTTTAAAAGGGAAGATGTTAGTAAGTCGTTTGATACTGATGTCCGTGTATTTGTCTGGCGGCTGCGCTTGCGGGCTGCTTTCATATTTAATTTGGAGCATTTATACTTGTGCGATTAAGAATGTAAGCCACAATTCACCGTTGTCGAGTCAGTCATGTGGAAATGAACTTGTTACTTAGCGGCTACCACATAACAAAGGATTATGATTCTAAAAATTAGGGAACTGTGACATCAATTTACATGCATATTTTCTTGATGTTTATTAAATTTTTAATTATTTATTTAATAATTTACAAATGCCATTAGAGGTTCTTTTGTTTTATTTAATTACCCCGACATAAATAATACTCGACATAATTATTTCGTCAACATAAATAGTTAACTTTTATAAAACACTAATAGCTGATTTTTTAATTTGATACAATGACAGATTCTCTTCAGAAAATATGTCACAATGGCCATGTTATTCTTTAGATAAAACTTATCTGAAGATTGAAAAATCGGGCCTATGTAAAGTACACTAATACACACACACACACTAATACATATGGCCTATGATTTTAAGCAACTTTATTGCAAACATTTTTCAGCAATATCTTTTAAAATAAATTCTGCAACATCTATAACACTCAAGTACAGCACTCACCTGAATCCAATTGAGATGAATTCGTTCCGCACCGGATCCATCTTGTGATCTCCGAGCGCATCGATCTTCGCTCAGGAAACATAAAACAAAGCTTTAGTTTTAAAGCTAATAACTCGAGTGAAATTCCTCTAAGATAATAAACCTCTTAGATGCTGGTATAAATCCATTAACGGCGCACTTTGCTTTCAAGACGAAGCCATTTTTATTCGTTAGTAGCGTGCGTCTGCTATACATATTCATAGGAGAGGACAGGCTGCACGCGGGTGCGGCGGCCGCAGACGGTAAGGCATCTTCGATAGTTTTGTTACAAGATAAGGTCTAACTGTGATGTCTTATACACACAAAAAGTGTAGATTGATCAGATAATAAAAATAACTTTAAAAAGAGGCTCATTTAATGTTTAGAAACATAATTTAATCGGCCCGCAGGCGTTACCTAAAATAACTAAACTGTCATTCTAAATTAACATTGGTGGGCAAATTAACTGTAGGAGATTAACTTTTGATTTTTACCTTTAACTGACGGACCTTACTGTTTACCTAAACATCTCTTAGTTTATCTTTATTTACATTTGTGGCCTTTTGACAGTGGAAAAATAGTCTCTCGAGTACCATCGCGTTATGTGATCTTAGCCCACTAAGATCACATAACGCGATGGTACTCGAGCCCTATGGAGAGCGAGCTATGTAGGCCCTAGCCTACATAGTCATTTACTTGCCGTCCTAAGTATAGATGACTTCTATAAGTTGACAGTGTCTTTAAGGGTGAATAAGACTAATTCATATACTTGCTACAATGTCCTACAGTAAGTGCCTACCTCTCAAGGAAAGAGGCGTGATAATACTGTGTCATATTGCACTGTGCAACTGCCCGCTTCCGGGGCCAAGCTCCTAGGTGTTGAGACTAGGATAGCCTGGAATTTGATTCTAGACTTTATTGCGTTTTATTTTAAAAGCTTAGCGCAAACTACATTAACATACATTTTAATATTCTTTACACTCGCAGATTATTCCTAAGTAGTTTTATAATAGTTTATGACTATTATTATTGCGAGAAGCTAGTTGGCCACGCCATCGGACATCGGGTTACGATCATACAAGTATGTACAATTTAACAAATAATAAATCAAAATAATTCAAGATCCTAAATGTTTTGGAAGGTACTTAAACCGTTGGATCAGATGATGATGAATATTGTATCACACTAATATTATAAATGCGAAAGTTTGTGTGTATGTGTATATATTTGTTGGTTCTTCACGCTGCAACGGATGGATGGATTTGGATGACATTCAGCATGCAGATAGTTTATAACCTGGATTAAAAGATAGGATACCTTTTATCCCGATATTCCCACGGGAACGGGAACCACGCGGGTGAAACTGCGAGCGGCCACTAGTAGTAAATAAGAAGAGATTCTTATGAGTTCCTATACCACAAACTTGTTTGATGACTATGCATTTATATAAGTAAGCTCGCGGACATAATTACAACTTAAATGTTGTTTGTGAATAAAACAAATGGGAAACACTTTATAGATTATTTGTGTAAAAATGTTTATTCATCAAATTAATTCACTTTTGTTGATTTCATGCATTGATTGATATTCCGTGACATAGTTTTAAAAGTTGTTTTTTTATTATTAAAGAAATATGACATCTTAAATATCTAGAAGTAGTACATAAAAATAAATCCGTGTAAAATTGAAGATGAGAAAGGAAAAAGCATCTAAGTACCTTCAACATTTTACAAGAGCAATTCTACTTATATGATATATTTGTAAATTACTGTATTTTTAAATAATGTAATTTGAAATATACTACTACGCAATTATTATTTGGACCAAATGATCGAAATATTTTTTTTAACCAAACTTGTCGTTGATGATGTAATTGTTGTGACTGAAAAGGGCTCTTTGGCTTTCAAACTAAGTGTAAGATAGTGTTGATAAACTTGCATGACTTGGACGCAGCCCGATAGCCTCATTGGTAGTGCACCAGGCCCTGTATGTTAGGGTGCGGGTTTGACTCCCGCTCACTGATATTTCAAAAACTCTTTTTCTGAATTGTGGTTTTTTTGAAACAAGACTTCGTATGAAATATTTTTTACTTCGTAGAAAGTATCTTATAATGACGTCGTATGTACTATTTTGGTATAAAAAATAAGGTACTAAGTATTCTCGTAGGTACACACACATTTACATTTCCAAATTTAGTTTAAGAATTGAAAACAATTGAAAATGGTATTCAATTTCACATTGCTTTTTTGTAATATTATAATACCCGCGAATGTGAACAATCCAATACGCTCGACAACTATGACAAAGTAGCATTGTTCATCTAGACTGCATAGAACACTACACAATATTTATTTCAGTGAGCTGCCATGTTTCCACAGCCGTAGCAAATCGCGTAGCCGTGATGCTACGAGGCTACGACTCGTAACGCAGCGAATTATTTATTGTAGGTGCATTGTGAGTTTTGCTACATTCAATTGAAAAATATATTTATAAGGATTGTATTCACTGCTCGTTTTGAATACTCTCTTGGTACTACATTACAGAGCGTTGCAGATTTGCTTTAATAAAAAGGGAGAATCGTTATTTGACTTGCAACCGTTGTGCAGTCAGCATCATACTTGTTTAAGTGAAATTTAGCTGGAAGCAAATATTTGACAGCGTTTAATTCTAATAAATAAGAGAATAAAAACTATACTCTAACTACATGACTATAAAGTTTAGATTTTCTTAGACGAAAATATACGCTATTTGACTACTTACGTAGTTTCCATCAAATTCACGCTGACTGTACTTTGCAGCTTTAAATATTCTTAATCGGTTCGGTTCCAAATACCGATGATTTTTTGAAGTTTGGCTAAACTTCTATTTTAGTTATAACCACACCGCACCTACGTCGTCATATCCAAGTTTTACTTTGTAATATAATGACAACGAAATATTTATTTCATAAAGGCAAAATTTTCCCAGCGCCGCCGTAGGTTCTTGTCCGAATATCCAAAGCCATTATTAATGCAGGCTCTGAACACATAGAAACACGAATAATATTCTCCAGAACCAATCAGTAGCAGCATATTTTCAAACCTAATTTTTTGTTACACCGCCTCCCAGTACTTTTCATAAATGAAATCAGTACAATAATAGTTTTCACTGCATAAACTTTCCCACTGTTGGGCTTGAGGCCTCCATCATCTAAATATACTCATTGCTACAATTGATGGGTATTGGCTTATTACCAAGCTTGCAAGTGTGAGTCGGTGATCAAAAGCTTAGACTATAGGAACATTGAAAAACCTGAAACACTTTTTGTCCTGGGAATCATCACTTTCAACTATCGGTCCTTTAGCTAGCGCTTTGCTACTCTACAACTGAACCGAAAAAATAAAACTGTTGTAGTAAATAGAAGTGGAATAAAATTAACAAACAGTCCCGTAGCCTTAGAGGAACAGCCGTCAGTCAATCAATTGGAAGAAATGATGGCCGTTCAGCCGTTGGGGGAGTGGAAGGCAGTTTTAAATCCACTGATGCACAGTGTCCATGTTGTTCGGACGCCGGCGCCGCCTGGCCACAGCTCACGACACTGCAGTGGACCAATCATGAAAATACCAATTTAAGAAACGTAATTACTTTATGGAGTAATTGAACAATTTTTTTATAAAATGTTAGCGAAGTCTAATGCAAGCCCCCTAGTCTATCCTAGACATGGAACTCGCTTTCGCTGTCCCAACGCATCCTTGTGGCAGAGAACAATTGTTAAGTCTAGAGTTTTAGTGCCTAACACAGCATTTTCCCTTGTTATAAAAAAGGCATAGATACAACAAAAGCGTAGATAACAAATAGGATGTGTTGTATATCTAGCGCCATCTGGCACCGACAAGGGAAACTAAATATGTTGCAATCAATCTACACAGATGTATCACTTATGATTAGTTCCTATATTTCCCGCAGACAGCGCCAGTCTGCCATTATATAAGGGCCTGCGCACCCGCCACTCTCTCTTTTCTGACGGCTGCAACAAGGTTGAGCACAATCAATGTGCATAATTAATTACAGGTGGTTTTACTCGCGCTCCGCTCCTTACAGGAGGAATTTTCTTTGAATAGATTGTTCCATTCCAATGGTAGATAGTCTTCTCTAGGGTGTATAAAGTCGTAAGTAGTTAAAACAAAAAAATATATAAATTTGCACCATTCAGGGAACGCCGGAGCTACAACCTCCACGTAAAGGTAACAACGACTAGAGCCTTTTATAACCTGACTACAGAGGGAGGTAGAATTGTACTTTCTATAATACATAAATTGTAAGTGAACCTAAATTAACAGATAAGTAAACCCATGAAACACATTGTTGACGATAAGTGCCTGTCCGCGACATCAATCCGATAACATCAAACATTCAACATTCTAACAAAGTCGTTAGCAGGATTTGACACCATACCGCTCTTCAAAGTGGCTGTACTGACCTGCTTAGGCTGTGGTGACAACCCTCAGCGATCATCCCCTCCACGTGGCGATTAACGTTTCGCTCCTGCCGCGCTCGTAAACCCCTAGATAAGGATTACTGCGACACGATCGAGGAGCGGCGACGTGCTGCGTTTGTTACCGACACCGGTGGGGGGTTGACTAGCTTTTTAAATAAATTAGGTACTTGAAGTTCGTTAGGTCTGTTGGCGTAGTAGCTGGTTGCGATTGTACAAGATAAGTAACTTTCGCAAACCTGGGCTTTGTAAGGCACATTGAGATGTTGGTCCTAGCTGTTGGTGGGGCTTGTTTTAAAACCAAATGGCTAGCGGCCGGCGCCTGTCTATCGCTATAACATCCATGCTAGTTATGTTCCAGCAGTTGTAAATTGTCAGTTCTTCAGTAGTTGAGGACTTGGGGTAAAATGCGTTTCCCTCTGCCTTATCGTCACTTGCTATCAAGTTTGTACAAAGTATATTGTAGTGTATTCGGTGTAATGCATACACTTTTGATAACAAGATACTTTTGAAATTCCCTCTGTCGGGATACAGATTTCTACGCGGACAAAATCGCAGGCAGACCACAAGTTGTTTTATAAACCCATCTCCTTTATAACATCATCAAAATTGACGTCATCTATTATTGTTAGTAATTGTCCATTAACTGAAAGACAACTTTGAAGAAGTTTATCAAATTGAATATAAACATTGTCGAGTTCATTATCCATTCCCTTGATAAACGGAAGCTGGCGGGGAGTTATCCGGCTGTACCGGGTTATCCGGCTAAGTAATTTATCCGGGATTCGACTTAACCGCCCTACATCCACCCGGATTTAAAATAAGGATGTCATTAATATGCGCCGGAGGAGACAAACAGCAACAAGCGCCGCGGCCACAGAGCAAGCCGCGCAGGCGGGACAGAACGCATTTTTGCAAATGCATTTAGGTGTCCTAGTTTAGGTGAGCTTGTAATTGGCGGTGTTAAGATTGTCTTTGTTAGATACCGGGGTACAATGCACTAACGCTAGAAGGCGCTGTGTTCAACGCTTTAAACAATAGTTTTGGCATTTAATTTTTTAGAGAACTAGTTTTATTTATATGTATAAAGAGTTTATAGACGTTCAGTGAAGTACTTTCAGATCCACCAACCAATTCAGATTGATTTGTGCTGTAATTGATTGTGAATTCAACTCGCACACACCTTTTTTTACTTTTTTTGATTAAGTGCCTACCGCAGCTCCACCAATAGTAACAACCAGCAATACAATCAGGCATTCAACTGTATTAAAATAAATCAACTGTCTTCGTGTGAGTCCGTTTCCTGCAGGTTAAATGTAATCATCGGTTTTATAAGGCGAAAAAGTCGGAAATCAGGAAGTCTCGTTCGTGTACGAAATATGAGCATCACGCATAACAAACAATACCATCATTAGGAGGTTGATTTGCACGAGCCCACTCGCCACGAGGAAACGCGCCGGCGAACAAATATGTATACTTATATGTTCTAACTGGATGCTTGTACTTCTTCTCATACCTATAAAATTTCGTAATACCACTCCTCTTTTCCCAAAACTTCCATTTCATTCCATCCATTGAAATTCCCTATACGAATAACAACATGGCTCTAAATACTTTCTTTTTTCAAATATCTATTTCCTGCTCTTTTACTTTGGACAATCACTATACAATATTGTATTTAATCTTCTTTATATATATATATATAAATCTTCTGTGTGTGTGTTTGTAATTGAACTCCTTGTAAACGGCTGGACCGATTTGGATGAAACTTTTTGTGTGTGTTAAAGTGGTTGAATGAAGAATGGTTTAGATTTACAATTGGACCCGGTAGGTGGCGCTGCTATAGGGGTCCATCATGGGATACGGATGTTCTTAAGCGGACGAAGTCGCGAGCAGGCCACTAGTATATTATATTTTTTAATTTTCAACATTATTTTTTCAATAAGGCTTCATTGAAGCTTTTATATAAGTCACACATGCCATTGGTTCGTAATTATGTAGTGGAACACCTTGTAATGAGAAGACCCAGTACATATGCAGTGATAATCTTCCCACTTGTAGAATACTCCTTGTTACGTAAGCACGTATCACCGGCTCGACAACACACGGTATACGCAGACGACACGTCCGTCATGACGTGCGCCCCGCCACACCGTGAGCAAGAGATAGTTTTTTTTTTTTAGAGAGATTGCTGATTGCCTCAAACGGAACGGCATCGCACATTTAAAAATGCGCGTCCCCGTGCCCAACCAGGGGCCCGACCGCCTAACCGATCGCTTTGACTTCGTGTGTGGTTTATGACGTCTACTTGTCGTTTCGTGCCGCCTATGAAAGCAATATCGAAAGCTATAGTTTTAGCTTTTGATATTGCTTTCATAGGCGGTACGAGGTAGCAAGATGACGTCATAAACCACACACAAAGTCAAAGCGATCGGTTAGGCGGTCGGGAGGCAGATTCTCCGATCTTTCTTTATAGTCACAAACACTACATCCATAAAAAACGTAGCGTAAAAGAAGAGCTTCAAAAAAATAAGAAAATTACCCTCTTCTAATATTGTTGTGTCCAATCTGCGCGTTTGCATACTCCTCTCCCGGAGCTGGAGACGTCGCGGGCGCGATGTCGGTCTAATTGTTTTATTGCCGCCACTAAAGTCCAGGAGCGCCGCCGCGGTTATGGCCGGCTCCTAAACACCCGGCCGCTTATCGAGCCCGCCCAGCTTGCCGCCGGCCGACTTGTGACGGATCCCCGCCACTTTAAAACGGCGTGGCCACTAAGCCGCTCAATCGCTACCAGTTTCACCGGATTGCGCAGTTAAGTTGAACAGTTCGCGGAACAAAATATTATCACACAAAATTATGGTAAACAATTTGAAGTTGAAACTGTTGGCTTTATATTTTAGCTAACCGTTAAAAATGTCGGCATCCGTTATCCCAATAAGATTACTAGAATATTTTCATGTTTCTATTTTGTTTTTAATTTGTTTTTATACCTGTACCTACCTGATATACTAATATACTTTATCAGTAATTTGAATTTATTGAATTTTTGTTTTTGACAAAACTGTAAACATGCATGTTAATTGAAAATATATAATAAAAAAAACAAAATATGCTACTATATTGTTGTTATCTATACGATTTTTTACGAAAATTTCGCGGACGGAGGAGTATGAAATTTCGCACACTTATCGTATATATATATAGAGAAGGAGTACAGAATCTTTTTTTTTTAATTATGCATATAAATACATTAAATTCAATTCAAATAATTTATTTCGGACCGTAGTCCATATTGAGTTAATAACAATAATTACTTAAAGACTAGTGTTAAAAAATACAGTTATTATTATTAATATTATTCATGTACATTATATTTCTTTATTATTACCTATAATATATTACATTATATTATATTATATTATATCATTACATTATATTATAATATTATATTAAATTAAATTACATTATAATGTTTACATAATTATATTACAATTTATTTAATTGGGCGAGTGTGGAGCTGCATCCACCGGTGTACACCGGTTCCTCATAATCGCTGCGAAGCCATCCGTATGAGCGTCCGCAAACATCCCCGACGCACAACATCGCCATGGTAACCCTAACAGCGCCCTGAAAGCGTTATTGTATTGGACACGCAGGTCGCTGAGAGCTCGCTGCGTATAGCTAACCCACAGGCTGCACGTGTAAAAAGACTGACAGTATGCTTTAAACAGCGTTATTTTGACTGGTGTGGTACAACGTGCAAACCTGCGAGCCAGCATGTTACATCGAACCGCCAGCGACCTACGTTCCCTCTCAATGTCACAGTTGTCCCTCAGGTCCTCGGTGACCCAGTGACCCAAATATTTAAATTTGCTCACCCTATTTAAGAGGGTGCCGCAGAGTGAGACTTCAGGTATTTGCGAGTATGTTATGGAACCGGCCTTGAAGAGCATAAACTCACTCTTCCTGGCGTTATATTTGAGCCCATGAGCCTCCGCATAAGCCTCACACATAGACAAAAGCTTTCTTAACCCACCGATAGATGGACTCAGCAACACCATGTCGTCGGCGTAGCTAATATTATTTATACATACTCCATCAATGTGACAGCCAACTCCGGTGCTACTGAGTCCATCAATCAGCTGGTTCATATATATATTAAAGAGACGAGGTGAACTCAAACCCCCCTGTCTCACGCCGCAGTCCAAGGCATACATGTCTGTGCAAGAGCCTGCCCATCTGACTGTACGAGCATGCAACGTACATTATATTTTAATAATGATAATTCGACAGTTTTGAATTGACCTCATTAACGCGCATTATAATGTTATATATTTCACAACTTCAGTTCGCAATTAGCCATCAAGAGCGCCGCGCTTACTCTCTATCATTTATCATTTTAGACTTATCATTGTTAATTTGTTTCTAAGTTCCTTTATTATACTATTTTCTATCACTACCAAGCAGTATCATTTATCAGTAGTTTCGGGGTAACCCGAACACTGACGCGCCACAGCACATCATAACAAACTAGGTCGAATGCCTTTGACAGGTCCAAGAAACAGGCGAATACTGGCGTTTTCCTAGCAGTATAGTATTGTACAGTCTGCTTGAGACTAAGAATAGCGCTTTCGGTGGAGAGGCCAGACCTAAAACCGAACTGGCCGTCATGCAGCTCGACGTGCTTAGCAAGTTGTTTATCAAGCAGACTGTCCAGCACTTTCGCCATTATAGTAGCCAGTGATATGGGCCTGTAATTGGAAATGTCAGAGGCATCTCCCATTTTTGTTTTTAATGATGGGAACTACGGTCGTATACATCAGGTCGTTCGGTATATAACTGTGACTTATGCACAGACTGTAAAACATTGAAAGCACCCGTGGCAGATGAACCCCCGCATGCTTAAGGTGTTCGACGCTGAGGCCATCGTGCCCAGGAGATTTACCCCTCACCATATGTCGGATTATAGACGTTACTTCTTTAGATGAAAATCTCACTGGGTCAACCGATCCTACGGCCCCCTCGAACACCCGCTGCTCGCGTGATAGAAGTGACTCCACTGTAAAATGTCGCTGAAATGCACCAGCAATGTCAGTGGGCTCATGCAAACCCGCGACACTCACAGGGAGATTCGACTTTGAAGCTAGTTTATTTGTAGCTTTCCAAAACTTGTCAAAACGTTTTTCTGGGTGATTTTTAGTTATAATGTCTATTTTGATTTGCTGCTGATTATCTTGACAAAATTTTAATTTAGATTTGAATAAGTTCCTAGAGTTGCACATGTCTTGGTAAATTTTACCATTTTTAGGTTTCCCATATAACAACCAAATTTTATAACAACGTCGAGCCTCCGCATGAGCATCACGAACATGCCTGTTCCACCCTACGACATACTTTTTGTTTTGGAATTTTCCACTTCCACCCCTATGAGTAAGCTCCGCCCCCTCTCTGAGTATACATACTATATTACTATACATTTTGTCTAGCACTGAGTGATGGTCAACATTTGAGCACATACCATGACTGCAGTTTTGAAAAACAACGGGAAAATCAACATAACTTAACTTAGAATTACAAAACTCCGAATATTCTTTGATTTGTGTACTATCTCTTTCTCCCCAGAGTATTTTATCACATGACACATTTTTATTTACAATCTTAGGCTTAATTAAACTAATATTGCATTCTATCACCAAAGGAATATGATCAGAGTTATAAATTCCGTATAGGACGGATGCATTAACAACTACATTACGCGCAGCACTAGTCACCACACAGTGGTCTAGCCAGCGAAGGGCACCATTAGCCGTACTCATAAAAGTATGCGTCTTGGACGGTAACAGTTCCAAATCAACGCATGACCACGATTGATCCGAACATACATTTAATAATTCATTTGTGAAACGCTCGCCCGGATGCGCATTAAAGTCTCCCAATACAAAGACAGACTCAACATCAACACTATCAGTTATAGCTATAATTTCACTTAAACAGTTTGTAAAGTCAACTAGATTTTCAGCACAGTCCGTAGGCATATACACAGAAAAAAATACTATGGAGCGATCCCCGAGAGTAATTTTAATAGCGACTAAACGGTCACTTTTACACGACAACACATTCACCGACGTAAATATAGACTTTCTCCATAATAAGGCCACTCCGCCATAGGGCCTTCCCTTTAGTACCCCTATGGACGTGTCAACGGCAGACTTGCCAGTGTACGCAAAGTCATCGTCAAGGCTTCCCAGATAAGGTATGTCATGAGGTAGGAGCCACGTCTCTTGAAGTGCAACGACATCCACAACCTGACATAATTTCCGTACGCACTCCGCGGAGCGGACTACATTCTTACAATTAAAAGTTGCAAAACTTACATTCTTATAAGTTGTGTTATCCATTAAATCCGGTGTTGGTTTCACTCACGTTTGAAGAGTTAACTTCACCTTTTCGTTTTTGAAAATTTATAAAACGTCTGAAAGTAACACCCTCAGGCCATAAGCTGTCGTTCAAGAAAACACTTAATTTCTGTTTGGAAACCAATAACTTAAAAGCATTATAAGGCCTGCCAGACTTCATATTAATTTTCAATAAAACAAACATTACGCACACTACAACGTGTTTGACACACACGCATATTACTCTTTTTTTAAATTTCAAAAATGCTAGAGGAGCGGCCGAAATCTGTCAATACCAATCCAAACTCACATTCTATCTTTTATAATTTTTCATTGTTTAGGATACAATCCGTGCAGCCTTAATAAAATTACGGTCGAATTTCGACCACGGGGCGACCACTAGTCTAGATAAAACGACAAAGCGATACCCTGTCTATTAGAGATATGTCCTCCAGCTAGCGTAAAACTAATCAAACCGAGTACAATATGTACCTTTGCTAGTAATCGAACCGGTAACGTCGATGGCTTCACCGATAGACCAACGACTTAAAATTCTCAACTGATAGAACCTGAACGTCTCAGTAAACCATCGCTTTACATAAAAATCGCCAGTTATTTGACCCCCAGCCAGCGCCGGCGACCTTATCTGAAAATTACGTGCGCATTCCCTAACGAACTTTACATTTTCCGTACTGAAAAGCTGCTAAGCAAAATCGGATTACATTTAACTATAATACATTCAAGTACGTGATTCAGCAGCATTCCTTTAAACTTTTGTATAAAACATTGACGGGACATAGTTAATATACGAGTATATGAGGTGTACATAAATGCGCGTAATATCAGGTCACTTCATATACTTATTTGGAACCTCAAACTTTCTCGTAGAACCGGTTACTCTGTTAAGGGCAAAGGAAGCCAACAACGTTTTTTAATAAAACCTGCTTCTTTTTGTGCTATAGAAATAAAGCTTCACACAATATGTCCTACACTCTCACCTAACAGGATTGGATACATATATCATGGACAGAGCTTACAGGACGCCAAAGTCGTGAGCAACACGAATCCCTACAAAACTACGGTTGCAAATTGCACGTCGCAAATCCGATATTCACCATTCATTAATAATCTTTCACAGATGAAAGCGTAGTTTTAATCCTCATGGAAACCGACAGTGATTCAGATGGGGAATTAATATCGTCTATAATTCAAAATCCGTTCGTTTGTACGACCGCCCGCCTGAAGTTAGCTGGAGTTGGAGTCCAACCGGATTAGCGGGAACTCGGCCAGTCCTGAAACCGAACGGGATTTAAATACCATTCTGATTCTGGTATCATATTATGGATTTTCAAATAAGGTAATCTGTGTTATTAGATTTTGCTACACTATGGCGCTATATCAGATTTTAGCTAATAACGTGAAAGAGACGAAACCTAGTTCTTAACCGCGTCTTCAATTGTAAGTTGGACTACCTACTTCTCCATCGAGAATGTTTATTTCTGAAGATGTGTGCAAACTACTTTAATACACGCATTTGCATAGTTAACGAAAGCAAGTCCTTTATAATAGGTACCTATGAAATTGGAGTTTAGTATGAAGATTTTTTATAAAATTTAATTTTTGATACTAACGTTTTTTTAATTTTCTTAGCATCTATTTATTTTAACACTATAAAAACTGTAGAGTAGTGTGTTTGTTCCACTAGTTAAATATAGCAGACATTAAAAAGAAAAAAATCAAGTTCCTTCAAAGCTACAATGAAACAAAAGGTCAATTCCGCGAACAAAAAAATTATTCAATTTAAAAAAAAATTGGGCGATAAATGCACAAAATGAATAATCATTGTTATTACTGAAGCCTAAGTAACATAGTCCTAATTAATTACCTTTAATCATATTAATTGACTTTTAGAAGTAATACAACTATTAATAAGTGAGAAAAAAACTCAAATTTCATAGGTAAGGACTTATTATTAGGTTCCTTGAGAATAGAGTTATTGTGGTGTGAAAATCTGTCCAAGGTATTATAAGAAAGACTTTCCAACAATTCCTTAAAATAGGAAGATTTAAATAAATCATAAATAAATTGAAAACTGTTTAGTTTAAGAGCCTTTCCTATACTTTTTAAATTCTTTTGGATTATATTCCGGATTAACGTCTTGAAGAGATTCGAGAATAACTAATCCTCATTCCGGGTAGAAATTAAATCGAAATGAAGGTAAATTAAAGGTTTCTTTTTACATTTATTTAAAATATTGGAGTTTGCTGAGATTTCCTTGAAATATGGCGTTTGCCTAGTTAATGAAAATAAAGCTATAGTAGAAAATGTTTTCATTTTAATCAGATCACTAAATCCGCAATATTTCCAGATAACATTGAATCACTGTTTCAAATGTAACTACTTAATTTGAGTTTTATTATAAAATTAACATAATAACATACAGCCAAAGTTTAATATATTTTTTGAGTCTTAAATTACAAATATCATTTTCTGATAATATACATCTTTAGATCTGTTTTCCTGGATATGTCAAAAGTATTTTCGAATAAGCTCTTTCTACAGCTATTATATATTAGTATTAGGAGTTTAAGTTAAGAAATATATATCTCTATTCTATTTAGTTGTAGAGCTCACAATATCTATTTAATTAATAAATAATAATAATAATAATAATATGTAGATGATGTAGATTTGACTGCCTCGGTGAACTGGCTACGTTTCGGTGACCTCTTTGGGGAAACTGAAGGTTTTGTCTATGGCATTGAAGATGAAGTTATCAAGACGAATAACTACCGGAAATACATTATGAGGGACGGTACGGTCGACATCTGTCGGGCATGCCGCCGTCCAGGAGGATCACTCCGACATATTATATCTGGTTGTTCTCATCTTGCTAACGGAGAGTATTTGCACAGACACAACCAAGTAGCCAGAATAATTCACCAGCAACTTGCTCTTGGATATGGCTTTGTTGAATCGGAGGTGCCAGTACTCGAAAATGGTCATGCAACGCTCTACTGGGATCGCTCTATCATTACGGACAGGACTATTGTCGCCAATAAGCCTGATATTGTGGTGGTCGACCGATCCCAGCGCCGGGCAATACTGGTTGATATCACCATACCTCATGATGAGAACCTCGTGAAAGCCGAGAAGGACAAGCTCAGTAAGTACCTTGACTTGGCTCACGAGGTTACCGCCATGTGGGATGTGGATTCAACCATTATTGTACCGATAGTCGTTTCGGCAAACGGTCTTTTAGCTAAGAGCCTCGATCAACACCTTGAGAGGCTCTCGCTGAAAGGTTGGGTCAAGGGTCAGATGCAAAAGGCAGTACTCCTTGACACGGCACGTATTGTCAGGAGCTTCCTCACTTTGCAGCCCTGACCACCGGTAGCTTGGGCCCTGCCTCGCTGCTGGCGGTACTCTAGGATTAGATTTTTATAATGTTTTATTGTTTTTATATTAAAATATTGTAAAAATCTAGTTTTAAGAAAGAAAATAAATATAGAGTATAATAATAAAATCATTTATTTCAGGCCATTGGATCCATGGGTTAGTAACAATTGAAACTTAAAAACTATGTTAGAAACAACTATACAATATTAAATTAAAATTAAAATTAAATAAAAATAAATCATTAGGTAACTAAACTAATTAATTGGTCGGTTCACTGATGTACACGTTTGAAAATATGTAGTTCAGTGAACCGTCCGATAAGGGCCGACCCGCTGATCGATGGGCTCAACACCATATCATCTGCGTAACTGAAGTGGTTGACACTAGCATTGTCTATACGGCGTCCTACACGCATGTTGCTGAGCTCATTGATCAGCTGTTAATATATAGGTTAAACAGCCTCGGCGATGTAAGCCCGCCTTGTCTCACACCACAGTTTAGGTTGTATTCGTCGGAACACACATTAGCCCACCTCACTACATTACTGTCTCTTATACCAATACGACAACAACCCTACCACTTTAGGACATATACCCGCTTCCCTCAGCTTACCCCAGAGTAGGTCATATGACACAAATGGTCAAATGCTTTCGACAGGTCTAAGAAGCAGGCATAGACAGGATTACTTCATTTCGTATAATAGTTGACAGTGTACTTTTTTTTTTTTTTTTTTATTGTTAAAAGGAGGCAAACGAGCAGGCGGGTCACCTGATGGAAAGCAATCACCGCCGCCCATGGACACCCGCAAAACCAAAGTAATCGCGGATGCGTTGCCGACCTTGAGGAAGGAGTTGGATCTTGAGGAGGGCGTAGGAATTGGGAGGGGGGAGGAGGTGAGAGATGGGCCTTACTTTAGTGATAGTATCGCGCTTTCGGTAGGTCTATGACTATGACTCTATCCAGTATTTTAGCGATTACAGTAGCAAGTGAAATTGGTCGATAGTTAGTTTTTAAGTTAGTCACCAGTAGCATTTTTAACTAGCGGAACTACAATAGTCTTAATTAAGCCTGATGGTAAATAATAATAATAATAAACTTTATTTGCACACAAAAAATACTTACTTACTTACTTGCTACGCTGGCTCAGCGATCCGAAGTGGATCTTGGCCTCCGACATCAAAGTGCGCCATTCCTTCCTATTTTGTGCCAAGTGAGACCAGTCGGGCACTTCCAGTTCTTTCAGGTCTTTGACAACTTCATCTTTCCAGCGGTATCTTGGACGACCAACTGGGTGTCGTCCAGATGGTTGACCAAGATACGCTCTTCTGGCAGCTCGATCTTCACCCATTCTCTCTACGTGCCCCAGCCAGCGAAGTCGGGCAGCTTTTATTTCCCCGATGATATTCGATACAAAAAATACAGATACAGACAAATTGCTGAAAAAAAAAATTGTACAAAATAGGCGACCTTAATGCTAACAAGCAATCTCTTCCAATAAAAAATAATGTCTTAAGCGAAACGTGTATAAAATTGATAACAATCTATTTATATGAGGACCAGCGTGCTGCAAATCCTCAATACTGTGTCCGTCACGCCCAGGTGATTTTCCCCTTTTCATAGATTTTATAGCTGTTAAAACTTCCTTACTAGTTATTTTCATGGGATCCGATGGATGGATCACATGACACCGGGCACTCCACTCGCACATTTCAAAGGACTGTTGAAAATACTGTTTAAATCAATTAGCAATATCCAATGGCTCACTGTTACCATCTACACTAACAACCAAGCTAGCCTTACCACCGAGCTTTTTAGTGCTGTTCCAAAACATACTAAACTGCTTTGCCGAGTGTTGAGATGCCATAATGTCTAATTTAATTTGATCCTAGTTACGTTGACAAAACCTTAATCTTGATTTAAATAATTTACGGCTCAAGATCATATTTTCGTAAACGGGACCGTACTTAGGTCAGAGAACATGAACAATTCTGTTATACAAATTATCTATAGTAAGTAATGAATAGCAGCATGAGATTACTGAATTCACTATTCACTTATAGATAACGTTATAATAAGACAGCGTCTCACTTACCGATCAACCAAAGATACTAATTTAATTTTAATCCCGAGATCGGAGCGCCGCGCGGTGTCTCCAGTCCATGGTTCATCTGTTTGGGCAGCCGGGCTCTCCGCACACAGAGATTACCATCCGCCGAGGATTATCGGACGATCCTTAATCCGAATGTTACTTCTGCAAATATAACTTCAAACATCCTGCACAAGTGAATTTCCTGAGCTAACGATTTAACTCGCGTTATAGCGAAAATAAACCTACATATTATTAATAAATGTGTATGCTTTCTGTAAACAATATAAGGCCAATGTTGCTTTATCTGCCAATATTCTCGACGTTTCGACTGAGTTGTATAAGCTGCGATGGTAATTATAATGTAACGGAGAGCTTTACATAAATGTTTACATAAAATTCAAAATCGTATTCTCTCTAGCTGAAGGGCGTGTACTTGTTCACCTTAGTGCCTTCGTAAGTTTAGAAAGACACAAAGACGTGGGTCTTTGAGTTTTTCTGCTTTTTTTTAGCTTGACGCAGAGCACAATTAAAAACTAAGTGAGAACTTTATGAAAGCCCTGTGAAACTCTCCATAAAATCTTTAGCTCAAGACAGAAAGCTGTTGGTAAAATGTCGGGATTTGAGAATTCTTATCTGAGCCCAACATCATAGTGGTAGGTCGCCCCCACTACCGCTGGAAGTACGTGGTGGAAGACAATCTCCGCGAGTTTAGTGCAGGTGACATGTGCGATCCGCACAGGATCATGTTAGTTGGTGTGCTGTCATTCTAGAGGATATGACACATTTCGGGTCGCCATGACATCGCAATAAAAAGTGAAAGTCTTTTTATTTTAATTTGTTAAATTTTAGCATAATTATTAATGTTAATCGTCATTTGCTTTCATTCGAGCTCCTCGTAACTGGTGTGATTACATTATTGATTAACAAATGCGTTGAAACTCTTTGTTAGAACTTTTTCTCTAATACCGACAATATATACAATTTACAATAGTTGATCGAGTGTACAAAAGCCGTGTAAAACACCGGTTACTCTGATAAGAACGAAATAATAAAAAATAATAATAATAGAATGAAATGGCGGCACAAAGCGAGGCGAGCTGCAGCGGGCGCGGGCGGCGACGCAGGGTGGCGCGTGCGGCGCCGGCGTGCGGACGGCGCGGCGCGGCGTGCGGGCGGCGGCTTGCGGGTGGCGGCGGCGGCAGCGTGCGAGTACCGTGAGGGCGGCGTGTGGACGGCGCCCGTCGGCGCGGCGGCGTGCTGGCGTTGTGCTGGCGGCGCGGCAGGTAGGCGGCGTACGGACGGTGTTCGGTGTCGTGCTGGCGGCTTATTTTTAATTTATTTCGTTAGCGCAACTAAAAGGTGCGTTTCGAGGAACAGTTTAGTTGCGCTTCAATAGGTGCGCTTGAAAATAGTTGCGCTTCGAGGAATACCTGTTGTGGACGGCATGTGGGTGTCGTGCGGGCGCCGTGCTGCGGACGGCGTGTGGCGTCGTGCGAGCGGCGTGCGGGCGCCGCCGTACGGGTCGCGCGATGGCGGCGTGCGGGCGGCGTGATGGTGGCGGGCGAGCGGCGCGACATCGTCAGGAACACGCAACAAATTGTTAAAATGAAACGCGGGACGGTTGCGGGGCTTCCGGTGGCAACGATGCGTTATTGGTTGCGGTTTACAGTTTCAAATTTCGGAGTTCCCCTCATATAAATGTTTATTCTTGTCGTTTCACCTGTTTTATTTGTTTTATTTAGTTCCGGAATCAAAGAGTTGCTCATAGAATAACAGAAGGTACTTACAATGCAAACTAGTCTAATTAACTCAAAATGTATATTGTAAAAAAATATCTGCGACGCATTATAAACTAAATTAGCTAAAAGAGCAAGGTAAACAATATTCAAATAAAATAATGTACATTTGGTAAACGTTTATAACTTTTCTAGTAACATTGATTCGAACACAACTAGACATATTTTCAAACATAACCCAATTATAACGAAAGCGATAGCTTTGTAATGCACTCAATTGACTGTACCTACTTACGACTGACAATAAACAAAGAAAAGGAGAGTTATACTTATAATATGACTTATCCTTGTGACCACAGAAAAGAAAACAAACGAGCCTTACAGTAGTCGCATAATAATATGATGTGAAACATTTTACATCTCACCTTAGTAATAAGCAATTTTAACATTATATTCTGAAATTACATCATTTTATAACTATAAAGTAAATGCAGTAAATACTCATTAGAAGACATTTGACATATCAAAATTACCTTTGATAGTCAAATGGCACAATATGTCACATATAATATCAATATATCGATTTTAAAGTGGCGTACAAAACGGCGCTTCCCCGACTTCCTGTCACACTGTTACACCTACTTCCGTTACATTTCACGAAATCACTCCCACAAATTGTGTATATAGAAGGCGAGTGGAAAGATGTTACACATCAAAAACAACTAGAAGTAAGAAACTTCAAAAAATAATGATTTCCGTATCTGTGCACAGAATCCGCCGCAGAAACGACGCTCACCCTTGGCCGGGCGGATATTAGCCGGCAAACGTCACGTCGGAACGGCTCCCCAGCCGGCCGTTCCGACAAGTTATCCCCCGGAACGTCTTCCCGCACGAGACAATTCGGCCGTATTGGTACAATGTCGTCAAACTGGCCCGTATGTCAAACTAACTTGGTAGTTAAGCGTCTACTTACGGTTTAGGGCACAAAGTACTAATATATTGTTTCTGCTACAAACTTTGATATACGTCCGAATTTTTTCAGTGTCATCACAATCTCCAGCTTATTTTTATGTCTCCACTGCTGGGCACGAGCCTTCTCTGTGAATGTATAGAGAGATCGGGCCATAAACTACCACGCGGGCCCAATGCGGATTGGTTTTTGTTAACGACTTGTAATGCAGCTGGGACCAACGGCTTTACGTGCCTTCCGAAACACGGAAGAGCTCGAGATGATAAATGTTTTGGTCACCTACAAGATGACCAGCCTTTGCTTTACCTTAGCTTATAAGACTAATTAACCAATAACCGAAGATTTCGGATAACTTAAAAGTTCACTATAACATAATCAAAACTTGCATAAAACAGTCAGTGGCGATAATAATGCACCTGAAAGTTGTAATGACGGAATTCTGCAATGGCAACTTACAGGGCTTCTAAAGAATCCTTCTCCTAAAGCGACGAAGTCTACAGTTCCACACTGCAAAGTGGAGAATACATCATCCCGCAGGTATATAATTAGTTTCCATATTTCAAATGCCGCAGCGGAAGTGATTATCTCCAGGAGGCGGCAAGCCGGCCCCGGGCTGTGATCCCGCTGCTCTACGGTGCATTGTTAAGGAATATTCCTATTCTTTGGGGCTGCAAAGCGTAATTGCCTTGAGTACGAATAAAATTGGATCTTTAATCGATTCTACTTGTGCAGTTCGCTTAACCATAAAGCAATATTAGCGGGCGCTTAGTTTTAATATATGTTTAAAATTGTAAGACGCTCAACACACAAAATCTCCTATATGCCCACGAATATCTTACAAATACAAATACAAATACAAATACAAATACAAATCTCTTTATTGTGAAATGTAGGTTAGTATACATATTGCTGTTGTTGGGTTTTAGGTGTTTCACTACATTTCCACCGTTAACAAGGTATACAATAATTTGATATAGGTTTGGAAAATCAATATTAAATTAATAGAAAAAGTAATATGACGTTAATATGACATGATTGATTACATAAGTTACAGTATTAAATTGTGTTAAGTATAAGAATGTCAAGTTGTATGCGATGTCATCATTATGTTAAAAAAATTAAATTAATACTAAATTGTGCTATAATGTCAAAAGTAAGTAAAAAATAATAATAATACATTCATGTCAAAATTTTATTCAAGTACCTATAATTTCATATGGAAAAGTCAGAAAGAAAGTCTTCGGTTTTATAATAGACTTTGTCAATTAGGAGAATTAATAGTCTTTTCTTGAACAGATTAATTGGTGACATTTTAATGTCATTCGGGATATTATTAAATATTTTACTAGCCATACCAAAGAAACTATTTGAAAATAATGTAGTTTTATGTTTAAGGGCGCACAATTTGTTCCCACGTCCTGTTCTATGGTTTCTATGAGCATTTATTTCTGAAAAAGTGGAAAAAGCGTGTTGATTTTTCTTGACAAATACCGCAACTTCAAAAATATATAAGGATGGGAGAGTCAAAATATTAAGTTGTTTAAAAACTGGTTTGCAACTATCAGTAGGCTTTAGACCCTTAATGGCCCTTAGACATCTTTTTTGTGCTATAAAGACCACGTTTTTGTTACAGGAATTCCCCCAAAACATTATGCCATATCGTAATATGGATTCTATGTATCCATGATAGGCCATAACAACAGTTTCTGTGTTTGCTTTTTTGGAAAGCTTGTATAAGACACTAGCTGTGCTCGCGACTTCGTCCGCGTGGAATAGTGACTTTCGGCAGCATTTTTAATTTTTTAGGCTCTTGTTCCCGTTTTTGCAATATTTTTCACTGATGCTTCGCTCCTATTGGTCGCAGCGTGATGTTATATAGCCTAAAGCCTTCCTCGATAAATGGACTATCCAACACAAAAAGAATTATTCAATTCGAACCAGTAGTTCCTGAGATTAGCGCGTTCAAACAAACAAACAAACAAACTCTTCAGCTTTATATATTAGTATAGATAAGTAGACGTACTTAGTCTTTTACAAAGCATTTCAGTATGAGACTTCCAGTTCATTTCATAGTCAATTTGGACACCTAGAAATTTTATGTTACAGACTGATTCTATTACATCATCATTAGCTTTTAGAGTCACATTTGGTAGAGGAGTTTTCTTTCTAAAATGCATAATTTTTGTTTTATTAGTATTTAGTATCAGGTTGTTTCTTTCCAACCAGACATTCAGTTTTTTCATGGCCTTGTTTATTTCTTCTTCATAGGTGTGACTATTAATACATTTGATTATGGCAGTGCTGTCATCGGCAAACATTATCATAGGGTGTTCAATAGACTTTGGAAGGTCATTTATATATATAATGAAGAACAAAGGGCCTAATATACTCCCTTGTGGTACGCCTACCTCCACATTTCTGCAGTCTGACGAATAATTCTTATTTATTCCTGATTCCTCACATAACTTTGTTACAATAGTATACTGTTTCCTGTTTCTAAGATATGACCTTATTAGATCATGGGCTACACCTCTTATACAGAAGGAGTAAAGTTTTTGCAGAAGTATATTATGGTCGACATGGTCGAATGCGCTTGACATGTCCATATATAATGCACATACATGTTGTTTAAGATCAACTGATTTCATGACCGGTTGAAGAAATTGATGGATAGCCATATTTGTGCTTTTTTCTCTACGAAAACCAAATTGTTCTTTAGCAAACAAGTCGTACTTCTCGAAAAAGTTGTAAAAATAATCACGGATAATTCTTTCAAATATCTTCGAGAACACATTTAATTGAGCAATCGGTCTATAATTTTTTACATCGGTGCGTACAGCTCTGTTGCTAAACATATTTAAATAAAGATGTGGCGTGTCGATTTCGTGTGTCAAAAGACCTGACATACGGCTATGCATGGCATAAAAGATTGGAAAGAAATCAGGTAAGCGGCTCGTTCGAACCGGAATAGTGTAGATTTCTCCACCTGTATTATTTGAGCACGCCTACACCGGCTGACTTTGTAGGTACAGTGATATCCATTACGGTATAATCTTAATTAGAATGAAAAATATGACAACGGCTTTTGATAAATACCATTATACAAATGGAAAAACAAATTTTCGATACGACGTTAAATATGAGTAAAAATTTGTTTTATGCACAAATTTTTATTGTAGACCCAATTACACTTAAGTAAAGCTAAGGGCGGAGCTAGTATATAAATCAAACGCGAGTAGTTCACGAAAAGAGTTCGCGTCAACTTTAGAAATGAATAGACCTAGTTAATAAATTGAAATAGCTATAGTACTAACCCAAATTCACAGTATCTATTATATTCTTATTCACTGAAGACACTTGGCTGAGAAAATAAGAAAAGAATAGGGTTGATAGACAAATCCAAGTCTCCTACAACATTAAAGTGTCAAGAATTCCGAGAAACGATTAACTATACTAGAAAGCCATTAGGATGGATAATCCAATCTGTGCCGGCGAGTCACCCGTTTTAAGTCGGATTCAAAAGACTCACTGGGCGGAAACGGAAGGGTCATATAATTAAATAGTTTTGCTAAGTGTGACTGTTTCGCCTGATGAATAACTTCGGAACAACGTAGCTGCGAGCACAGTGCGCAGTGCGTTGTGCGGCCAGTAAGCCTCATAGCGAAGTTTTGTGGGGCAGTGGCGACATCTATACTATAAAAGTTGTACACAGACACAACCACAGTAAGGATACTGTGGCTGTGTCTGTGTACAACTTTTGCTGAAGTTAAACTGTAATATATAAATGATTTTTATCAATTTGAATTGTGGTTGTTATGTGTAGCTATATAACTTGTTTATTTTCAAATTGAGATTTTGAAACTGGATGTTTTTGGCTCAACTTTCTGTCTACAAATTCGTTGGCACCCTAGTCATGGAATTTGATCCGTAGCATAGGATTTTCCAAAGAAACTATTTCAACAATTCGTTTTTTGAAATTGAACACTCCAAAATTGGCAATCTCGCTGTCGCTACTATTATAGTAGGTACCTTTTTATAAAAACAAAAACCGACTCCAAAAAAGTAGATTGATAAAATTGCACTAAAAAGTAAAAAATAAGCGTTGACTTTGACTTTTAAAGACAATAATTTTATTAGGAAAATATATAGATACAATTATTGTTATTTTTGGAGCCGGTGCCAGCCAACGAAGTTTTTGGAGCCGTTGCCAGTTCGCGTTTGTAGTCAATATTTCATGCTTAAGATTGAATGTACTATTATGATTTTAATATATAGTATGTCGTTAAATGTTTATGTTAAAGTTACCTTGGCTGGCACCGACTCCAAAATAACAATAATTGTATCTATATATTTTCCTAATAAAATTATTGTCTTTAAAAGTCTAACGCTTATTTTTTACTTTTTAGTGCAATTTTATCAATCTACTTTTTTGGAGTCGGTTTTTGTTTTTGTTAAAATTTTTGTTTATTTCTCTCTTTTTAGTGAATTGTTTCGATCTATTTATCAAAAGCGAATATGGGTAGACCTACTAAATGCGCTGCTCGTATGAGACAGCGCCGTTTAAATGAGACAAGCGAAGAAAACGAGAAACGCCTATCTCAAAATAGGAAATCAAAAACTGAATTCCGGTGCCTGCCTTCATTTGCTTCGTCATAGTCGCTTAACTATCTTAATCGAGATATTTTATCGCCACCCGTGAAATACTTTCCATTGAGGAGTTCCGATGGCAATCTATGGTCTTTTTCATCAGTTACACTTCATCAAATGATACTTTCTGAATGCAAATGCTTGTCTTATTTCTGAAAATACTAAAATCGCTATAGGTATGCCTACAATATTTGAGGAGTTCCCTCAATTCCTTGAGGATTCCACCATCAGAACTAGACCAAATTAAAATGGGACCACATGGGAAGCACCAGCTTTCAAATAAAGAAAGAATCATAAAAATCGGTTCACCCAGTCAAAAGTTCTGAGGTAACAAACTTAAAAAAAAAAAAAAAGAATACAGTCGAATTGATAACCTCCTCCTTTTTTTGAAGTCGGTTAATAAAAGGTGTGTGGTCTCTTTTTTAATATCTATGTTATTTTTATGTAAAGATGTGTATTTATACAATTCATAACTTTTTGATTATTTAACTAATATGATGTGTTCAGTAACCAAACTAAACGTTATAAAAACTTTCATAACATAAGTGTGGTGTCAAGCGTTCCATGATATTAATAATAACAACTTTATAGTAAATTGATCAGTTCTTAGTCCAATTTTTTTTAATGGTTCTTTCCTTTCTTTAGATTCCTCTTTCACACATCTAAAACGGGGTTTTTTGAAGTGAAAACTTCTTTAGCGGCGTTGTACACTTTTTTTGTAATGGGTAAAAAATGTTAAATTAGCGTCAGGACACGTGGCCTGATCGAAAATTCGTAAGACGGATGACAGCCGGCGCGGCGTAGGAGAGGAAGTATCCCCCTCTCTTTCTACGGCGCGGCGAAAATGTATGCCTGCTGTTTCGTTTAGGCGGCGCAGGGCGCTTGCGCGAATAAATTGTCATGTTTGTGTACGATAGCGCAATAAATAAATATTGTATTCTACCACATAAATGATAGTACTTTTATACTGATAATTGAAGCAATTCGTGCAAAATTATTCCCTAACCATTCCAAAATATCAAAAATGCACAACGTTAATATTCAAGTTTTCACTTCTGCCGGCACTCCCGGAGTGCAACCCGTCGTTTTTTTTACATTGCACAAGCAAACTATTTATGACTTTAATAAAATTGTCTATCAATAATACATCTACATAACATTATTAAAGCATATTCTCTTTCTCATACTAGTGTTTGATGTTTTCCGCAATTTGTCTATAAGCTCATAGACATATTAAGAAAGTATTTGTTTGTTTAACTGTAGCCATTAGCAATCTCTTATATTCTTTTCTTAAATACCTAGCTATGGTCTCAAATGGTGGTAGTGATCTTTAGCAATCGATTATATTAAAAAGACTTTTAATAACGGAAACATCATGTCAAGCGTTTGATGGTATCAATTTAAAAATGGCAAAACGCATTTTTGTTGCAAACTTAATTAAAAGAAGCGGCGCGTTGCGGCCGGCCGCGATTCACTGCGAACTGCTGGGACGCCTTTAGCTTTTGTTCGTTGGTTTTTGGAACGATATTTATGTATTGCCATCAAAGTGAAGTTATTATTAAAAGCTGCAACATTTGTAGTGCATTTTATTTGCCTCAGTCCAATACAAACTGTATTCGAATAGGCGTCATTTTATACTACTATAAGTTAAAATGTTTTTGTTTTGTTTATATAATTTTTAACGCAAATTTTGTTGCGAACAAATTACAAAAACACAAATGTTGAAAACAATTCCACGAGCAGGATTTGAACCTGCACCCTTCTGACATACCGGGTCAGGTGCTCTCCCAATTGAGCTATCGTGGTTCTAACCAGCCCGCCGAAATTATTCAACACTATTTACTTTTTACTTTGAAAGCCAAAGGCGCCCATTCAATGTAACAACTACCGTCATTAACATCCGATCATAATATTTTTACAAATAGTTATTATAAGTATAAGTTATTTTAAGTGGCAATTGCCGATGGATGTTATTGAAGACATGAAGGAATCTGTCCTATATTGTGCCTGAACTCTGTAAATTAAATTAGGTTAATATAAAATTATATTAAAAGCTGTATCTCCATCATAGCTATATAGGTGAAAACATATTTTTGCTTAATGTGCCCTCACTCATAATCAAACCTGGAACCTATCGGTGGTCTTACATTTTATGTTTTAGTAGACTGTACTTTGATATTATCTAACTTTTTAATGTTTAATTCAAATGGGTATAACGATATTTTTATAAGAAATAACATACTTAAATTGTATGCATACTAATTCTCATCGGTTGCTGTTTTGCATTTAAATCCTGGAAACCTAGAAAACGGGTCGGATATTAGCCGCGAGCTGGCTGCTATTTTCGCAGCAAATGGCGGTAAACAGATTTCACAATATGGCGGCTTTGTCAACTGGCCATTGCGAGTGCACTGGGTCTTCAGTGACTTCACAACGAAGTCGACCTAATAACTATGACAATTTTTGCAGTGAAACAATATTATTCTCCAACTTACATCTTACATTTCGTTGTTGAAGTGACTTTAATAATAATGAAGTAGTTTTCCATTCTTTGGCTTTCCAACTGTTACAAAATCAGATTTCATACAAGTTCAAGGCTTCTTTCTTGATATACAAAGTTTATCAATAGATGTACTTGTTGTTTTTTTCGCTTTCTGCATCATTACAGACATTCACAGAAACTTTCATGAATTTTTAATGAATATTTTAAGGATCTGCGAGCATACATAGATTCCTAGATTCGAGAACCGTTTTTGCCGCTGTAATAACTTTATAACATCTTTCATCCGAAACACGGATCTTACATTTAAATGCAGCACTTTTTATTAGATGTACTCGCAAAATTCTCGCGTAATTTTATTTTTATGCTGATGTTTTAACTCTTTTCAGGGTCCGTCGCCACAGGAAGACTTAGCTGCTGGCCATCTCGCAATGTATACAAATTCATGTAACTACGCATTATTGTTATTACCTATATCTTAATTAATAGCTATGCGTTTAGCATTAAGCCAATTTCAAGTGTACTCATTACTCCTACTCATTAAATATGAGACGACTTTCAGCTAAGTCTCCCTGTGTAACGATAAAAATCAAACATCAGGAAAAAAGCTAAACAATAGATATGTAAAAACTAAACGCGAGTAGATTCGTTAAGTGTTTAATTTCAATGTGCATGGGTCACGGCAACATTGTAAATTAATAAAAAACCTTTTAACCAAAGCTTAAAAGTAATATATGTTTACTATTAGCCAGCTGTCAAGAGTGATAACGTAACAGGAAATTTATAGGAAACGAAATAAACACATTGTTTTATCGCACACCGAATCGATTACAAGCAATCGATCACGTCCGACAGCTAATCGTCAAATAGCCAAGCTGGATAAATGCATTAGAGATATTGGAACCGTTTCGATTACCTTTACAGGGGAAAGTGATGAATGTATGATAACTCCGATATTTCATTTTGTTTGTGCTCTGCGTGGTATCGCGCGCGCTGGCGGCAGATGCGGTCCAACCTGTGTTATTTGCAACACAATACACTCGACACAACACAAACATTATATTTTCTCCGCGTCTTCAGATCTAAGGGTGAACGTACTTTAATCACTTAACATGCTAAAGGAGTTTGGATAGATGAAGATTAGTGGTATAATATCTCAGAACAATATCTAAAGCTATATTATTCTGAGTTATTTAAATATACTTTTAGTACCTAATACGCGTAAAATAACAGGGATCTCTATTTTTTTTTTATAAGAGTGCCATTCTTTTACTAAATACCTAATAGTAAATATTCTTAAGGCTAATGCAATTTTCTTAATCTATACTATACTATTTAAATACAAATTGCTTACCTACTTAAATTTAAAACACCTTAATATTATATTGTAACACACATATTTATACACATTTTATACACCTACATAAAGAATCGTTAGTATGAAATCTTTAGTATTTGTAAAAATATTATGATCGGATGTTAATGACGGTAGTTGTTAACATTGAATGGGCGCCTTTGGCTTTCAAAGTAAAAAGTAAATAGTGTTGAATAATTTGGGCGGGCTGGTTAGAACCACGATAGCTCAATTGGAAGAGCACCTGACCCGGTATGTCAGAAGGGTGCAGGTTCAAACCCTGCTCGTGGAAATTTTTTCAACATTTGTGTTTTTTTTTTTTTACACCTACATAACTTACTTTTGTTCCTATGATTAGCACCGCTAACAAAAGCCTCCATATATTTTATAAGTTCTTATCTATACTCTTTGTTGCTAATTAGTGCACTTCATGTCCACGAAACCATCTATTTTTAATTCTAGTTCATATTTCGCTTTCGCGTTTATTGGGCAGTCTAACATCAAGTGTTGGATGGTCTCGTTGGAATCAGTATCACATTCACATAGAGGATTTCTGTTTTCTGTTCTGGATTTCGGATTTCTGTTTGAAGTACCTTGTGTTAGTTGATAATATGCTGATAATGATGATGTCTGGTAAAATGTATAGGGTGATGCTTACAAGCCCCGGGTCCGATTTCCAGAGAAAGATACCTATTGCATAACTCGGTTTGGTTGGTCATAGGGCTTGTTTTATTTCCACTTGGCTAAAGCCCGTCACAGACGCAGCTATTATATATATATTATAGCGAGACATATTACGATTATTATCTATAGTAATCTTCGAGCAACCACAGACGGAGCTATAATATATATTTCTATTACGTCACCAAAATATGTGGACAGATACAGCAAGAAATATTAATATTATATTATGGTATATACGACCGCGGACTTAAAAATGGCAAAAATATATATTATAGTATAGGAGCCACCGTGTGTGGTGGATTGCTATAATATAATATATAGCACATCATATTAATTATAGCTAAGTCTGTGACGGGTTTTACTCTATTTTATCTGAGCCGGTCGCCATAACCACAGCGCCTGTAGTTGTTAATACATAGCCAACAGTAGTTGACGATTACTGAATATATCATCACATCAAGCATAAGCATTTATCGTCGAGTTGCTCGTAGATAGAATAATTAGTTAATCGACCAAACATTTATTTCTCCTTTCCCAAGAATGTCTAGTTGAATGTCAAGAATGTTTAGTTCGTATGTCTCAAAATGTTAGGTACATTTGCTATGCACTATGTCCGCTAAGTAATTTACTACGCCGACAGTAGTACATTTGCCTCGGAATTGTCTGGGACACATCGCCGGGGCACGCTAGGGCTCGGGCACAATGTAAATAAAGCCCAGGTGCGCGCCGCTCACCAGCCTCCGAGAATGTTTTATTACAAATTGACAAGAACGTGCGATTCTGTTTATGTACGCCACATCACTACGGGCTTACAAGCCGCTTGGCTTATTTCTATTTCTCTGTCGTTGACCTAGAAAGAAGCTTTCATATTAAGTTTGTTGTTTAAATTTGATACTTTTTCATTCACAGTGCAATCCTTTAACTGTAGTCTTACGCCTGCAGATACGCCCGCGGTGAATCCATTCGAAAGGAATGAAATGTTTTCCCAGAAAAAAGTGTAGCCTATTTGGCTCAGGGATAGTGTAGCTTTCCATTAATGGAATATTATTTAGTATCGCTTCAATAGTTCTAATAAAGATAACTCAAAAAGAAACAAATTGTTTCTCTTTATAATACTCGTATTCGTGGTATTTCTTTTACCGTTGTATCGTTAAGTTTTGTTTATGCTGTTTTTGCTATATGTTATTTTTATTATTACACTAATAATTTAAATGCAAAAGTTTGTGTGTATGTGTGTATATTTGTTGCTTCTTCACGCTGCAACGGATGGATGGATTTGGATGAAATTCGGCATACAGATAGTTTATAACCTGGATTAAAACAAAGTATAGTTTTTATCCCGATATTCCCACGGGAACGGGAACCACGCGGGTGAAACCGCGAGCGGCCGCTAGTAATATATATTTTACCGGTAGTTATGGAGATCCTTGGGAGAGGCCTTTGTCCAGCAGTGGACGTCCTTTGGCTGAGATGATGCTGATGAAGATGATATATTTTAGTTATATCAAACTACTTTTCCCTTGCAAGAGATACGTTACAATAACTTGTTATCACCTGTTTTTTATATACTGTAGGAAGCAGTGTAGGTAGATACATTGTTGTGTTTTCTTGTTATAACTATGATTTATGTGCTCCAGACGTATGTATATCAACAAATAATTAAATGAGTGAAGTGTAGAAACAACTCGCTATTTTTATCAAGTGTAGTAGGTGTATCAAGTGTCACATCTTTGTCGTATACGTGTATATAGCATCGTTAATTATATGAATCTAATATTAAAAGTGAAAATAGAAACAAAAATATTGGTGCTTTATTGCCAGCTCATTTTTATGTCCCCATTGCTGGGGCACGAGCCTTCCCTATGGATGGATAGGGAGAACGGGCCATAAACCACCACGCGGGCCCAGAGCAGATTGGTGGTTGTTAACGACTGCTAATGCAGCCGGGACCAACGGCTTTACGTGCCTTCCGAAGCACGGAGGAGCTCGAGATGATAAATTTTTGGTCACCCATCCGATGACCGGCCTTTGCGAAAGTTGCTTAAAGGCGCGTTAACCGCTGCGCCATCGAGCTCCTCCGTGCTCCTGAGCTTCTGTTGGTGCTTAATAGAACAAAAAGTCGTTATATTTACTTATTTATAAAAAGTTGGTTTTCTATGTCGAGTTTTTTACTCGAGTTCTTTTCTTTACAATTCTTAGCTTATAATATGTAATACTACTTGATATTAATGGCTTAATGCTACACGCGAAGCCATAAATTAAAATGTAATAATAAACATAATAAACCCACACTGTAGTCAGCTAAGAATCTGCTACCGGATTGATTTCAGCCATTTCATTAGAAATATAGCGTTGTGAATGCGCTACAAATAACAATGACTCTAAATATAAAGTACTTTGCTACTTAAAATTCGAGCGCTGTAAATTGTACAACAAAAATCGTCAGTCGCCGGCACAATGTCTTTGAAGTCTTTAAGTGAGCCAAGAATAAAAGTTCTCTCTTTTAAGACCTATTTAAGTAAACTAGAGGCAAAGATGTTCCGGCACTTAATTTTTATTTCCTTTTTCACTTTATCATTTCTCACTCCTTCAGTTTTAATAACTGAACTAATTTATTACGTTCTGTGAAGCTCTGCTCATTATGCTAAGTAAAAGAAAAAATAGGTACGTCAAACGTTTTTGTGGTATTGAAGCATGCTAGATTTTAATTAAGTCGATGTTAAATTAGTAGAGTTTTGAAGTGAGTGGGAAGAGCTGTCCAATGTCGTAAGTTTCTTTACCGTTTCACAGACCACATATAGGTTGGTACATCATAAATGATGTAACTATTGTTTTATTTTTTAACAGTTAACTAGATAATGATCACGTTATTAAGAAATTTAAAAATAAACAAAAAAAATTATTTTTTTATTTAAAATGAACTTTTACAAGTATTTTTGAACGTCAATTCAAAGCCATGACCTCGTAAACCATACGGTGGAACCTTGTATCGAGAAGAAGCCGCAAGAAACTCGGCCAGGGCTGTTTCTTTCTCCGGTAGTGTGTACACATTAATATTTTCCCAATCACAATCTTATATTTGTAACGACAATTTAATTACACTCGAATAAAACAACTGCCTCGTGTAGGACGCTAACTCACTACCGAATCGTCCACATGCGAAGATAGCGGTTTAAAGCATATACTTTTAAATAATTATGTTATGTATACATTGATATTTTTAGTAGGCTTGTAGGTATATTTTTTTTTGACAAACGTTTTTATCGGAAGATTCGTCGAGCTTTTGCTGGCGCTAGATCGCGCGCTGTCACCTGGACGTTTCCGTGTATTGACAGTTCGCGGCGTTGACGTTTGAGTGGATAAGTAAAGCAAGTTTGAACCTCACTAGTCGTGCTCACCTTGCTGATATACTAGTTGCTTCTTCTCACCTCGTTTAAAGGACCTCATGTTGTAGGTCCTACAATGTAGGAGGAAGAAGGAGACGTGTTCTGTAAACGCATTACATCCACCAGATCTTTGTTCGCGATATTACAGCGACCTTGATAAAATGTTAATTACATATAACTAGTGGCCCGCTCGCGTCTTCGTCCGCTTAAGAACACCCGTATCCCATGATGGACCCCTATTGCAGCGCCACCTACCGGGTCCAGCTATAAATTTAAACCATTCTCGAATCCACTTGAACACACACAAAAAAAATCATCAAAATCGGTCCAGCCGTTTAGAAGGAGTTCAATTACAAATACACGCACAGAAGATTTATATATATAAAGAGGATTATAATATGCACTATAAAGTCAGAGCTGAACAATTAATTAAGCTGAGAAAGAGCGCGCTAATGCACGCCGCGATCGTATTAGAATATTGAACGCAGCGCCGTCGCCGTCGTCGCCGCGGCAGTAATTAGTACATCCCGCCCGCAATTGAGGACAATCCCTCTTACTCACCCACCCTGCTCAACTTTGGACGATATCATCGATATTTTTTATTTCTTCTATAGTAAGGGTCGTTGTTTTGTCTTGTACTCAGTTGGCAAATGATGCGTACATCTTGCAAGTAATTCATGTAACACACGCGCAATAGTTCATAACACGTGACGAAGACAATAGCTAGTCTTAGCATCTGAATTCCTCTGCTGCTTAACTTGCTCAGTGGAACCTTTTAGAGACAATAAATAATATTACAGAAAACAACCAAGAAACTAGCTGAGAGTAAAACAAAAACCACCTTTTCAAACCTCGGTGAAGAGATAGTTTATAGTAAACATTATAATAGTAGTTTATGCAACTGTCATATAATGAAGGGTATTAAAACACGAGTGTGAGTTTATGAAACGAGCGCAGCGAGTTTCATAATAGTAACGAGTGTTTTAATACCCGTGTTATATGCAGTTGCATACACTACTTTATCTTCACTAATGCAATTAGTCAAACAACAAGAGTAAAAGCTGACAATAGTTTATTTATAATAATTGTCAAATTTCCGCCATTAAAATCTAACCAATGAGAGCGCAGCTGCGCGCGCAGGGCCAATCAGAAGCGAGCGCGCGCTGTTCTTTTTTTATTTAATTGGCACAAGATCTTACCAAAGAGTTTTGTGTATGTAAGTTTAGTAGTTTCGACGAAGTTTCACGTATAACCCAACTGTTTTCAAAAGCCAGCCTAATGTCAAAATTTTATACAACTTGTATGAGGATTTTGACATAAGGCTCGCCAGGTTAATTGGTCGCGTTTTATTGATGTTATAATGAGATTTTACGATATCGATGTGGATATTATACCATCATGTGAAATTGCTTAAATTGAGTGTTTTGTTGTCTGCGCTATAACAGTAGTAATTATAAGTCAAGTATTGGAAACATAAGTAGAATGTTACAACATTGGTGTAGATAAAGTATTTTATGATTTTAAAAAATGCGTTATTACCTAATACCTACTTAGTGCATTAGTTATGTAACTATTACCTACTATCTGCAAACGCTACTTAATTTCCTGTGGGTATGGTAAGTGTAAGTTACATACCTGTAAACTGTTTTGACGACTTCCTTGGTCGAGTGGCTTGCACACTGGTTTTCATGGTGTCGCCATCTCCGAGGTCCCGGGTTCGATCCCTAGTCGGATCAATTCAGAAATACCTGTTTTTCTATATTATTTCGGGTCTGGGTGTTTTCTAAGTAAGTATATAAGTTGTCTAGTTAACCATTTATCGAGTTTCCTAAGGAAACTTTTCTTGGGGCTAGATAATTGGTGTGAGTGTGGAAACATTTATTGATTTATTTACTAAGCCTGTAATTGCTTTAAGATGAGCAATCAAATAGTTTTGGGGAAATGTGGGCAAATAATAGTACGATTAATATACCTCACAAAGCATGCAGTGTCGTCGCCACTGGTCTAGCCGGCGATTTGTAGAAACAAAACTGTGCCATCGTGTCTAGCCTTTGGCTACGCCTTTGGCTACACCTTTGAGGATACAAAAGAGTGTGCATACATATGTGTACACATGTATGCTCATGTTAAAAGAGCTTATACAAATAAGTAGGTGTCCCTGCTCTGGCAGCCAGGCTTACAAGCGCGTGGGTAATCCGTTCGCTGCAAGAACGCCGTCCCGACTGACAGTAACAACCTATGTTTCAAGCGACATTAATAATTCGCGCGACATCGCGCGTCGCGGCCGGCGTCGCACCCGGTGGAACGTACGACAAGTTTAGAAGGATATCTGTATTATATTCTACAGGGTGTTTAGTAATACCTGAATAATCCCAAATATGCTGGCAGATAGGGTACAGTGAATAGAACCCCGGAAAAGTATAAACATACCTGAAAAGCACCATTGACCGAGATATTGACGGTTTTTGTTGCTTAGTAAAATTGCAAAGTTACAACCCTAGATCCAGCTGATACAGTGTTCTTGGTCGTCAACCTTATGGTCAAAACGAAACAGATGTCAGGTGTCAGGGTCAATAAAAAAATGATTTTAAAATTTATTTTATGGAAACGCCTCGGTGACCGAGTGGTAGAGCGCTCGGCCCGATACCCGAATGTCTCGGGTTCAATTCCCAGGTCGGGCAAAGTGTATTACGAATTTTTCGATGCATAGGCCGGGTTTGCGATCACCAAGCCGCATTTGGCAAGCGTGATGATTAAGCCATTACCCATCAATTGTAGCGATGACTCGATTTCAATAATGGAGGCCTTTGCCTACCAGTGGGACAGTTCTAGACTGTTTACTACTACTACTACCCTACGGAAAAGAAAATCTTCGTAAACACGGTTTTGCATATTATTACAGTGTTCTTGATACTTGGTTGCATGGCTATGTTTGTATACACATATTTCCAAACACCCTGTATTGAGTAGTATTAATAATTCGTTTACTTCCTCTTAAAATCCTATATGCACTCAAAAAGTTTAGTGTAGTTGTTCCAAGGTATATGTAGACGTGGGTATAATAGGGCTATAATAACTAGCTCTATATTTATTGCAATTAACTTAAAGAGTGTACCATAATCAAGCGCAAATAAATGATATTGCTATTTCTATTTCTACGCGATTTCAGAAAAAATGCTTCTGGATATATAATCAGCACGGATAGATAGATAAATAAGGTTTAACTGTTTACCCCTCATATCCTTGGGGGAGGCCATTGTCCAGCAGTGGACGTCTTTTGGCTGAGATGATGATGATGAAAGGTATTTAGTAGTTCAATTTATTGTTTTACGGCTCGATATTACTTCTAAAACTCTATAGCCTTGAAAGAAGTTTTCCGCCATGGACAAGACAGAATTTTAATAAATTTTAATTGACACAGTTGTAAAAAAAAAGACAGAGAAACTACACCATACAGCCTTAAATGATTTTTCATTAATGTTTGTTTTTGTTTGTAATTTAATAATATTATTGTTTTTAAATTTTTATACTAATTTACTTTTGTTTGCTACCATAGTTAGCTGAGTAGGATGAGCCAATGTTATAACATCTCCCCATGTACCCTGTTAATACGCAAAATATTCTATTCTATTCTATTCCATTCCATTCCGTCCCGTCCCGTCCCGTCCCGTCCCGTCCCGTCCCGTCCCGTCCATTCTATTCTATTTTATTCTATTCTATATATGTAAATAGGTATATTATTGTCCACTGCTGGACATAGGCCTCTCCAAGTCCACGTGTAGTGTGAAGGCTGATGATGATGATGATGATGATGATATTATTGTATAGGTTTGAAATGTTGTATGTTGAACGAGATAGTTTATTTTACTCGAATTCGATCGTCGTTAATTTATGCATAACTTGCTTATGCCAAGCAGTTTTCGTTTGCTTTAATGTGTTATGTATGTATGTATGGTCACGGGCATTAAGGCGAGGGTTTCCAAAAAAAAAGGTGTTTTTAAATGAGTTTTATTCGAAATGTATAAGGAAACAATGTAACTTTTAATACAATGGAATAAGAGATAAAACTATTCAAAAGTGTACATAATGCATGTTTATGCTCGTGATTTATACGTATATGTATGTTAATGGTTAAATTGTACTTTTTTTCTATTATTTCTCTTTGTGGATAACGGTGTTGATTGTCCGATTATTTACCTGTAGTTCACTTTGTAATATATATTGGTCAATTGTTTGTTGTCCCAAATAAAAAATAAAAAAAATATATAGAAAACTATGCTGGTATACAGCAGCATGCTAAGCAATATATACACTTTATAAATAAAGAAAACCATCTGCATTTAATTCAATAAAATAACTTATCAAAATAAATCAGAATTCCTGTATTAATTTTAGGCTACAATTGACATCCCACGAATGACAGTAATGATCACCAATAATTGACATCGCATATTGACATTTAGCATCAGCCCCCATGTAAGTGACAAACAAGAATAGAAACGAAATAGGTATTATATGGGATTGACATAAATATCATTTTTAGGTATCGTTGACTTATGTCAATCTCGTACAATAATCATTCTATTTAATTTCTATTCTATTAGCACATGTGCTATTAGCGTTATTCCACTTGTCAAGGAGGGTAGTTGCGGAATAAATCACAAAATGCGCGCGCTCGCACCTTCTCAGTAGGTACTACGAGCGGCCGACGCATCGCAAAAGTGGCATTTTGTGCAAATGTAGTATATTTATTTGATGTTTAATATTTTTTTATCGTTCAGAAAAAGTACATAATTTGTAATCTTATAAACTAACGTTAATTCTGGTATACATTTAACTTAATAATATAAATATATAAATGGGGTAAGGAGATATTTACAGCTAATTCTGAACGTTTTATGACTTTGAATGGGATTTTTTTTTGTAGAAATTCCATTCATATTTTGAAATTCTGAGGCCGCTACAAACTTAACCACTATTTAAAAGATATTATTATATATTTTTAATTTCGTTTGCTTAGTACAGTAGTTCAATCCATGAGCTTGAAAATTGCAGTCAGCGTATTTAATTAAAAACTAGTTTCGGAATTTTGGCTTTATATAAATAGATAAGGGAAAATTGCAGAAAGCGAGGCTGCTACGAATTATACAAATAACTATTCTCCAAAATACAATAAGTCAAAATTGTCTAAGGGTTTCAATTTCTCTGAACAAGAACGCCGAAATTAGGCATTTAACTCAAAAACACGGTCAAAATGTAATAGGGGCCTTAAGGGTTTCAGGTAAAGTACGCTTCGATTTTTGACCTTATCATCACTTACCATCAAGTGAAATAAAGGCTAGGGTATCCGTTGTATATTTAAAAAAAATATTAAGATGGCCAACGAATGCTTGGCCTCCAGTATGATAATAAAATTCCTTCCTAGTAGTCCATATAGTATAATAGAAGACTTATAGTAGCTATAAGTACCTAATTTCCGAGTAAAATGTGTAGGAGGAATCTTTAATCTGACACTTTTGCTCTCTCCATTCTCTAGACATAGTAACATTTTCAAGATGCCAACTACTTAGGGTTAAAAAGTAATGGATGGCATCCACATACTTTATACGCAAATTAAGAAAGAACGCCCGCCATTCCTACTTCATGCAACTTCCTGCAGCATTCTTATCTCAATGCGCTGGGGAGTAACATACGTTATTTTATTAAACGTGTAGCTAACTAGTTCCTTTCTAACAAAGACACTGATTCGTAGGATCGTAGTGCAGAATATTGTTACTGTACATTTAATTTTCCAAATGTGTGTTTTACGTAAATGCATCTTACTAAACAATAGCACAGCATGGACCTTTTCAACAAATCATGCCCACTCGAGATTTAGCAAGGTAAAACCTTAAGAAAAAAAAAGAAATACTATGAATATAGTAATGATTTACAGACTTTCTGAAGACGATTATTATTGGAATAATATTGCTATTGTTTAAACCTTTTAAGAAAAAAACAGAACCCTAAAAATGCTTAAACCTCTATACAAAAACAGAAGTATAGTCGTAGTAGTCGTAGTTCATTACTAACATAAAGCAGCCCTCCACTTAAACAACATCTTTGGACACGGTCAAAGTTCCCATTACTCTGCCGAAGTCTCATCATTTGTCCACACAAGCAATATTCACAAAGGAGTTAGATTCGTATTGCTCTTGATAATAACAACGTTCGCGAATGAGTCCGCGAACAAAAGCAAGCCGAGCCAGAAGATCACTCCAATTCCGAATAGCGAATAATTAATTTTAATAGAATTCGAGAGACAGTTGTTGGCTCCAAAGTTGGCCAAAACTAAAGTTGTTTGTCAAGACTAAAACTTAGGGAGCCAAGAATATCATCATAACTTGATAATAAAACAAATAGAAACTAGAAATTCAACTATTTACACAGCTAAGTTTAATACAATTACGAGAATAAATAATCTAATAATTTACTAAGGTGTGTGTAACACGCTTGCTGTTTGTACTTTACATAATACGATCACAATGAAACTTTGCTGACATAATGTTTCTTCAATATTTGATGAAACAATGTCTTCGTGTTTTAGTATAATACACTCTCATGTTTTGATTTCAACAGTTCTACATGATAAAGTTTTTTGTTAAAGCATTATCCGGTTGTAACAAACGTCGGTATCGCCGTGCAGCCATAGCCGCGCGACAGCTCATTGCGCCCAGCTTAAAAGTATTACAACTTTCAACTCAATAAACCAGCAAACCGGTTTTCATTTACATTTGCCCGCCGCCCGACATCGTATGAGCTATAAATTGACCCCGCGACTCCATTCTGACACCCCCACCATGACCAGAAAAGTGAATATCTTCTAAAGTTGAAACCGTTACGCGTTTTCTAACAAAGTTGAAAGAAGTGATGCGATGTGAAGCGGCGTTGGATGCGTAAGAAATGGATTCGGAAGTCGACTCCCTGACTGTTCCTGGAAGGGGAACTATAAATCGGTCCCTTTCGTTTTATCGCTGATCGGAGAGAAACAATATGAAGAGAAAGAATCCGACTTATGGGCGAGCGCCGCCGTACAGATTTGTAGAGGGAATTACGAATAACCTCTGATCGAGGAATAGTACCGAATTGAGGTCCAAGGTTTTCTTTATAGATTCAGTGACTGCGTGTAGTTCGTTTGCGAAATTTCGTCTTTACATATCACGATAGATTGTTTGAATGTAAATCTTATCTTATTGTTGAATCGATTCATAAAGATACCTACTTAATAGATAATGACAAAGAACCTCACAATGGCGTACTTCAATAGAAGCCAAGTTTCATAAAGTAGAGATTAGCATTCTCTAGATCTTAAATACTTAGCAATGATATAGATAAAAGTATACTTATATAATAAAAGCCGGACTAAATACCGAGATTGGGCAAAGTAAGTTATGGATTTTTGGAAGCTTAGTTTTTATTTGTTATCACCAACCCGCATTGAGCATGCGTGGTGATTAAACAAATACCCATCGATTGTAGCGATGAGTATATTTCAAAGCTGGTCTCATCATCTCAACAGTCTTTGTCTAAAGTTATAATAGTATAAAATTATAATAGTAAAAAGTTATAATAGTATAATATAAAATCAAATGCTTTTCAAATTCTACGAGTAGGTATTATATTATTTATTCATTACAAACTGCTACTGTTTTTTTTTTACTAGTAAATTCTACAGCTTTTTTACAAACACGTTATTACTTACTTATTTTAATACACATAAGCCAAATTAAGAATTCCACAACTTAATTCATTAACTAAGTAAATTAATTTATACAATTCTGATTTTTTTTCCATATTATTTTACTACCTTTCTCTTTTCACACCGATTTGTTAGCGAGAACCGTACGGCATCCATTAATTAAACGGCATAATGCGTTTCAATTCCATACTAGCCGAGTCACATAAGTTATCTCGCGAAATAATAGCGGGTCGGCGCCAAAGAGCGTTCAGGTAACGCCGGATTTATGAAAGCATCAATTCCAACATAAGTCGCGCGTCATTATTGGATTCAAAGTTATATGGTAAAATTCTCGGCCATTTCTAAAAAAACGAGCAGGTCACACGACAAAATTTTAGATGTTTAAAAAAGATTTTTTTTGCATCCTCATCATCATCATCTTATCCAGAAGACGTCAACTACTGGTTAAAGGCCTCGACCAAGGATCCCCACAACGACCAATGAATTTTTTATGAACTTATTTTATTTATTTTCATGATCTGGTGGCTCTCAATCGTAGATGTTTTAGGCTTCAGATAATTATACGACAGATACTGAACGTACTAATACTCCTAACGGGGACACAGTTTTATTTGGAAAGTCGGTAAGTAATTCAGAAAAAGGTTTGTAATAAAATTCTACGTGCGCGATTTATCTTTCTGAGTTATTATTTACAAGCAAAAACTTTTTTGTAAAATGTAATGTAACTACCTACAGATTTGGTACTTTCGGGTTCGGCTGACTTGCCGTAAAGAGCAGTTGTCTAGGGATCCGATACAGACTCTGTCAGTGCATCTGAGAATCGGGGTGGTTTTAGTGAGCATGCACCACGGAAAAGAGGGATAGAGTGCGACCCCCCCACATACCATCAGCCTGCATGCTACCACTATCTTATTTCAAATATGCCATCATAAACCTGCCGGTAGTATAGTAAGGTTTTACTACAAACAGTATAAGGTCACAGCTAATCCATTAGAACATTAGAAGTAAAGAGGATTTCCTGCGATGCCCGATTTCACCTTCAGCCTATTAAAAATTAAACTAATATATAATTTCGAAATACTTCTGCCTTTCAAAATGTTATAAAAAAAATCTACTGACTACGTCCCACGGTACTCGCTCAAAGTTATGATAGCATTCCCTTGGGAACATACTGCGTAGTTGTGTATGTGTGTATGCTAATCCAAACTATAATTTAACTTCGTATTTCATTCAAATCTACTTCAAACTTCCACATTAAACATTATTAACCGGATTTCATGGGAAATGCATGTCAAAGGGATATTGCTAGTGTCGTTTAAGTATGTTTAAGTATCTATCTATAACGATACCTATAACGCACACTCGACAACAAATAAACAAACAGAAATGCTCAATTTACGTATGACTTAGGAACTAATCCTTGTGTTTATGACACAAACATTTGCAAATCGTGATATTGACATAGATATCACCGTCTCTGTGGTCTAGTCGTTAGATGACTGGTCTAAACCATAAAACCCCGGATGGCATTCGCTGCGACAGGAACATAATTATTTATTTATTTATATAAGAAAAACCAACAGCACATGAAACAGTATACATTCGATATATAGGTAGCAGAAGCCAATGACAGGTCTTAATAATTATTGTCACACATACGCTACCTACATAATATTGTGGTTCGGTTGATGATGAGCCCATGAGACGTCCTGAATGGGTAGTGGGTAAAAAAAATGTTCGGACGATTCAAAAGCACTTTTCTAAAGTTTATTTGAATAAAAATATTTGACTTTGACTTTGATGGTACGACTGATGTTAAGTTGGGGGCGGTACATGGTACATGTTTGTGTACTCGGTTTGGTTGGTGGTAGGGCTTGTTTATCCGCCTGGCTAGCTACCACCACCTTATCTAAATATGTCGCCATAACATCAAAGTTTGTAGCATTGTTGTGTTCCGGCAGCTAGAGATGAGATAGCCAGTGCCTCACTAGTTGAGGATCCCGGGTGAAGTGCGCTTCCATCATTGGCGTTATCATCACTTAACATCAGGTGAAATCATGGCACTGTGTTTACCCGTAAAATATATATTTTTTAAAGTCCTCCTGGCTTATTATCACATATCAAACTTTTAACTTTGTAACCTTATTGTATTTAAAGTTTAATTCACTATTTAATTATTAATATAAAAGGATTTTTGCAGCGCTTCCGTACGGGTAAAAAATAAAAAATTAAGTGAGCCTTACAGTAGTCGCATATGATGTGTAACATTTGACATCTCACCTTAGTAATAAGCAATTTTAACATTATATTCTGAAAAAAATGTGTCAGGTATTACATCATTTTATAACTATAAAAACCAATATTACAATAGAAAATACAATATAGAATTAACAATGACGTATATTTCTTTACAAATCATAAAGAGAAGACATTTGACATATCAAAATGACCTTTTTTAGTCAAATGACACAATATGTCACATATAATAATTATAAGTCATGTTCATAATATCGATACAGAATTTACAAAATGGCGCGCGCTTGCGCGCTTCCACGACTTCCTGTTTCACACTTCCGTCCCATTTCACGAAATCACTCCCACAAATTGCAAGAAAACGAGAGGAAAGCTGTTACACATCAAAAACCTCCTTCAGCGTCCCATATTTCTCTGTCTCTCACCGTGCGAAACCAGCCAGAACACACTTAAGTTAAAGTGAGTGCGCTAACACAGCATAGTGAAGTACGTATATTTAATTACATCTGGCGAATGCGGCTGCAGGTAATAACCAACCCGCGGTGGTGACACAACTTCATGAGCGGGCGCCACAGGGCTGCGCTTTTACAAACATTACAATGTTTACATACTAAGTTGTGCTTAGTCCACCTGTATTCTAAGTTGCGCGACCATTTATTTATTTATATTTATTTATTTATCTTTATTGCTTTCCCATTGTATTACAAGGATCTTAAAATAATGTCAAGAACAGTATGGACCCTGTCGGGCACAGCAAAAATTAGGGAAGAGGAGACCATGTAGAACTACAGATTTTAACCTACTGGGTAAAGCCACCAAAGCGCACGTATTGCTTCTAATTAATCTATATATAAATATATATCTATCTAAATTATGATTATATGATATGATTATTATGATCGGATGTTAATGACGGTAGTTGTTAACATTGAATGGGCGCCTTTGGCTTTCAAAGTAAAAAGTAAATAGTGTTGAATAATTTCGGCGGGCTGGTTAGAACCACGATAGCTCAATTGGAAGAGCACCTGACCCGGTATGTCAGAAGGGTGCAGGTTCAAACCCTGCTCGTGGAATTTTTTTCAACATTTGTGTTTTTGTAATTTGTTCGCAACAAAATTTGCGTTAAAAATTGTATAAACATATATCTATCTTCTAATATATAAAATTCTCGTATCACGGTGTTTGTAATTAAACTCCTCCGAAATGGCTCGACCGATTTTCGTGAAATTTTGTGTGCATATTGGTTAGGTCTGTGAATCGGCCAACATCTACTTTTAATCCCCCTAAATGTTAAGGGTGGTCCACCCCTAAATTTTATTTTTATTTTTTAGACAAAATTTTTTGTTTTTATTTTTTTATGATACAGCATACACAAATACATAAAACCCTTAATTTTCACTCCTCTACGATCAACCCCTATTTTTTATTTGTTAATTAAAAACTTTAATTAACAAATAACAAATTAATAAATAACAGGCCAATAACTTTTGACAGAACTAAATCTGTCGGGGCAGCTATTACATAAAAAATCAATGTAACTTTGTTTTAGAGAAATAGGACTTATCAAGGTTTTCCTGGACAGCTAGTATATATATGAAATTCTCGATTTTTATGAAATTTTATATGTATATTCGGTAAGTCTGACAATCAGTCGTAGTCTATATTTTATACCCCTAAGTGATAAGGGTGATCCACCCCAAACATTTAATTTTTATTTTTTTTAGCTTAAAATATGTGGCTTCAAAAAATACATTTAACCCTAAATTTTCACCCTTCTATCACCAACCTCTATTTTTTATAGCCATATTAATAACTTGATCAGTTGTCTCCGCCAGGCGTCTACAGGTGTCACTTCTCACCCAGTACCTTCCCACCTCAGCACTCGCAGACCGGGCGCGTTAACCACTGCGCCACCGAGCTCCTCAAATTATAATAATTAAATTGTAATAAAGTAAAAAAAATATGTTTAATGTTTTGTTATTTTTATATTCCGTTATCGTTCACAGCGCTCCATGCCTCTTTCACTCATATACCACATCTTCACACAATTACAATAACTTAGTTATTTTTTTTCTTCCCTACAAATTCCCTAGAAATAATTGGCAAAACAACGTTTGCCGGGTCAGCTAGTACTATTATAATATCAGTTAGTATGCTTGTGAAATGTATGCTTGGAAATTAAGGTTGAACCTCCTTGCTCTGAGGTTCCTTGTTATTAATTCCATGATTGAGTTTCTTGTTTCTGCCAAAGGTAATTAGTGGGTACTCTTTGGTGGTTTTGCCCTATAAACTGTTTCATTTCAATCTGTCTTAATTCTATCAAAGAAGGTTCGAGGAAAACGTCTGTACTTACGAAGCTGCCGTAAACCAAGCTCAGTAAAGTAGGGTGAGATGGGCACGGTAGCACAGAGGGTCACAGTAAAACAAACGCATGTAAGCCGTGTACTGTTAAGGTTCATTAGCCCCTTGCCCATCTTACTCATAATGAGTTAAAAATTGGACTTTGTTGAAAAAACAGAAGATGATGACAATAGGAACCTCAGCATTTAATAGGGAATTGCAACTGCAACTTTTACATAAATATGTTTTTCAGCCATAATGGGATATTTGACAGGTTTTAGAAGAATATGTCTAATGGTTCATTATAGCATAATATATTTGCAATTTGATTAATTCCTTATGAACTTCTTTATTTTTTATGAAAATCGCCATTAAAATTCAAATTTATAAAATAGCCGCCAAAACGCTGAATGAAGGTCACGTGATGTCGTGTCGTCACCTGCTTGTAAGCAAACTTTTAGCTGTCAAATTAAACGTACAAAACTTTGATTGACATTTACTGTAAACAAGCTGGTGACGTCACTCCAGATTCAGCGTCATCCCGTGCGTTTTTGATCACGTAGTCAATCATAAAAATTTTATCATGTTATTAATGGTTTTTTATAAAAATCATACTTATTTTAAAATTTTGTGCTGGCTAAATTAGTTTAAAAACATGTTTACTATTAAGTTAACAACCGTTTAATCAATATTTTCATTGTAGTCAAATACCCTATTTATGCTTTTTTCAATAATAACATAACATAAAAAGTTTCAAGCATATACTAAAAGATACATAACAGTTTCTTTAGAAGAGACTATTAGGTAACTAACTCGATATTTTATTATATAGCAAAAACTAAAATAAAATAAATTTACCGCTTACATTCGATTCCTGAAAAGAGTTTACCTGATTACTGCTACCCTTATAAACCGGAACACAGCAATGCTGCTTATTGCTGTGTTCCGGTTTATAAGGGTTTGAGATACGAATTAGTCGAAAAGGAAATTTCTTAACAGTCACGAAGAAAACATATCAACGTATTGCCTTTGTTTCAACCCTAGCAACAGAAGTGAAACGCGATGTGCCAAAACGAGAAGGTCACTGGAACAATTAGCTTTTTGTAATAACTACAACTCCTCACAGTAAACTCCAATCCATAAAATTCTATTTGTCTTTTTAAAAAAAAACAATTAATTCGTGGTGCCAATATTGTATAATCACACGGTACAGTCAGCAGCAGCTAATAAGTGTAAGAATACACAAAAGCACGTTTAAAGAAGTATCAGAAACAAAGTGTGGGTAGTATTTCAAAGGAGGCATCGCTGCGCGCGGCACCTACCGGCGGCTTATCTCTCATTAGGCGATACAACAGCCTCGTTAAATCCGTTATGGAGCAATAAAACTTGCGATAAATTCCATTGAGCGCCGCCTTTCCTCTGATAGCGGTACAGCCTCTAGTTAGATCTTGGTAATAACTTCAATTTATTAGCTATTACTAATGATAAAATTGAAGGTAAATATTCTGATTCCGAATCATGCTGTGGCGTTTGAACGTGTGTCGAATATCAGATCGAGCGAGAGTAACCCCCTTATTCATAAAAACTATTTAAGCATTATTCAGTTAGTCATTGTCTCTTTTTCTCAAATACAAAATGACGTTTGTGTGACGTTGACAAAACAATATCTAACTAAAAAATGCTTAAATAGTTTTTATGAATAATGGGGGGTAAGTGTTTAAATGTCACTAGAAGATTTCACTCGGATTTTCAAAACAATTTAATGATTTACTGTTTATTTACCACAGCAATGGTTCTTTCTAAATCTCACTATCCTAAGTATAAAACACGTTCATAGAAGTTTGTACATGCCGAACGACATTTATAAAACAGTAGGTACACCAAATCAGCAACACGCGATCATACAAAAATAGAAAACTAAAAAACTCTTTCTAATAAAGTAAGAGAAAGTCCCAAAAAAAGCCTTGTTTGTTGAATTAAACATTTTAGCGAACGCGATAGTAGGAATTCAATTAAAACTTTTGATAAGTTTGACAAGGGGCGGGCGCGACACAACATAATAGTTTATTTATGCCGCCGACATAATGCTCTCGTGAATTTTTATATGACGCTAGTTTGAGCCGTGTTATTTTCGCTTCATTTTATTGAAAGCGCCAGATTTTTCATACGTCGCTTAAATATTGCATAAAGTTACACATTGCAGATATGGCGTTGACAGATTTGTATCATGTCATGATATCAAATGTGTAGCCCATACCCATTGGATTGATTATTTGTAACGTTCGATATATACACAAAACATAGTAGAATGTGAATCTGTTTTTTAGATAAATATTTACTCACATTACGTAGCATTTCGTAGCTTAGCTCACGTGTCGTAGCATTTTGTAGCTTAGCTCACGTGCTGTAGCATGGCGTAGCTTAGCTCACGTGCCGCAGTATGGCGTAGATAGATAGATAGATAGATAGATAACGTCTTTATTTGGACACTATAGACACACACAATATACAATCGTAAATAAAAAAAACAACAATTACACTAAACATAATTTCATAAGGTAAGGTCTATTGTAATTACTAACAATCTATGGAATTATTCTGAAATAAATACTTATTATTATTATTATTATAACACAAGTATTAAAAATACAAAAATGTGTGTGTGCCGCAGCATCTCAAAAGGGTCGTTGCTCAGCGTGGTATTCACTCGCATAGCTAGTGAATCGCTGATTTTCAGCAACAACCAGGAGTGACCACGAGGACGGTGCCCGTAACGATTATCAGTAAAGTGCCCATGAGCGTAGCCTTGACCGTGTTGTAAAAAAATATTAAAAAAATATTATAATATTAGCTTACCTCACGTGCCGTATCATGGCATAGCTTAGCTCACGTGCCATAGCATGGCGTAGCTTAGCTCTATTGCCGTAACATAGCGTAACTTGGCTGACGTAGCGTAGCATGACGTAGCTTATCTCTCGTGCCGTAGCATGACGTAGCTTAGTTCAAGTGCCGTGGCATGACTTAGCATAGCAAGACGTAGCTTAGCTCTCGTGCCGTAGCATGACGTAGCATAGCATGACGTAGCTTAGCTCTCGTGCCGTAGCATGACGTAGCTTAGCTCAAGTGCAGTAGCATGACTTAGCTTAGCTCTTGTGCCGTAGCCCATGGCGTAGCTAAGCATATTATACATCTTAGTATTGTCCATTACTATGTTTACATAATAAATCTAAACATACATACTATACATAGACTTATGAGTTGATTTTGGCTAATGTATCTCCGAAGGATTCAGACTCCAGACTAATTTATTGCTATTAAGCAAATACAACTTATACAGCTTATAACTTACATTGAAGTCTGTTCGGCAAAGACAGCCAAAACAACAATGTAGCCAAGATTAAATAAAAGTCGTATTTCGGCCAGTTTAAGTCTGAGATGTGTGTTTGAGGGTCATAAACTCAACAACGCGCGCGGATAGTCCCATAATCCCGACGCTTAAAAACAATTAAACATTTTATCTTCAACAATGTGAAATAACAAAGTACATGACAAACAGAAACACATGAAATCATAATAAATTGCAATAATTGGCGATTAAAAAAGTGTTTAATTAGAATTCTTTCATGAATAGCGATTATATATGAAACCCGATTCGCACTCATATTGTATAGGTACATAACAAACAGTAGGTAACCTTCGTAGATAATTAGTAATAATAATTAATATAGAAGTAGTAGTAAACAGCTTATTTGTTATCGGTACAGGTGTGGTATCTGTTCGTGCGTCGTCGATTTAGTAAACAAGCAAGTAAATCGCGATTTGAAATTGATGGGATTACCCATTAGGCTTAATCACCACGCTTGCCAAATGTGGGTTGGTGATCACAAACCCGAGCTATGCATCGAAAAATCCGAAATACATTTTGCCCGACCTGGGAATTGAACCCGGGACCTTCGGGTATCGTGCGAGCGGTCTGCCACTCGGCCACCGAGGCGTTCAATATAGTAGTAATGATCATATTTTCATTTAATTTAATATTGCCAAATAGTATTTTCATAATAATATGCCTAAAGCCATTTTACCTCTACAGCGAAGACCTTGTGCTGAAGAGAAGCTAGAAGTTCCTCTTCTATCTCCTGTAATTATTTGTTAAGATTGAAAATATTGTTATTAACAATAAGTACAAAAGTTTTGATATCATGAAAGCAAATTAATTTTAGGTTTTTTTTATCATTACAAAAACGTTTCTACTTCCGTGCAATTTTGTCAGGGCCTTATTAATAAACAAAGTGTAAGCTTGGCGTAGTTACTCCGTGTTTTGTCTCTTTTACTCTTATATGAAATTAAGTTTACATGACGGGAACAAAACATGGAGTAACTACTTCAAGCTTACACTTTGTTTATTAATACCGGTTAGGGGGTTAGGGTATAAACCTCTACGGCTTAAATTACAAAATGAAACGCACGCTATTAAAATAGTTTTCATTATACAAACAAACTAATTATGAAACGCGCACCGTTTTCAGGCTCTCTGCGACCAAGTACAGTTCAAATGTCACTAAAAAAATAATAAATTAATTAAACGCAAGTAAATTCTTAAAAAAGTGTATTATTAATAAACTATGACTGAAAACTTCAGAAATCAAAGTTTTTATAATACAATCCTAGCTACAAGAATTATTTTTTATTGCTACGCGGCGAGCAGTTACACTTTGAGGCAATAAATTGTATCGCATGTAAAGGCATTGTGCGGCCGCGCGCCTACTGGGTGCGAGTGCACTGCGCCGGCGGCGATGCACGGCGACATTCATTGTTTCAGCTCAGTGTCTCATATTTTAGCGCTCCTATTGTTAGTTTTTACTTATTACGGCCCTCCATGAGATAATAAATCCCCTAACAAAGGTCCTGAATATTCGGCAAAAAGCGGGCTTTTCGCTGTCCGAGTATTATTTTCGTTGGTAAAAAACGGCAATTAACAAAAGCAACATCGCGCTTTAATTGCGCCGCTTTATTTTTAACGTTTTTCGTACTTCTAACGTTATGCCGCAACATGTTCCGTGGGAATGTGCTATACCATTTGTGAATCACACGCTCTACGCCGTGTTTTTATATTACGCTTATGAAATGTGTCGGCCGACGGAGATAAAGTTATGTTGTTTATACAACCTTTTGTTTGTGCGGTATAATTTTTGAATAAGAATTCCAAGAAAGTGTATTTAATTCGTAATGGAGGGCACAATTTATATGGCCATGTTTTCGTGTTGTTATTGTTAGTAATCAACAATTCTCTAGTCATAATAGGTAATATGTGTTTATTGATAGAGTGACGAACTGCGGCCAATACCTGTCTCTGACTTGAAGATTGACATTGCAGAATTCATGCTTTCCGCAAGCCTGTGACGTGAATCAGAATGTATATAACTATAGACCTCTTGGTTGCTTCGCCTCACACTTTTCCTCTTGTATTTACTTTACCACTCAATAGCAAACGCTGAATCCAACTCGCTATATCTATGTTCGATTATTATATAATAACAAACACAAAATTTACAAATTCATGTTTTTAATTAATAAACTCAAGGGCTGCAATTAATATTTTTATGTTAAACATCTCAAGGGGCAACAAATACAAGGACCGACAAGATCGGGATGCCCAAAAGGAACCTGATATTCCATGACACGGGAGTTAGAAAAAAAATGTTTATTAAATGTTGAACTCAATTTCAAGAGGACTAATTACGTCGCCAAACAAAAGCTTACAAACCAGCCATTTAAATAGTATTTGTCTTCGGAGCACGAGCTGGTTTTGATGTCGATTAAAAACTATTCCATTGACTAATTGCATGGGAGAAGGCAATTAGTCTCAGAGGTAGGTATAAAAAGGAGCCTCCAGAAGCTATTAGAGCTGAAAGACGCGCGCTCCGTGGATTCGATTTATTTTAATTCGCTACATCGTTGGTTCTTTCCATTTTTCTCTGACCACCCCATTCATTCGGTGCAAAGGTACATGCGCAGGACGCCACAGACTAGCTAAGACGAAGCAAAGTGTGATAAATAGCTGGTGAACACGAACCTCAAGTTTCTTTATCGCCTTGGAGCTGTATGCTGTACGCTGACTTTGAAGTTTGCAAGTTTAAATTTTGAAATATTTCATTAAAAATAATGAATCAAGACCAAAGTTGTAAAATAGGCGTTACGCTTAAGCGTTACAATGTTAACATTGTTTCCTTCCAGTTCAAGACACAAGTTACAACAGAGAAAAAGGTTTATTGCGGTTTTGTTTATCAAAGATAAATATTAACAATACGTCTCCTTTATAAAAAGAAAGAAAGAAAAATATTTATAGTCAAACATTTATTAAATTTAAGTTAAATAAAACTCAAATAAGTAACATGGTTGCCGACTAAAAGGTTACAGCATAGCAGCATAATGGCATGTACTCGTATAAATATATGGCATTTATGTGTCTTAACTTACGATAGCGTAAGTGTTTAGTATATACTTTTAAATTTATTTTGTCTAAATACAGTAGTGTAATGCTAAGTAACCCAAGTTTAACGTGAAAGTTCAAAACGTAACTACCAGCATTTTCTAAGGCAATGCTACGAGTAGTAGTATTATAAATCATAGTGCTGTGGCTGGTGCTTTCGCAAAACTATTCAGACACCAAGTAGACTTTAAACAAAGTAATTGTCTCGTTGTCTGACTCCGCAAACGTAATAACATAAATCTCAATTTACTTAGTGTGTCTTTCGCTACGCTGTGACACAGTGACGCGGTAAACTGCGTCGCCGTGTCCGCACAATCAACACTGGCACAGTATGACATGTTATTTTGTTATTTGCTTTTATGACCTTAATAATGTTTTCTTAACTATAAAAATCAACATCATCATCATCAGCTCATTTCATGTCCCCAATTCTGGGGCACGAGCCTTCCCTATGGATGGATAGGGAGAATGAGCCGTAAACCACCACGCGGGCCCAGTGCGATGAGGTGGTTTCAAAAATCAACATACGAAATACTATGTAAGGATCTCCTTGCGTTTATTGTAATTATTATTTTGTGCTAACCGAAACGCTGGCTACACTAAAACAATAAATGTGTAAGTGAATGTGTGTATGTAAAATATTTGTTGATAACTTACACCTCAGAGTCGTGAATTGTATTACCATGTATATAAAACAGAGTGTCTAATTAAATAAACTCGGAATTTTCAATTCGGAAATGGTCATGTTTCCATGTACTTAAGTTGTAAGTACATAAGTTGCTAAAAATACTATGTAATTCTTTTCTAGAAGTAGATAGGCATTTGTTAGATTCAATTGTTGAGAAATCACTAAGTTTATAGTAAGCTTCTGTCAGTTCATACTAGCACTAGTATAAGAAAATTATTACTATCAAAATCGCTAGTTACGAGTTGCCTGTTGCTGCAATCGAAAATCAAAGTTGCTCTGTTTACGAAGCGTCTGATCATCATCAGCTCATTTTATGTCCCCACTGCTGGGGCACGAGCCTTCCCTATAGATGGATAGGGAGAACGGGCCATAAACTACCACGCGAGCCCAGTGCGGATTGGTGATTGTTAACGACTGCTAATGCAGCCGGGACAAACGGCTTTACGTGCCTTCCGAAGCACGGAGGAGCTCGAGATGATACACTTTTGGTCACCCATCCGATGACCGGCCTTTGGGAAAGTTGCTTAACAACTGCACTCGCAGACCGGGCGCGTTAACCACTGCGCCATCGAGCTCCTCAGGAGATCTCGAGGTTATGAATAAATATTTTCTATTTTTATTTCTATTCACTCGACAGTTGGTCTACCGGCGCGTGGGCTGCCTGCGCCCGCCGCGGACGGAGTGCACTCAGCAGACGGGACGTGCGGCTCCGCGCGGCCGAGGGCGCTCGAACGCTCCCTTTCTAATTATTTCTTTGAAGACACTGTACCGTAATTACTCCTCGCCGCTGCAGCTCTTACGCCATTGTCCTTTTTCTTTGCAACAACAATAATCGTGACGAATTTTACGGTTTTGTAACTGCTTTATTCGGGCGGTATGGTTAATCTTCTATTTGAATATGAAAGAAATGGTTCGCTGCCACGAATAAAATCCTTGTAATAATTTAATATTCGCCTTTAATATGCGCTTTTAAATATGAACTATTAGATTTCTTTAATAATAAAACGATAATACAAGCTATTGTTCATGATTTGATCAAGGCAATTATTGTAGTCATCTAAAGTAAAATAAATTCGTTCAAAATAATGTGTTTATACTATTTTATCATAGTAAGAAAATCGAATGACCCAAAGGATTTGTAAAAAAATTAATGTCACATCTTTGAAACCATTTTAATAGTTTTACATAAATGTTAGTTTAATTTTATAAACAGTGGATGCCATTATTTCTAAAGGCAGCCGGAGAGCGGTCGGCCCCGCAGCCAAATGTTCCGGAAAGATAAAAAGAAAAAGGAAAAAAAAAGAAAGAAAGTCGCTGCCACCTAAATCATGGCGTATCAAGTCGCGCGCCAAACGCGTACAACAGTACGACAGTAGGACACAACCTAACTACGTGTATTTTGGCGGTAGATCTAATAAAAATTAATTATTATAATGGATCTATTAAGCACTGTCAAAATTTTCTACGTGTGTGTGTGTGTGAGGGTGTGTGTGTGTGTGTGTGTGAGAGGGTGTGTGTGTGTGTGTGTGTGTGTGTGTGTGTGTGTGTAAGGGTGTGTGTGTGTGTGTGTACGTACACGATTAATGTATTCTGTACTTTTTTGCTTTCAACGCATTGTTTTGCAACTGCATAATAACTATACCTACTTGTTCTTTTTGTACATTGTATTAGTAAGTTAAAGTTATGTTTGGGCACTCATTGTCTATTAACCTTGTAAATTTTTAGTATTAGTATTTTTTTTTGTAATAACTGTTACGTGCCAAAAAAAAACTTAAAAAAAAAAAAGGTTTCTTGAACAGTTACCGTTTTTCTTTGTACAGAAGCCTGCAGGCATCAACCTATTAAAAGCTGTCAAATGTCTGCAGTAAACTATCCACAAGATTTCATATGCATAAAGTCCAAATTCAATTGAGGAAATGTTACAGTTAGTGGTAGTTTGATGTAGAAGCGTGTGCACTTATTATTATTGCATTTGGTTAGTATTTTTCAATTTCAGATAACACTGCAAAACGCAGCACGTGCGTTTAAAGAAAGTTTGCGAATACTGCAACTTTTAATAATCAATACATTTAACTTTAACTGTAAAAAGTTACGGTAACGCTGCACACCTTACGTCCTCCCATTCTGCAAATGCTTTCACAAAACGCGTCAAACTCCAAAAGAATGGAAAACTTAACAGAAGATCCGCTACATAAATTTGGGATTACGTACCGACGGATTAGTGAATTTATTGGTTCCCTCCGATTTGGTGCGTGGACCCGGCACGCAGAATTCCCGTACAGTATCTCCAAACTGAGCCTCAAGTCTGTATAATTCTATAACGTGTCAATAGCATGTGCAATGCACGCTTGATTGTGACATTTTAAGTACAGAAAAAATCGCAAAAAAGACCACCGACACATGACGACATGTTTTAAATAGCAGATAGCGAGGGATAAGATAGCCAGTGCCTCACTAGTTGAGGATCCCGGATGAAGTGCGCTTCTATCTAATGATAGGCCAATGCCTTATCTTCACTGAACATCAGGTGAGATCAAGGCATACCCGTAAAATATAAAAAAAACAAAAGAAAATGAATCGCCCTGTTATTGTTGATAACGTCGCAACTCAAAACAAAACAACACTGTAGCATGAGGTATTATTTTTAACATTGCAGCAGATTCCCTAAGCCTTACATAAATATTTCTCCCCTTCCAAGAATTAGCTTTGCTCTAAGGTAAATTCTCGGAATTTTAAAGGCAGCTTGAAAATCATTATGAACTAGTGGAAGCAAACGTTATACGGCTACTTCTAAACAAGATATAATATTCATTCTATTTTTGTTTTAAAATACAAAGAGCAACTTATTAAATGTGTAGCATTTGTATTATTGTACCATTACTTAATAGTTAAATGATATAACCTTTAACATTCAAAACTAACAATTTTTAATAATATAATCACGATTCAACTTTTATGTAATGGTATTTATTACGAGTAGGTATATTGTCATCGTATACATTACTGATGTAATAACTTAAGTTTATCATTATCTTTTGTCGTTGTGTAACACTTGTAATTAGATTATGACATAATTTTATAAATTACTAGCTGACCCGGCGGACTTCGTACCACAGTTTCTATGTCAACAATACCATCAAATCGTTTCTATGACAACAAAACAAACAAATCGTACTATGTTTGACAGCTCTAGGAACATTTTGTATTGGAAAATTAAACAAAAAATTAGATCCTACTAATATTATAAACGCAAAAGTTTCTAAGTGTGGATGGATGTTTGTTACTCTTTCACGTAAAAACTACAGAATGGATTTGGATGATATTCGGCATACAGATAGTTTATAACCTGGATTAACACAAAGGATAGTTTTATCCCGATATTCCCACGGGAACGGGTCCCACGCGGGTGAAACCGCGAGCGGCCGCTAGTTAAATAATAAATAAACCTGCAAAGGGCCAGCAAGGTGGGCTTTGGTCTAGTCTCCACATTATGTTTGTGTGCTCTAAACCAATAGGACCTAGCCATTTATATGGCCAATGGGACAAGACTGAATAGATTAAGTTAATTAAAATGTTAAAATTCCAAAATTAGCATTTGCAGTAATTGGAATGAAGGGTTAATCTGACTTGCAAAAGTCACAACTATCAAAGTCGTCCAACTCTAACGAAACTTTTTAATCATATTAGTGACAATTAAATAAACTGTTAGGCTGTCCTCAAATTGCATTATTAGATGATAAAGTTTTAAGTACTCTATTAGGAGGCTTATTGAAGCAAGTGAAGATTAGCATTTTGAAAGCAGCAAATTCCCTTGAGCCAATCTTCTCGAAATAAATAGGAGCAAAATTTTATTGCCTTTCTTATTAACAGCAGGTGGGTGCACTATAATCTCAGTCCGGCCCCGTGGTTGCCCCACTGTACCTAATTGGATACCTTGCTTGCGCAAGGTTGTACATGTACTTTGTAACCTGATCCTGACGATTGGTATTATCAGTATAAACTTTAAAGTCGTGTATCGTGTGTCGTGTGTGGGGTTGTCCCGATCCGATCCGAACCCTTCGGAGAATCTAGTAGGGCACGAGGATACGCACTAGTACATGATGCCGGTCCCTCTAGAAAACGTCTGACGGAGCCTCGTTTCACACGGCTTGAGGAACCCTTTTAAGTCAATCAGCAAACTCTTTTAACCCTTAAATGCATAGCGTATCAAACACGAAACGGTAACTTTAAGCCTTTTTAGAATTTTCATTATATTTTATATACTATTATATTTATATTAAAATTAATATTTATAATTAATCTACCCTAGAACGAATGCCAGTGAAACATATTACTTTACTCAATAACATAAATAATTGCCTCGCATTCATTGTCTTTTAATATAATTGCCAGTATCAAGTAAGGACCGTTTGCGGCAAATACCCATGAAACTCACGTATTAAATTACTAGATAGTTCGCCAGCTAGTTGTTATTGCGACAGAAAGTCGTACTTCCAACTTCGCTATCGGCACTTTAACTTTCAGCGTTTAGTCAATTTTTGAAGATTGTTAACAGTGTTCATGGATAATTAAGATGTAGGAACTATAATATTGTCCATGAACATGCGCCCTTTCTGGGTACTAAGTTCATTAAATCATAGTTTAATGAAAATATGAGCAGCATCAGTAAATTAGTCCGACAGTGCTTAATTGGTTACGTATAATTTCATTTAATAAACGTTACAAATCATAATTATGTTTCTCGTGATAATTTTATCGTTCTGTTAATTAGTGTTTTTAGCGTTTGTACAATTATACAATTTGAGTCAGCCTACCACTAATTGGGATAATTAAGGCAACACAATTATGTTGGAAGCAGCTCGTAACCGAAATGTCACTCGATCTATATTAAGACTTCTTAGGAAGAAGTAGGATTTTTTTTATTTTTACTCAAAACAGGATAGTAAAAGAAGGTCATCAAATCGTCATCATCTCTGGCCCAGGTCTCCCCACCTGACCAATGACACATTGGATTGGACCTTATTAACGCACTTGGCCGGCTCTCTGTTGGTTAGTTGGATTTTAACGACTACCATCTTACGACAACGGCTTAACGTGCCTTTCCAAAGCAAGAAAGAGGTAAAGATATTTTTATTTAGGTTAACATAACGATGCAATAGTTGCTTAACATTCAAGATGACAAATAAAATGCGCTCGCCGCTATCGAATTTTTTCAGAATTCCAATCGTACTTATATATTATTTTTGCAAGAACTGTAAAGGCGAGAACAACAATCCGAATCCATCATCATTTCTTCTCGTAACCTCGTAAACTAAACTGTTCGGAAAAAAAATGTTCCTACATCCGCCAAATCTGAACAACAGCGCTCCATCCAGTAAATTGATTCTGCTATTCCACCCCGGCTGCTTTCACTCCTGCGTTGTGTATCGTTTACTAGAATTGAGTTTAGTTTATAAATTGTTACTGCTCCATACACTTCGATTATCCCTGTACACAATAGTATCAGTGTTGTGGAGAGTAACGGATGGTACGCTGATGTTTTCCCGCGCTTTAAGCTCTCTGTATATTGCGTTTTTTTATCTGTTAATTTGAAAATGGTTATTCAATGTGTAGTTGATATAGAGAAATGAAACGCATATGTGAAGGAAAATATTTACTCATGTGAGTAAGCCGAAACCCATCAGTTTCAGTGATGACTTGATTTATATATAAAACCTATATATAAAAGACCCAGCAGTGAGACACAGTATAAAGGCTTATTTCTAATTACTTTCAACATTAATTGTATTGTATTGTTATAATATATTTAGCTTTACAACATTATTCTGCAGCCTCAAAATCTTTATGATTTTACATAATCTCCTATGGATGTTTGCAATAAAGATTTCAGGTACGGTTTCGTAAAATAAACCTAGTTAATGTTCAGTAAAACGGAATGAAGTTTTCTAACATCGCGACAGGAAACGGAAAAACGACACACACAGAAATAAAACAAAAAATAACCGAGCCCCAGCAAAAAGTTACTCCGCACGCTTGTGACGTTGCGTTTATATCAGAAATTAAATCCGTCGCTAACAAACGAGCTGTATTTTTATTTTAAGCCTTCGCATTAAGCTGGCCAGTCTAATTCGCCTTACAGCAGTAACATAACTCACGCAAATCCAACTCATTCCAGCACTCTAGGTTTGGTACATGATGTTTATGAGACGTTAACCACTGGTTGTTCAAAACAAACAAATTCAGATTTACATTTATAATATTTCATTTTATCTAACGAGATGAGCGATGAGAAATTTTGATAGGGTTTTCACTGAAGTAGTCTAGTGCGAAGGCTTTGAATAATTATTACAAAAGTGGCTTACAATTATCACTAATAGAATCGACTAATTGAATAAACAATTTTCAGACGTTTTGTCAATAATCTTGTGCAAGTCGAGGTCAAAACCGTACGAAGAGACACATCATGCAGCTCTCAACACATTTGCGTAAATATTTATAACACAAGCGAAAAGCGCTTGCCCTTAATCTTACCTTATAAAAAGTGATGCTGAAGCCCAAAATGTCCACAAATGCTCTCCACCCGGAATTCACCGTTAACCATCAAAATTGGTAGTGGATTCAAGCCATCTTACTTTTGACAATACTGCTAACAAGGCGACGGCTATTATCAGACATCTGATAATAGCTAGCTACTAGCTAGACCGACTTAGAACAATCCTATCCTCCAACCAAAACGAGCACCCGCTCCTGCACCCGCTGACACTGTCACTTCTAAATCTAAGACTGGTTGAATAGCACAGAGACCCATGTGCAAAAAATAGGCTCACAAAATAAATTGGAGCTAAGATAAAGCTAATTGTGTTATGACACTTTAGCTATGTGAGTCTGCCTGAACCTGGGTTTGGCCAATGCTGGCAATTGGATATTCATATATGATGTAGTGGTTTTTCAAAACTCGCTTGCACCTCACACTTTTCAAATTACGGTCACGTTCACAACGGGCGAGCGAGCGCGGCCGCGTTTGTGCTTCCATTGTACATGACGCCTTATAAAAGCTGTGTTTGCCAAAACTCAATTCCCGGCGTGTGGGACGCGGCAAACAGAAAGTCTGCTAAAGCAACCGCGAATCGTCTTTCATTATAGTTTCCGTAAACAACGATGACGTAGTTAGCAGTTGGGGTTTCCCAGAGGGAGCCACATCATCGCTCGTAATAAACAGTTATTGATAATGTTCAGATCGCTGGGAAATCTATATATCATAATAAATCTGGTTCAGCTCACCTCAGATTCGACATTTGCAGATGTTAGGTATAGCGATAAGTGTTAACAAAACTAAAGTTGACTGCTTCGACACTCGATAGAGACAAATGTCAAGGGATTAAAAAGAAGGAAATAAAAAGTTGTATATAAAATGTGCATGTATAATAAAAGGTGGTTATGGTAGTAATAAAAGTTCAATTTACTATATAACTTAAAAAAAAAAAAATATATATATATATTATATTATAAATGAAGTATAATTACCAATGTCAGTAGGTACTAATATGGGGCACGCAAGCACTTTTACAATGGCAGGGATAGCAGTTCCAATCTTACGTATCTAGGTAGATCATTTAAAAGAACAGTCGCCCGTACTGACCCGTTTTCAAGCAATAAACATGCTCAGTATCACGCCCTCTTATAAAAGCCTTAACAGAAAACTACCCATTATTCGTGTTACTTTCAAATGCGATGTTGATTAAGATTGTTTTTTTAAATTTACATAAAATATCGAGTATTTTTATTTATGTATGAAAGTAATAAATAAAAAAATAAAACTATCTACAGTTTTCTCTTATGTTACTTTTGCTACATTGAAATGTGAAATGCAACAGTTTCGTGTGCCGTTTTCGAAAATATCCAACGTTGCGACATGAAAAATGTGATGTAAAATCATATATTCAAACGCAGTATATTTTTATTCGTTCTCAGCATCACCATATTTTTAGGTAGTCAAATTTTATTGGATATTCCACTTTTAGATGTCAGCTTCCTACGTGTGTTTATTTATTTGAAACAGTTTAAAAACGTGGCATTAACCCCATATATGCCTGGTAATGAAACATCATTAATTCCATCATGCATATATTTACCTCATCCATATAGTTCCAGACCTGTATAAGCGTGTCATCATGTAATCATGTAATAACCGCAAAATGAATTGTTGTTCTGAAACACAATTTTCATAAGTGGTCTCATCAATCCACCAAGAAGAACAATTGGCAGACGTTTTTCTGTACACGCCTTGCTGAATGAATGCCTCTTGCCTGTACTAGAAAATATAGCAGCCGTTCTTGCAGGAACAGCACATAGCAAACAGTCGTTCACAATCAATGCTTAATTAAGAAGGTCCTATAACAGTAAGTTTATTGTGGAACCACTATTTGATATGGTTATTGCATAAAGGTGAAAATGCCGAGCGGTAAGATAAGGAAAATCAATTAATAGAGTGCAATATTAAGAAACCGACTAATTAATAACTCTTTACATTTATTTTTAATGCTGAGCTAGCTTAATCTATTGCAAGGCTGTTCGGTGTAAAAGTTCAGTGTGATTTTTCAAAACAAAAATTCAATTCAAAATTCGAAGTCATTTATTCAGTTTAGGTTACAAATAGCTCTTATGAACGTCATTATGCCATCGGTTCGTAAGTCTACTCTGGGCGGGAGACCCTGTACTGAGAAGAACCGGCAAGAAACCAACCGGTAGACATAATTCACCTGGAGCAAATCACCACGGTAGACTTAGTGACCATAGGTTAACTAACCATACTCAGCAAGTGTCAAGCTCTTTTCTCCCTTACAGCGTCAAAAATATTGGAAAACGCCCTATCATAAAACGACACTTTCCATCACAAATAAACACACAAGAAATAACGGACAATCACAACACACAAAAAAACAACAAAAAAAAAATATTTTGTTGTTTTTTTTTTGTTTTTATTATAGTGAAAATACAGTGAAAAATTAAACGCCTACCCGACCCAGCCAGGAATCGAACCTGGGTCTTCCTCAATCCGGGCGGCTGCACTGACCGCTTCAGTGCAGCAATTAGCACTTGAAAATAAAAAAGTAAAACTATATCCTAATGCAATTGCTATCTTGCAGACATTTTTAACTACTGTATCAATAAAGGTATCTTTCCAGATCTTGTGAAATTTGTTTAAATCAGGGAACAAAGAAGACTTTGTTCTTTGTTCCCTTGTGGGTCGGGTAGGCGTTTAATTTTTTCACTGTATTTTATAAATTTTATAAATATTTAATTTAGCTTCAGTGAAGCAACTAGCACTTGAAAATAAAAGTAAAATTTTACTATAGCGTAGTGTTATCAAACTTGTGGTATTTCATCTGCAAAGATAAATCTGCATAGCCATCGGTTGCAATAACCGTTGGATAGATGGCGCACTGTGCCGCTATTAGCACTCATAAAAAAGAATTAAAAAAGCAGTGAAAAAATTCAGCGTTTACGTCAGCCTTCCCGGTAGCATAGCTATCAGTGCAGCCGCCCGGATTGCGGAAAACCCTGGTTCGATTCCTGGCTGGGTCGAGGTAGGCGTTTAATTTTTTTACTGTTTTATAAATTTTATAAATATTTATAATAATATTCTTAATTACCTTAATACTTATGCCCCACAAATCACTAGTGTTTTTCATTTTAAGTGATTTGAATGTTTTTATAATATTCAAAGAATCAATGTATTCAAATTGAAAGCTTAGATTAGTTTTAGGTACATGTTTTTTGAGTAAAGAATGTGCAGCTTCTGGTGATGAATCTAAATTTAACGTTGTTAGCACTGGTATATTCACAAAATAATCATCAAAAATATTAGCAATTTGTAAATCCTTATTAATAAGGGTGTTGTGAACTTTCAGAGTAAAAGTATTGTCCCGTAGCTTAAATTTGGCTGTTTCACGGTTTACAATGTCCCAAGTGGCTTTAATTTTATTGTTAGAGTTTTTAATTTTGTCTTTAATGAAATTTGATTTTGTTAAGGGTGCGCCGTCCGTAAGTGACAAGTGTCATATGTTTTATTTGAAATGTCGTCGTCCATATTTATTTGATGCCGCGCGGCCATACTAATTTTGTATGGGGAATTTAAGGTGCTTAATAAAAAAATATTATTTAAATAACCACTTGATGAATCAAAAAAGTGGTCTAGCAATTTGTAGTTTATCCATTGATGATTGTTTAGACAATATCAGAGGTACAATAATTTAGATAAACTATAAGAAATCTACTAAACGCCACCACTCGTTTTCATGATCTTTGCCCAACTTTAAATGATATTGTAGAAAAAACTATAGCGTGTTATGAATTTATGGTTCTGACAAATTGTAAACACGTTCCCTATGATACTAAATATATATTTTGTTCATTTAATACGATAGTATTTTCAATTATATTTACTTAACCGTAACTGCATTTTTGGCATTTTTTGGTCGGCCCACCCTTAATATGCACACTTTCTTAAACATTTTAGAATAATTCTTAACATATTCTGTAAAACTAAGAGTATGGTTATATTATCTTAATTTATATAACTCATACAGTTTTTTTCTACTATTATATAAACCTGTCGTGGCCCAATCACAGAACTTTAGTTTATGAGATTTGTTTTATTGATTTAGAAGTAAAAATTTGAATGTATTCTGTTTTTATTAAATCAAAAAGATTATTATATAGTACATCTGGATCATCATGTAAAAAGGGTAACGCATCAATTTTATTATTAGGTTTATTAGGATTAGATTATTAGGTAACCGTTCTGCTGGTTAACTCATTTGAAATAAATAAATAATATTGTTTTCTAAAGTTTACGCGAACACTACACATTGAAATGAAACAACTTTTACGGATCTACTCGCGTTTATTTTACACATTACTTATTTAATACCCCTTTGCAGGGTCCGTGGTCACAGGGAGTCTCCCTGTGACCACGGACCCTGCAAAGGGTTCGAAACGTCAGGATAAACATTAAATAAGTAATGTGTAAAATAAACGCGAGTAGATCCGTAAAAGTTGTTTCATTTCAACATAAATAAATAAATATTACCACAGACGGTACACAAGATAGAAGCTTGTCCTATACGAGGTAAGTGTTTGAGTTGCCCCATGCACCGAACACTACAGCGCCTTGTAGGTAACGAGAACATTGACACCAAATTGACACAAGTTGTGAAACCAACTTGTCACTATGTTGTGTGGCTTCGATAACTTAAGGTTGTAGTTTACTTATATCGAACGAATAGTAAAGAAAACTTTCGCCGCCCCGCGATACAATAGAAAATAATGTCAAACAAATAACATTTTTATTCAAAACTAGTGGAACCGGCGGACTTCGTACCGCTTTGAAAGTTTTCATCAAGGCATTAAATTCTCTTTGGTTTCCATGACAACAAAACAAACAAATCATTTTGTATTGGAATATTAAATTGTCGTTTTTAGTATTTTCCGTTACTTATTATTTATGTTTCTCACCGCTTAAACTTTCCCTGAACTTCCACTAATATTTTAAAATCGAAATTAGCCAAATCGGTCCAGCCATTCTCGAGTTTTAGCGAGACAAGCGAACAGCAATTGATTTTTTATATATAGATTAACTTTTAAAAAGTTTACTGACAGTCAAAAGCGTGCCAAGTATTCACGAAATCTTCAACGAGAACCTCGTAGACCATGTACCAAAATTAAAGCAAGAAATGCGGCTAAGAGTACAAATGAAAATAGTTTAATCCACATGCAGAGTTAATCAAATTACACGGGACCCGGCACAAACATTACAGCTCGAACATTCCACAAACAGCTATTATAAAACAAACCTAAAACCTTTTCATTTGATAAAAAGTTTCCAAAAAGGCTCTTCACATGGAGTTTCTCATCGCTGTTACAACTTTTAATATCTCCCCGCGAAGCCGGTAAGCCTAGTTTGACGGAGGGCGCTCTATCCCGGGGAACTCTGGAAGCAATAAATCCAACCTCATTGGGCTGGCGAAAAACACGCAAAATTGTAAAACGTAGGAGCGCAGATTAAAGCATGCATAGTTAAAGGGGTAACTCGCAAAGATATCCCCGCCTCCCCTCCCCCCTCCTTCAGGATCACGGTTATTCGTTCGGTTGGCATGAATTATTCAATATCCACAAGCCGACATTCCGACTGCCGATTCTATTGGTGTTAACTTTATTTAAAATAGCGACTTGTAGGGAAAACAGTTGTTAGAGAAGCCTGCGTCGGGTCGGCGGGGCCGGCCGGCCGACGATGGCGAGAATTTGTTTCAACCTATATTGCATTTTACGTAATGCCAAAATCATGTGTGTATAATAACAATGTAGGAATTCAAAATGATTCCAGCGAGCTTATTTGCAAATTTAGTTTTGTCAGGTCATGCCAGTTTGTCTAGCTAAATCATTTTATGTAAATCTTAAATCACTCAGCCAATATCAGAAAAGAATGTACTTAAAATACTTTGTTGTTTTACGATAAAAAATATACCAAAAAGTATTTTTGAATGGCTCAGTTTCCGATACTAGCACAATATCATCTTCAGAGTTAAAAAATTATTAAACAAATAATTTCCAAACTTTTTTAAGCTCTTCATAATTTACTTCAGCTACTAAATAACTTGAGGTGGCTTTATTTACAGGCTCTACATAACCACTAAATAAGTTTTAAAGGTGACAGAATCTTCCAATTAAATGGCGACCTTAATTAATAGCTACATATTACTTAATGTTAATGTTAATTATTATTAAATTATTATTAGCTTTTGCCCTGCAGTAGGAATTAATGGCTAAACAGAATAGAATTACAATCAATGTCTCTAGGTGAGCTGAAGTTGAACCCATCCATGACCAGCATGTCTACACGTGATGCTCGGGGCTCTGCACTAACTCCACTCGACGCTAGCTTCAGGCGATCATTATTGTGAACGATGCTGGCAGGAGCGATGGTATAGAATATACCTGTATATTACGAAGAATTTATATTTTAGTCATTTGTTGTATTAAAAAAGTTTTAAAACAATAAGTTTACATTTAAAAATAGAATCCTACGAGCCTACTTCGAACAATCTAGAAAAACGCAAACTTAACTCTTTATCAATTGAACAAATAAAAAACGCCAACCGCGCACAATAAAGTTATGCGTAAATAATAACATCGAAGTTCAAAAATAATAAAAAAACAACATACAAATATCGAGAAAAATGGTGGGCGGAGTGAAAAGTCAGTTATTTGTCGAACCGATGCATAATTCATAAAGCGGCGACCGCCGCAACCGGCGGAATATTCACTTAATCCGCTGAAATAAACTCTCGTATATGACGAACAAATGGCGAATAAGAGCTGTAATCACTTTTTAAATTGTCTATTTTAATAACGACGCTCTGGTGTTATTAAAATGGACACATGCATACGATTTTCATTTAAAAAGATAATATAATGTGTCAGAGAAATACGAATGGATTATGAGAAGTTATTACTATTTGCCTCCAACAGCAGATCTTTACAGACTTTTTTCATAAACCTACCTATATATAGGCCAGTCTTTCACAATATTGGTATTTAACAGGTGTTGTTCAAGATAAACTTAATAATTTGTATTGAATTTGCGTACTTTTGATCTTTGACACGAGTTCATATTATTGTGCTCAGTTTGGTTAATGGTGGGGCTTGTTATAAGTCATTCACCATCATGGTTTTAAAAAAAACGACTATCATACCCTATCTAAGGAAAGTTTCCAAGTATGCGTACTGACATTTCTCCGGGGGAAAAAACAAGCGTTCGGTAAGCAATACACCAATCTTTGTCCTTACCTTTCTTACTACGGAAGGCACGTATATACGGTCCGAGGTTCTACTAGAAAAATACTGTTGTCAAAATGAGTCATGTAGCCTGCATGAATGGATCTGAAAACGTCTGACACCAGGTTAGCAGTGGATGTCTCGACAAAAACATTTGTATAGTCTTCTATCTATAGAAGACCACATATTTTAAATGAAAAACCGCACAAAACGACACGGCAAATTTTGCACCTGCTGTTATATATCCGAAATAAGCATAATGCTGGCTGATGCTGGCTGTTGACAGACAGCGCTCATCATCTCTAGGGACCTTTAAAATTGTTGCTACAGTAAAGGTACATAACACAAACTATACCCAAGGCACACAAGTAAAAACACTATTTTCTCAAGGTCCATTTCTCTAATTCCTTGTGGCTCCGTCAAAGCTCTCGCTATAAAATGGAAGCGGCATTCATGATGTGGCTGGCAATGGGTGCACATTATCGCGGCTCCAGGTGAGCTCCGCGATTATTACGTGGAGACAACAGCGGTGACGTCACAGCGGAGGCTAGTTTGTTTTTATCGCCGCCATGCCGCGGCGCAGTTTACGAGCGCGACACGACGACGCGGCGCAGTGGCGTATTGACGCGGTAGCATTCAATTTACTATTTTTGTTTGTGACGCTTTGCGGTGACAGACCCTAAAGGAATACTCGATAGATAGCAGGAGTCACTGTCAGTATTTGCGAGACGGGTCTGTTCTAGCTAGAGTTTCTTATTAATTATTATCAGCCTGCTTTCAGCCTGCAGTCTTCCATTTTCTACCCCCTGCTGAGCATAGGCAACCTCCATGTTACGCCATTCCCTTCTGTTTTGGTCACCCATTCGATGACCTAGCATTACGTAAGTTGCAAAACTTGCTTAACTTATAAAAGTATGCTACTGTTAATACAAAGATATTTTGTACAATCGGGCCCTGTCTCTCAAAGGCGACAGTAGTCAATACTTCTTTTGTAGTTTTTTTCTGTAGAAAAAGCAATGGCAGGAAATAGCATATAAATAAATAAATAGTCATCCTTAAATTCGGCAAAGTCAGGTACTTATGTAATTATTAAGATTTGTATTTTTCAGTAGTTTATAAAATTAACTATAATTTTAGAAACCAACTTAACACTAAATAGCGCTGCTTTGATTCTTTACAATAACGGTTTACGCAAACTCGATCGATTAAAAAGGGGAAAAAAGCACTAGTCACTTCGTAACATGTTACTCAGTTAACTTGAATGTCGTACCAGCCTCTGATTAAGGCATCACCACCGTGTAATGTTGGCGAACAGGGACTTGCAACCCTTTTTGGCATGTTTTTCTAACTTTTTATATTCAATATACCTACTTGTATATAAAAAAACAAATGTTGAAAAAATTTCCACGAGCAGGTTTGAAACTGCACCCTTCTGACATACCGGGTCAGATGCTCTCCCAATTGAGCTATCGTGGTTCTAACCAGCCCGCCGAAATTATTCAACACTATTTACTTTTTACTTTGAAAGCCAAAGGCGCCCAATCAATTTAAAAATTATTGTTTTTCTAAATTGTCTCAGGTCTGGGTGTTTTCTATGTATAATAAGTATGTATTTAAGTATTTTAAGTATGTTTATCCGTTGTCTAGTAACCATTTAACGAGTTTCATAACTAAGCTTCTCTTGGGCTAGATAATTGGTGTGAGTGTAGGAAAGTTTATTTATTTATTTATTCAATGTTAACAACTACCGTCATTAACATCCGATCATAATATTTTTACAAATACTAAAGATCAGACAAGAAGTAGGCAAGCTATTCAAAAAATGATTTTGTTTTGTTTATATAATTTTTTAACGCAATATTTTTTGTAATTTGTTCGCAACAAAATTATATAAACAAAACAAAATCATTTTACTTGTATATACTTCAAAAAGAAAATAAAAATGGTTGATTGACAAACCTAGCTGGTTGGTTTTATTTCAACCGTAATCCCCAACAGCTTTAAACAAAAATCAAATATTTAAAAGTAGATTGCGAAATTATCAAGCATTCCACTACAAGTGAAAATAATTCCAGAGTAACGCAGTAAGCTCACGGCGCGGCGACTAGTCAATATTTCACTCAGTTTCCGTTTCTCTAGAAAACGTAAAAAACGTAGTGTAAGCAGGGGTGGCGCCTCCGCCTGCTAAATGCAACACTTAATCATCTTTACACAAAAGAAAATAAACAAATAAACTTACTCTAGAAAAATACTACATTTTTTATTAATTCATTGAGGATGAAGATTAAAAGTTGAAGTACATAAGGGGATGTTAAAAATATGTTTTTCAAAGTCCTGGATATTATCATAAAGTGTTAAGATTAAGTGTTTGATATTCGTATTATGTTAATAGAGCATACATTAGAAATTCTGATAAATGCCAGAAAACGATTACGACACATTTTCTCTTAAGAAAAAACAAAGTAACTTCTGTTTTAATCTCTAAACATTAATAACATACATCTAAGTAGTAATATGAAAAGAAATTAAATTAAAATTAATGAATTTTTATTGAAGTAAACTTATTAGATATGCGCTTTTGAATCGTCTCCACTTACCTACCACCACCATTCAGGTCTTTTAGCTGTGCAAAAAAACGGACGCAAGAAACTGCACAGCTTTTTAAAGAAGTAGCCAAATTTACAAAATTTGTTATGCCGTTACCAAATTATACAAGTTTACAATGATTTAATAAATTAAAATGATAGAAATTCGAGACTTTATTTAAAGAAAATAACTTATTATTTTCTAAATAGAAATATATCTATTTACCTATATATTTTTTTGTTTTTGCATAGGCGTTTATGCTTGAGTGATGGGCACGCGCCCAGTCTCTTTATTTTACCGGAGTAAGCTATCACTGTCTTTTCACAACTCGTTATTTCTTGACGTAGGCCCATAACTACGAGTAGTATTTCTTTTAATAGTATAGATCCACCTCTCTAATTCGTCTTGTACAGAGTCTTGAACGCTCTATTGTTAAACATTATTATTTATTTTCCTCCTTGCCTGATTCATTTCTTTGATTGACGATTTCGATTTCCGATTCCCGATTGTCGATCCGATTTCCGATTAGGAAAAATCGGTGGCAGAGTGGCTAAGCGCTCGGGCTGACATCAGCAGGTCCTGGATTTAATTCCCGGGTCGTGCAGAGTATATTTCGGAATTTTCGTATACATAGCTCGGGTTTGCGATCACCAAACCAAGTTTGGCAAGCGTGGTGGTTAGCCGTTACCAATCCATTGTAGCGATGATTTGATTTCAATGATGGAAGCCTTTACTCAGCAATTGGGCAATTTACAGGCTATGTATTTATTACTACAACATATTTACAACACATCTATATCAACATAACATGTTATGTACGTTATTAAAAATTTACCTATGTATTTATGAATTAATTTAATTTACTTAATTCAATTTCATTTATTTTAATCAATCAAATAATTAAATCATGAATTTTTATTTTACTTTTGTTTGTAACAACTAATTTTTTAGTATTATAATTTTTTTTTTATTTAATAAGCAATTACTTTTGTTAATGTTTAAATTTTGTCAATATTTCAATTAGTTTTTATTTTATTCAAACGTGCCTTTTTAATTTTTAATTTTAATTTTTAGTTTATATTTTATCAATGTTGTACGCACCTGTAATTGTTGCAGATATCCGCTATGTTTTTGCTACTTTTATTAACAGTGTATAATGTCTGTTCTGTTGGCGTGTCTTAAGATTAAATAAATAAATAAAACGTTAGACAGTCATAGAAAAAACATAATTCACAAAGCTAATATACTATAGCAAACTAACATACCTAAACTTCGACTGCAGAAAAATTATGGATCATTCATGGGACAAGGTGTCACTTAATATAATAAAATTTCGATTGATGTTTTAACTTTGCCCTTTAAGAAATTTAAGACACACGTTAAGGAAACACTTTTAAACAAGTTACAATGTAAATGATTATGTTCATGATAAGAATGCATGGAACTAACATTCCTCCAATTCTCGCACACTGTATTTATAAAGCGTCATTCTATAGTTTTGAATTAGTACATGTATTTAAAGTTTTTTTTTAGATTAAAGTGTAATGTTAAGTAAATGTATAGAGGTAAGCATTATTTGTATAAGCGGGCTCTTGAAAGTTTTTAATTGTAAATATTGAATGATTTGATAACGACATACTTACTTTTTTTTGTAAATTCGTTACTTCTATTAAAGCTGTGGAGTTTCTTGCGCCCATTCTTCTCCACAGCTAAAAAATAGACGTCCTGAATGGGTAGTAGGTAAAAAAATGTACGGACGATTCAAAAGCACTTTTCGTAAGTTTATTTGAATAAAAAATATTGACTTTGACTTTGACTTTGACTTAACATGGCAGGACATCAGCCCTAATGGCATTTTGCGTATTGCTATGAAATCCATGAAATGCCAACACACCTGGCGGCAAAATTAATGAATTAAATGATTTACCACCGAAAATTCATCGGAAATGAACGATGGAAATGTAACACTTTTCACGAACATATCTCACTTTTAATACGGTGTAGTGACAAAAAGTGTACATAAAAAGTTATAATTATAATGTAGTTTATAGTTATAACTTTGTTGATATTGTTTACATTTGTAAGCAGTTAGTTATCCGAAAACAAATAATAAAAGTATTTCAATTCTATGTGTAGTGTTCGCGTAAACTAAAGAAAACTACGAAATAAACGATCTAAGTTAACAAAGATTTATCCAATAATGTGAGCGGAAGAAAAATTAAAGTAATCACTAACTACAGTTATTGTGATAACATGTAGGTGAAAGATTCAAGTGTCTTGCAATCATAATAATGGACCGTTGGAGCTAACTTTGTCTTAGTTAAGCTTACCAGTTGAAATAAAGAAACAAATCAACATTTATTGAGTTCCAACCCTAAGTGCACTATTCGATTACGGTTCGGCGGGGAACTACTTGAAAACCACTCATACAGACAGCGGTGTTTATCGTTCGGCAAGCTATAAAAGTGTTCGCGGCAGGGCTTTACGATGATATGCGTCGGCCAGCGGCTCGCGATATATTTCGCGCGTCTACTTTGTTTTGGCGCGCTGCGGGAGTATTTTTCAATATTCAACCGTGTGAAGTTAATTACAATTTGCATGGGAACAGCGCCGTCTATTGAGGATCTTGTGTAACCAACTTGTTACTGATTGGAAATAACGCAAATTGTAGTTTTTAGTAGTATCTAGTAGTAGTTTTAAACTTACACTTGGTGGCGCTTTGCGTTGTGCCTAAAATCAGTTTTTAGTCTCATTCAATCTTGGATAACGGTTTAAACTATGTATCTGTCGTAGCCATATCGTAGATTTGCTCACTTCACGAAATGCTCGAGAATTTCATGAAATGGTCGCATTTCATGAAATGTTACACTGTCTATTGGCCACATCATAATGTGGTTTGGGCTGACCAATGATAAGAAATCGTTTCTCGATATGGGCAACTAAACGCGCGGCTATTTCATGAAATGGTCAATTCATTCAATCATTACCCACCGTTAGAGGCGCTGATATCGTTTACTTTTTATTTATTTTTTTTATTTTTTTATTTATGAACATAGAATCAACAGCACTTTATAAACTAAATTATTACATTGTATACTTAACCTACTGCCAATTACAGATTCTTACTTTGTAACACAATATATTTAATATGTCGCTTAAGCGAAAGTGAAAGCAAAACAGACAGATAACACAATAATTTAGAAAAAGCAAAAACAATTTACAAAACAAATAAATTAAAGGGGCAGACCACAGTCTACTGTTTTTTTTTTTTTTTTAAATTTAAAAAAAAAAAAAAAAAAAAACAGCAAACAGTGGTACGCACCGAGCAGTGTTTGAGCGTGTGAGTGTGTGAGTGTGTGAGTATGTAGTATGTGTGTGTGTGTGTGTATGTGTGTGTGTGTGTGTGTGTGTGTGTGGGTGTGTGTGTGTGGGTCTTTTTGTGTCGATACAATCGATTTGTACAATCTTATGCCGCTCCCCCCTTCTGTGACTGGCACTCGCTACGCTGCGCTTCCCTCGGGAAAAAAAATAACTTAACCTAACCAACAGTAAGGATTTCCTACGTTAATGATATGATCAGTATAAGCTGGACATATCATGAAAAATACAACCATTCCATTAAATGGTCGATTACATCATAAAGTGATCAATTTTAAGGTCCGGCCACGACATATCCATTACGCAGCTGTTTGTAGACCACAAATGAAGGTATTTTCTAAAATTTTATATTGTTGCAATTTATGTTTTTTGCACATTTCATATGCAATTAGTAGTTGATTTTTAAATTTTTCTTTTTTATATCAATGGCACTCATGCTCTAAGGCATTCATACACGCATAGTCGCGTATATCAAGTTTACATTTACTTTATTAAGAAAAATAATAAGTTCCTACCTTAATAAAACAAACTATCTTACAAAAACGTGAAATCTCTAAACAAATACTGCAAATCTGAAACGTAATCCGAAAGTAGATAAAGGAAAAACACGGGCCAGGGAGATGCACTGAGCGAAAGGCCCGGCTCGGTCTTTGTCCGGCACAATTCCATTCAATCTGGCGAAATGCAAATAAATCGCAACGAACAATGACACGGACGAACGCAAAGATTGTTTTCTTACCGGACCGCGGTCTGCTTACTTAGGACGCTAATGCGGCCTAATGCGGTGCTCCCACCAGCCATCTTTCTTTTTTATAGGAGTCACTAACGTTTAGCTTTGGCGAGGCGAATCTTAACATGTGTAGAATACTAATTAACATGATATTGGTGAAAACAATTTTTGTTTTTAGTACTTAATTGTAATATGTTAAAAAACTAATATACTTAAACTTTTACAGACATTTATAAATAAAGATTACCTCTTTTCAGATGATCATAATTATTTGTAAAAATGCTCACTTCGGGAGTCAAACAGCATACCAGAAAGTAAAAAGTTCCAACACAGTTTGCACAAAAAAATATGCCTATTAATTTTGTCTAACTGGTATAACATTTATAAATACTCCTTTCATTTGTAGTTTATAATAGGTACAATTCTATTCAGTATAAATAAATAAATAAAAATATTGAATTCAAACATGTTCAAAGACATCCTTAGGCTGAAGCAAGCTTAAAGCTTCCTTGTTCTTAGTTTTGCACTATTTTCTTTCACAAAATACCATTTACATCGGATACTTTGCACATATCAGTAACTGCAAAAGGGATTTATATTTTTCGTAGCGTAAAAACCCAGAGGTTCATATTTAGAGTAAACGAGCGTTCAAACACTCAGATTGTTTTCTTACTGTGGGCCGCTGCTTGCTTAGGACGGAAGTTGCTCAATCCCACCGGCTCACAGCTCGACCCCCCGCTATGGCTCGGCCACTAAACAAGCAGAGCCCAGAAGGTAGGCCTCATAAATACCGCGCTCGGCAACGCACATACAAACCCGCTCACGGTGCGGTACCTTTCGTTCCATATGTCAATAGATGCTTGACGAATACATCTCTTGACATATGATACTGGGCACCGGTCGTAATCTGGCATCCGCACCCAAAACACTGCTGGAAAATGAGCCTAAACGGCCTCTTCACCCAAGCATTGACGGGGCACGGCGGGTTCTCTGATTACTTAAACCGCTTCAAGTGTAAGGAGAGCCCGTTGTGCAACTGTGATACAGATGCTAATGAGACCATCTTACATCTAATAACAGAATGCCTATTAACGCCAAGGCGAAACAAGAGCTAGAGCAAAAGATAGATGGTCTCGTCACCAAAAAATCGATTCAAGCAATAATTGGGAATAAAAAACATAGAATAGCCCTAATAAAATATATGGAGGATGTTGTCAGAGGTATCAATATACGAAATAAAAACAAGTGATACTGTAGTGTTTGTGATGAATCAGAATTTGATATTTGTAATTGTATTAGTGTGTGCCGTGTGGTGCCGGGGATAAGAATTGCACCACCCCATCTCTTCCCGTGGGTGTCGTAGAAGGCGACTATGGGACCAATCCAGAAGATGGACAGCAGCGTCTCTCTGTGATTATTCTCACTTTACTGCGATCGCCAACCCGCCTACCAAGCGTGGCGATTATAACAAATTCCCCTCAAAATGATTTATCCTTGAGGGAGGCCTTTGTCCAGCAGTGGACATCTTTTTGGCTGAGATGATGATGATGATGATGATGATGAATTGTATTAGGTAATAGTTATGTGTTGTAAAAACGTTCATTATTAATTAGGTAATGAAAAAAAATAATTTAAAAAAAAACCCTCTCACGGACGCGGAGTGTCGGACGGTCCGAGCGCAGCAGCTGTTGCGAGATCCCGCGTCCCGTCCGTGAGAACGGTCTAGATGCGTGCGTTGCTCGAACGTTTGTACGAAACTTGCCTTCTGCAGTCGGCCATAGCCTTATGTTGTAGCTCGGCGTAGCAATGGTGATTCAGTTAGAGTTTCTTCTACTAGGTAATAAATTTAATAAAAATAGTTACCGGTTAAGTGTACGTAATATAGCAAAGTTTTGCATTGTACTACAAATGGAATTTGATACAAATGCATTGCTGAGCGGAAACCAATTTGGTATATGCAAAAGTGATGTATTGAATGGGTATGTGTAATTGTACCAAATAAAGACTTTTCCTATTTCTATTTCTATAAAAGTATTGTTTTCAATTTAGTTACATCAAGTGCGCTTATGAACGTCTAAAGCAAGCATAATAAACAATATGGCTAGGTACACACAATAGTTATGACATACAAACAATACATTTACTTTATGCGATTTTTACCGTTTGCTGGTTCGGAACGTTGTTTCTACTAAGAAGACCCCAGTTTAATACTTAGTAGGTAAGTACGTATATATAGCCACAGTTTTCTGTTTTTATTGCTTATCAAAATCTAAACACCATACTTCCTATTTCTGCGGCTAGCTGGAGAGCCGAAGATCGCTCAGTGGCGCGCTTTGTGATTAGAAGAGACCTATATCCAACAGTGGACTGAGAATAGGTTGATAATGAAGATGATGATACTTTCACAGCTGTCGTCATCGTCATCAACAGCTTGTAAATGTCCAACGTAAGCAATGGCTTAGACCTATAACGTTGATTAGGTTTAAGGACTGCCATCTTTGGACCATCATGCTTTCCCGAATCAACTTGCAATATCGCAGCCCGAACTAACTACTAGACGCCAACAAAAACACTTATGCAGGTAACAAGCCTTATCATCATCATCAGCTCATTTTATGTCTCCATTGCTGGGGCACGAGCCTTCCCTATGGATGGATAGGGAGAACGGGCCATGAACCATCACGCGGGCTCAATGCGGATTGGTGGTTGTTAACGACTGCTAATGCAGCCGGGACCAACGACTTAACGTTCCTTCCGAAACACGGAGGAGCTTGAGATGATAAATGTTTGAACACCCATCCGATGACCGGTTTTTTCGAAAGTTGCTCGCAGACCGGGAGTGTTAACTGTAAAGCCTTGGGCTCGACTGCGAAATGAGCGAGGTCATTAATGAGCCCTCTTAACTCGCAACGTTAATTTTCATAGTTGAGGCTTTCCGTTAGCTTCTTTCGCGGTCGAGCCTCAACTATGAAAATTATCGTTGCGAGTTGAGAGGGCTCATTAATGACCTCGCTCATTTCGCGGTCGAGCCCGGGCTTGACATCGAACTCCACACAAAGACCTCGACAAGCCTTCATCATCATCATCATCATCAGCCTACAAACGTCCACTGCTGGACATAGGCCTCTCCAAGTGCACGCCACTGAGCACGATCCGCGGCTACTCTCATCCAGCTCTTGCCAGCCACCTCGCGAAGATCGTCATTCCACCTACAAGCCTTATTTAATGTAAATCAGCTAATTCGGTGGCCTCACAAGATGTTCCAACAATCAAACTAGCGTGATGCAAATAATAAAGGCAGGGGGTTGTAATAAATTTTATTGAAGCCTAACCCGGCTCCAGCAGCAGCGCCTAAGTTTTATTGCAGTTCTCCAACTTATTAAGAGGAGTAGCGCTCTCGGTTTAGTGCGGCGCCCTGCCGCGCGCCCGCCGCCCGACGCTATCTGTCTATCTTCGAAGTTCCAGCATTTTAGGAATTATAACTAACTAGAACTTATTTATTCAGTATGGTTCTCGTGTTTCAGGTAGATATCGCTTTAGTAGGAGCTCCGTGTGAGTGGTTCCTCAAACGTGCGCCAATTAAATTTCATGTGTCTGAACTTAGGGCATCTATTGTCTTAGTAAATATATTTTTTAAAGAATATTATTAATGTGCTATTGACACATTAAACATTTTTGATTTGCTCATCTCAGGTAATATGCTTGTCTATGACTTTTCGTAACAGCTATGGTGGTCAAACAGCGGTCTACTATCTAGTAGCTGACCCCGGTGTTTCCTTAATAATATACTAATACTTACTAATTTTGCAGGTCGGCGTATCACTAAGAGAGTTCACACCGATTTATAACTTTTAGTTAGACATTCGAAAGCGCTGACCCTGAAAAATGCGCCAATAGTTCTGGGATATGAATGAATATGATGCTGATAATATGTGAACTTTAAACCTTTCTCATTTTTATATTAGCATATTCACAACCGTTTTAATTATATTAATCGGACAATGAAACGGCGCACAGCTGAGCCTGAACCAGTGGAGCCGCTCCACATTCTCAACTATTAACACACTTGCCTGAATTAATAAGTATTGACTCTAAACCAAAAAGTTTGACTGACACATGGCGGCACTCAGCAATGGGAACGTGCAAAAGGCTTTGCTACAAATATGAGAGCGCCTTGACACTTAAGGCGGGAATCAAGAAATACCTAGGTTTGCCCAGCGTTCCATGTTAATTACTGAATGAGTTTACATTGTATGTTACACGATAGTAAGCGTACGCTCTGAAAGCCAGCGGGCCACCGAACTCGGCCAATGATATTCCACAATCAACGAAAAGGCACTCACTGGATCAAATATTAGGTAACAAATTTACATAACATCACACAGTCGGCGGGGCCGAATCAAGGCAGCGAAACGTTATCGTCGATCCTGAAGCGGCCCACATTGTTACAAGAAGCGGCGTGCTTGCTTAGGACGGGTTTACTTTAACTGCTTAACTACTCAGTCAAAACTAACCGCGGCTCCGCTCGGAGATCGCAACAAGTATTTTAAAATGAACACTCCCAGAACTGTATTGAAAATACACACAACTTTAACTATAGATATGGTTGTGGGATCTAAAGTTGCAGGTTCTATACCCAGCGGAGGCAAGAGGTTTTGAACTAGCTCATTATTAATCAGCTACGTAAATGGGCCCACTGTTTACTTTTGGAGTAACTTTGAAAACCATGACCTCCGTAATATTATCTATTTACTTGCTGGTTCGTGGACCTCTCTGATCTTTGAATGAATATTCGTCAGTAAAACTTGGTTAATATCATCATCTATACAGGGTTTTCAAGCAACTTCTAAAACTTTCTTAATATATGTATAATAATTTATAATAATATATTGTGTGAGATATCGGCGGAAGTTGTTTATCTTTCATGGCCGTCATTCTTCAAATACTACGCCACCGAGCCTACGAGTTTCCAAATTATCATAATAATAATTTTTGTTTACATTACAATGCTGTGCAGAAGAACTGAAGAAAGCACGTTAATCCGGTGGTCATAAGATGGTAGATGAAAAAAACACCTCTATTGTTCGTTTGTGAAAGCCAAAACCCAACAGGCAGACGTTTATAGGGTCATGATGAAGAATGAAAATATGTAAATTGTTTGTATTGACCAACAGTTGGACCCAGATGTGCTAAAATTATCCAAGCCACATGTGTGTTTTGTCATCAATGGCTGTAATAAAAATAAACCCAAAATATGACTTATTATATTACGGGATGAATCGAATCACTATTTCCTAAAAGAAAAATAGGTAAATAACTAAATAGGTATTTTTACGCAAGAGGTGGCAAACGAGCCAGTGGGGTACCTGATTGAAAATGATCACAGACACCCAGAGGAATCACAGATGTGTAGCCGGCGTTTAAAGGATTCTTAAAGAGGAATTTTGTCAATGTATGTACATTTATGTATGTATGTACATTTTTTGATATATGTACAAGCCGAAACGGGTCGCGAAGTGTATTGGACCAATGAAAAACTATTATGGCGGAGTCGGGCAGCAAATGATATTTGCTAAGCAAAGATGGCGGCCTATGCAAACAGCTGGACGGAGACGGAACTTAGGAGCTGACTCGCGGCGTACACTGCAGGACAACACAAATGGACTACTAAAAAAATATTTTATTTTGAATACAGAAACATACGTCAGAATGACTTGAAGTACAAAATTCCGGTAATCATTGTTGATGTGTAACATTGTTCCGCTCGCCTTCTATAATACAATTTGTGGGAGTGATTTCGTGAAATGTGACGGAAGTAGATGTAACAGGAAGTCGGGGAACCGCGCAAGCGCGCGCCTTTTTGTAAATTTAAAATTGATATTATGAACATGACATATTATTATTATATGTGACATATTATGTCATTTGACTATCAAAGGTCATTTTGATATGTCAAATGTCTTCTAATGAGCATTTACTGCATTTATTTTATAGTTATAAAATGATGTAATACCTGACTCATTTTTTTCAGAATATAATGTTAAAATTGCATAAAACTAAGGTGAGATGTCAAATGTTACACATCATATGCGACTACTGTAAAGCTCGCTCCTTTTTGTAAATATTTTCTTATAAAAATCTATATTTACCTAAGTATAAAAAAATTGTTGTCATATTTAAACATCCAATTCCACAATAACAAATTATTTGTTGAATTAAAGAGGTAGTCTTTTATTCTTTTGGTTTTTTTGCGCTACAAAATATTTCAGAAATGAAAATAAACATTTTTTTTACACGCGATATGTTACCCATATAGTAATTATTACAAATTATTTTTAGTTTATTAAATAAAAAACAAACTTCCACCGGCAATATTATACAGACTGCAAATGAAAAATCTCAACCAATTTGATTTTACTCATTTTAAACTGGTGACGACCAGTTTAGTGACAGACGTACTGTTATTGATCGAAACAGCCGTTTCAAATCCCAAAAAACAAACGGCAAGGTGGCATCATTAATAGCACAGACGTGACACCCAAATCTTAGGACGTGTGCATTCCATGGTGGCCTGCAGTGTACGTTACCTCCGCAGTCCCACGGGGCACAATTGTTTTTCCTACGTAATACCGTCGTACCAACGGCTCCCATCGCACGGAGCAAACAGGGCAAACACGGCAAATACGGCAAACACGACCGACACGCCAATCGGATGGCCGGCCTACATTGTCTCAGGAACGCGATAAATCCATTGTTTGTCGAGTACAGCTGATAAGACAACACGGGATATTAAATATTTTGGTACATTCAGTATCCATCTTTAGATAACATTACTATAGATTCCTGTGAAACCTGTTTGAGGTTAGTAACTTCACAGTGACGTAACCCGCAGCTGAAATCACAAAGTACTAGAAAAAAACATCGAGTTTTCTGGGGTCTCGGTAGCTCAGCGGTGAGAGCATCGGACCGGTATCCAAAGGTCGTGGGTTCGTTCCCACTTCACACGCTTCCTGAGACTCGTTGATTTTGTTTCTAGTAAATTTTATCTTATAGTTACCTATATACCAATACCTACGAGTATCTAGACGGTAATCTAATCTTCTTGATTAGGGATGAAACTATATTATAGCGTCATCTTTTATTAGCATTCATGAGTGCGCTTCCCGATACCTTGTTACAATCTTATTATCATCGCATCGCATAATATGAACTGAATGAATTTACATAATCTTTAATGAAACAACGGCAAAATAGAGGAAAAAACCAAGCGCTTTAAAATCAACAAGGAAAACCTGTCTAAATTCTAGTCTATTGAAAGAACAAGATTTGTCATAAAGGTTACAAATATATTACGATTTGTCGACCTCCATGGTCGAATGGTAAGTACACAGGTTTTCATGGTGTCACCATCTCCGAGGTCCCGGGTTCGATCCCCGGTCGGGTCAATTTAGAAATTGTTGTTTTTCTAAATTGTCTCGGGTCTGGGTATTTTCTATGTATAATAAGTATGTATTTAAGTATTTTAAGTATGTTTATCAGTTTTCTAGAAAACCATATAACGAGTTTCATAACTAAGCTTCTCTTGGGCTAGATAATTGGTGTGAGTGTAGGAAAGTTTATTTATTTATTTATTTATATTAATATTTCTCACGTTCGTGTTGCTACATTCTGACTTGAAAAAAGGATAGATAAATAACCATATACCTAAACAGGTATACATAATAATATGGTGTTAAGATTTAAGCCTTAAATCATCTAATTTTTGTATACCATATGCAATAATTAATATTAATTAACAAATAAACATACTTTTAAATTTAACTATAAGTAGAATAACACTGACACGTGTTGCAATTACTGAAATGCGATTACCCAAAAACCAACGAGTACAACGAATCAAAAACACTCTTTTGAATTGCAAATAAAAGAACATTCTTCATTTTTCCGTTTAATGACGATACATGGTACCGTGTGTTCGCAGTAATTATAATGATTTTAATTAAGTGACGCCCTCGGGGGAAAGTGTAATTATTTTACCTTCGAAATGCTAAATGAACCAAACAGTGCGTATTGTTGGAGATATAAATGTTGAAGTATTATTACAGATATAGACGCATGTTTTTCGAGGAAGTTAAAGCGTGACGCGTGCTTCATAAAAAAAACAGGCGAAATAAAAACATTATTATATAAAGAAGGAGCTTCATCAACCACTCAAACGTCCGGGTACACTTTAGTGTCTCAAAACTTTTTTGCCTTAAACGTCCGGGTCCAATAAAGTCACAGTATATAGCTATATATAGTGTGCTATAGTGTTCTCTATGGGCAGTGATGAAAAAACGTTCTAAGTGCGGTTCTAAAAAGCACTGTGGCGCCTTTGTCGTTCGTATTTAGGACAGGGCACAAAATATAGATGATATGCATTATGGACGCACAGAGATTTCAAATTGATTTTTTGTACTCTTCATTTGATCTTTTAATACTACACACTGTATGTATCTATACCTACACACATACAGTGCACTTTTCGAGATTATTATGATTGTGTGCACAAAAAGGCGATAGCGAGTGGCTTAATTTGCTTAAACACAAAATTTTAATGCGTAGGTATAAGAAAGTCACGGTAAGATTTGTCAATATTGGTCACACATTCCTTGATCTGGACTTGCGAAAGTTGTTTAACTACCACAATCGCAACTCGAACGCTAGCCGCCGCCGCCGCCAACGAGCTCTTTTTAATTTGAAGTAAAATGGCAAAACTTTTTCTATACCGAGATATTCAGGTTAACCTGAACAAGATTTATATATAATACATGAACTACGTATTTTAACAATAACATTGTTCCTAAACACAATGTAACTTTTTCCAACGTAAGCCCAACCCGCCTGTTGTCTCTCGCAATATTTCTTTCGCTGCGGGCAGCCCGCTTAGGCATCACTTATTTATCTTGCCAAAATTAACAAACCCCGCCACTTCACCTTCAATAAGGTGTATTTTATTATGCTTACATTTAACTGCCTATATAAATAATAGGGTATTTGACAGGTTTAAGAAAAATATGTCTAATGGTTCATTATAGCATAATATATTTGCAATTTGATTAATTCGTTATGAATTTCTTTATTTTTTATGAAAATCGCCATTAAAATTCAAATTAATAAAATAGCTGCCAAAACGCTGAAGACGCCATGCATGCAGGTCACGTGATGTCGTGACGTCACCTGCTTGTAAGCAAACTTTTAGCTGTCAAATCAAACGTACAAAACTTTGATTGACATTTACTGTAAACAAGCTGGTGACGTTACAGATTCAGCGTCATCCCGTGCGTTTTATTATGTTGAAGACTAGCAGCCCTTCTGCGAATTTGTCCGCGTGAACGGCCATAACCTTTGATAGTTTCTCCCATAGAACATAAAAACAAAATAAAAGCACCGAACGCCTGTTTCTGTGTTTTTACCAAATCAAAAACAGAAACTGGGATGAATGACGTAGGAAGGAACGCATATGGGACAACCAATGCATGCATAATATAGTGTTTTCACAAAAAAATAATTGATGCTTCCTAAGACAGCTTTCTGTATCCCTCACGGTTTCAGAATTCCTCATAGTGTCCCAGTTTAAAAAAACTGGCCAAGTGCGAGTCGGACTCGCGCACGAAGGGTTCCGTACCAATATCTATAAAAATATTTCAAGTTTCTACCTGTTATCTTTATTAAGACCGAGAGAAAAAAAATTGGAAAAAAATCACGTTTTTTGTATGGGAGCCCCCCTTAAATATTAATTTAGTTTTAATGTTATTATTTATTTTTAAAGTGAATAATATAACTCAATATTCTGTGAATATTTCAAGCGACTACCTGTTGCCGTTATCAATATCGAGCAAAACGATCAAAAAAAATTACGTTTGTTGTATGGGAGCCCCTTAAATATACATTTTATACTGTTTTTTAGTGTTTGTTGTTATAGCGCCAACAGAAATACATCATCTGTGAAAATTTCAACTGTCTAACTATCACGGTTCATGAGATACAGCCTGGTGACAGACGGACAGACAAACGGACGCCGGAGTCTTAGTGATAGGGTCCCGTTTTACCCTTTGGGTACTGTACCCTAAGAACACTGAATATAAAAATATTTCAGCCCGCAATAAAAACTTTAGCTTTGTAATAGACCGCTAAAGTAACTATGTAGGCAGATAATAGGATAAGATAGAATCACGACTATTTAAAAACATCTGAGAGGGAACTTACTTGAATAAAAAGATCTTTACGTAAATTTAAAGCTTGTACTATTATAGCTACTCGAAGCGGTTTGCATTAAAGCCACGGCTTAATCTGTGGTTTTGCCTCCATGAAATTTAGTGCATACTTTTCAGAAAATAAGATGTTTCCCGGGATATGTACTCGATCCATCATCCCATCCAGAATAATATGGTTCTAGGTATGTGTATATTAAATTTATTCGTAATCCATTCTGCTATTCCGAAGTGATTGAGGAAAAAAATAACCGAACCCTTTTACTGAAGTACTATAAAAGAAAGTGGACCATGTTGTTACAATTAAAAGCATTCAAAATATTAGTAGAATAGATTAGTTTAGAAATAGTAATAGAAATATATGTATTTGAATAAGAGACACAGTAGGTATACAATGTTCTTAAGTTATATACTAGTAAGGTACAGTCGAGTTCAATAATATGTATACACTTTTGACAGATGTTGATTCTTATTACAAGGTAAATAAAGGTTACTAACTGTCAAAAGTGTATACAAGCAGGTACCTACCTACATCTAATTTACATGGATCCCTTGGACGTAATCGTTTATTTTGAGTGCTCGTTTTAAAAAGTTTTATGTTTTTTCTTATTTTCACGTTTGATAATGTTATTTTTTTTAATTTGACGGTATGTACAAAACTTTAAAAAAATCACCGAAATTACATGACCTACCTACAGACATATCCGCTCGATAGAGCGGATTCGGAAATAACCCTTAAAGTCCTTTTTTTACTTTATAGGTAATCAACGGACCTTCATTGATATGAATAGGTGATAGGTGATGTTAAGGGGGAATGTGGAAGTGCACTTCACCCGGAATCCTCAACTGCTGAGGCGCTGGCTGTAGCTTTTTTTATTTTTGGCACGCCAAAATGACCTCACCCTGCCTGATGAAAAGCAGCCAGTGAAGCCCAAGAAGTGAAAGCGTTCATCACAGCGCTACCACGCTATGCCGAACGCTCACACTATGGCGGCCTGCATAAATGCTTTTTCACGCCCCGCTTAAATAACCCGGGAGAGAAAGAGGAGGGAAACACGTGTGCGGGAAGCGCATTCCACATACGGGCAGTTCGGCAAAGGAACGATTGTCTAAACTTTTTGGTACGTTTCTTGATGGTTAGCACGGTATGAGGGTGGTCTCAGACCAGCACGCGTCGATCTGGAAAGGAATGGAGAGGGAGGAATGAGGTCAAAGAGCTCCTCTCACCGTGGTAAAGGCGGTAGAAAGCACTGCCGGAACACATCACACCAACCAATCCGAGTATACAAGCGTGTACCCGCTGGGAATCGAACCCGGGACCTCTTGATCTGAGACCGATGATCTTAACCACTACACCACAGAAGCGGTTTAATTCCCCAAAATATTTCCCTTTTTTTTGAGTGAGTTTGCTGATTACAACTGGATATTTTCATCGGAGGTTTTGTAGTGGGAACGGCGTCACGCACTAGTGCGTGTCCCGGTGCCCTCTAGATTCTCCGAGGGGGTCGGATCGGATCGGGGAATAGGCCTTAGAGACGAACTCGGTCGTTAACTCAAGTCCACTAATTCATTAACGTATCAATAGTGTGTCGGTAGCCTGACTTTGAAATGAGGGCTCTGGAAACGTTGTGAAAATCAAGATACTGACCTAAGCTACGATTATCTTAAAATTACAGAGTTATGGATGGTTAGCTTTAATGAGTCCGATGTGACATGCGCAAGCAGGCTACCCGCTTGGAGGTGTAACACGTAATGTATCTGATACTACTCCTATATCAAATGAGTACGTCGCCGGCGCGAGCCCGCTGCGACTCGCCGCCGGATACGCAGTGACATGTGAACTTGACGTTCCTACAAACTTATAGGTCGATAAATCATCAAATATATTTCGCGTTAAATACACAGTAATGACATAGCGTATGGTGCTATATCTCCAAGTGGGTAGCCCTACTATACGTTCCAGGCGTTGCGTCTGCCATTTGCATATCAACAACGACACACGGCCAACACGCCGACGACAGCTGAATGTTTCAGCGTCTTTCCATTGTGCCGTAACGACGCCGATGCGAGCAGATTGGGGCGCGTGAGCCTAATCGCCGTCGCTGCGTACGCGATGCCATCTCTATTGCTTCGTTAACGACAAAGTGCTTCCGGCTTATTTCCTTTTTAAATGTCCTAAGGTGTATTGGAGTTAACAATCGAAAGAAAACGAAGATACCGCTGTGGCTTGTTCTGATTCTGATACAATATTCGTATGCCTCGCCAGTAAAATAGTACTTTACTATAATTGAGGATTCCACGTGAAGTGTGCTTTCCCCGGCCTTGAAGTCACTTACCATGATACAGGCAAAGCGCTTCCTCGTTAAAAAGAAAGAAAAAGTAAATTATCAAATAAAGACTAAAATAATCGTTAATTGATTTTCTTAAATTATTTCGTCAAAATATAAATAAAATAAAAGTTTTCATAAAAACCCGTCAAGAGAAAGCTCACTGGAACATTTTTAATGTCATCAACGTACCACGTAAAGTAAACATCGCTGAAATACTTAAAACGGAAATCTTCGAATAATAAACCAATCTACAACAGCGGGTGGGCTCCAAAAAACAAGCTATTCCTGATGCCGATGCGGAGGTGTTCCATTTAGCAACCTCAATTACCGCGTCACTCGACACTTCGACAGGTGCTCGACAACACGCTGATGACAAATTAATACCCTCGATGGTTTATCATTAATCTCGGTGTCTTCAGAAATATCAATCAAGAGGACCGTTGCCCAATTATTTAATCGGACACAAATTTTCACTTCCCACTTATTACGGCCAAATTGTGATTGATGCGCGGCGGCGAGCGACTTTGTAATAAATTCATGGCATATTCGCCGACGGAATGCTTATTCCGGTTAAAATAATATTAAACTTATGTTTCACCAACTCTGTTTCGATGGCGACAAACTTATGTCGACTCTTATCTTTGTTAGTGAAGGGATAGTGCACATTTTAAATAAACATTTTGTTTCTTACTCACCTACTAACATTATCTCCAACATGATTTACTGGCTTCGTAGTGTTGTACTACTTTGTTTATGAGGACTACGTGCCTACGTACGTACGGTGTTCTAGGTCTGCCGATGTTCTGGTGGCGTGTCCAATTTTTAACTTTCCAATACTAACTTTATGGAGATTTGGAGTGGAAAGGCGCTGCTTTTCCGGACAAAGCGGTCTCGATGTCATCTCGCCGGAGAAATGGAACCGCAAAGAGTTCCCAGGATATCATCACTCTGTTGAAGAAGACTAATCTGGACGACGTGCCTCCACTTATTGAAAAGGAGGGTACACATACTACTTACTTATATACTCCGATGCTCAACGACCCAAAGTGAGTTGGCCTCCGACACAAGTGACGCCACTGCTCCCTGTCTTACGTGATCTCTTGCCAGTCGCTGGTTTCCAGGAGCTCATGTAGATCCTTGGCGACTGTAGGGCAGCGTACTGTTAGTTTTGATTGTTATAGAGCCGGTGGTTCTTCAGGTAAAAATGAATACACCAAAATATCGCCAAACTATGTATTCACCACAAAGAACGCAACTAAAGAGGCAATATTGCCACACGGCAAAAATTATACTTAATTAAATTAATGTTAAAAAAAACAAAAAAAAAAAAACACAAATGCTGAAAAAATTTCCACGAGCAGGGTTTGAACCTGCACCCTTCTGACCTACCGGGTCAGGTGCTCTTCCAATTGAGCTATCGTGGTTCTAACCAGCCCGCCGAAATTATTCAACACTATTTACTTTTTACTTTGAAAGCCAAAGACGCCCATTCAATGTTAACAACTACCGTCATTAACATCCGATCATAATATTTTTACAAATACTAAAGATCAGTTAAGAAGTAGGCAAGCTATTTATAAATGTTTATATAATTTTTTAATGAATATTTATATTATATTTATTTATATTTTTTTTTAATGACGGTAGTTGTTAACAGTGAATGGGCGCCTTTGGCTTTCAAAGTAAAAAGTAAATAGTGTTGAATAATTTCGGCGGGCTGGTTAGAATCACGATAGCTCAATTGGAAGAGCACCTGACCCGGTATGTCAGAAGGGTGCAGGTTCAAACCCTGCTCGTGGAAATTTTTTCAGCATTTGTGTTTTTGTAATTTGTTCGCAACTAAATTTGCGTTAAAAATTATATAAACATTTATAAATTAATGTTGCTAGTTACAACAGCAACTTCGTCTATCCAGCGGTACTTAGGGCGTCCAACACTGCAATCAATTTAATTCTATGTTACGTCACTTAAACATATAATAGCGCATCTCACCCAGCAGTGTTTTGTGCGAGATTCTATTTTTTACCAACTTAGCCCGACAGGGTGTTATTATAACATCCCTTTAAATTTACGGGTAAGCACAGTGCATTAATCTTACCTGATGTTAAGAATGATAAGGCCAATGGTGGGAGCGCACTTCACCTCAACTACTGAAGCACTGACTATCTTATCTCTAGCTGCCGGAACACAACAATGCTACAAACATAGATGTTATAGTATATAGACATTTAGATAGGATGGTGGTTGGTAGCCAGGCGTACAAACAAGTCATACCACCAACCAAACCAAGTACATATACGTGTACCCGCCGCTGGGAATCGAACCCGGGACCTCGGGGTCTGAGGCCGGCGGTCTTAGCCACTACACCACAGACGCGGCCTGCAGCTAGGCGCGTAGTATTTGGAACACAATAATTATCGACGCAGACGTCCTACCCGGCGGCCATTGTGCGCGAATCTAATTTATTTCCGTGAATAGACTCAACCCCTTAAGTAATATGCTCATTATGATCCCGAGAACAGGCAGGGTTGCCAACAATGAGATTGTTTTGTGTACGGCGCCGGCGGTCCGGCGGTGTCGCGGTACGAGGCCTAAATGAGGTGTTTTAGTGAATATACGCAATATTCGTGTTTTAGTAATCCGTCTAAAAACTATAGATTTTATGAGTTTATAATAAAACTGCGTTTTTAAAACCATACTATATAAAATGCTCTTTAAGTTGAATCAATTAATTTTATTAATATAATTATTGTCGAAACGATTAAACTAAGCTATACGAAGCATTGTTTGGATGTCAATATCTAGGCCATGGTTTCGTAAATCTTACGGCGGAAACATCATACTGAGAACGAGCCGCAAGTAACTCAGCAAGAGCTATTTCTTTTTCCGGATTCATATTAGAATTTAAAATTTTCAATTTTTTGTGTGATTCTCAAAGTATTGAATTTTGTATGGACAATACGAACTCTACGTGGACGAAGGCACGGGAAAAGTGCTAGTATGATTATAAAATTGAGCGTAAACTTATCTCTCTTTGTTCCGCGCCGCCCACGGTGTTAGCAGCCCACAAAGTAGCAGCCCATCTTTTTTGCTTTACCACTATTGTGCGGACTCGATATTCGGGTGAGTGCCGGAGGGCCGGTTGTTTATGGTAAAAGCTGCTTTAATCGCTGTCCACCCCAAACAATGGTAGTCATAATGTAATGTTGTTTAAAATTTTAATTAGGGCATTATCGTGTGCTGTTTTCGTGGGCAGATTGCTGGTTCACTTTATTCGAATAAAATATTAAAATTCGTTGTTATTCATACAATATGAAATAATCGTAATCACATCGTAAATAAAATGTTTTTGTTTTGCATATATATAATTTTTAACGCAAATTTTGTTGCGAACAAAAAAAAATAGCTTGCCTACTTCTTAACGCCTCTGTGGTCAAGTGGCAAACCGCTTGGCCTGTTACCCGAAGGTCCCGGGTTCAATTCTCAGGTCGGGTAAAGTGTGTTTCGGATTTTTCGATGCATTGCCCGGGTTTGTGATCACCAACCCGCATTTGGCAAGCGTGGTGATTAAGCCATTACCCATCAATTGTAGCGATGACTTGATTTCAATGATGGAGGTCTTTGCCCAGCAGTGGGACAGTTATAGGCTGTTTACTACTTACTTTACTACTTCTTAACTAATCTTTAGTATTTATAAAAATATTATGATCGAATTTTAATGACGGTAGTTGTTGACATTGAACGGGCGCCTTTGGTTTTCAAAGTAAAAAAGTAAATAGTGTTGAATTATTTCGCCGGGCTGGTTAGAACCACGATAGCTCAATTGGGAGAGCACCTGATCCGGTATGTCAGAAGAGTGCAGGTTCAAATCCTGCTCGTGGAATTTTTTTCAACATTTGTGTTTTTGTAATTTTTTGCAACAAAATTTGCGTTAAAAATTATATAAACAAAACAAAAACATTTCACATCGTAAATATTATAATTTGTTTAAAATTTTAAGACATATTTGTGTGAAAGTTGCCCTGAAAACAAGTGCCCGAACTTCAAATATCTAAAATCATTGATGAGCATCTAAACGCTTGAAAATGGCATCGAAAGAGAGTAAATATCTATATTTTTCAAATAATATCTATTCTAAAATAATGGCCTCAGGCGTGCAATAAAGAGAATATTTAATTCTGTCCTTTCTCTTTACAATGAAATGAACCATGATAAAGATTGTGTAAGAACTTGTGTAAGGTAAGTTTATTGTGTACCAAGATTGGTTATAGACAAAGTTCAGTTTCCATAGATCCCGATAGAGGGCAGTGTAGGGCTACATCGCACTATTAATATTTTGTTAAAGTTTCTTAGAGACAAACTGTGCTATTGTGATTATAAACTAACCAATAAACCAACTCTTACGTAGTTTTGCTCTTACTACAAAAGCACACCCGCCAATTCGACATTGACAAACGTAATTGTGCAATGGTATTAACAATTTTTGACACACAAGAGGAGCGGCAAAAACCAACTAGTGTAACAAATTGAGTAACTGAAGAGACAATGATACCATAGCGTTTGGGATAATGGTGGCTGGGTCTCATTTCCACCTGATTTGAGGCGGAAGGCGAGCCGCTGCCGACCCTCCCACGAACTTGATTGGCGTCATTTGTTTATTCTACATGTGTGGAACTACTCGTAGTTATTCATGTTAAATCGGCTGTGAGCGACAACTTTAAGTGTTTGCGCTCAAAAGCTGTAAGTTTGCGCTTAAAAGCTGTAATAATAATATCCACATAGGATATCTTTAAAATTGTTGCAAAATTATTTTATATGAACTTGTTGCTTTGCAAAGTCGAAGTCAAAATATGATTTTATGGACACAATAAGAAATGGATTTTGAATCATCCAAAAAATATCATAGGTATATCAGAAAGTTTATTAAAAAAAGATCTTAAACTTATAGACATACACGAGTATGCATATTACTCATCATACATTATTTGTTGATTTTTTGTTTGTGGTTGAGTGAGAAGGATAGTTATTTTGCCCCTACAGCTATAATAATACGAGTATGTATTATAGTTGTAGGGGCAAAATAACTATAGCCTCAGGGTTAACAACGCACGAGTATACCCATAGTGTTACAAGGGGCAATAAACAGTGGACCAATTACCATCAGGCTTAAAAAATATTTGCTACGTAACGCTACGAGGCTGCTACGAGACTGCTACGAGAATGAAAAGTGGAGGATACTACAGATTGTTATCAAAATTTAACAGTTCTGACGTGCCAAACAAAATAACAGACATGTACATAATTATAACCCAATAACAAAGTGTATTATTTATATTAAAAATTAACAGACAACATTTACAAATTCACAAATCGCATTGACTATTACAAAAATAGTTCTGTGATAAAACCTACTTATAATATTGTTTTCTAAAGTGTACGCGAACATTGAAATGAATACTTATAATGTTACAGAGGTAATAATAGTATTAAATACTTTAGGAATGTGAAAAACAACATCATAATTGAATGCCATCTTTAATCTGATGTTGGGAACATCATAATTGAATGCCATCTTTAATCTGATGTTGGGAGAGTATACAAATATGTCTGCATTCCCACGAAGCTAGCTAAGTGCAATACATTATTTGCCGTTGTCCAGCCATTTCCCAGAATTCTGCAAGAATGAAGATGCCACTACAATAGTACAGTGCATCTATTTTCTTAATGTCTCTCGTTAAACTTAATGTTTTGGCTGTCGCCTGATTTCTATCAGTTATAGATTATATAGAGTTACTACTACTCCTTCTACTCCTTTAACTTATTATTAACTTATTTTAATACGTGGGGAAACACAATTCAAAATTCAAAACCATTATTCAGTTTAGGCTACAAGTAGCTCTTGTGAATGCCACTATGCCATCGGTTCGTAAGTCTACTCTGGGCGGGAGATCTTGTACTGAGAAGAACCAGCAAGAAACTCAGCAAGTGTCCAGCTCTTTTCTCCCTTACAGCGTCAAAAATATTGGAAAATGCCCTACCATAGCAAGACACTTTCCATTACCTATTCAAATTGGTGCTTATTTAAGCGCATTTATGAATTAAATTAATTATTGTTCAATTTTATTTGTCGTCATAATGACACTATTATATATTTTGATATAAATAAATTTTGACTAGTATTAAAGGTTTCCACGAGCAGGTTCAAATCATGCTCGTGGAAATTTTTTCAACATTTGTGATTTTGTAATTTGTTCCCAACAACGTTTGCGTCAAAAATTATATAAACAAAACAAAAACATTTTATAAATAAATTTATTAATAGCTTTAGTTTGACGTCAGATACTATGTATTTTTCTAAGAATTGTAGGATCCAAATAGCTAAATTGTTAGCTTATAATATACAGGATACAGTTATAAATGGTATAACTAAATATTTACGCCATAACAACGTAATCATTACTAGTTACTAATGCAACATTTAGAACTAGTAATAACGTAACAACCTCATGTTTAAACTGAGGTCGGAGACAAAAGCCAAGTCCTCATTAATTACTATTTTAAATCAAAATATTCAAGGTTTGGCTGGCAAGGACTTAGAGTTAGAATTATTTGTAGAAAGTCAGGCAATTCATATATTTTGTTTTAACTGAGCATTGGCTAAGAAGTCATGACACATTATTCCATGTAAATAATTTCTAACTAGCAAGCGCGTACGTGCTAAGCTCAGCTATTCACAGTGGTTCTTTGATACTAGTAAAAAGTAATATAAAATATAAAAATCGCAACGATATTGTAGGCCTATCGGTGGAGCGTAATATTGCGCTATCATGTGTGGAGTTTAATAGCTTTGTAATAGGTGTGTCAGTATACACCCATCGGACAATTTCAGTATTTTCGAATCTGTAATGGAGGACGTACTAAGAAAATTAAAATTTAAAAATATATTTTTTTTGTATGTGGCGATTTTAATATAAATATTCTAGAAAGCACTTCATTGAGTGTTCGTCTTGTTGCCTTGTTTAAATGTTTTAATTTCATTAATCTATTTCTCGAATCCACTAGAATAACTTAACATTCAGCCACTTGTCTTGATAATGTTTTTTTAGACTATGACCCAGTTTCTAAGTCAGTCATTAGTAAGCTTACGTCTGACCATTGCGGTTTGGAGGTGACCTATGATTTTAATATTAAGGATGAGCCAAAAATAGTGAACTGTAAACCAGTTACAAAGGAGTTAGTGGAATGTTTTAAAAATACTATAGCGTGTAAAATTAATGCATTGCCATTTGTACAAGATAATCCAGATGTATTATATACTAATCTTTTTAACTTCATAAAGAATGAATACGACTAAGTGTTTACACAAAAAACAATAAAAATTACTCATAAACTTAAGTTCTGTGACTAGGCCACGACTGGTATATATAAAAGTAGAAATAAATTGTATGCGTTATATAGTTTAAGACAATATAACCAAAATGATAATTTTACGGAATATGTAAGAAAGTATTCGAAAACGTTTAAAAGAGTGTGCCTATTAGCTAAATCTAATTACATTAAAGATAAAATAAAAAAGTCTAACAATAAAATTAAAGTTACTTGGGTCATTATAAACCGTGAAACAGGTAAATTAAAACCACGGCATAATACTTTCACTATAAAAGTAAACGACAACCTTGTGAATTTAGATTTGCAAATTGCAAATATTTTTGATGATTATTTTGTAAATGTACCTGTGCTGAAAACTTCAAATTTAGATTCATCACCAGAAGCTGCACAAACATTACTCCAAAAATATGTACCAAAATGTAATGGAAACAAAGAAGACCCCAGTAACTATCGGCCCATTTCAACTATTAGACATTAAATAGAAGTACTGTACACAGTTCCACAGTAGTTTTGTAACTGAGCAGCAGCCCTGCGCTAAGACGCGCCAGTCATCCACGCGCCTCAACGCGGGCGACGCGACGCACCGCGCTTTGTTCGCTGACGAGCGCTAATTGGCCCCGGCTAAGATACCCCATCTTTTGCAGTGCTTGGTAAACACCCAATGAGCTGCTTTCAATCTACACAACTACGAATGAGACAGGCTTAACATTTATAACCTGGTTGGTCCATAGGCGTTGCACAAAAATACAGGCTATCAAAAGGGCCTACGAGAGTCTGTCATTGCCCTCCTAGTGAGGGCATGCCAATCCCCGGAGTAATCCGCCCGCAGATTTTGTTACAAAAAAAAAAAAAATATTATCACTTTGAAATGAAACAGTACACGCGGATCTACTCGCGTTTACTTAACATTATCTATGGGATCCTAGGCAGGTGATGGTCACATGACCATGGGCGCTAGAAATTGATAACGCCAGGATAAAATAATACGAAAGTTAAACGCAAGGATATAGATTCGTTTAAAGTCTTTCATTTCAGCCAAGATATAAGCCTGCTAAGTCTGTGATTAATTGGAGAGCAAGTGAGGTGAGATTATAATACATAGTTACAAATTGATTATTTTCTTGTTTTTGCTAATTTAGATTTCTTTTAATTTTTATTTGATTATTGTTTTATGTTATTTTATTTTATTTATTTGATTGTAATTTTTAATTGTATAACAGCACAGCTAGACTTCTCTCTCTGTATTTGCATGCCAATTTTTGGTTAATTATGAGATGCTAAATGTATGTAAGAACTTGTTCCTACCATATTTACAGCAATAAAGAGCTATTCTATTTTATTCTATTCTAGTTGTGTTCTGGAATCCAGATCAATAAATTATACGAGTAGCGTGATGTCCGGGCATTCCTCGTGGTTACGGTCATTTTAAGCACTAATACTTATTTGTGCGAAGCATAATGGATTACATTCATGATAATAATTTATTAAAATAAGTCCTTGACTTTGAATAATGCCAATTTTATTACAAAATTAAAAGAGAAAGTTAATCAATAACATCATCAATATCATTACATTAAAAGACAAAGATGCTGCTTTTATTCAAATACAAAAAAGTCCGTAGAATACTGAATAACTTGTATCATCAATATAATGTTGTTTTTAAATGGGTTCGTCCCAAAAACAGGGCGCACTTAACAAATGTGTGAACTTAAATAATAAACGGGCCACCGGCGGCGCGGGCGAGAATGGCCCTAAATGTTCTACCATTAAAAGCATGGGGTTATTAATAATTATGAGCATCGCGGACAGGGGCGGTAATGTAGTACACACACACATCGTGATTCAGGATGCCGGCAGATTAGCCGGAGTGGGCCGGCCTGTAATGGCCTGTTCCTGCGGCAGGTAGCCTTGCATAGTCCCTAGAGCAATAAAAAGTTGCCTTGTCCTTTGTCTTTACGGTTAACATACAAGTTTCTGATATGTAAATTAGCATGTCAAATATCAGAAGCTTATTGTGTTACATGTAAAGTTGGAAATAAGGTGGCTGGCAATAGCTGGGAGAGTAGCCGCGGATCGTGCTCGGTGGCGTGCACTTGGAGAGGCCTATGTCTAGCTGTGGTCTAGTGTAAGCTGATGATGATGATGATGATAGCTGGCAATGCCGAAATCGGACATTGAGTCACGCTCGGTTTTAACTTATACCATGTTAGGACAACGACCGGGAACAGCGTGCTTTCCGTGATCCCCGTAAGTACACTTATACGTGGAAAAAATTGCTCATGGCCGCTGTGGTCGGTAGCAAGTTTGCAACACTTATAACTGTGTAAGGCTTCATAAGCCCTTATTGGTTTGGCGGCGTGTCAGTGACATAAATAATAAAGGATTTTATCTACACTAATGTTGTAACATTCTACTTATGTTTCCAATACTTGACTTATAATTACTACTGTTATAGCGCAGACAACAAAACACTCAATTTAAGCAATTTCACATGATGGTATAATATCCACATCGATATCGTAAAATCTCATTATAACATCAATAAAACGCGACCAATTAACCTGGCGAGCCTTATGTCAAAATCCTCATACAAGTTGTATAAAATTTTGATACGACGTGAAAACTTCGTCGAAACTACTAAACTTACATACACAAAACTCTTTGGTAAGATCTTGTGCCAATTAAATAAAAAAAGAACAGCGCGCGCTCGCTCCTTATTGGCCCTGCGCGCGCAGCTGCGCTCTCATTGGTTAGATTTTAATGGCGGCAAGTTCACTGTGACAATACACGTACGCGTGAATTTAATGTTTCGCAATGTGTTTTGTTTTTAAAATACAAATTAAAAGTTAAAAATGGACAGCGACGATGATATTTGTACGCCTCCGGATATTCTAGAATTGGCAACAAAAGTAACTCACAATCTTTTACCAGAAAAATCTAGAAAATTATATGAAAATCTTGTTTGACTAATTGCATTAGTGAAGATAAAGTAGTGTATGCTACTGCATATAACACGGGTATTAAAACACTCGTTACTATTATGAAACTCGCTGCGCTCGTTTCATAAACTCACACTCGTGTTTTAATACCCTTCATTATATGACAGTTGCATAAACTACTATTAGTAGGTAACATTGAAAAGGGGGATTAGAATGAGTCCTGTACGTCCTGCGCCATTGCCTGTAATTATCACATAAAGATTTTGCCAGTGTTAATAAAATATAAGTTATAGCTGAATCTTTCAATTTTTCCGGTGAGTACAGTAGGGCCTAGCAGTAGTAGTAGTTTAATAAAATAAAACAAATAAAAAAATAAAAATAGTAGTAGGACACATATAGGCTGGCGACGAGAATATCTATTATTTTAGTGTATTTTTTTGTGTAAAATTAAAAATCATTTATTCAGTTTAGGCTACAAATAGCTCTTATGAACGTCATTATGCCATCGGTTCATAAGTTCAGGGCTCAGACCTTGTAGGTACTGTAAAGTTTATTAACACTCTTTTGTTTTTGACTCACATGTATTTACAAACCGTACATTCAACATTTTGCGCGAGAAATAACAGTCACATAAAAACGAAAAAGGGTTCAAAGTCATGAAAAATGCAATAAACTTTATTCGACGGCTCTAACGTAGGACTCTTTGAAATCATAAAAGGAAGCTTGGTTAGTATATTACAGAAAGCAAAACCAAAAACTAGAGTAACGGAAAATCCAATATAATTCGACTCGGTGAACGAGTGGCAAAGGGCTCGAGCCAATACCCGTAAGTCCTGAGTTCAATTACCAGGTCCACCAGGTGTTTCGAATTTTTCGATCTTATAGCCCGGGTTCGTGACTCCAACCCGCATTTAGCAAGCGTGGTGATTAAGCCATTGCCCATCGAGCGAGGACTTGATTTCAATGATAGAGCCTTTTGCCCAGCAGTGAGATAGTATATAAGGCTATTTACTTTACATAGGTATATATTTGCGATATCGTTTTGACAACAACTACAAAAACTCAATCCCTATTTATTTAATCATATTTTTCCCAGCCATTGAAAATACGATTGCTGTTAACATATACTACTTTTACATTTTCTTCCCGATAGTGGATTAACAATCCTACGAGATGGCGAATAAGCGTCCGTGAGCAAAACGGATCAGTAAACGTTATATCATCAAAGCAGATATAATTTACAAACATATTTTATTTACTAGCAAATAGATTGCGTACTTTCAGGTCTTATTTTTTTTTTAATTCTTAAGCTTCAAAGTCAAATATTCTTTATTCAAATAAACTTTAGAAAAGTGCTTTTGAATCGTCCATAATTTTTTTACCTACTACCCATTCAGGACGTCTATATTTTAGCTGTGGAGAAGAATGGGCGCAAGAAACTCCACAGCTTTAATTCAATATGTAACAACATTTACAAAATTATATGCCGTTACGTTACCAAGTTATACAAATTTAAAAAAAAAAAAACCTTATCAATATTTTGGATTAGAAATAGATTGGAGCATTTTAAACCCATGCTGTTTTGTCTTCAATGTAATCAGACACTTTATAATAAGCTTTTTTATAAAGCTTTTCTTTAATAGCGATTTTAAATTTATTAATATCTAGTTTTTGGATATTACTTGGAACTTTATTGTAGAAACGTACACACAGGCCTCTAAATGAATTATTTACTTTGTGGAGCCTAGTATTAGGTACTGCTAGTTTGTTTTTATTTCTAGTGTTTACATTGTGAATATCACTGTTTTTAGAAAAAGTTTCAATATTTTTATATACATACATTAGGTTCTCGTAAATATATTGTGATGCAACTGTCATTATATTAATATCTTTAAATCTCTCCCTAAGAGAATTACCAGCTTTTAGATTATAAATTGCTCGAATAGCCCGCTTCTGCAGCACAAAGATAGTTTGAATATCGGCAGCATTGCCCCACAGTAAAATGCCGTACGACATTACGCTATGGAAATAACTAAAGTAAACAAGTCTAGCTGTTTCAATGTCAGTGATCTGACGAATTTTCATTACTGCATAAGCCGCAGAGTTCAGTCTACTCGACAATTTATCTATATGTGGGCCCCACTGTAGCTTTGCATCCAACGTAATGACTAGAAACACTGTGGTGTCCACAAGGTCCACATTCTTATCTTTAATTTTTACACTGGTTTTTACCTCTTTAACGTTGGGTAATACAAATCTTATACATTTGGTTTTTTGTTCATTTAATAGCAAATTGTTAACACTAAACCAATGAACTATCTTTGAGACAGCATTGTTCACATCGTCATCAATCGGCTGTCGTCGTTTCACTTTGAATAAAAGTGAGGTATCATCTGCAAACAATACTATCTCATGTTTGTCTTTTACAAAGTAAGGCAAGACGTTAATATAAATTAAAAATAAGAAAGGACCAAGAATTGAACCCTGTGGAACTCCCATTGTAACCACCGATCCCGGAGATCTTTTACCGTTAACATCAACCCTCTGAACCCTATCACTCAAATATGAGATAAGAAGATTCAGTGATGCATCTCTAATTCCATAGTGGTAGAGCTTCCTGACCAGAGTTTCATGTAAAACACAATCAAAGGCCTTGGATAAATCACAAAAAACCCCTACGGCATCGTGTGAATCCTCCCAGGCATTAAATATTTGAAGTAAAAGCTCAACACCAGCGTCAGTAGTCGAGCGACCCCTAGTGAAACCATATTGTCTAGAATGTAAAAGTTTATTTCTATAAAAATGAACTTGAATTTGGTCTAGAATTATCTTTTCAAATATTTTACTAAATGTGGGTAACACAGAAATTGGTCTAAAGTTAGAGGGGTCACATGTGCTACCTGATTTGAATAATGGGATTACTTTACTGTGCTTCATTAGGTCAGGAAAAACACCACAGTCAATGCATTCATTAAATATGCAAGCTAAAACTGGAGCTATTGTCTCAATAACGAATTTAGTGACGTCGACGGAATTACCCCACAGATCAGCAGTCTTCTTTTTATTAAGAGTATTAAAAGTTTTAATTATATCTCTTAAATCAATTTTTTGAAAACTAAAATAGTTTTCACTAGGTTTGACATTTTCCTTTAGAACCGCTTCAGCTACAGTGGGAGAGGAGTCCAAAGCCCTTGTAGTTGAAACTGGAATATCAGTAAAAAACTTCTCAAATGCCGCAGCAACATCAGCATCGGAAGTTAAGGTTTGATTTTCGTAGCTCAATTTGTACTCATTGTTACGACTTTTGACATTTCCAGATTCACTATTTATAATATTCTATGTCATTTTTATTTTGTTATCACTTAGCTTAATCTTTGAACTCAGGAACTTTGCCTTTGCTAATCGACATACTATTTTAAATAACTTAGAATAATTTTTGACATACAATTTAAAATCTTCACTGGTGTTATAGTTGCGTTCATCATATAGCTCATAAAGTCGCTTTCTACTTTTGTGGATACCAATTGTAGCCCATTCACTAAAAGTAACAGTACCACTAACCGAGATCCTTTTTGGAATAAAAGTTTTATTAAATTCTGTACAATATTTATGAAAGAAATCATTATAAAATTCATTTGGGTTATCATTATACTTTAAAAAACTTATATTATCATAAAGATTGTTTTTAAACCGTTCTAGACGACCTGCAGTTTTTAGTACAACAGTGATATTCTGTTTCTTCACTTGCTTACACTGATGTGGAAGGCTGACCATTTGGCCACAATGATCAGAGTCCAGTTTATTAATAATGAGTTTAGACAGTGGTACTAGATCGGTATATATGTTATCAATACAAGTGGCCGAAGTGGCAGTTATTCTAGTTGGCTCCGAAAATAAATTATTTAAATTATACGATTGAAATAAATTTTTAATTTTGATAGAACCTGTAGACTTTTCTAACAAATTAATATTAAAATCACCGCAAATAACTATCTTTTTACCTACATTGCGGATTTTATATAGCTTGGTCTTCATCTTAACTAGGTAGGTGATGATAAGGTTGAAGAGTAGCTGCACCCGTGAATCATAGACCACTGAGAAAGTCTCTACCTAACAACATTGCTACTAATATTGTTGATGATGGCAGCTAGCCAAGACTCGGAACTAGCCCACCACCAACCAAACCCAGTAAATATACATAATTATACAACGTGACCTTACGCTCTGAGCAAATATTAAAAACCCGTGTAACGCTACCTCTTAGAAATACTGTGAAGTTATTATTGTCTTACTTAGAGAATAAAAAAAAACGAGCGTGCCTTACAGTAGTCGCATATTATGATGTGTAACATTTGACATCTCACTTTAGTAATAAGCAATTTAAACTTTATATTCTGAAAAAAATGGGTCAGGTATTATTTGAAATGATTTTTCATAACAAAGATTAATTCTTTTTAATGAAAATTGTATTTCATTTAATTGACACTAAGAGTAATGCAATACCGCGCCCATTCGTCAAATCAAATGGCGCGCGCTTCACCGATTGGTTGGTACCATCCGACGGCCAACTCTACCACCGCGCGCTCATTTGTCAAATCAAATGGCACGCGCTTGCGCGCTTTCCCGACTTCCTGTTACACACTTCCGTCCCATTTCACGAAATCACTCCCACAAATTGCAAGAAAGCGAGATGAAATATGTTACACATCAAAAACCTAACAAATTAAACCCTATCGAAAAAACAACAAATAGTAACGTACTGTATCAGTTATGACAATGATAACATGAGTGGAGTGACACATTAAGTTACATGACACACACAATGTCAATGCCAAACAAGGTGTCTGCGTGTGTTAAACAACAAAATTGCAGCCTCACGAGTAGAATTAAACATCAATTTTGTTTCACTATGTGAATTACGAACATGCTGCTCCAAAGTTATTATTTGCAAAACATAGATATTTCGGAAAATAATTGATTGATTGTCGTTATACTTTTTACACTAGTCATAAATACCGTAAGGAACGTGTAGTGTTAATATTTGTCCAGGAGATAGGGACAACCTATATATACTTGGTGTTGGGTATCAGTACTAGATATGATACCGATTTGCGCCGCGGCGCGGCCGTAAGCCTTAGGTTTTTTTCGGGGATCAATTTCATAAAAAAACCATTAAAAAACCCAGATTCCATAAAAAACCTTAAAGAAACAAGTCCCAAAGAATGTTTGATTAAGCCCTAAGATTTTTTGTAATATCAAAAATGAATTTTGGTCATTTGAGTGAGTAAGCATTAAAAAATCCTGAATGATCCTGATTAAGGATCATCCAGCGAGAATCAAACTCGCAATCGCTACCATAATGGGGCGCAAAAAGAATTCGTCATCCTATTTTGTCCGCTGATCTGCCTAAACCTATTTTTCAAGGGTCTCGTGAAAGCCACGGTGATCTGAATTAGACAATAGTCTGACGAGGCTAGTGGTGGCTGTATAAACAGACACTTGATAGCCATCTAAGTGGGAAGTCAGCAAGAGTTCCAATTAGGAAAGTGCATACTCCTGCACATCTAGAACCCGCGAAGGCGCGGTAACAGTCTCAACAAACCTCAGTCTCAAACTGACCTCAGACTTCACTTACCTTGACCTCAGACTCAACTGACCTCAGTCTCAACTGACCTCGAACACAGATTCAACTAACCTCAGTCTCAACTGACCTCTACCTGAGACTCAACTGACCTCGACCTTTAACTCAATTGACCTCAGTCTTAACTGACCTCAGCCCCAACTGACCTGTCTCAACTGAACTCAGTCTCAACTGACCTCAGTCTCAACTGACCTCAGTCTCAACTGACCTCAGTCTCAACTGGCCTCAGATTTAGCTGTCCTCATCCTCAGACTCAAGTGACCTTAGTCTCAGATGACTTAACTTAAATGATAAAGGCTAGGAGAATGATTGCCCAACAGTGGAAATGTATAAAGACAATTAAATTTACGAACCTACTACTTAAAATAAAATACATCAGTCTTGTAAACGGCTTTCTTCCTTAAATTTAAATTTAAACTCCTTTAGTTCAAATTATTACAATGCAAACCAACAAACATTTAAATACATGTTCTAGTTGAGCCAGCGAGTCTCGAGCGCGACTGTCACAGTAGTACGACAGTAGGTAATTTATCTTTGCTACACTACTTCGTAAACGCATACCATAATTAATTAATTAAACAATAATATACTTTTGACTCAAGTGTAACATTGATCACAATAGCAATACGTCCTTAAGTAACCGCTACAGCGTTCTCCAGTTTATCCAGCTTGACTTCCTCTATAATCATATTTTAGGATGATTTGGGTTTACATGTAAGAAACCACTTCGAAAAACAGGAACCGTGATAAAAGTAACGCCATACAATAACCAATAAATAATAATAATAATAAGTATTTATTTCAGAATAATTCCTTAGACTGTTAGACAGTAATTACAATAGACCTTAAACACTAATGTTAGTCACATTAAAAAAATAAAAAATAAAAATACAATGCAAATTGAACAAAAAACAAAACAAAACAAAAACGAGCTTGGCGCACTGGATACGACCACCCACCGTTAGTATAGGCGCACACTAGGCGACACGCGACTGCGACAGCTCAGCGACTAGACGCGACGACAGGCTGCGGCCGACAATTTTCATATATTTTGTTCAAAGCTCCGCCCGTACACTTGGTTTAAGAGTTGCAGAGTCGCGACGACAAGCTAGTGGAGTCGCACGCGCTCGCTACTTTTCGCCGCGTCTAGTCGCGACACACGACGACAGTCGTGAGCGTCAGTTTCACTGAGAGCGCTGAGGAAAGTTCACGTTTTTTTAATTGAGAATCTCAACATGGATACCTTTCGACAGCGCCGGCTTTAGGGGGGGGCGACCCGGGCGGCCGCCCGGGGCGCCGGGGTCCAGAGGGCGCCGCGTGCGCTAGCGCGTGGCCCTAAATTCACCACTTAATTTGATATCTATCGACCTAAAGAAAAGCTAAATTCATAAATACACATTATTCTGTATTGCAAAAAAATTTAACGGTCAACTTTAAATCAGATATTGATGGATATTTGTTGTGCGATTAAATTTTAGGTCTGCAACACTATTTCGAAGACAGCCAGGTAACACCTATCGAAACATTAAACATTATCAAAAAGCACAATCTTCAAGAGTTATATCCCAACACCTGGATATCGTGAAGGCAAAAAGTCAAAGCTTTCGGAAGAAACCCTTAGGCTCATGAAGAAACGTCCGAACAACAGGCTATCAACCAGAAAATTGGCAAACTGGTACGCTACGACCTCTGACGCTCCAATACACGTTTGATTGAACGAGCGATTGAGCAAAATCGGGGGTCGAAAGTGTTTGTCCAGTCTCTTGGGAGAAGCCACTTGACAAAGTTTACTACAACCAGTGGAGTAGTCGTTGATTCGAAACCAGAGGTTCTTTGGGAAATTGAAAACTTTTACAGCCAGCTATACGCTTCGCATGCATCTCAACCTGATCTTGAAAATGAAGACACCACAGAGCCACATTGACCCGCCCCTTTATCGAAGATTTGCCTGAAGTCAGCCTAAACAAAATTGAAACGGCTCTTAAACAGCTTATAAAAACGGAAAAGCCCCTAGCAAAGACGGTGTTATACTGAGCTCCTTAAAGCAGGCGGTAAACCTGTGTTAAAGGAGCTTCAAAATATCTTTAACAACGTTCTCTTCGATGGAAGAAATCCGGAGGTGTGGAGTAGAAGTGTCGTCGTGCTGTTTTTCAAAAAAGGAGACACGACCCTATTGAAAAACTACCGACCCATTTCGCTCCTAAGCCATGTCTACAAGCTATTTTCAAGAGTCATCACAAACCGTGTGGCGCGAAGACTCGACGAATTTCAACCCCCGGAGCAGGCCGGATTTCGAGGAGGATATGGCATCATAGACCACATCTTCACAGTGAGGCAGATTATACAGAAGACCGACGAGTATAATCGGCCCCAATGCTTAGCATTTGTGGACTATGAGAAGGCATTTGACTCTATCGAAACCTGGGCTGTTCTGGGATCTCTGCAACGATACCAAGTTGATTGGCGATATATCCAAGTGTTGAGGTCTCTTTACAATGCCGCCTCCATGGCCGTCCAAGTACAGAACCAGCAGACTAAGTATATCCCCTTGCATCGTGGTGTGAGACAAGGGGATGTTATATCCCCTAAATTGTTCACAAATGCTTTGGAAGATATGTTTAAGACGCTGGACTGGAAAGGACGTGAAATTAACGACTAATTATTAACGATTAACGATATGCGGGCGACATCGTCATCGTGGCCGAAACGTTGCAGGATTTACAATACATGCTGAACGGCCTAGCTGATTCTTCTCTATGCATCGGTCTCCGGATGAACTTGGACAAAACCAAGATGCCATTCCGGGACCGATTGCAGTTCAAGGCAGTACTCTCGAAGTTGTTAAGGAGTATGTCTACCTCAGGCAAACTCTGCAGTTGGGTAGAAACAACTTCGAGAAAGTGGCCAACAGAAGGATACAGCTAGGCTGGGCAGCATATGGGAAATTACGTCGGGTCTTTACGTCGCCTATTCCACAGAGTCTAAAGACGAAAGTCTTCAATCAGTGCATCCTACCCGTCATGACATACGGAGCCGAAACGTGGACACCAACGGTAGGCCTGGGCCACAAATTTAAAGTCGCTCAGCGAGCTATGGAAACGGCTATGCTTGGAGTTTCTCTGAGGGACCGGATCCGGAACGAGGTGATCCGACAGAGAACCAAAGTAAACCGATAACCGATGGGGTAAACGAGTTCTTGAGTGGAGACCGCGTATCGGCAAACGTAGTGTAGGACACCCTCAGACTAGGTGGAACGACGATCTTCGCAAGGTGGCTGGCAAGAGCTGGATGAGAGTAGTCGCGGATCGTGCTCAGTGGCGTGCACTTGGAGAGGCCTATGGCCAGCAGTGGACGTTTGTAGGCTGATGATGATGATGACCTGGATATCGCTACGTATTCTATTGACAATACCCGTGACTGTTGCAAGTGGCGAACGCAGTTTTTCCAAACTAAAATTGATAAAAAAGAAAAGCTAGTAAAATGAGGTTGTAGATAAGTAAATATTAGTTTATTTTTTTGTTTTTCATTTAATGTTTCGAAAATGAATCACATCAGTCACATCATAATGACAATATACATATTTTGTTTTTAGAGAATGAATCGGTAAAATAATAATAAATAGGTACATGTTTCTTGTTTTCTATTATATTCGAATTAATAAAAAAAATTGATTTTACTTTTTTATTTTTTAAGTGCAATTATGCTGCACTGAAGCTAAATTAAATATTTATAAAATACAGTGAAAAAATTAAACGCCCATTATGACCATTATGCTACCGGGAAGCCGCCCGGATTGCGGCAGACCCAGGTTCGATTCCTGGCTGGGTCGGGTGGGCGTTTAATTTTTTCACTGTAAATATTTAAAAAATATGATATCAAATTCAAAATAAGTTTTTTTAAAAAATTTAATATAAAAGGGCGTCAAATTAATGATTCGCCCGGGGCGCCTAGATGGTTAAGGCCGGCCCTGCCTTTCGATGTCGTTGTATTCATTTCAGACGTCGAAGCGCGTCCTAAGTGCTGTTTGGGACTTACGTTCGGATGACTATAGTGACCGAGGGAACAAAAATCAGGCTTGTGAGGAATTATGCCTAAAATATGTTCCAAACTTCGGCGAAAAAAGTGTGCATATTGAGATTCTCATAAAATAAAAACGTGCACCTTCCTCAGCGCTCACAGCGAAACTGACACTCACGACTGTCGCACGACTGTCGTCGTGTGTGCGCGTGCACAACGCGACTAGACTCGGCGACAAGTAGCGAGCGCGTGTGTCTCCCCTAGCTTGTCGTTGCGACTCTGCGACTATGACGCCAACTGTGCGGAGCTTTGGACAAAATATATGAAAATTGTCGGCCGCATCAACCTGTCGTCGCGTCTAGCCGCCGAGCTGTCGCAGTCGCGTGTCGCCTAGTGTACGTTTATACTTAAGAGGACGGTGTGTAGTCGCACCACTCGCACCCAATGTTTCAGCATCGGTGAGTCCCAGCGGTCAGAAAACGCGTTCAGGGTATGGTTCGGGCTGCCCCGCAGTCGACCCATGAGAGTGGCGCAACGCTTCCTAATGATGGCGTGGAAACCATCAACCTACTGCCACTCAGCAAACATTGCTGAAGCGCTGCAATAGCAAGGCAGCCCAAACAGCACCCTAAACGCGTTGTTGAACTGTATTCTCAAGACGCTGTACGCGCGCTGCTGCGTGTACTTCACTCAAAGGCTGGAGGTATAAAAGGTTTTTTGCAATAGGCCTTAAACAGGGTGACCTTGACCTGATCAGTACACTGCTCAAACCTGCGGGCCAGCATGTTACAGCGCACGGACAGCGCTCGGCGTCCAGATTTTCAGACAGGTCACCAGAAACCCAGTGACCCAGATACTTAAACCGATCCACTATATATATATATATATATATATATATATATATAATATATATAATATAATATATGTATAATATATATATATATATATATATATTATATTATATATATATATATATATATATATATATATATATATATATAATATTTTATAGATTAAAATTGAAATACATTAAAAAAAACCCTATAAAAGGGTTTTGCAATGGGTGCTCGCGTATATCTACCGTGTTTTATAGGTGACTTTACCCTACAACATGTAGCTTGATTGGTTTGGGGTAAGATAAGAAGTTTCTTAGAAACAAGTTATTACGGTAACAGTCGTTGAGTCTGAAATTAGTTCCTATGCTATATACTCGTAAATGTTGATGTATTAACTTTATTACGTACACTGATATTGAATCATAAGCTCCTAAAACAAACGCTGGTAGTGTTATAATCATGTGCTTAGGCGGCGCTGCAGTAATCCCGCTAATTAGTGGATCAATCGCGGATTACGCGCTGATCCCGCCGGCGCCGCCGCGGCTGCTGAGACCTGACGTGTGCTTGATGATCCTCACCCTCACTCACCGCACGTCGCGGGACATTCCGTGATAGATTGTCATATTAACATCGCACGTTTGATATGAACCAACTTCTAGACATGCGAAGTCATCGTTACGCTTGCGACGGCGAATATCAGTGTGGATCGTTATCTATTAATTAAATATACTGATTTGATACACATTTGTAAGTCAAGGAACACAAGTTTGCCTAAGGTTATGACTAATTAACTTTAGTTCTTTACCTTAAAACAAACTCTATAAATAGTTTCTAACTGCAGCGTTGTAACAGTCAAAATTATATAGGTATACGTTCATATAAGTGGCGGTTACTTTTAATTCACACAATAAAACATGGCTTCACAAAATGGTCCACTATAAATAACAATAATAAGCACTACGAGTATTCGAGTAAGTATGAAATATCTTTGTATTTTTTTGAAATGCACAAAGTTGCAATTATTTAGAAAATATAGCGCTAAAACACAGATTTTACAATGCAGCGTAATATCCCCCGCGGAAAAACACTGCGCCCGTCGACGTTTAACACTTAAAGACTTTTTAATGGCGGCAACTTTGGATTCAATTTTATCAGACGCTTCATTGTTCAAGCTTCGAGTTATTCGGATTTTATTGGGAGACAGACCGACGCGACGATGCGGTTTATTTGAAAAGAAACCATCGCAGGACGAAATCAGAACGTTCAATTTATTCGTCGACATTTTATTATATTGAATAAGGTGCTATAACATCGGTTTAACCTATGTAAATGTTTATTAATAAGGCGGTACTCGTTATATAATAGCCCATTACTACTTAATATCAAAGTCAGTATAACTTCATGTTTATCGAATGAAAAAGCTTGGACATTCAAAAATCAAGCTTTGACAATTTTATTAATATTATATTTCTTATTATGTATTTAATTATTAACATAGTTTATTAAGTGCCCATTGTTACTAACCATAATTGGATCTATTATTATCTTTTAATAAATGAATTATTATTATTATTTAAACCAAAAAGTATTCGGAGATACATTTCTAATTCACCGAATAATTACATTACCGTTTCTGCTGTAGCGCTGTACCGTTTGTGTTGCATCGCTCCACTTAGCTGACGACAGCGATCTACAGGCTGTAAGCACGTGGAAAGGTTAACTAATATACATGCAGGATTGCACGTCAAAGGTTATGCAAGCGACATGGCTGCTGTATCCCTTGGCTGACACATTTGGATTACCCTCCATTTCTCCGAGCTACATGATAAAGAAAGGACAGAAAGTAAGCTTGGTATTTGCTTTGTGGGCAAAATATAAGCAACACCTATGATGTTGATGTTGTCCATGGGCGGCGGTGACCTACAGGTGGCTCGCCTGTTCGTTGGCAGACTATTAATACAAAAAAAGGAAAAACAAACTGCGGAGAGAGTTTGCGTAATACAATAATACAATGAAAAAAATAAAAATACTGCTTAAATAAGGCGAGGTTATTGACATATACCGACACTTTAAAGCACACTTTACCCTTAATCCAGCTGACTCCGCCCGTGAACTAGCTAGATCTGCCCGTGAACTTGCTTATTTTGACCGCGAACCTTCAGGCTCTGTAGAAAAACAAAGCCGTGTTTAATTTGGTTTATATCGTTCCGTAACAAATTTGGCTTATACTAGTATAAGATATTGTCTACCTGTACCTAGTTTTGAAACTAACTTCTTTGTTGCAAATAAACAGGCATTTATTTTTGTTAGAAATAAAACTTTGATTTATATTATGGACGAATCGATTATCGAGATTCAATTTTGTTTGGTGGCATAATGGCCCCATCACTAGTTGTTCTTTTTTTTATACTCTTGTCTCTGGAAAGCAAATATGGCTGGATCATAGGTTATCGTGTGTTAATAATTAAATAGTTTTGTGTAGTAATAAGGGCATTTGGAGCCGTATTGCTCTAATTAAGTATATTGTGCAAACAGTGTGGGTGTGTGTGTGCGTCGTAAACGAATTGTTTCGGGAAAACAATTGGCCGGGACGTCGGCCACACCGCTACGGGAATAAAAGGTATTTTTCAGGGGGAAGTGCACTTTGGGGTAGTTTGGGTGTGTTTAGGGACCCTAGAAGACCCGGAGCCGGATTCGGGCCCCATCGGATCATATGGATCCCGTTCAGGACGGCGGGAGCAGCATTGAACTGTGAGTGGACTTTGTTAATTTTAATGTGTAATTTTAAGTGTGTGTTGTGGGTTTCCGCAACATTTTGGTAGCAGAGCGTGGTTAATACCGGACCTCTAGGTTAATCGGTGTAATTTTGTGTATTTTTTGTTAGTTCGTAATAGGTTAAGCTCATTTTGTGTAAAATCGCACTTCCGGGACAGGTGCGGTTAAATTGTAAGGTTGGTAGTACCGTTGTTTTGTTCGTTCATTCATTTGGGCTGGGACATTTCTCAGAACGTTAATTTAATTTAATTTCGTTCAATTGAAAGCATCGAGTCGATTCGGATAATCGATTCCGTGTTTTCATTGACTCGTTTTAATTTTGTGTTTAGGTTTATTTAGTTTAAATTATTTATAATGACAGCGTCACGGCAGGAGTTGGCTCAGCAGCTCCGGTGGTTCACCGGGCTGCTTGCATTAGTAGATCGGCCTAACCGGGAGGACGCCTTGGAGACGCGTTCGAAAGAAATGCAGGCTCGTTTCTTGTTGGCCGAGCGGTCGGTAACCGCTCTATTGTCAACCGACCCGGTCGGGGAGAAGGAGCTGGCCCTCCACGCCCAATATGTCAAGGATCTGGAGCACATCCAAGACATCTACGACGAGGTCCTTCAGCGGGTGAAGGACATCGAGCGACTGCGGGAGGGGAAGCCTGTTGCGCGCCCCGCTTCGCTCCACACCTCTGGACCCAGCGCCATGGGAAGATTGGGTGCCCTGGAGGTCCCGCATTTCACCGGATGTATGCGGGACTGGGCTGGATTCCGGAACATGTTTTTGGCCTTGGTGGATACTCGGAAGGATTTCACCAAGGCCGAAAAGCTGGCATATCTCCGTTCCTTCCTAGACGGAGAACCCAGACAGCTCGTACAGCATCTGGAGCTGCAGGATGCGAGCTACGACACCGCCATGCAGCTGCTGGAGAAGCGGTACGAAAAGCCGCGTCTTCAGGCGGACGCGCACGTGACCCATCTGCTGGGATTGCCGAGGGTCAACCATAGGGCTCAGCTGAGGACGCAGCTGATCACCCCGCTCACAGTGTCCTTAAACGGGTTAAGGACGCTCGGACTGCCCGTCGACCAGTGGTCCTTCCTTCTTCTGCACATAGTTCTGGCCAAGTTGTCGCAGGAGATGAGGGACAAGTTCGAGCGGAATCGACTGGTCCACAAGGATCTCGGCAGCGTTCTGCCCACCATAGGGGAACTTCTGGAGTTCCTGGAAGAGGAGGCTGGCCTGCTGGAAAACCAGCTAGCCTCCCAGGAGGCTCCGACAAGTGCGCCGGCCCGCACTTCCGGAGTCTACGGCGCCCAGCCGCCACGCAACCCAGGGAAGGGTCGCGGCAGGCTGGTGGCTGCGGCCGCCATCAACCCCGGCTCTGGATGCCGGATTTGCGGACAGCAGCACTTGGAGCAGCTATGTCCAGCAATTCTCGGGCTGCCCACAAAAGAGCGCCGAAACCTCGTTCGGACACGAGGATTGTGTTATGCCTGCCTGGGAGGACATAGGTATAATGAGTGTCCCCAGGCGAGGCCTTGCGATGTGTGCGGCGGACCGCACCATCGCTTACTGTGCACCCGTAGTGCTGAGGGCTCAGCACCGGTTCGGGAGAGGGGATCTCCCACGGGTGGCGGTTTGGGGCCGGGGTCAACTCCGCCTCCGGAAAGACGGAGTCCGCCACGGCCGCCACACTACAACCCCTCGTACACCCCGGCTCAGGTGAGTTGGGGACCGCCGGAGCGGAGCCGGGTTCTGGCTACAACCCGGCACCCGGCGCGACCAACACCAGGAGTTGGTGCCTCTAAGGGCCACTGGGTACAGGGAGCCCCACCTCCGGACCCAACACCCGGATACTCGTACGCCTATCCTCCGCCGCCGTTACCGGAACAACAACGACGTGAGAACCGTCAACAGTTCTCACCGGTACTGCACGAGTACCCTAGGTTGGAATACCACCCACCCTATCACCGGTATGGTAGGGTAGCTGGATACGCACCACCCCGGATGGTGGCCTGCACGCGTCCGACTTACTGGCCGAGTCATCACGGTTCGACAGGGTCGGCTGCTGGCTCTGACGCGTGACTAGCCTGTGGTCGGGCTACGTCGGAACCGAGGACGGTTCTTTTGCCCATCGCGCAGGTACGCGTTTGGGGACCTAGGGGGGACTTCGTCCGGATACGAGCCCTCCTAGACACTGGGGCACAGGGCTGCTTAATTACTACGAGGGTAGCGAGGCGCCTACGTCTGGAGTACGCGCCTCCCTCAGTTCCGATTCGGGGAGTCGGAGATACAGAAGTGGGGGGTCTGTCCGGTCAGACCCACATTTCCTTCTCTCCTGTGCATTCCGCTTCGATACGGATTGCGGCGGCCGCGATCGTACTCGACAATCTGCTGGGTTGGCATCCACCGACAGACATTCCGCGGGACGCAATGCCTGACACATCAGGTCTCATGCTGGCAGACCCTCATTTCGAGGAGCCGGCTCCGGTGGACCTCATATTGGGAGCGGATGTACTGGGCTGGATCCTTTTAGGGCCTCAGCGGAGTCTGGGCCGCTCTTCGTTGGTAGCTATACCTACCATCTTTGGACACGTTTTAATGGGACCGGTTTTCGACCAGGAGACGCGGGATGTCTCACCTGTCGTCGCTACTACCTCCATCGCTAGGACGATGCAAAAATTCTGGGAACTGGAAGAGCCTCCCATGGTCTCCCGTCTGGATCCGGAGCATGTGGAGTGCGAAACCTTTTATAAGGATCACACACGCCGGATGGCGTCGGGTAGGATCGAAACTCGACTGCCCTTTATCGACTGTCCCCCTCTCTTGGGAAAATCGAGGGCGTTGGCAGAGAAACGACTCTTGTCCATGGAGCGTCGTATGTCTCGCGATCCGGTACTTCGGGAAAAGTATATCGAGTTCATGCGAGAATACGAGGCCTTGGGGCATATGTCGCGGGCGACTGTCGACTGGACAACGACAGATCATTTTTTCTTGCCTCACCACGCGGTGTTGAAGGCCTCATCTGGAAAACTACGGACTGTTTTTGACGGATCGGCACCGTCGTCGACTGGAGTTTCATTGAACCAATGTCTCCATTCTGGTCCGAAGTTACATCGGGACATTGTCGACATCATTTTAAATTTCCGAAGACACCAGGTGGTGATCGGTGCGGACATCCGGATGATGTTTCGCCAAACAGTAATACATCCTGCGGACAGGAGGTTTCAGTTAATACTCTGGAGGGAACATTCGGAGGATCCCATCACCGTCTACGAGCTCAACACCAACACGTACGGCCTGAAGTCGAGTCCCTTCATTGCCATCCGGTCACTGCTGGAACTGGCGGAGCAGGAACGGGCTCGCTTTCCCCGGGCAGCCGCTGTACTGACACGTGACGTGTTCGTAGATGATATCTGCACAGGGGCAGCCTCTCTGGAGGAGGCGCTCATCATCAGGAATGAACTTATCGGACTCCTCGCGGCTGGTGGTTATGAGTTGAGAAAATGGTTATCCAACGAGCCACAGCTTCTGGTTGGGATTCCGGAAGATCACCAACAGAATCCTCAGCTATTCGAGGACGCAGGAGACCCGAACTCTATCGCCGTTTTGGGAATTAAATATCAGCCGGTTCACGATATTTTCACATTCCGGGTAGAACTGGAAACTACAAGAGTTTGGTCGAAAAGGACGGTCCTTTCCACCATCGCTCGGATGTTTGATCCAAATGGATGGATCAGCCCGTGCATTTTTATGGCGAAGTGTTTATTGCAAACACTGTGGACACTTGGAGTCTCGTGGGATGAGCCACTGGTAGGGCTCTCACTCGACACTTGGCTCGCTCTGATATCTACGATCGAGGCGATCAATCAGGTGGCGTTGCCGCGGCGGATCTTGCCGCGGGGCAAGTACAGGGCAAGCCTACATGGCTTCTGCGATGCGTCAGAACGAGGGTATGCCGCAGTGGTGTATCTGCGAACGGTGGACTCGAAGGGTCGAGTCGCCGTCTCCTTGCTTCTGGCTAAAAGCAAGGTGGCTCCCCTCAAAACTAGGCTGACAATCCCGAAGCTGGAGCTTTGCGGGGCGCATCTATTGGCCAAACTGTTGTGCCACGTGCACAAGGAACTGACGCCTACGGTAGACATCCGGAATGTCTACGCCTGGTCTGACAGTCAGGTAGCTCTGGCATGGCTACGCGGGGCACCCCACGTATTGGAAACGTTTGTGGCCAATCGGGTATCTCAGGTACAGAACTCGGGCATCGAAATTTGTTGGAGGCACGTTCCCGGCCCCTGGAATCCTGCCGATTGTGCCTCTCGGGGCTGCACCGCGCCGGAATTGGTGCAGCATGCCCTCTGGTGGGGTCCAGAGTGGTTAATGGAGGGTGAGTCATCATGGCCGGTCACCATGATCGATGGCTCTCTAGGGATGCTCCCTGGAGTAAAAGTTTTGGTGACAACAAACGAGTCAAGGCCAGATCCAAATTGGTTGACGGCTCGATACAGCAAACTGGACAAATTGCTAGGAGTAACTTGCTGGATCCGGAGATTTCTACATAACTGCCGCCATCCAGACAAGAGGCAGTTATCACCCGTGGCGGGTGCTGAGGAACGCAGGAGTTCACTGTTGGCCCTGATACGGCTGGTTCAAGCTGACCGGTTCGAGGACGAACTGAAGAGTTTGCGCGTCGGTCGCGCAAAGCTCAAGGGAGCGATCTCTCGGCTCAACCCATTTCTGGATGCGGATGGACTGTTACGCGTTGGAGGTCGCCTCAAAAATGCCGACCTGCCCTTCGGTAGCCGTCATCCTCTGCTACTCCCCAAAGGAGGACCTTTGGTAGAACTGGTGGTCTCGGATAGACACCTGAAAAACGCTCACGCGGGGTGTAATGCGTTACTGGCGATATTACAGAGGGAGTTCTGGATTTTGTCCTCTCGGAGAGTGGTTCGCAGCGTGTTATTTAAGTGTGTGGCTTGTTATCGGGTGAAGGCCTCCACTATGCAGCCACAGATGGGGGATCTCCCTTCTGACCGGGTTTGTCAGACAACTAGGCCGTTCGACGGGGTCGGTACGGATTTTGCTGGACCGTTTCTGGTGAAAACCACAGCCTATCGTAACACTAGGGTCACGAAAGCATACCTGTGCGTTTTTGTCTGCCTGGCCACTAAGGCCGTCCACCTGGAAGTGGTTTCGGCTCTGTCTACGGAAGCCTTTGTCGCCACGCTGGATCGTTTTGTTTCGCGACGGGGTTTACCTTCTCTCATTCGGTCCGACAACGGTACCAACTACCGAGGCACTGCCAACTACTTAAAAGATGTGAACGATTTTCTGGATAAAAATTGTAATAGCATAAGTCAAGCTCTCGCACAGCGGGGAATCACATGGCGATTTAGTGTGCCAGCCTGTCCCCACTGGGGCGGGATATTTGAAGCCGCGGTAAAATCGGCAAAACCCCACTTGCGCCGGGTAGTCGGGGAAACTACCCTCACGTATGAGGAACTTACAACTGTGTTTTGTAAGGTTGAGGCGGTTCTCAACTCGCGTCCGCTTTGTCCACTCTCCTCTGACGCAAATGACATGGAAGTCCTGACCCCTGGTCATTTTTTGGTCGGTCAGCCACTCACTGCCCTGCCTGAGTATCCCTGGAAGGATGAACGCAGACACCGGATGTCTCGTTTTCAAATGATACAACAAATGAGTCAGGACTTGTGGCGTCGTTGGTCACTGGAGTATCTGCATTTATTGCAGCAGCGTGTAAAGTGGACAGACCGGACGTCGCCCCCTTCGGAGGGGGATCTGGTTTTATTAAAAGAGGCTAATTTGCCATCGTTATTTTGGAGACGAGGTCGCATTTTAAAGTTAATCTGGGGCGCGGACGGGACTCCGCGTGTGGCGCAAGTGTTGGTTGATGGATCGGTGCTAAATCGCGCGGTCGCGACCTTAGCTCGATTACCGGTTGACTAGTTTAAGATTTCAGGCTAGAAAGCGGTACGTCCGCTTTGGGTGGCGGGATGTTGCAAATAAACAGGCATTTATTTTTGTTAGAAATAAAACTTTGATTTATATTATGGACGAACCGATTATCGAGATTCAATTTTGTTTGGTGGCATAATGGCCCCATCACTAGTTGTTCTTTTTTTTATACTCTTGTCTCTGGAAAGCAAATATGGCTGGATCATAGGTTATCGTGTGTTAATAATTAAATAGTTTTGTGTAGTAATAAGGGCATTTGGAGCCGTATTGCTCTAATTAAGTATATTGTGCAAACAGTGTGGGTGTGTGTGTGCGTCGTAAACGAATTGTTTCGGGAAAACAATTGGCCGGGACGTCGGCCACACCGCTACGGGAATAAAAGGTATTTTTCAGGGGGAAGTGCACTTTGGGGTAGTTTGGGTGTGTTTAGGGACCCTAGAAGACCCGGAGCCGGATTCGGGCCCCATCGGATCATATGGATCCCGTTCAGGACGGCGGGAGCAGCATTGAACTGTGAGTGGACTTTGTTAATTTTAATGTGTAATTTTAAGTGTGTGTTGTGGGTTTCCGCAACATTCTTGTTTGTTTGAAAATTGGTAATAAATGGCACAGAACAGAACAGTTAAGTCCCAGTTGATTTAAAAATAGGTTCTGACTAAGTAGTGTAAATAATTGTATAACGTTTTAACCTATAATGAGATGAAGTGTATTAGAATTATTTTATTACTTTTGAGATGCTTTTGAGTATATGTAATTATGATTGTTATTATAACTATATAACACTTCTATTATTTTTCTCTTTGTGTATGTTTTGTGTTACTACTAATCCAATGACATAGGCATACCTTTCCTAACTTTAGACAGCTTTCTCCCTGTAAAAGGAGATGTTCGTTTTTGGGCCCTTATTTTATTACAGTTTGAAGTGATGCTTTTCTGATAGATAGGCCTTCTGAGAAGATGTTTCCAAAAAGAAAAAATATATAAAAAGGCCCAACATAATTTAAAAAATATTTAAAAACTTGAAATCTTGTTTTCTTCATCGAGCTTTTCTTATTATTTTTGGGTTCTAATGAAAGTTTAAGTGTTTATTATATACTAGCTGTTGCCCGCGACTTCGTCCGCGTGAGCTAAAGGCTGTAGTCTGTACAGTTTAATTTTTATGTAGGTATCTATTTAAGCTTATTAGGGTATAATAAAATTATATGCATCGAAAATTTAGAAAATTGACATTGTATTTACCGACACACGTACATCTACTCACTCTTAATATCCTTTCAGCTGGGAATGCTGAGATAGACAAAGACAATCGATCTCCATTTAGTGTGGTTCTGGCATACTTCCTGTGTCTCCTTTACGTCCATCGTTATTTTTCATACATTATCTCTTATTCTTTCGACTATCATCTCTGCCATGTACATACATATATTCAGTTTGAAGCACAGAATCGTCCCGTTCATACAGATTCTCACTCAGTTTCCCGTTTCAATTATCCCTCCACATACATTCAGTAAACAACACCGTTTCTCGGTGGGTTGCGCGTATTTGCTACGTCATTCAAACCTGAAATGGGTTTACTGACGCTCAATTATATGTAATAAAATTGGTATTTTACAGCTCAGGTACTCGTCCGGAGTCGTCCTAGGCACTGGTGTATCTTAGCTAAGATGTGTCTACTGTTATACTGTCCAACCACGGACTTCAAATTTTTTTTTGCCTTGTCCACCGAAGCTGGATATCGAGTAGCAGGTAGCGGTCCAGGATTATTGGTTGTCGGCCAGAAGGCACAAAAAACTATTTACCAACTATGTTCTTATTCGTAGATACAAAATATCAATAAATTGAGAACTGTAATGAATTATATTATTGTCTATTAGGTAATACAGTATAGTATTTTATGTTACATACTTGCGATAAATTTGAACTTCTTCGTGGCATCTTGTTAGGTAGGTAGCTTTTTAGAGGTAGATCACAGGACACAGAAAGAAGTTACCTCTAATTAAAAAAAAAAACTTAAGTCCGTGCCTCTAATACAGTTGTACCCTGCAAATTTAAACATTTTTGCAACTCTGATAACAAAGGTAGCCATCGTCTTAGGAGATAGAAGAATGGAAAAACCATTTTTCTGTAATCTAGAAGTATGTACAAAATTCATTCTTTATAGGTTTTATGACATTCAAATTGTTATGATATTTACTTACTTATATTGTATCATTGAACACAGATTTATCCTATAAACATGTTAAGAAACCAAAGTAAGAAACCGCTTACATGTAAAATAAGTACTGAAATAAGTGTTTAACTTACCTGCATCAAATGTTTCATAAAACTTTTACACATTGAATAAATCTTATTTGAAAATTAATAAGAACTAAATAAGTACTGAAATATTTAACGTACCTGCATAAAATGTTTTAAAAAACTTTTACACAATGAATATATAATATTATTTGAAAATTATTAACATAATAAAAATAGTGATGCATTGCAAAATATCAAAATTTCCTTCTGTTCGTTTCAAAATTTGAGCGCCAATTTTTTTTTTGTTTTCCTGTTCTCGCGTTTTTTCACCAAATAGATTTAAAAAAATAACATTAAATATTTTGAGCAAACCCAAAAGTTTATACAGCCAAGCTATGTAATTCAAGATATCTTCTATGTGCAAAATTAAAAAAAATAGAGACATGATTTTGGGCAATGATACAAAGTTTTATACAGCCAAATTTAATGAGTAGGTAACATTTCTACGCATAACTAAAAAAAGAGACATTATTTTGGGCAACGACACAGAGGTTTATACCGCCAAATATAGGTAATGTTTTAACTTTTAACATTTCTGTGTATTAGAAAACTGCAATAAGCGCCGCGCGCAGGCGCGACTAAATAGCCATATTATTATTGGTTATTTTGGAAAATGAAACAAAAGGTGTACCTATGTACAGCCAAGTTTAATGATGTGCGTGATTTCGAGCTTGTTTTTATTTTCCGTCGCTTTACTACTGCGGTGCTAATGTTCGCTTAGGTGCCTCACAGATTTATAAAGGGTAGGTAACCTTAGAGAGTAACAAAACTTTTCTAAAATAATAACTCAACGAACGTATCTAACAGTTGGTCGCGTAAATACGTATATCAAAATTTGTTTAACATGTTTCGATTTGTATGTTATTCTCCGAAATTTTCTAAGCATTTTGGTGATAACCGCATCAAAATCGGTATTCTCATGGCAACAACTATCAATGACAGGCTCAAAAGGGCAAAGAACCCAGAGCCGTAAAACAAGATAGCAATAGAGAGCCAGAGCCTCAAATGCCAGAGCCGTAAAACTCATTAAAAAAAAATCCCCTATGTTACATAATAAACAACAGTTGCCAAGCAACCAAGGATTAAATCCCGGTTTAGACCAAATCAAAATTTAACAATTTTCGAGTATTTATGTAGCCTATGTTATTCTCCGGAATTTTCTTAGCAATTCGGTAAAACCGGATCAAAATCCGTTCAGTAGTTCTCTAGTTTATCGTGTTACAACAAACAAACAAACAAACAAACAATTTCTTTTTAAACTATTCTATCGTGTTCCGTAAGTGATTTTAAAGTATTTTTTTATATCTTGCAATTACAGATTTTTTTATCCCTACGTTCTTATTATACAGGGTGTCTCATTTAAATCGGTCAGTATGGGAAAGTCTGAAACTATAAGACATACGAAGATCTGTTCTTAGGAACCATGTCATCGATTTTAATAAGAAGAAAAACTGCATTCATACATTTAAAAAAAACCTGTACTCAGCTTGGGAATCTAACCCGGTTGTTTTGAAAAAAATAAACTTACATTATTTCTATTTAGATATCGATTGTGTAGGTTTTAAGCAGTAAATTGCTCTTTGAAACATGATGTCTAAAATGAATAAAATGCATTGTTTTCACATACTTTTATTTATTTTAGAAGGTGTTCGAAGTGACCACCGTTTTTTCAATACAATATTCAACACGTTTAGGTAACGATCTTACAATCACAAAACCAGCAAAGAGGTACAAACAACCATAGAGACAATTTTACATGCCTGAACTTGTTGAATGTAACGGTGGTCACTTCGAACACCTACTAAAATAAATTAAAGTACGTGAAAACAATGCATTTTATTCATTTTAGACATCATGTTTCAAAGAGCAATTTACTGCTCGATATCTAAATAGAAATACTATAAGTTTATTTTTTTCAAAACAACCGGGTTCGATTCCCGAGCTGAGTACAGGTTTTCTTTAAATGTATGAATGCAGTTTTTCTTCTTATTATTTATTTATTTTTTTATTTATTTATTGCACTTATGTATACAGTATCACTTTCATATAATAATAAAGTAATAAAATAGTATATGATGGCCTGTTACAAACCCTGTTAGGGCATCGCAAAATTATAACTATTCTTATATAATAATAGTAAAAAACAAAATATAAAATTAAAAATATTACCAGCGTGTGAGCTTTCCGTGGACATGTATAAGAACTTATTTATTGTCTTTGTCTGACATAAACTCTAGTATTGAGTAGTAGCATTTTTGTGCTAAATACTGCTTTAATTTTTTTTTTTTTTTTTTTAAATAAGATTTCATTTTTTTCGGTTTTATTATTTTTTGGTATTTTGTTAAAGATAAGGATCAGATCTTCGTATGTCTTACAATTTCAGACTTTCCCATACTGACCGATTTAAATGAGACACCCTGTATTTTTCGAGTATTTATGTAGCCTATATTATTTTCCGGATTTTTCTTAGCATTTTGGTGAAAACCGGATCAAAATCCGTTCAGTAATTCTTGAGTTTATCGACTTCAAACAAACAAACAAACAAACAAACAAACAAACAATTTTTTTTTAAACTATTCTATCGTGTTCCGTAAGTGATTTTAAGGCAACCTGTGTAATTTTTTTTTTTATATCTTGCAATTACAGATTTTTTTATCCCTACGTTCTTATTATATGTATAGATTGCTGAACTTATTTATTCTTTCTAAAAGGTATTTTAAGGTTTCAACGCAATTTCCTGAGAATGAAACTATGCGGTTGCTGGCTGTAATGGATAAGATTTGACATCTGACACTGACAGTTCACTTCACGAAGTTGTCAAGACATTAGAAAAGCGAAGTTGCCAAGGTAGAAAAAGTTTAGGGTTGCAATTTTATGATTTTTTATTATCTGACCTTTTTTATTATATAATACTCGTACAATGTTTGGGTATGTTCAAAAAATATATTAATACATGGAAAGGTTTCTTCATAAAATATAATTTCATCACTGTAAGAATTAGGGTCCCAGCCTCCATACAAAAATGGAACATCTCCTTTTTGCTCGTGTCTCCGAGTACTAGAGTAATATTCGGCTAACCTAATTATTAGCTACCAGCGCCTCGGTCGACTATCACCAACAGCGCATGTAGTCTAGATGGAACATTGTTTTGTTCCCCAATTAACAAGTACCCAATTAAGCAAGACTGCCCACGTAGCGCTATAAATTAGGTACATATATACTTACTAAAAAACTAAGAAGGGTTTCAGGAAACTTACTTATCTATGTATCATAAGTTATAGCCAAAGTTTTCAGTGTTCGGAAAAGTCAGTATTTCAGTGTGCCATATTCCTTAAAAAAAATTTAATAAAACAAATACAGATAGTTACTTTATAACATTTTGTTTTACAGCTCATATGTGAAACATCTAGTGGGGCAGGATTGCGCCTCATTTAACCTAAGTGCAATATATTCATTTTCTTTTAAACTAAATGTTACAATTTGTTTGTATTTCAATGACACAATTGTATATGTATGTAATTTGTATAGTCACTGCGTCATGTGCAAAAAACAGCTACGTAATGGCCATCAAAAATTTTAATAGGCTACATGATGACATGGAGGTGATGCCAATATCTGTGTTTAAGGGAAAACTAAAGAAATGGCTAATTGATAAATGCTTTTATTCTTTGCAAGAATACTTTAGCCCCTCAGCTCTTTAGAACATGACTGTAACTCGGGTTTTTCCCTTACGTATAGTTTTTTATGTATTATGTATTTTTATGTATAAAAGGGTTTGTCTTTGTCTTTATGATTATGGCGAGTTGGATTGAGCCAAGTTGGATTTAGCTAAATTTATGAATTTAAATTTTTAATTTTTAATTTTGTATTTTTAAAGCAACGCTTTACGCGTTTAATGGTAATTTCATTCGGCAACGATGTTTGCAACCACTTCTGAGGTTATCAGAAGTGGTTAAAAATCCCTAGGGGAGGCTCATAGTATTATGTTCAGTTTGGTATGGTAATAGGATTTGTTTTAGTCATCCTCGCTAGCCAACACCGACTTATCTGACCCTAACCCTAAAAAAAAAAAACCCTAAAATCATTATGCTTTATCTGTTTGAAGTGGCGCGTCCATCTTTGGCCTTATTATCACTTACCGTCAGGTAAGGTTGAGGCCAAGCCCTTTACCGTTATGGAAAAAAAGTCTATACGCTAGTGAGGACAAGCTATAGAAATTGAGTTCCTTCTAATCAATAAATTTATCAAATGATTATGGTTTTCTAAATGTACTTATGATTGTAACACAACACATAGATCCTTAACTTATTACTATACATGTGGTATTATATGTATTCTAAAACACAACAAGGTTTATAATTATAAGACCTTGGTTTAATAAAATAAGGGATCGCAATATTAAACATCTTGGCTAATATTCGAGTTCAAGGCGAATAATGAAAAAAATATCTTTAATTCTGCTTATGTAAAGCTGCTTTGTACAGTATTACGGATTCTCAAAACTTTGCCTAGAAAATGTCTAAGGTAATGGATTACTTATCGAAGCGAACATTTCATTCTTCGTATAAACGCTGCCCGTTTCTCAGAACTTGTATTCTTTAAAATTCTGATTACCATTTCCTATTATTTACGATCGCATAGCAGCTATAAAATCTTTGAAGTTTGAAATTCAGTAAACACATACACATAGATACATATACTGTTGAATATTAATGTTAAGTTTGTAAGACTATCATGTTTCATTACTTTTAAACCTGTCCGGGCTATTGAAGTCCAGAATAAATAAACACTTTTAAGTAATTTAGATCGAATTAATTGTCTGAGTATAATTTATGTAGGTATGATCGTTAGGAGATTAAACTCATCTAATATTTATTTTAACAAAATAATTTAGCTGTATAGATCAATGTTCCCTCTGAACATGCTCCACCACGTTCTCGCCGCAGCAACGGCGCCGGCGCACCGAACTTTCACGTAGCAGCAATACCTACTAAACAATAACAAAGAAGGCCGGGAGGCACCAGAGACGATAGTAGCACAAAAAGAGAACAACATAAGGTACACACGACGGCAGATCAACCTACCCAAACCTGTCAAATATCTCCAATGAATATTGATTCTTATAACCAATTGATAAAGTTCAAAATTTATTGTAGAAATTTGACATTTTTGGGTAGGTTGATCTGCCGCCGTGCGTACCAAGCTGCATGCAAACGCGCTCGTTCAACGCACACGGATCTCGCAACAGCCGCGCTTGGACTGTTCCGAGCTGTTCCGAAATTCGTGTCCGTCCGTGAGAGGGTTTATGTGTGCACAGTATGTATGTATTATGCTTGCCTTGTGGGTCTCGTTTATATTGCGGTAGTGGCGCGTGCGGCGCGGGCGCTCGTATAAATTACGTTTATGCTTCGTTTATGCTTCCTGAGGCAGCGGCGCGGGTTTTGTCTCTGCAGCCATTGTGCAAACAATGCACTGCGCACACAGCTGGGCTTCGCGCGGTCATTAAGCGATTTAAAATGTTGCGCGACGTCGCGTGACGCCTATAATGTCTACTTTGTTGTCGCCTTCGTGAATTTTGCCGTACTAATACGACGTGTAGTTTACGACGCCGAAATTTTAAAGAGAATTTTCAACAAAGCATATAGTTTAAACAAACATTTTTTGTACGGTTTATTTAGATTACTTTTTAGCAAAAAATGGAAAGCCAACGCAATGATTCTAAATATTAAGCCATTTTCTTCTTATGGTACCTCTCCATGACTGACAGTCAGCAGTCAGTTTACGAAATCCAGACCAAGTCTGAATAATTGTTCCACGGTTTTGATACCGGTCCATTCCCTGATGTTACGAAGCTATGACATTTTCCTTCTTCCAATCTTCCTTTTTCTGGCAATTTTTCCCATCACAATGGTACGTAAGAGCCGGTATCTCTCGTTACGCAGAACATGGCCCAAGTAGGCAACCTTCCGTTGCTTGATGGTGCGTACCAGCTCTACCTTTTTCGCCATACGTTTCGCCATACCAATGTTAAAGCAAGAACGTGACAAAAATGTATTTTGATCCTGACTTTTTCTGAGTTGCACAGCTCGTATGTTATAATCACAATAGATTTATGTACCTCATCCGGGTTAACGAACACTGCATTCTCAATCTAAAGAATATTGGAAAAATATATTTTTCCAATTCTTCTACTATTAACTACATTATCGATTTTTGCTCCTTCACTGGTCACGTGTCCCGCCGTTCAATTTGTCGCAATGATCAGCGCGGTCAGCGGCCGCCTTACGACCCGGAGGCGGGGTTTAATGGTTTGCAGCGAGGAAACCCATCAGGCAATCATGCAAATGTCCAATAGACGCCCAGGCTGCAAGCTCAGCGCCGGCGGGATTGGACACGCCTTCCACGAGCTGATGCGTCGTTTCGTGACGTTTTATGGACGCCAGTCTGCTTCACTGCAACACCAGGTTTGCGCGCGTTAAAATGTCTGGATCTGTCTGTATGTTAACTGTTTGATTCTTTGTGATCTCATAATATTTATTGTACTTAGGTATAGGTATAAGTAGGTACGTAGGTTTGAGTCTTATTTAGGCAGTCGCGTTACTCAAGTTTAATATTGGTCTGCAATGTTGGTGGTTCATATCATAATGGGTAATATTTAGGCACACATGATGGCTTAAGCCGTTGAATCTGTTTTTAGTCTTCGGTTACACTCTAACCCTTACGAAGAGAAGTATATATGTACAAATTTTCATGTAACAAAAATATATATGTAACTAACTTGTTATGGAAAATGTGCACATGAATGTTGAGTATTTAATTCCTTTGCTTTGTGTAGAGCGTGCGTCGCGCGCCGCGTCACATTTGTGTCAGAACCTACTAAAAGTTTCAAGGCTCCCGCTAAAGACTTCCTTTGTGTACCGCGCTAATATTTAATGCGATTCACACGCTCTACCCACATTAGCTTCGGCAAAGTGTCGTCTAACCATGAAAAGTGTTACAGCCGGAAAGTGGCCGCTTTATAAAACTTATAGAAATTCATAGACCACTGGGGGTTATGAGCCGTCGGATCTGAGGAGTTAACTGCCCTTGTCCGATATTCATAGTGGTGGGGTAGGGTGGGCCGCTGCGACATCCATAGTGCATTGGCTTCGTTCCATAACAGTGCCCCAAGGAAAAATTCAGTGGAATTAGTACGGCACTCGATAGTGATGTTGCTGGGACGCACGCTGTGCATTGCAAACTTAATAAGCATGCTGGATTAAATTAGGAGACATGACCCCGCCAGCGATGCTTTTTCAGTTTTGATATTGCAGTTAGTGGTTGCGATGGTGCATCCCTACTTATGCATGAACGCATAAATGTTTATCACTTCGCTTTGAATTTTGTTGGCCAAAGGAATAGCGGGACTACGACGGTTTGCTGAAAGAAATTAGATACTCTACCCGCTCGCCTACAACCTAAAAGTTCAATATTGTTAATGTTCTCTCTGTTAAATAAGAAAAAGGTCAGTTATGAAATAGATAATGATTTTTTTTAAACATTATCTATTTATTAATTGCTTATTTTTTGTGATAGATAACACAGCGGGAATGTTCGCATCATCCGTGAAGTACGGGATATCACCTCTCACAATCCGAGCACATGAGTAAATAGTGATATATTTACTCATGTGATCCGAGCGTCTACTTTTAAAATTAGTTTCAGTCCCGCGGCAAGTTGATTTCATTTCACCATAAAAATAATATTGTGAGTATGAAATACCAAGCAATTTTAAAATAGTTTAAGCCTGTTGTCAATATCCTTCCCTTCCTAACGTAGGCAGTTATTTTCTATGCTTGAAGTGTTCCTCGAAACATTTATGAACGCCTCCATGATTCGCAAATGCAACCGTTCCTAATGGCACCTGCAAGCGCGGTGCCGGGTCCCCTGTGATTTTTCCCCGGCTTTGGCCCGGATTCGCCCGGGATTTGCATACGCTGCATTGAGGACGACATCCAAATAGACATGTCGTCTCCGCCATGACAGTTAGCACTTCGCACCAATCCCGGCGAGGGTTTCCGAAAAAGGCGTTACACAACGTTGGGGAGCAAACATTTCTGCACCTGACTTTTTGTCGTCGACAGGAGTGCAACCTTTTTATAGAAAAGGGTATATTAGTTACCTTCCTTATTTTTTATTTGCTTGCAAATACGAATAAATGTTATTTATTTATTCCAACTTTATCTAATACATTCGATCGTATTTTCCATTTCTTTAAAACTTTAATAATAATAGATAATAAAAAAATACGAAACTATAAAACAACTATTATAATAACATTTACATGCAGATACTTAAACGTTACCTTCTAAAATGATTTGTTAAATAAAATAAAGCAAATAGCCTGCGGATCCATTACGGCTACAGCGAAAGTGTCTCAGCTAAAAATGTTTTCCTGCCTGCCTAGGGCGCACTTACTGCATTTGGAGGTGGGTTCATTAGCAAAACTAATAATACTAACGGCACCCAGGAGGGGATAAACAAATAACATTCAAACATTATTCCTTTGTACAAAAAACTAACTTAAATTGAAATAGTCTGGTAAAAAGAGAATGACTGGTAAAAAACTATACTGAAAAAGACTCGTCACACTTACATCCACTTTAAAGTTTGATTTAGTTTTCTCGGGTGCGTGAACAACATCACTATTTAGATACCGAAAAGGACAACAATGCTTTGGGAAATACTGTTCTATGCAACATTTTTTTTATAAAAAAATATATTTGTGACATATTCCGTAACTACGATGAAAGATTTATTAACATTCACAAAATCAGATGCGATAGAGGACTACGTGACAAATTCAGTTTTTTTTTAAAGAGTTGTGAAACCTCGACGGCGTAGATGACCCAGATCACGAGACGTGGATCCGTCGTCGTCGTTTCCGATTACCATAACTCATACGAGTGCTTTGGCTCGGGCTCAAACAATGTGTGATGGCGTCCCATATAAACATAGGCCCGATATGGAGCAACCGAAGCGTACTCCACCTTCGTTCAATTCCATAATAACTATATTAAACTTGAGGCGCGGATTACACGTCAGGGCGGAGGGCTGAGGGGCTGAGGGGCGATAGGATTTACATATCACCCCCGCATTTTAATATTATCCACATTCCGTTGGATACTTTCTTCATATTTTCCCGGAGACGCCGGGCTCCGAACAGTCGCGGCTGATTTACGCTCGTGCCTGCGTTGGCGACCCGCGCCTGCCGGGATTGCCGGGATGCTCGCTAATGGGACGCATCGACATTCCACGCGGTTTCACTCATCATTGGATTACCGGGGACCGAGATGATTGGACGAAAAACAATTATTTACCCGTTACCTTTCTTTTTTATACGCTCTTTAGTTAAAAAATTCGTCAGTTAGTTTTAAAAAAATCGTCAAAAAATTCAATTCTCAGTTCAAATTCTTTATAGGTTTATTTCACGTAAAATGATATACTTATTTAAAATTTTGAGATTTTTGTGAATTTTTATTTCCGGCGTTAAACACATGGCTCATAATTTCGATTCCATAATTTAGTTTTCCTTCAATACTTTTAACATAATTCTTATGTTCTATACTTAAATGAAGATAAATATATGAATTTATCTGCTCAGTTTTAAGCAAACAGAACTTGCCCTTTTCAAACTGTGCATGGTAACATTACCAGTTTGTAACGTTCATCACAACTTTGAGTGGAACGGCACTCAGCATCTCAACGCTACAATAAAATAACACGCGGAAGCCACCCGAGCACAACTCACGTACAACTCAATATTAAATTATAATTACAATGTAATGTTTTCTTAGCGAAGAGCAAGTTATTATTTTAACTGGAATCAGACGTACTCGTTGCCACCAAGGGAGGCGGAGCAAACAGATCTAACCAATATAAGCTAAAACTAACATTTGAACGAGTCACAAGACAAATATGAAATTGCCCACGGTGTAGTTTTATTTTTGTCACGGCAAACTCCGGGTAAAGTAGAAACTGTAACTAGGCATTTTAAAACTAGTGGAATAATGTTCAGGCTTAGTTGTATTTTGACGATTTAATCTCAGCTTGACCGTAGCTTCCGTCAAAGCTTGTTGTGAAATTGAGAAACATTGCTACGGTGCTACGATGCTACGATGTGCACAAGCGCTACGGATTTAAACACAAAACTACGCTTAGTAATGAGAGTACATTCAATGTTTTTTCACATTCAAAGTTCATACAAATTGCTATTGACCCTGTAAAAAATTGCTATTTCTACTTCTGTTATACATTTTACAGGTTTTATGTGAGTTGTAAGACTTCAAACTTTATTAGTTGCAATCGCTTAAATAAGTTACAGGTGTTTTTTATTTTATTTAATAGCGTAAAAATACTTTGCTTTCATCTCACCAAAAGAAAATTGATGATAAAACCGAAAATGGAAAGGCACTTCATCGGGTCTCCTTAATTACTGAGGACAGTCCCTCAGGCTGAAATACGATGATACCATACCAACATGACGCAATAAATACTCATGACTATGACCATGACTAGATGGCAGTAGCTGTTCTATCTTATCTGTGTGTGTAACACAAGAATTCTACTAGAATATCGTTATGGCAATAGACTTAAATAAGTTGGACCACCTCCTAGGTCCAAAACCGGTTGTTTATACGAGACCATAGAGGCCCGTTAAGTGCATATCCTAAGGATCGATTCTCTGCAACTGAATTTTATTTATCGAGGTAAAACAATAACCTATTTTGCTTTCTTTACATTAAAATACCTGATTTGTTGTCTCTTTGTAGTTGTGATAATTTAGTTTGACTATCTGCACCATAAATATCATCATAACAAGAGAAAAAGGATTGAAAACACGCAAAGCATTTAAACAGTATAGATTAACCTAAAATGCGCACCAATATCAATCAACGTCTTCAGATTTTTTGATGTGTAACATCTTTCCGCTCGCCTCCTATATATACAATTTGTGGGAGTGATTTCGTAGAAATGTGACGGAAGTAGCGTAACATGTGACGGAAGTAGGTTGTAACAGTGTGATACAATTTGTGGGAGTGATTTCGTAGAAAAAGTAACAGTAACAGTGTGAGAAGCTTACTTTCAGCAGTCTCCTTATTTGTTAGTTGCGAGCTGTTGCGTTTGTAAATTTAAAATCGATATTATGAACAAGACATATTATTATTATATGTGACATATTGTGTCATCATTTTGATATGTTAAAAGTCTTTTAGTGAGTATATACTGCATTCTCTTTATGAATTATAAAAAAAAAAAAAAATTGGTACCTATATAAATTAAATATTTTTTATTTTTTATTTTCTATTGTAATATTGATTTCAAAAGGTGAGGTGTCAAATGTTACACATCATGTGACTACTGTAAGGCTCGTTCGGTTTTTTTTATTTATATATGAACATAAAATCTACAGCACTTTATAAACTAAGTTATTACATTATATACTTAACTGCCAATTACAGATGCCTACTTTGTAAACCTATATATTTAATATGTCGCTTAAGCGAATTAGAAAACAAATGATCAGATCATGGTTTATAGCTTATTTCAGTAACAAATTCAATAACAGAGACCCCAAAGTTGCGTCCAGTGACAGACAATTAAAAGTAAACTCTATGGGGTTACCGTTAAGACGGGGTTTGGTAGGCCGAGATTTGGGGGTATTTATTAAGAAACGTTAAACAAGGCAAGAGTGGCGGACTCGCTGCGAATTTTACAAAGGGCCGGCGGGCGCGGCACAACTTAGATTAAAATAGTTTCGGTAACTCGCCCTGAGGTACCCATATGACACGGGTGCGCCCGGCTCTACTCTCGCCTTGGGTTGTATCAATTATGTGTATTAAATTGTTTATGTTGGTAGTAATATCGCAATACTCGTATAAACAATTAAAATCATAAGTAACTAAGATTAAATATTTTGGAAATCACAGAGAGATAAAAATATGTAAGCACTAACTAGCTTTGATTAAAATCAAAGAACCACTTCACTATTTTTATCCTTGTAATATTGATCTAATAATTTGGTCCATAATTGGCTCAGATTAATACACTAATGTGATAATAATTAAAAACAAATCTAGTGAAGATATAAAAAGATTGGTGTTTTATCTGAGCATTGATTTGTTAAAAAACACTTTCGTAATCATCTTATTATTAGTTGAATAATATAAGATATTATACATTTAATTTGAATACGTAAATGTGTGTGTGCGTGTGTGTGTGTGTGTGTGTGTGTGTGTGTGTGTGTGCGTGTGTGTGTGTGTGTGTGTGTGTGTGTGTGTGTGTGTGTGTGTGTGTGTGTGTGTGTGTGTGTGTGTGCGTGTGTGTGTGTGTGTGTGTGTATTCACACACATACAGATCACGTATTAGTAGTGGCATTATTGTAAAAAAATCTCCTTCATCACAAGTGTAATCCAATAAACGACTTATCCTTAATTCTTATCCACCTTCAGTAGGCATCAATTCGATTAGTCAGCCCTACATTCAATTACCGAAGATGTGTGCGCTCCAGGGCAGCATAGCCCATCGGGACCGGCCGGCGCGGCGCGGCGCCGGCGGCGCCACTTGCAGCCATGATATACACGAACTTTACTGACTGGTCGGTAGCGGAGGTAAGCGCCGCACTAATTATTTGTACAATAGCTCACTGCACTGCCGTACATATTAAGCAAGTGAGCGATACTATAGTTTAACTATTATTCGGGTCAAAGGATTGAAAGGGGTTGGAGATAAAATCAAAATCAAAGTCAAATTTTTTTACTGAAATAGACTAACGAAAAGTGCTTTTGAATGGTCCATACATTTTTTACTTACTACCCATTCATGACGTCTATTTTTTTAGCTATCGAGCAAAATGGGCGCAAGAAACTCCACAGTTTTAATAGATAAACGGGACTGTCCTTTCCAGAAGCACTGGGCTTGTATGTATGGATATGAGAATAGATTTAGATATTAAGGTAATATATTGCAATACCATAAGATTAATAATTTATTTATTAATGAAACAAAACAAGTTGCAACGTGGCGGACCGGAGACGAACAGCTTGACCAGGTGAAAGAACAATCATAAAAGGTGGTGCAGTGAGGAGGGGTTTTTAAGATTTGTGAAATAAAAAGAATAATAATCAATTAATTATTACTTCGTAGGTAGAGTTATGCGGCTTGAATGGTACTATTCGTTGCACTAAACTGCATTGCACTATGTTAAAGTAGTAGTCACTCAGTACTACAAATACTTCGCCGATTCTAACACCGAGGTGGCCGAGTAGTGGGCGCTCGGCCCGATACCCGAAGGTCCCGGGTTCAATTCCCAGGTCGGGCAAAATATATTTCGGATTTCTCGATGCATAGCCCAGATTTGTGATCACCAACCCGCATTTGGCAAACGTGATGATTAAGCCATTACCCATCAATTGTAGTGATGACTTGATTTCAATGATGGAGGGTTTTGCCCAGCAGTGGGACAGTTATAGGCTATTTACGTTACTACAATAACTTCAGTTCAGTTTACCTCTATGTATTGTATAGCAATGGTTTTGATAGTGTCCATTAAATATGCTCATTTGAGTGTAAGTATAAGTGTAGGTACCTAATGAGATTTCTCGTAACATGTTTCATTCCATATATTTTTAGCTAATGGAAAAGGTTTCAGAAAACAAAAAGGGGCATTCTAACAATTAGGGCTAATTAGGTCTGTCTGATTCGATGGCGCAGTGGGTAACGCGCCCGGTCTGCGATTGCTAAGATTAAGCAACTTTCGCAAAGGCCGGTCATCGGATGAGTGACCAAAAGTGTATCATCTCGAGCTCCTCCGTGCTTCGGAATCACGTAAAGCTGTTGGTCCCGGCTGCATCAATAGTCGTTAACAACCACCGATCCGCACTGGACCCGCATAGTGGTTTAAGGTGGTTTTATCCATCCACAGAGAAGGCTCGTGTCCCAGCAGTGGGAACATAAAATAAGCGGATGATAACGCCTGCCAGTCAGTTACCCTTTAGATTATTTATGATTACTATATTAAATGACCTGATTTCCGTGGGACTTTCTTTTCCGACCATCTGTACCTAGTCATAAGTATGTAGACATGCTTAAGACTTTTTAACTGATTTGCGGAAGGATCATGTTTTGTTGGCGTGTCCGTGTGGCCGGTCAGTGCGGGGCTTGACCACGCAATTGATCAGCATGGCTCCGAAGATGCGTTGGATTTGCATATCTTAATTCTGCCGGGATAGCCAACACGGCACGCCTAGGCCATAACATATAGGCTAGGCTTACAATTCTGCGATAATTTAGTTAAACTGGAATCTGCGTACCTTAAGTTTTAACAAAAAAATATCTAGATGTACAATCTAAAAGTGATCAAGGAGAGAAACTAGATTTGGATGGTGAAGATTTTTTTCTTTCTTATATTCAATCTATTAACAATGTTAGTCAGAAACATACCTGAAAATATAAACGCGTAGTTTTTCCTAAATGCCAAGATATTTTTGACCACACAGTCATGTTGCTAGGATCAATTTCATGTTGACTTATTAACTATGTGTATTGCTGACTGAACTATGTGTATTTTGTTGCGTAGGTTCAACAATTCTAGAGAACACGCCCTGCTTATCCTGAGGCTATTTAGGTACCTACGCGAAAACGCTGACCCACATAATTCTTGTTTTATCCTGAGACGACATGTCACTGTTTTTACCCTCTTTGAGGTAAGGCACCCTTTACCTAAAAAGGAGATGTCGCCACACATAACAAATTTACATCACCTACACCTTTAACCACAAAACCTACCTAGCTGGATATACTTATATACCTGATGCACTTGAATTCCCATTGCCGAAATTAAATTAAACAAACTCCTAACTAATGCAGCTGGTGAACTGCAGCCGCCAACAGCTGAGGTAGATAAAACAATAATGCGGTTCATACCTAACTGATGAATTGCAAAGATGGAATTTTACGAGTAGGCTACATACAGTATTGATGAAATTAATTTTGACAACGTTTTTATATTACATAAACTAAGGAATTAACTCTTCAATGACAGGGTACGAAAGACTCCTAATCTACCAAGCTTAACAGTGTACGATGCTAGTTAAATGAAGCAGGCAGTTTTAAATGCATAACGACTTGCAGTGGCCGCGGCGACAATGGGCGGCGCCAGAGCCGGCGCGGTTACGGCCGGCGAGCGCATTGTCTGCCACAAGTTTATCGCTTCCTCTTAGTGCGGCCTTGTTCACCACCAGGATTTAACCACAACACAGTCGAACACAATAACTGCTGACTACTAGTGAATTAGTTTAATTAAGCTCGATGGCGCAGTGGTTAACGCGCCCAGTTTACGAGTTCTGAGGTTAAGCAACTTTCGCAAAGGTCGATCATCGGATGGGTGACCAAAATTTTATCATCTCGAGCTCCTCCGTGCTTCGGAAGGCACGTAAAGCCGTTGGTCCCGGCTGCATTAGCAGTCGTTAACAACCACCAATCCGCACTGGGCCCGCGTGGTGGTTTATGGCCCGTTCTTCCTATCCATCCATCGGGAAGGCTCGTGCCCCAGCAGTGGGGACATAAAATGAGCTGATGATGATGATGATGATGAAGAAGCTACAATATAGTCAATTTAACTAAAATACTTGTTAATCTGTTAATTCTTAATTCTTCTAAAATGTTTTATTTAGTTCAAACTTCAACAGATTAGCTCTATGAATACAACTACATCATCGCATCGTAAATTGAACCCTTGGACCCATGGTACCTTGTTCTTAGAAGTATCTGCAAGAAACTCGCCAAGGGCATTTAAGGGATATGCCAATCATATATGCTCACTTTCTATATTACAACATACACACAAAATATATTTACACAGCAATAACAAACTTATGTAGAGAATATCAAATATTCAAGTTTCAAAACTTTCAAAATTCTTTAAATGTGTCTACAGTACTGAAGTAAAAAACTATTTAAAAATAACAAAAAAATATTAATTAATAGAAAACAAGATGCGAGAGCAGATCTACAAAACAGCACCCGTTCTCGAGTATGAAATACCTACGTATGAATGAGCAATACTGACTTATTATGAATGCTAAGAATGAGCGTATAGGATGAATACGGAACAACCCACTACATCAGACACACATTGAAAACTAAAAACCTTTTGTAGCTGCCATAGCCAAGCTCTATTCGGAGGTCTTCGCATGGCAGGCTGGGTAAACAATAGCTATTTAGGTAACGCTAACAGGGCCGCAGTGAGCGCGGCGGTGTATTGTGCGCCCAAGTTTATTGCTTCCTCGGCAGCTTCAGGCATCAGGCCCGAGCGTCGCCAGTCATTTGTATGGCAAAGCTAGGGTTACCGCGTCAATACAGTACAACTATTTTCTTAATAACTCTCGGTAATAATCGCAATTCGGAATGCAATCGAATATGAATATGTCCATATGGCCATGTCCATTAATTATTAGATTTATCATGTAGAGTAATTTGAAATCAGAACAACGTACTTTATTGTTGTTCTGTTTTGATTTCTAAGTGAATTATATAGAGCAGTAAAATTATAAATCGTAAAACAAGATAGTGTGCCACAATAGTCTTAATATTCATTAATTTTAGAATGGGGATTCTAAAATTAATTAATAATAACTTAAAAGAGTATTAACATACCTTTATACCTACTTTATAACTTATAGAGATCAGACAGCTGAAACACGAAGATTGCCGGGGAAATAAAAAAAACAGAAGCATTTATTATAAAATCAAATTATGTATCTACGATACATAATTAATTATGCAAGATATTAAAGGCAGCTTTTAAATTCATCTTTATCATCACCATTATCACACGCATCACATCACATACCTATTACCCTAACTTCAACTTAACGCCAGCCACCCACTGCAACTTTGCTTGTATTTTAAAGCACGCGAAGTAGGAAAAACGACGGAAATATTTTACTATCGGCGATGACAAATTAATCTTGCTTCTGAATATATTTTTTTAAATGTATAAAATTAAACACATATAATTTGAAAAAAGACAAAGTGTTGAAATGACATGCTGGGTCAGGTGCACTGAAAACTATGCTATCGTGGCTCAATCCAACTCGCCGAAATTAATCAACACTATCTACCTTTACTTTATAAGCCAAAGGAGCCAACAATAACAATAACAATATGTCGACAACTACGTCATCAACATCCGATCTTAATGTTTTACAAATTTTGAAAGATCATTTAAGAATTAGGCAAGCTGTATTTATAATTATGATTATTATTATTATTTGATTGAGCAGTGGTTGTTTTTATTTATTTTTGTTTTATTATTATTATTATTATATAATATTTAGGCTTTAAGATACTATTTCCCAATTTTCCACTTATACATTAATAAATATTCAAATTATGATTATTTACATATTACAATCTTTCTGCAAATAAGTCTTTTTTCAAATTGTAATTTGTTCTCAACTATATTTGCGTAAAATTATATGTAAATAATCATAAACACATATACTTAACCTATGTTAAATGCGAACGTAAATAACATTGCTCACATCTGCTGCATGCTGCATCTTATTTGCGGATGATGTCTCAATCATAGTGACTACAAGTAAGAAATTGACATTAAATGACCATAGTAATGAAATTAACAATACAATCAACTTAATAATAAATTGGCTTAAAGATAATAACCTTTTTATTAATATTGACAAAACTTATTTCATGAATTTTAATAATACACCTTATCAAACGTTAAATGTACACTATCAAGGACTAGGACTACATGGCACAAATATAACTAAGTTTCTGGGTATACAAATTGATCATAAGTTGGACTGGAAGCAACAGATCACAAACATATGTTGTAAAATAAATAGATTTACTTTTGCACTATATAAACTCACTAAAGTAGCCTCTCAAAGTGCAGCACTCACAGCATACTTTGCATATATTGAGTCCATCCTCCGTTATGGTTTAATCATATGGGGAAACAGCACAGACACGAATAAAGCATTTATCGCTCAAAAAAAATGTATTAGGGCAATCTGTGGCACTGCACCAGATGAGCCATGTGCACCCTTATTCAAAAGGTTAAAAGTCTTACCCCTGCCATGTCTATACATTTTTGAAATAGCCAAATTTGTCAAACTTAACCATCATTATTTTGAAACAGCACAAGATATGTATCCCCGAAACACTAGAAATGGAAAAAGGTTGATGTCGTCCTTTGTTCCAAAAAGCACTCGTATGCAAAAGAATTGTTTCTGGATGTGCATAAGTATTTTTAATAAATTGCCTGAAACAATTAGAAAACTTATTGTAAAACAATTTCTAGCAGAGTTACATAAATGGCTTATGGTACACCTATTTTATTCAGTGAAAGATTTTCTTACACATACACTTAATAAATGTAAGATGTGTACCTAGATGTGTGCAAGCAAATATTTTAGTTTTATTTTTCTTTTAAGTTAACGACATATTATTTTCTTTTGATGTCTGTAAAATACTATTCACCTTGACCAAACTTGATAAATCATTTGACTTTTATTATTATTTTATTTCTGTATATTATTTTATTTGAATTGCAAATATTTTAGTAACTTTTGACAACTGCGTAACTTTTCACAAACTTTTCTTTTTTCCTCTATGGCATGGACTACCATAGAGAAGTGAAGTTTACAAGCTCCACAGATTATAAGTTTGGCCGCTGCGCTGTGGTACATAGATCTAATGTTATAATATTGATTTGACATATTTTTGACATTATAATATTGATTTGACATATTTTTGACATATTTTTGAATAGGGACAATTTCTAGTAATTAATTTTGTATTTTTATTATAATGTTATTTAATTGGTTTATGACAATTTGGAGTGTTAATTTTGTATTTTTATATGTATGTAATTAATTAGAATATTTAGTAATTGTTATTTAAAGTTATTTGCATGCTACATTGTCAGCTGAGAAAGAGAAGAAAATTAGAATAAGACCAAAAATGTACCTTTCTCAAGCGCAAATTAAATATATTTCATTTCATTTCATTTCATTTCATTTCACAAATTAAAAACAAACTTTCAACCTTACAGATAAATGCTAAACATTACGAAACACATTTGGTTTAATTAACTCCATAACATATGTGTGTGCTACATAATATGTCTATTACGAATTACGACTATTACTTCTTAAGATACGCCAATCCAAATACTTTGTTAAAGAAATGTGACTCATTAATGTTAATAACCTAAACTTAGCTGCTAAAAGTCATGGATGTGCGATTAGATTAACAGCATCTTCGCATGGAATCGAATGTTGTCTAATCGGGAGTTAATCCTTATTGGCTAAGTTGGGCGGCGCTATCGGAGGCACCCACGGCGCTGAACCGAGCGCCGGTTAAAAGATAATGCGAGTGTAGTCTCCTAATAACATTTGCATATCTTAATGCGGCCTGAGACGGGGTCCTACTGTGTAACACGAACGCACGAATATTCGTTGATAGCTTCATCGGTTTGCTGTCACCAACGCCAAACATTTTCGTTAAGTGTAATAAAATATATTTTCCTAAGTGGATTTCGATCTCGCACCCTTTTGACATATCGTGTAAGGTGTACTATCAATTTAATCTAAAACCAGTCAAACAAAGATTGAGTTTTGACGTTTCTGAAAATTTTTCTTCTAAGTAATAATATTTTTTACTTACATGTATATTAAAGCTTGCTTATTATTTACAATGCTCTTCAAAATAACGATATTGCAAAAATAACATACTTGATAGTTGGCTACACTAGTGAATTATTTCTCTTTCGTTTGCTGCGTTACTCAGAGTTTAGTTTTTCGTAATATGCACCCTTTTGGTCGTATAACAGCTCGTGGGACAATGGTACCTACTGTAGCGTACACGTAACTGGAAAACAAAAAAATACTAACAACCTTACTAAAAATAAAAATATACTTAATAAATAAGAATAAAACCGTTGTATGTCTAAATGTCTCTACATTTGATTTGGTCTCTTCTAAATATAAAATTCGTAACTTTTAACTTTTAACAAAATAACACGCATCCAAGTATCCATATTTGTAATTTATAATATGAATGCAACAGCTTGGCTTTAAGCTCTGTTGGTAAATCTTCCATTATTCAAGAATATCGTGCGGAAATGGCTGCTCCAGTATCAGCCTCTACGATACCAGCTAATATTGGTTCAATAAACAAGGTACATGCTTGCGCAAACAAAGCAGGAACGATGAGCGAATCGTAATTATGGATTAATAATAATGGATCTAGTTACGTACAAGTAATTGTTGGAATATGCAAATTGGGACTAATGCCGCTTTTCAAGGCTTCGCCAGTGTTTATACAGCGAGATTCCCTGGATACTCGGCGAGGAACTGATTAAAGACAATGTCTACAACTATAATATTAAAGATACCAATCCCTGATTTCAATACGAATGAGTAGCGAAGTTCAGAGGTAACCTTAATAAAGGTATTCACCGTTTCGAATAAGCAATTCTCTGTAACTAAAGGTTATATTAAATCAAGATATTGAAATGTTAACAAAAAATACAGAATAGATTAATTGACTTCAAAGAAATAAGCTCTGTTATCCAAACATGACTAAAAGGGTGACTCGTTTCTTTGTCGTACTTCCTAAAGATGGAATAGTTTCTTAGAATAGGGTCTTTCAAACGAGGCGTGAAGAGGTACCTTGTGGGCCAGCAGGGTGAGGTTGGCTGATGCTGCGATGTATCCACGCTGCACCAGTTGTCTTCGCGTCTGGAGTCCTTTTCCACTTAATATCAGGTGGAGTAGAGTCAATTGACCAGCTTCATTTAAAAAAAACTTTGTGGTACATTGATGATGATGATTTGAACAAAGAAAAGCTTAAACAATAGCTCTTAAAACTATTTCAGAAACGCGACGTATATCCGTGCGCGTATGGGGTAGAATTGCCAACTGCAGATAAACAAGAGCAACAATGAAGCCGCCTGTTCGCGGTACGCGACCCGCAAAATTTTGTTGATGGCGACGATGCACGTAAAAAGTACAAGCAAATTCACGTGGAAGCATCAAAGGGCATTCACGACGCCACAATGCGGTACGAAATGACTGCAGGAGGCAAGCTTTTCAGAGACGCGCTAGAGCAGGGATGGGGAAATGGCGGCCCGCGATTGTAACACGCCATCTAATTGTAATTAAATAAACAACAGATTTATTATAGGAGGTCGATGGCGCAGTAGTTAACGTGCCCAGTCTGCGAATGCTGAGGTTAAGCAACTTTTGCAAAAGCCGGTCATCGGATGGGTGACCAAAAATTTATCATCTTGAGCGCCTCCATGCTTCGGAAGGCATGTATAGCCGTTGGTGTCGAAGCAGTCATTAACAACCACCAATCTACACTGGACCTGCTTGGTGACCACCAAGTATGGCCCGTTCTCCCATCCATCCATAGGGGAGGCTCGTGCCCCAGCAGTGGGGACATAAAACGAGCTAATGATGAAATTTATTATAGGCACTTGATTATGGTTGTTATCTTTTGTCTCAGAATAAATGCTCCATGGCCCGCAGAAATGTTATAATCATTTAATACTAGCGGCCGCTCGCGGTTTCACCCGCGTGGTTCCCGTTCCCGTGGGAATATCTGGATAAAAAAAACCTATGTGTTATTCCAGGTTATAAACTATAATTTCATCCAAATCCATCCATCCGTTGCAGCGTGAAGAAGTAACAAGTATACGAACATACATACACACAAACTTTCGCATTTATAATATTAGTAGGATGGCCCCATCTCTAAATTTATTTCCCCATCCCTGCGCTAGAGCAACGCACACATAGAGAAGCTCACACGGACACGGAATCTCGCCACAGCCGCGCGCGGACTGTCCCCCCTGCCCGATCCTCTAAATGCCACTACACATTAACAGAATACACTAAACATGCACACTAGTTTCGCCCAAGACACCGTACTCGTAGAACAAGGGTACGAAGAACCGGTTCACACGCGCTCTATAAGTACCAGGTACTGACATGTACCTGAGCGCTTCTCTCCTCCACCACGGCCCGGTCAACCTGAGCCGAGGTCGAGCCTTTAGAGACGCCCTCAGGTTGTTCCGCTATCCGAACCCTTCGGAGAATCTAGTAGGGCACGGGGACACGCGCTAGTGCGTGATTCCGTTCTCTCTAGAAAACCTCCGAGGTGATTCGTTTCACACGGCTTGAGGAACGTGCTTTAAGTTTCTTGCCACCCCCAAGCAAGCCCGGTGAAGCTGAAAATGCCGTTTGAGCCAATTAGCAATGGACTGTTCCGAGATTCGTGTCCGTGAGAGGGTGTGTGTGTGCATGGCTTGAGCGCGGTATGTATTGAGATTACCTACTGGTTGTCTTCATGTTGTGAATGTGGCGGCTCAGTGACGCAGCCCTAGCCGGTGCGGCCGCGGTCTATGTGTTGTCATGTGGCATTCAAACCTCGCGGCGGGAAAGTGTCACCGGTGAGCATGAGTTCCGTCTCTTTCATATCTCGTTTGTATTTTTGAAGAAGCGTGATAACCAGTTTTAAGGGCGAGGAAGTTTTATGCTTCTTGCACCAGCAGAATGCGAAATTAATTTTATATCTACTGTAAGTACAAGAGACAGCCTGCGACTTTGTTTGCGCTGCGTGAGCGCATAAGTAAATTACCTGCCGTGGTTGTCTTACATAAATATTGCCATTTTGCAAATACAAGACTAAAGTATTAAGTTAACGAATTTGTATGGCGTTGAAGCAGCGCCTCCCGTTGACAAACGAGGCAATTCTGCCATGAAAGTTGAAGTTTTCGTTAACATGAATTACGAACACGGTAACGAAAAAAAGCAGCAACGCCTCCTGGCGCCAATGAGGAGAGTGGTGCAGGAGTGTGCAACATTTTCCTATCCCTAACTTTGTCACAAAAAAAACTTTGTGTAATCCCACATGCTATTCACCCAAGGAACCCTAGCCGGGCGAAGGAAGCGCGCCGCCGGGCCCAGCTTTATTACTCGGGTTTTATGCCCGATTTCATTCAACTCGCACGTCTTGATAATTGACTCCGCCTTTATTGCGATAGGTTGTTGCCCCAGATTCTAAAGTGGTGACAATTCAATTCTTGGATTGAAAAGGAGACGTATGATTGATAGGTATTGCTACTTTTTGTGCAGCAGCAGCAGGCTTGTAACGTGACTTGGTATGGCTTTCATAGATTTTCTGTAATAGTTTTATTTTATTTATAAGTTTGCTACTTGCGACTGAATGTGATGAGGTCAGAGCCAAAGCAGACTATCAACGTCGTTATAGATGTTAAAACAATGGTAAAACTACAAACAGAATCATTCATAACTCTTTTTACACTACTTACTTACTAGGTGCAGGTACAGTATTAAATATAGGCGTTTTGTATACATGTGTACCTAATTCTGAATATGAAGTACAAGTACACACAATTAAGGTAAAGTGGCTTAGATTTAAAACGGATCCATTGATCCTCAAATGCATACGACCGTGCTATATACGAGTATTTGTTTTTTAACCATTTTATTGGATCTCTACAGCATTCATTACAGCCGATATTAACTTTTTTATAATGTCCGTCAAAGTGCTGAGTGCACAGACCAAATATAGGTCTGTGGCTGAGTGCGTGTTTTACTCACAACTTGCAACTCACCTCGTACCCTACTTTGCCACTAGGAGGTTCTGCTTCAATAACCTACAAATTCTCATTTCGAAAACGTAATCGAATGGAAAACGAAATTCGCACTCAGCTCCCAGAAGACGACATATACTATTTAGCAAGACCTCAAATAAAATTCTGAATAGTTCAGTAAAGAAGGGTACTCAACAAAATAGCTACAAATAAAACACGTCTTTGTGTAGACACTTTATTAAGGCTCTAATCGATAAATACTAACGATTATCGCCGAAAATAAGGTGTCCATTTAAATTTAAGACTAACATTAATTTACTGAGTCGTCGTAACATCCTGGATGGACAAGTAAACTTTGGTTCGACGACTAAATTCATCAATTTGCTTAAACTAGATAAATTGATAACATTAATGTGTAATGTACCTGTCGTAGAACTAACATTCAGATTCATTTCTAAACAGTTATAATATAATATTGTGCTTATATTTATTGTATTTATAAACTTATCATTACTGAAATCAAAAATGAGATTAGCAGGCACTAAAATTAACACAACGTTGATACTGTATACAAACAATAATTTAAATAGTGTAAACGAAGATAATACAAATCAAATAAATTAATAATTATAGACCGGCCTTGAGCATCATACAACAACAACTCAACTGCATGACGCGTTCCAAGATAGTAGACCTTCCTCCACAGCATTCGTCACCAAATGAATCAACTCGATAGAGACCCACGAAATTCAAACGTACCCTATTGACATCGACATTCCAATACACTGAACTAACGACAAATATGCTTACTCCTAAGTCGGATTTGATTAACATTGAAACACCTGCCAGTGGTGTGGACGTAGGATCATTTCTGTTTTACCTTTTTTCTCATTAATAAGTTTACGTTAAACTTCAGTGGCCTTATTCGAACTCCGCTCACATCTGTTTGGGACTCAACGCTCACAAACCCATAAATTGACCTACTTAAATTCGGTTTCCCATAACTTCGTGCAAAGTTTTTCATTGGTTGAGAAGTTTATCATAAAAGATGTCTGTGACCCCCAACGCTCCAATTCAATCAATATTTCACGCTAGATATTAACAAAATTTCTTCCAATCATTCCCGAGAACCAATCGTTTGCCCACCTTACCTGTAGTTTATCCAAGCCTTGCTTATATCCTTAAAATAAAATAGAGATTAAAGACCAGCACAATGTGAAAATATTAAAGGAGATCGTTTGACTTAATTTAGTTTTTTATCTTACTTAAATAAAACTATTGAGTATATTTTGACGCCAATGAGATTTATTCAATTTAAAAAACGTGTTATTTATTTAAGAATTAGTTAATGGATCCAGTGTGTCATCTTTTAGACTTTTCTTACATGTGCTTTTGGTACAAGGTGTCTTTGTCATCTATAGCCAGATTTGAATACGTTGCTCCTCCAATCATGAAACAGAACAACTTTTTCCAGAAAACTCGAGTCGAAAATATTTACACCTTCCATACACGGCCAGCTGATAGCGCTCTTTCGTATTTTAGACAATTATTGTCCTATTTCAACATGTTTTTGGAAAAACGTATTAAAATGTACCAACTGATTAACAAGCACCCTTTATTTTATTCCTGTTAAAATGTTGGCTCCTCCTTCGATGGGAAGTCCAGCAGTTAGAAATTTAGTATTTTAGAAGAATAGGAATGTCCTTATTCGGCTTGAACGTTCGCTAGTGACCGCCAGTGGACTATCAAATCCTACCGCCACACCGAGGCCGCGTACTTTAAACCTTAAAGCTACGGGGTTAATGACTAAGGTTGTGCGCCTAGGCGGCCTGGCGCTCGTAGGCGAGCAACTCGGCCATGTTGTCGATGGAGTCCTCTTGGATGTTGTTCCCGGCGAAGTGCACGTACTCCTGGCTCGGCTCGTCGGCGGAGCGCTTGCGAACTGGAACCGTAAGAGGGAAATGTTAAGATAAAAAAAATCGTAGTATACTCACAAGCGCAGCGAGCGTAGTATATTCAATTGTTGTTTTAAAGACATTACTACTAATTGTTAAAGAAAGAGATAGAGATAAAGAGAAACATATAAAACAAAAAATAACTAAGTCAGTAGCACCCAATTTTTTAACGCCTTTTTCTTTCTAGAGTCCAAAATGATGTTAACTATCACGGAATCCGTCGTCTTCGAAGTGATATTTTGCCTACGAAATACGTAGAAGTACATCTTACTTGATCACAGATGACATTGATGACGATGGTGTCCCCACCATTACCACCGCCAAGCAGCATTGCTTGCTTCATCATCATCATCATCATATCATCATTGCTTGCTTGCTTGCATTTGCTAAATCCAATTAAATTACAGGTTGTAATAACAAAAGCCCTGTCAGATCCGTAAAGGTACCGAAATGCTCAAATTACCCCCAGAATGATGCAAATTTTATAAATTTATGTGAACACACTTTCGATCAATGGCGGCGGCGCCAAAGGTCCTAGGAAGTGCAAAGAAGACAAAAGTATTGCCATGTAAGTTTTGTCATTTAACAATTTTTTTTCTTATTACTTTAAAATAATTACACAGAAAAATAAAAAAAATAAAAAAACTGAATCTCTATACCTAATAACACTTTTACGGATCGGACAGGGTTTTTGTTACATCTTTATATATGAGGGGTATACAAGCAAAAACGCTCTATACTAAATCTTCTGTGTGTGTGTATGTTATTGAACTGCTTCTAAACGGCTGGACCGATTTGGATGAAATTTTCTGTGTGTGTTCAAGTGTATTCGAGAATAGTTTAGATTTACAATTGGACCCGGTAAGTGGCGCTGCAATAGGGGTCCATCATGAGATACGGGTGTTCTTAAGCGGACGAATGATTTGTTTGTTTGTTGTCATGGAAACTGTCAAGGTGGTACAAAGTCCACCGGTCATCTAGTCTTTATATATGTCGGCGGCGAGGTTTGTTTTGTAGGTAGGACAGTCAAGCAAACTCGGATTCGTCGATAACACTGTTCATCTTGGTCTGATAAGTAGGGTATAGGTAGGTAGGGTCCTGATAGGTAGGGTATGGCAGTTGGAACTTCGGGTCCGGCTGTCTTTTCAAGGGTACCACGGGAGTTCCGGATCCTAGGCCTCCTGGCGGTTATGCCTTCGCGGGCGTCTCCGGCAGGCCCCGGACATAGGTTGGACTCGTGGCATGTGGTTAGCTGTAGAAGTGGCGGTGGTTTTCATTGAGCAGTTCTCCAACACCTCCGGCACTAGTCTGGAGAACTAGTCCCGCCCGCTAAATGCAAAAGCCTCCGGTTGAATCAGCCGCGTAGGATTTTGGAATTGATCAGGTGCCTGGATACCCATCCAGGCACCTGATCAATGAAGAACCAAGAAGTGAGTGTGCTTACAACTCCGCCACCAAAGAGGACATGTAGTCGACTTTAGAGTTGACGACCCGAGCAGTGGTAGATACCACTGCTCGCAGATGCGAGTTGTACTCTTAGTGCAACGAGAAGTGAGCGAGCTTACAGCTCCGGTAACCTATCTGGATATTAGGTAGTGGAATATACGTGTCCACGGGGCAACTAGCTCGAGACACTAGTCTTAAAAATACCGGATGAAGGATGCGTACCGGCGTGTTCTGATCTGGCGTTATGACCTGACGAAGATGGTCCCTTGTGCTTGCGTAAGGATGTCTGACACCTAACTTTATAACCGTATGGTTGGTGGAGGGTGTCAGTATAGACTTTAAAGTAGTGTGTAACAGGGTGTTCATCTTGGATCTTCAAAATAAAAGCAGTCGTATTCCGTACAGTCACTTTAATGTTATTTTAACATCACAATTAAATAACTTAAAAACAGTTGCCTGATGCAAATGGATTTTAGAAACGAAGTGAGTTCTGCGCGTGCGTATTCTCCAACCGCTCCTATTCAAATGTGTGTCGCGCCAAAGTTAACTGTCGTTGACGTTTCGCGCACCATACAGCATAGGCTGCGCAGACCACACTAAGTATAGACTATACTTGTCTTTTCTAAGCGATGCTAGCGCCAAGTCTCCGACATATTAGGTCCTTACCTATGAAATTGACCTTTTTTTCTCACTTATTAAAAGGTCCAAAAGTTCTAAAAGTCAATACCGGTTGTTAAAATTATCATACATATATACCTTTAATTAGGACTATGTTACTTCGGCTTCAGTTATAACAATGATTATTAATTTTGTGTCTTTATCGCCCAATATTTTTTTCAATTTGTCTACTTTGTATGTTCGCGGAATTGTCTTTTTGTTTCATTGTAGCTTTGAAAGGACTTGATTTTTTTTCTTTCTAATGTCTGCTATATTTAGCTAGCGAAACAAACACACTACTCTACAATTTTTATAGTGTTAACTTAAATAGATGCTAAGAAAATTAAAAAAACGTTAGTATGAAAAATAATATTTTATAAAAAATCTTCATACAAAACGTCAATTTCATATGTAAGGACCTAATATATATAAATCTTCTGTGCGTGTGTATATCATTGAACTCCTTCTAAACGGCTGGACCGATTTGGATGACATTTTCTGTGTGTGTTCAAGTGGATTCGAGAATGGTTTAGATTTACAATTGGACCCGGTAGGTGGCGCTGCTATAAGGGTTCATCATGGGATACGGGTGTTCTTAATCGGACGAATGGTTTGTTTGTTTTGTTGTCATGGAAACTTCCAACGTTCTGTTTGTTTTGTTGTCATGGAAACTGTCAAAGCGGTACGAAATCCGCCGGTCAGCTAGTAAAACTATAAGAACTCATTATTTGGAGTCACGAAACCGTTACCTTAGGTGTCACAAGCGTCCATAGGCTACGCTGTAAGCTCGTTTGAAGGCTCAGTCAGTATCATTAAAAAAATTCATCATCGCCAGTTCATTTTATTTTTCCTGCTGGAGTACCGAGCCATTTATACGGATGGAAACACCACAGGTAGAACGTGGTTCGGATTAGCAGTTGTTGAGAACTGCTCATAAAGCTGGGACCAACAGCTTTACGTGCCTTCCGACACACGGATGAGCTCGAGATGATACATTTTTATTCAGCAATCGCAGGCCGAGCGCATTCGCTACTGCCCAATCGCCAAATACAGCTAGATACATGGAAAATTCTCATACAGTGTTAATGTTAGAGCATGTCTCGAATGAAGTATATCGGTACTGACTGATGTCGCCGTCCTCCCTCTCCAGGTCGTAGGTGGAGCGGTCGGAGCAGCGCTCGGCGAGCACGCGGCCGAGGCGGTGCGGCGCGGAGTTGGCCGCCGACGCGGGCAGCAGCGCGCGCAGGCGGCGGCGCACGCGCGTCACGTCGAACTCGGCGCCGCTCTCGATGTGCAGCACGAACACGCCCGGCGGCAGCACCGCCTCCGGGTCCAGCGCCATCACGAAGCAGCGCTGCGCGTCCACGATGCCTGCGGTGCGCGGATACATTACCGATTATGATTATGTATATGAAACGAACCGCATTACCGAGCTGAAGTGGCAGTGGGCTGGCTATATTAGCCGCATAACCGATGAGTTTTTGAGTGAACATTGCGGATCGATGAGCGTAGTGTACTCCCTCAGACTATGTGGAGCGACGATCTTCGCAAGGTGGCTGGCAAGAGATGGATGAGAGTAGCCCCGGATCGTGCCCAGTGGCATGCACTTGGAGATGCACACGGTCCAGCAGTGGACTAAACAGGCTGATGATGATATGACACGTTAACTTATGCTATGCCAGCATTGTAAAAAAATATTACATAAAAAACAATAGGTAGTACCTACAACCTATATAGACTCTCCTTTCTTTTTCTCTTCTTCTCCACATTGTCGCTGTATAAACTCGTACTTAGGCACCCAAATGAGTAGTAAATGAAACAGTTTGTCTTGGAAATAAAAAGGGTATATTAATCTCACGAAGTTTTCTTATATAGCCAACGTGTAAGAAAGTTAATAGCGCCATCTAATTTTTCTAGTGGCGCCATCTCCTGACACATCTCAGAACTAATTTTAATTTGTAGGCATATATTTAATTCTACAGTCGCTGATGCCGAAGCACAGGCTTATCAAGCTAAACGTTTCTAGCTGGCACTTCAACAGTGCTGTAGGTTATGATGATGATGGTCCTGCAAGTGCTACTGTCCATGACCATGTTTAGTTATTAGTATGCTAACCCAGAAAATTTTAAACTCCTTACTGTTAGCGCAATACAACTTAACTATTTAAACGCCCATTGATTAATTACTCAACTCAAGTCACAGTCTAATCGTTTTATGAGCCTTCACAGGCACTGGCGTCAAAACCTATTGAAATTTCCAAATGTTGTATAAATGAAACGGCTGAATCGGTTCTGGTTCTATTTGTTGAAGTGCCTTCTACCAGAAAGATCTGCAAAGAAACTCAGAAAGCTTTTCTATCAGCCTACTCACCAGTAGCGTTGGCGGTGAAGTCATGAATGAACTCGACGCTGCGGCCGCTGTTGTAGACGGAGATCTTCTCGACGTTGTCGTCGATGTCGAAGCGCTCCAGCAGGCTGTTCAGGGCTTCGTTGTCCTCGTCGTCGCCGTTGACCACCTTTACGTCGGGCTCCGAGCTCCAGCGCAGCGGCATACGGTTCGCGGTCGGGTTTTGCTTCTGGACTTGGGATGCAGCCTGCAGGTTTATCTATTCATTTATTATCGCGTACATAAACAGTTTGCAATTAACTATAGCTAAATGTTTTATAAGATAAGTCGGAATATAACACATTACATCACTTTTCTAAAGCTTCCTTCACAGTCAGGTTCAGTAACAGGACAGGTGTTTTTTTTTTTAAACTTGTTCCCCGACGTGTTTCAATGTCGGAGACATTGTACATCTAAAATTAACTGTCTATTCCGTATTGTTTTCTAAAGTTTACGCGAACACTACACATTGAAATGAAACAACTTTTACGGATCTACTCGCGTTTATTTTACACATTACTTATTTAATGTTTATCCTGACGTTTCGAACCCTTTGCAGGATCCGTGGTCACAGGGAGACTGAGGTGTTGGTCATCTCATAATTAGTTGGTAGCTTGTATACCCTCATTTAAATTTAATCAGGTGCGTTCCGTTTTACGCAGAAAGAGCTTACAGTATCTTTTGGTCTGGCAGTATGGTGTCGGGGCTGGGATTTAATATTTTGTATGATGGGATCCCAGGCTGGTGGTAGATTCCAACCATCTTCTCTATTAAAATTAGGATGTTTTTTAATTTCAATAGCCTCGCGTATCATCCTAGGGATGAATCGTTGTTCTTTAACGAGTATTTGTGGTTTATCAAATCTGATGTAATGGTTGGGCCCCTCTAGAGAATGTTCGCATACTGCAGACTTATTTTCGCGCCTATGCTTGACGTCGGCTATATGTTCTTTAACCCGGGTTCCTATACTTCTCTTTGTTGTCAGGATAAACATTAAATAAGTAATGTGTAAAATAAACGCGAGTAGATCCGTAAAAGTTGTTTCATTTCAATGTCTATTCCGTTCTAACACGGCTATCCTATGCTATTCGTGGCTTTCCTTGGCACGTTTGTGCCCTTTCTACTACTATCCTATGCTAACATTATATAATATTCTTAAAGCTTTTCCCCATTTTTGTTGCACGCTCGGTGCCCTGGTGCTGTAGCTCTGCTAGCAGAGCTACATGTAAAAATACCTATACTTAAATGTAACAGTATCAGTAATATGAATTGTGTGCAAATTAATGAAGGAATTGTAAATCTTCTCAACAGACATAAGGACTTATTCAGCGGCGGACTGGGTCGGTACAATGGCGGCAAGGCTACGCTGCACGTGCGGCCGGGGGCGACGCCGGTGTTCCAGCGCGCACGGCCCGTGCCTTGAGCGCATCGACACGGAGCTCGACGTCATGCTGCGCGACGGCGTCATCGAGCCCATCGACTGCTCCGCCTGGGCCTCACCTCTAGTGCCGGTCACTAAAGCAGATGGTAAGTACGTTGCGAATTTGTGCAGATTATAAGGCGACTCTGAATCCCGCTTTGCTGATCGATCGATACCCGCTGCCTAAGATTGAAGATGTCCTAGTAGGCCTCAACGGGGCACAGTTTTTTAGTAAAATCGACCTTTCCCGGGCTTATAGCCAGGTTGAACTGGATAATTCAAAAAAATACAACGTTATTAACACGCATCGAGGACTATTTCAGTATAATAGGTTAGTATACGGATTGGCTTCAAGCGTAGGTATTTTCCAACGCATAATGACTAATTTATTAGGAAATATACCGAACGTGCAAGTGTTCATTGATGACGTCATTATAGGCGGGAAAAATAAAAACGAGCATTTAATTGCACTCGAGCAAGTTCTACAGCGACTGTCTGGGAGTGGGTTAAAGCTAAAGAAAGAAAAATGTGTTTTCTTGGCTGATGAAGTTACTGATTTAGGCTATGTGGTTTCGAAGGAAGGGGTTAAAGCGGACAAATCCAAGATTAAAGCTATAAGTAAACTAGCAGCTCCTAGTAATATTAGTGAATTGCGTTCCTTTATAGGTATGGTACATTTTTTTTCTAAGTTTATCAGGGATTTTAGTACTATGTTGGGGCCCTTATACAGGTTATTGCAAAAAGGTGTAGACTGGAACTGGGATGGGAAATGCGAAGGGGCGTTTACGCTGATAAAACAAGTTTTAATGAGTGCTGAAGTATTAGCGCACTACTTAAGACTTTAAAAAGGGTCATTAAAAAAGCGTATTTAGATAATAAAAATGTGGAACTGGCTTTAAACACGTTTTTGTTATACTATAGGAACACGGAACATTGCACTACAGGAGTATGCCCGTCAGTTGCACTTATAGGGAGACGGTTGCGGACCAAGTTAGATGTGCTAAAACCGGATATGGAGGTTAGGGTACAAAAAGCGCAACAAGGGCAGGTTCAAAGTGCGGGAGGGACGGAAAGGAAGGTGAAAATAGGAGAAGACATTTGGTATAGGCAATATCTAAAGGGAGAGAAATGGTTGACCGGTACTGTGGTTAACTCGTCAGGGCCAAGCAACTATAAAGTACTAGACAGTAACGGTAAACAGGTGCATAGACATATCGATCAGCTTAGGCGTAGGACGAGGAGTTTGCTGGTAATCCCCACAGAGATGTCACGTTCGCCGGAGCCTTCAGCTCCTGATGCACTATCACCATCGTCCTTGGAAGGCCGGTCGGAGCGGCCGGAAGTCTCGGGGGCGTCGTCGTCACCGGCGCGGGAGCGGGGGTCGCCACCGACTCGGACAAACAATCAGTCCGACCGGGACCTAGGAACTGAAGAGTTCTCGACACCACCGTCCATGCCTGTACCGCCCCAGTCTCGCCCCATTAGACAATGTAGGTTAAAAAAAAGATGTTAGATATAAGTTTTAGATAAGTGACTAGTTAAGTACTAAAATGGTTTAGTTCAGTATCATGTATTGATAGTTGTAATCGAGTATCATTAAGATTAAGAATACGTAGTTGACCTTGTTGTAATCAGAGATGTTGTTATTATTGTGTTTGGTACCTTTATTTTTAGTTATGTTTGTTAAATTGTATGTTATAAAGTTATTTGTTATGTTGATAATTAGTGGTGCAGGGATGTAATGTAGGTGTGCCGTCAGCACAATATTCATAGCACGTAATGTTCGTGATATTTAATAGAGATAATTAATAACGTGATTAAATATAGAGACATGTTATGTAAATTAAGCAAAACTTATTAGTTCCTGTTTCGTGACTTTCTACAGTCAACTAATCTCCCCCGCCAATTTCTTTGTTTATAGATTAATATATATACTTGTATTTTTAGTTATTAAAACTAGTCAGAAATTATACTCCGATACATTAACCAGTTGTGTTATTATTTAACCACGGAGCCCTGCAACAATTGGTGACCCCGACAAAAGTCACGCCTGGAAGAATTGCCCGACAAAAGTCACGCCTGGAAGAATCACCCAACGACAGTCACGCCCGGAAGAATCGCCCGACATTGTCACGCCCGGAAGAAGAAAAACTACATCACACTGGTACGAATTAAATAACATTTCTGGCTCATTTTCCACAATGGCTCCCACACTACCAACGTGCATCAGGAGCAGTCTTCTCACAGAAACACCATTCCCGATTTTTGGACAGACTCACCACGGTTATGGTTCACCCAGTTTGAAGCGATCGTCGCACCTCAGAAACAAGGCGACGATTACAAGTACAACTTGGTCATCGCGAAATTGGGGAAAAACGAGATACAGCAAGTGAGCGATTTGCTAATAAATCCACCGGCAGAACAAAAGTACGATGGCATTAAACAACGCCTAATAAATTGTTATGAAGAAACAGAGCAGCGGCAATTCCAGAAACTTCTTGCCGAAATGGATCTCGGCGACCAACGGCCGTCTCAGTTGTTACGCCGAATGAAGCAGATAAGCAGTGGGAAAATGAATGACGACACAATTCAATTGTTTTGGTTACGTCAATTACCTTCGTCAGTAACCACAGTTTTAGCCGTCACAGAGAACCTTACTCTGGATAAGATGAGCGAGATGGCTGATAATATTCTAGAGAACTCCAGGCTTAACTCAAGTTCAAGGTCGTCACAAGTAGACATCGTTACGCAATTAACATCGCAAACAGCTCAAATGCAGTTGGAAATTGCATGTTTGCGTAGCGAGCACAGCCGACGTAGCTCATTTCAGCGTAGGCGCTACGACCGACCGCGATCTAGATCATGAGGCCGGTCATTGTCAAGGTCCGCATCGAATGAAGTATGTTTTTATCATCGGCATTTTAAAAACCGCGCGCATAAGTGCATAAAACCTTGCGCCTGGGAAGCTGGCAAGCAGTCGGAAAACTAACTACAGTACGGATACCGGCGGAAATCTGTACTGTTAATCCTTCAAACCGCCTTACCGTCAGAGATACTGATAATGACATAAGGTTTTTGGTTGATACAGGAGCAAATATTTCGGTATACATAGGGTTACGACGCCCCTACCGCTGGACTTTTATTATCGCAGACGTAAATATGTCAATATTGGGCGCAGATTTTTTGGAACATCACAAACTTTTGGTAGATATTCATGGCATGAAATTGATTGATAAACTAATACAATTATCAACTCCAGCCACTGTTTCTCGAGCGGAAGGATATAGCAGCGTCACTACTATTAACTCCCGCCTTCCGGATAGCGTTAGGCGGATCATTGAGAAGTACGCAGACGTGACCCGCCCGACAGAATTTAAGTGCAAACCAAAGCATGGAGTGCAACATCATATTGTAACGGAAGGCCCTCCAGTATATGCTCGTGCGCGACCTCTACCCCCGGATAAATACCGGGTGGCCAAGAAAGAATTCCAAACAATGATGGAGATGGGAATATGTAGACCATCCAAAAGCCCCTGGGCCAGTCCTCTGCATATAGGTAAGAAAAAGAATGGCGACTGGCGACCGTGCGGCGATTATCGCATGCTTAATAAAGCCACAGTTCCAGACAGATATCCCTTACCAAGGTTAACAGATTTCACGTACGTCGCACAAGGAAAGTCTTTATTTAGCAAAATTGATATTAAAAAAGCTTTTCATTGCATTGAGGTTGCAGACGTAGAAAAAACAGCGATAATTACTCCATTTGGACTATTTGAGTTTCCCAGAATGCCGTTTGGTCTATGTAATGCTGCACAGACATTTCAAAGGTTTATGAATTCAATATTTGGCGACTTGGAGTTCGTGTTTGCCTACGTAGATGATTTACTAATCTGTTCTACAGAATCAACGCCTGAGGAACACTTGGAGATTATATTTAAGCGACTTCAAGAGAACAGCATTACAATAAACTTGGAAAAGTGCGAATTTTGGCAGAAAGAATTGGATTTTTTGGGCTACCACATTTCAGGTAAGGACATCAGCCCCACAAGTGAGAAAGTGCAGGCGATCAAAGATTTTCCTAAACCTAAAACCTAAGGACACAACCTAACCTAACCTAAAACTTAAAGAGCTTAGAAGATTTTTGGGCATGGTCAATTTTTATCGAGGCAGCCTACGTTTAGCTGCCCAACATCAAGTTCCTCTCAACAACTATTTAAAGCAAACAAAGAAAAACGACAATTCCGTTATTCAATGGACGAAGGAAGCGGAATCGGCATTTTCGAGTTGCAAACAAAACATTCTGGATGCCGCAATTTTGACGCACCCTTCTCCAACAGCTGAACTTGCCTTATTGACTGATGCGAGTTTAAAATGTATGGGCGCCGTGCTCCATTAAAAATGTAAACAAGGTTGGAAGCCGCTAGGATTTTACTCAAAAGTATTTACTACAGCTCAGATGAAGTATTCAACCTACGACCGGGAGCTGCTAGGAATTTTTGCAGCAGTCCGATATTTTCAACGACTACTAGAAGGTCGGCAATTCATTATTTACACGGATCATAAACCGTTGGTTCATTCATTTTCAAAAAAGCCGTCACTAAATGACACACCACGTAGAGTGAGATACTTGGAATACATTTCGCAATTCTCTACCGATATACGTCACATTAGCGGTCACGACAACGTAGTTGCAGATGCACTCTCAAGGACAGTTGATGAAATAACTATACCGTCCAACATAGATTACAAAGAGTTGTCTATTAAACAAAAGTTAGATCGCGAACTCCAAGAACTTATTAAAAATCCGAGATTAAAAATGATTTTAGCAACATCAAATAAACACGGAATACCGGTGTATTGCGACGTTTCTACGGGAAAAACAAGACCGTTCTTACCTCAGGAATTCAGAAAAACCGCATTTAAGGGCATACATTTTTTAAACCATCCCGGAAAAAATACATCGAGAAAAATGATTAATACAAAGTTCATTTGGCCTAACATGAATACGGATATAAACAAATGGTGTGAGTCATGTTTACAATGTCAACGCTCAAAGGTGCTTAGACATACCAATTCGCCACTCGGAAAGTTTATGCCTGCTCAACGTTTTGCTCACGTTCATTTAGACATTGTAGGACCGTTACCTGTATCTCAAAATAAAAGGTATTTGATCACGATGATTGACCGATGCACTTCATGGCCCGAAGTTTTTCCAGTTGAAGACATTTCAGCCGAATCAGTCGCACGTCACGTGTACGGAGGATGGATATCGCGATTTGGATGTCCTGAGAAGATCACAACCGATCAGGGGAGACAGTTTGAGTCAAACCTTTTCAAAGAATTAGCCAAGCTAATGGGTATTCATAAGATACGAACTACTCCATATAATCCCAAGGCGAATAGCATGGTGGAACGTTTACATCGAACGCTAAAGACAGCATTGATCGCAAGAGGCGATACAACCAACTGGATGGAAGAGTTACCAACCGTTTTATTGGGACTTCGTGCTTGTTTTCGTCAAGATACTGGTTTCAGTGCCGCCGAATTGGTATATGGCGCCACGATTAAACTACCAGGAGAATTTTTTGGTTGCGAGCAACAGGAAACGTTTAACGATTTCGTTACCAATCTGAGAGGAAATATTACAAAAGCAATATCTATTCCCAAAAGAGAGAGCTCGAATAACAATACTTTCGTTCATCCTCACTTGTCAAAATATTCACATGTGTACGTGAGATGAGATCGTTTGCGTCCTAGTCTTAGTCCTCCATATGATGGTCCGTATCAAGTCATTGACAGAAGTGATAAAAATTTCGTAATATTGCAAGGCGACAAACGCGTAAGAATCTCTATGGACAGAATCAAACCAGCGTTCGTACTGAAAGCCGATCAAGAACCACTGACAAAGCAGATAGTAAGCACACGACCAGATAAGAACGTTGTCACACGAGCTGGTCGTATCTCTCGACAGCCTTTAAGATTCGCTTTATAATCACGTTCCCAAGAGTGTTATAAGTCGCACCTATCGTATTATGTCACACATTTACGTTCAGAATAAAGAAGTATTATCGGCGCTAGCAGACAGAACAAGACGCGGAATCAGCATTATTCATTTACGCGCAGTCTGCAAGGTTGCAATTACTATTACTATACCACTAAGTTATTGTTCATAATTTTAATTAGGGTTCTTTGCATTGTTTTTATTGATGTTATTTTGTAATTTATTTATTTATTTATTTTTTTTTCTAAAGGGGGAAGTAATGTGCCGTCAGCACAATATTCATAGCACGTAATGTTCGTGATATTTAATAGAGATAATTAATAACGTGATTAAATATAGAGACATGTTATGTAAATTAAGCAAAACTTATTAGTTCCTGTTTCGTGACTTTCTACAATCAACTAATCTCCCCCGCCAATTTCTTTGTTTATAGATTAATATATATACTTGTATTTTTAGTTATTAAAACTAGTCAGAGATTATATGTGTTATTATTTAACCACGGAGCCCTGCAACATAGGTATCTGTATAATATTTGTAAGAGGGTGTCAGCGCCGATCGCGGCGTTGGCAGTCCGTAATATACGTCTAAACTGTGTGTCCGTGTTTTATTACCTGCAACCTAGTAGGAACATTATACATACCATTAATTTGTTTCTACTTTTTCCCGTAATTTGTAAATTTTCTAATTCTAAGATTAAAAGTGTAGATATTTCAACTCGTAAATTACGAAATAATAACCTGTCGAAGAATCCCGGTATCAAAATCGACGGTATTAAAGCTCCATGCTATGTCCCGTCGTGAAATTGGGTTACCTTTAAAGCCCGTCACAGACGCAGCTATAATATACATTATAGCGAGACATATTACGATAATCCATAGTAATTTTCGAGCAACCACAGACGGAGCTATAATATATATTTCTATTACGTCACCAAAATATGTGGACAGATATAGCAAGAAATATTAATATTATATTATGGTTTATACGACCGCGGACTTAATGAGGGCAAAAATATATATTATAGTATAGCTACCGTGTGTGGTGGATTGCTATAATATAATATATAGCGCATCATATTAATATATTATTATATTATAGCTAAGTCTGTGACGGGCTTTATTGCTTGAAGGTAAGTACAGTATAGTGTACCCACGAAGCTATAGATAAACGAGTGAACCTATTCTGATCACTGTTGATTGTGATTGAAGTTAGCTACTAGCTACCTATCTAAATTAACTACGCGCAGGTCGCGCCATTCACTGCGCAGACGCGCACACCTCGCGCATGGCCATATGGGTCCTTAGTAGCTCACCGAAAATTCATTACCCGACAATTTTCTACTAGGGAGTGGCATCAGTATTCGACACTTTAAGCAGTGTCCAAAACAGTTATCGTCACCAAAAAAATAATCTATAAAACATAAAAAAATAACAAGAACAAAAGCTTTATGGAATGTTAGCGAGGAAGCGTTTAGTCTGTATTCAATTGTGGCTAAAGATTAATGTCAATTGCGGAACCCTATTTTTAGGGTTCTAGACCTTTGCATCTTTGTATGCAAAGGTTTCCTCTTTATAATATTAGTATAGTATAGATGGTACGGAACCCTTCATGCGCGAGTCCGACTCGCACTTAGCCGGTTTTTTAATTATTAAAGAAATATGTCGATCACTGCTTTCGGTCGACCACTGGTGCCACCACACAAGCCGATTGGTGTTCATGATCATCACTCCCAATTTATTCGCTCCATAAATTTTTACTGCCATAATACTTAAGTAGGTATCACTACTCCGACGGAGTTCATAACAGACAGCTTTCAGAAAATTGTAATTCATAAACTCACTATTGAGGATGTACTTTAACTCATGCTATTGTTTTTAATAGCGTTTTCATTCAAATCATATATTGTTACTCAGTTATTGTGAAGAGTTAGCTTCGCGTACAAGAATTTTGCAAGCTTAGTTTACTTCAGGCGTTTGCGTCGGCTATATCTATATATACATCATCATCATCTCAGCCAAAAGACGTCCACTGCTGGACAAAGGCCTCCCCCAAGGATCTCCACAACGACCGGTTTTGTGCTGCTCGCATCCAGCGGCAGCGGCTTCCCGCGACCTTCACCAGATCACCGGTAAATAATCATTATCATTATTATTCATTATCTATGCATATATAGATAATGCATATTTTATTATTTCGCAATACCTTATATAGGTATATTGAAAATAAATCTACTTACAGATAAGACACTTCATAAAATCAGAGTCGCTATTTTGGAACAGAGACAAATAGTTAGAAAATGTTTTTGCATAGGTAACTGTTATATTGTGTATTGTAGGTAATAGTCGTACTAGGTGTAACCACAGTATTACTATTTAAACTGTGGTGTAACTGTACTAATCTGTCCAAACAGTTGCCGGGCATTACAACAAGAACATTATGTCAAACTGTGATTTATTCGTAAGTAGGTGTGTAAACACTGGTCGAATGCATTTCATGAACTTGTAAGTATAAAATGATACGTCGAGCGCGCAATGCAGTTGCTAGATAGGTAAGTAGCATGTTATGGCATCCCTTACAATGCGATTACACACAAATTGTAATTCAAATGAGAGGAAATAGGTACTATTGTGTGTCATACGTAATTGATTGACGATTTATAGTTTTACCACATGAGTAGATATAGTGAATACTTAAATCTACTCATGTGGTTTTACCACAACATATATCTACTCTGTGGTTTTACAACACTATCTAATTCACACGAAAAATCAAAACAAAACAACAATGAAGTACGTTGTTCCGAATTCAAATTGTTATACATGGTAAATCTAATAATTGATGGACATAGAAATTAATAATTCGATTGCATTCAGTAATGCCAGAGTGAACGAGAGTGCGGCAACTTCACACAAGCGCTCCGAAACGCACGCACACAAACTCGTAGTTACTGTTCACCTACATTAGCACACGGAAAAAAGCATGGGAAAGAAGTACCCGATGACGCGGCTGTCATCGCAAACGCGGATCGGGCAGCGTATGTTGCTGTAGTAACGGAGAATAACAAGTATGTCACTGAGCGCTGCCGATCTTATTTAAACCTTGTTTCTTTATTGGAAATAGAAAAATTTATTACATAAGTATTCAAAACTAGCCAAAACTATTTTTGATAATATGTCCGACCTTAAATATGTACCTCCATGTAAATGCTTTCCAATAATATATTTAAAAAAATTATACATTGGCATGCGGATATATTACGTTATTAAATAACGCAGCTTTCAAAACTGGCCGAGCGAGGCGTAAATATTTTGTTGTGTCCAATTTGTAAATTAATATTTGATTACGATTGTACTTTATAATGATATAAGTATTTTATAGTGTACACCTAAATTGTGTGTTTCATTTATAATATATAAGACACCCAAATTCACACAATAATAAATTAATTATGTGTGGCTCACTCAACCCTAGCCGGTAGCTACAGCTCGTACTACGTCAATTCAAGATCACGACACTGTTGCCGCACTCTCGTTCACTCTGGTAATGCGATGATTACCAAGAGACTTTAAGAAAATAGAAGCACTGTAGGCGGCAGGTAGGTACGGTATGTTTCAACAATACAAGTCAAACTTGTAGATTTTCATGTGGCAGCAGCCTCGTCTGAAGAGATACCTACAGTCTAAGACTAAGAAAGATACAAATCAGCAATAACATACCTGGCTCATTCCGATCGGGATTGCGCAGTAGCCCTTGTAGCGCGCTGGTACACTGATGTTTAAGTCACCAAAGAAGACCATGCCCATGATGGCGCCGACCAGCAACAGCAGCGCCATGATGAAGGTGAAGCACAGCAGGAAGCTGTTGCACTTGGACCTGTACACCCAAATTAAGGTGCGCGGGCGCTGCGGGCGGGCCTTCACAGTCACGGCGCCGGCGCTCTCCTGAAACAGGACACGTCATTGCAGATAACGCCTAATTTCTTATATTTTAGAATTAGAAAGAATAACAACCACAATTGCGATATGGGAAGACGACAAGACTCTCCTTTCTGGATATACAATAAGAACCCTTTCATAAGAAAGGGCTATCTTTTCTTATTGTAAATCCAGAATTAATATAGTGTGATTATCTTGTGATTTGGTCTGCTATATGATACTCTAGCTGCCAAACAGCCTGTGCTGATTGGTAGCTAGAGTATCAAGCCGAAACGTACCTATGTTGCCTATATAAATGTTATGCCAATGTCAAAAAATGGAAATTGTAAAAAAAAATCGACTTTCCATACAAAATGAGCCATCAGCTGATCGAGTTAGTATGGAAAATCGAAAATATTTTTTTATAATTTCCATTTTCTCATCTCATCACCTGTATTATACAGGTTGTTTGGTAACAGGTGTATCTTCCTAAAACGTACCCATGTCAACATGTCTCTATAAATACTATGCCAACGTCAGAAAATGAAAATTATAAAAAAAAAATTCGATTTTCCATACTAACTCGATCAGCTGATGGCTCATTTTGTATGGAAAGTCGATTATTTTTTTACAATTTTCATTTTTTGACGTTGGCATAACATTTATATAGGCAACATAGGTACATTTCGGCTTGATACCCTAGCTACCAAACAGCCTGTATAGCAGACCAAATCACAAGATAATCACACTATATTAATTCACAGTCATTGATTTATAGGTATATTGATTTATTTATCATTCTGATCCAGCTTTCCAATAGTCCTCGGAGCTGGTTATCAAAACATTGTCCAACTGGGCCAGCGCTACAGCAAAACAAAGCGATGATCGACAGGCGCAACCCAGAGGGAACACTTGAACGATACAAAACTATGTTCGACAAGTGCAGCTCCGGCAAAACGGTACTTAATATAACGAAACAATGTCGGACAGGCGCAGCCCGGACGGAGCACTCGAACGATACAAAACTATGTTCACAGGTGCAGTCCTGACGAAACAGTACTTTATAATAAAACGATGTCGGACAGGCGCAGCCCGGACGGAGCGCTCGAACGATACAAAACTATGTTCCCAGGTGTAGTCCCGACAAAACAGTACCTACTTAAAAATAAAACGATGACGAACAGGCGCAGCCCGAGCGGAGCACTCGAACGATACAAAACTATGTTCCCAGGTGTAGTCCCAACAAAACAGTACCTACTTCAAAATAAAACAATGTCAAACAGGCGCAACCCGGACGGAGCACAAGAACGGTACAAAACTATGTTTACAGCTGGTCTAGTCCTGACGAAACGGTACTTTATCACAAAACGATGTCGGACAGAGGCGCAGCCCGGGTGAAATACTCGAACGACACAAAACTATGTTCACATTCACAGGTGCAATACCGACAAAACGGTACCTTTTTACGAAACGATGTCGGATAGGCGCAGCCCAGATGGAACACTCCAGCAATAAAAACCTGTCTTCAATAGTTACAGCCCGGACGGAAGACTCGAGCAAAACAAAAAGGTGACCGACAGCTACAGCCCGGATGGAACGCGATACAAAACTATGTTCGACCGATGCAACCTGGATGGACGCTACAGCAATGCAAATTGCAAAACGATATCAGACAGAACAGAACCCTCGAGCGATACAGAAAAATATGTTCGCCCGGACGGACAGAGCGATTCACCCCGTACGGAACGCTACGGTCCAACCGCTCGCTGCTGGTTTTTATACACTGGGCACTGGGTCAATTTTTTTTTATTTGTTCGAGAACAAAGAAAAAAAAATTCAAGTTAAAATTTAAAATTTGCTTTAGATAGATACTAATTACAAGTTTATTTGGCTCTCCCGTGTATGTTATAAATTTTTTTTCATAGTACAACGCTTCCTGTATCAGTTCCTCAATGTCCTCTGGTTTCAGTTCTCCTTCCTTATTACGCATATTGATGAAGGTATGTACCAAGTAGGTACCTTAAAATGATATTAGGTACTTGATCGAATAAAACTTGTTTTAGTTTAATGTTTAGACTTCAAATTGGTTATTGTAAGTTTAAGCACTGTTTTTGTCTAAACTTTAACAATATTCTTATCACTTCCTGATATTTCAGTTTATGACGAGGATGATCGACCATTTGCACTTGAAACGCAACAAGTAGAGCGTAGTGCGCATTGCGCTGACAGAGCGGCGCGGCGGCGGCGGGAGGCAGGGCGGGGTGGCTGGAGGCAGGTTACATTGCACATTTGCGCAGTTAAAATGCAAACATCAATCAATACCATCAATACAAATACTCGTAGGTAGATAGTTGGATAGGCGGGCAGTTTAATTGGAAATGAAACGATGTTGTACTTATTTATAATTATCTTTTATATTTTTAACAATGTAACATTAACATAACAAGTATGTACAGACAGACTGCTGACGTACTTACATAAAAAACGTATACTTAACATGGCAATTAGGTGATAATGAGGATTTTTAGGAATTCGACGAAAATATTGTAGGCCTACTTACCTACATAGTTTTTTTTAAACTATAGAGTATTTGGTTTGCTAATATTAGTATTAAATACAGAGCGTAACATTTAAACCAGTATAAACTAAAACAGTTCGTACTAATTCACAGTCATAAAAATTAAACTAATTATCTACGTCCCTAAGTAGAAGGTATCTGTTGCATAAAACTTAGAGATGGCACAAATCGATATTCTATGTAAATCGATAGAACAAACAGTTAAATAATAATACTAATTACAATAAAATACCTATTTTGTCAATGTTAATGAAAAACAAATCATTATTTTCACAAAAACATAAATTAGTCATTTTTGCATTCGTTCATTGACTTAGGTACGTAGATTCCAAAATAAAAGAAGTATATTTTTAAGAGGTAGGTATTTAAATATTTTATTACCTTAGTCTGTTTAGTAAAATAAATATTGGAAATAGCACAATGTAATACCTACTAAAACTGGTTTCTTAATAAAAATAATAATCTTAGGAACATGTCATGTCATGGCACCACATCCTTATAAAAGTTGGGATACGTTCGAAACTACATAATAAAATAAAATTTTCATGGGACGCGAGTAAATTCATAAAAAGTATTTCACATCAATGAGAAGGTTGTGTTCGTGTAGATAAGACTTTCGACAACGTTAATGTAACATACATTAACGTTGTCGAAAGTCTTATCTTTAATTAATTAATTAAATTAATTAAATTAATTAAATTTAAGTAATAGTCAATTTATCTAGACACGCGGTAGCGTGTCAAGCCAAGTTCAAGCTAACAGAACTGGTGAGCAGCACCGTGTGTAAACTAATATTACACGAACCATTTGGAGCCACTTTTGACCCGCTCATACATTCATAACTCAAAAACTATTTTACATAAACATGTCTTTGGCTCATAAATTGAGACTTACGAGATACTTTAGTGTTCCAAATTTCATATATACACCTCAAACGGTTATTTAAATATGAACGTCCAAAAATCGTCATTTTTGTCACTGACTGACTGAGTCACTGATCTATACATAGATCAAAACTCTAACCCAGTTCCAGATGACCTAGAAAGTTCAAATTTGGCATCCAGATAGTTGGGCGAATACAAAGGAATAAATCAGAAACTAGTAAAGTTTTATCAATTTATTATATTTTTCAATTAATTGATTCTATTATAGGAACACTTACTTAATAGATGCCTTATTTATAACTAAGAGTATAGACGACTTTCGTATTTATTAAGTTATTATCAACTGGGATTTAGTATTAATTATTATTTCAATAATTAGCGCACATCAATAGTGTAAGATCATTACTTAAACAAAAATTTTAACAAAAAAAAAACCGACTCCAAAAAATTTTACTGATAAAATTGCACTAAAAAGAAAAAAATAAGCGTTAGACTTATATAGACAATAACTTTATTAAGAAAAAATATAGGTACAATTATTGTTACTTTTGGGGCCGGTGCCAGCCAACGAAGTTTTTAAAGCCGGTGCCAGTCCGCGTTTGTAGTCAAAATTTCATGCATAAGATTGAATGTACTATTATGATTATAATATAGTATGTCGTTAAATGTATAAGTTAAAGTTACCTTGGCTGGCACCGACTCCAAAAGTAACAATAATTGTACCTATATTTTTTCTTAATAAAGTTATTGTCTATATAAGTCTAACGCTTATTTTTTTCTTTTTAGTGCAATTTTATCAGTAAAATTTTTTGGAGTCGGTTTTTTTTTTGTTAAAATTTTTGTTTATTTCTCGCTTTTTAGTGATTCATTTCGATCTATTTATCAAAAGCGAATATGGGTAGACCTACTAAACACGCTGCTCGTATGAGATAGCGCCGCCGCCGTTTAAATGAGACAAGCGAAGAAAACGAGAAACGCCTATCTCAAAGTAGGAAATCAAAAACTGAGTTCCGATGCCTGTCTTCTTTTGCTTCATTATAGTCGCTTAACTATCTTAATCGAGATATTTTATCGCCACCCGTGAAATACTTATCATTGAGGAGTTCCGATGGCAATCTGTGGTCTTTTTCATCAGTTACACTTCATCAAATGATACTTTCTGAATGTAAACGCTTGACTTATTTCTGAAAATACCAAAATCGCGATAGGTATGCCTACAATATTCGAGGAGTTCCCTCAATTCCTTGAGGATCCCATCATCAGAACTGGACCAAATGGGACCACACGGGAAGCACCAGCTTTCAAATAAAGAAAGAATCATCAAAATCGGTTCACTCAGTCGAAAGTTCTGAGGTAACAAACATAAAAAAAAAAAAAAAAATACAGTCGAATTGATAACCTCCTCCTTTTTTTGAAGTCGGTTAAAAATATATTAAATAATACAACGGACCACGGCGGCACACGGTGCGGCGGTCGTGGAGCAGCGGGGTGGAGCGGTGCGATAATTTCATTATGAATAAGTATCTACTAATAATTTCTGTACAAAAATTAATGGTATCCCATCAAAAACATAAATGTGAAATGAGAGCAAAGTTCAATATTATGATAACTAAGCCTTGGTTGTTGACTTCAACGACAAAAGAAGTGAGATCTAAATGGGTGCCAAGTTCAATGGTCAGTCCTGTTTATTCATAACAACGAAAAATATTTTAAAACAACTTAAAATATCATTTCTTCTTATAACTTAGGATAATATATTGAAGCTTAAGGTCTGACTTGGCTAGTTTTCATATACGAATTATATTATAGCCTTCGCAAATTCTAAAGCTGTAGTTCTTATTTTATTCTTCCGGAAAGGCTGGATTGTAGAAACTAGCCATCGAACATAGGGCTCTTCCATAACTGTTTCAGTAGGTAGGTAGGTTAATAATAATTCGTATATGAGAACTAGCCAAGTCAAACCTTAGGCTTTAATATTATTCTAAGTTATAAGAAGAAATTATATTTTAAGTTGTTATGAAATATGTTTTGTTGTTACAAATAAATTTCAGGACTGACAATTGAACTTGCCACCCATTTAGATCTCACTTCTTTTGTCGTTGAAGTCAACAACCAAGGCATAATTGGCTCTCTTTTCACAATTATGTTTTTGATTCAAAATTCAAAATTCAAAATCATTTATTCAGTTTAGGCTACAAATAGCTCTTATGAACGTCATTTTAAGCCATCGGTTCGTAAGTCTATCTACTCTGGGCGGGAGATCTTGTACTGAGAAGAACCGGCAAGAAACTCAGCAAGTGTCCAGCTCTTTTCTCCCTTACAGCGTCATAAATATTGGAAAAAGCCCTATCATAAAGGACACTTTCCATCACAAATAAAAACACAAAAAGTAAAGGACAATCACAACATGTAAAATAACACAAAAAATAAAAAATAACTAAATAAAATATTTAAGTCAGCAAAAACATAATTTACCAGTTTAATTTTTTACAATATCATACAGTACTAGTAAAAGTCAAAAAAAAACTATAGTTAATAATAATAAAAATAAAACTAATTGTAATGTTCAATGCAACGCTATTTTGTTATCTGCAGGACACTATTTATAAGTAGTATTATGTATATGTTTTTTATTATAGCCAGGCTGTTTTATCTTCTAAATATTCTTTGACTGTATAATAACCTTTTTTTAATAAAGAAGACTTTACATGTTTTTTAAACTTATCTAAAGGTAAATCTAGTACAGTATTTGGTATCTTATTGTAATAGTGTATACCTTGCCCCAAGAAAGAACCAAGCACCTTCTGTAACCTGAACAGTGGCATTGCAAGTTTTGACTTATTTCTAGTATTAAAATTGTGTACATCACTGTGTTTAGCAAATGAATTGATATTACAACGTACAAGAACTATACAATTATAAATAAATTGAGACGCCACTGTCAAGACATCAATTTCTTTAAAAAGATTTCTTAAAGAAGTTCGTGAACCTAGTCTATAGATTGTTCTTACTGCTCGTTTCTGTAAAATGAATATAGTTTCAATATCAGCCGCTGTTCCCCACAGTAAGAGGCCATACGACATGACACTATGAAAATAACTAAAGTAAACTGTTCTAGCAGTTTCTACGTCTGTTAACTGCCTTATTTTTCTAATGGCATAAGCAGCAGAACTGAGTTTGCCGGCCAATTTCGAAATGTGAGGATTCCATTGAAGTTTTGAGTCAAGGGTTATACCTAAGAAAACTGTTGAGTCTACCAAATCTAATCGATCACCGTTTATTCTTATATCAGTTGGTTCATTTTTGACATTTGGTAATTTAAAATTAATACATTTTGTTTTTTTAGCATTAAGCTGCAAATTATTAATAGTAAACCAACTGAGTACATCAGAGAGTGCTTTGTTTACATCGTCGTAATTATTCTTACACCTACTTACATTAAAAATGAGTGAAGTATCATCTGCAAATAATACGATTTCACAGAAGTTCTCTACAAAGAATGGCAAGTCATTAATATAAATCAAAAACAGAAAAGGACCAAGAATGGACCCTTGTGGAACTCCCATTTTTACATGAGAACCAGATGATTTAGTTCCATTAATATCGACAGTTTGTGTTCGAGAGCTAAGATACGACTGAATTAAATTTAGTGCGAAATCTTTGAGACCGTAGTAATTTAGCTTCATCACCAGAGTTTTGTGCTCAACGCAATCGAAAGCCTTGGACAAGTCGCAAAACACTCCAAGGACGTTTTGAGACTTCTCCCAGGCATCAAATATATGTTTTAATAGAGCAACACCTGCATCAGTAGTAGAACGACCCTTTGTAAATCCATATTGTTTATTATGTAAAAGGTTGTTTATGTTAAAATACGACATCAACTGTTCCAAAATAACTTTTTCATAAATTTTGCTTAGAGTTGGTAGTATTGAAATGGGTCGATAGTTACTGGGGTCTTCTTTGTTTCCCGATTTGAACAAAGGTATGACCTTACTAAACTTCATAAGATCGGGAAAGATACCTTTATTCACACAGTTATTAAAAATTTCAGCAAGATATGGTGCAATAGAATGTATAATATTCTTAATTACTTTTATAGAGATGCCCCACAAATCACTTGTGTTTTTCATTTTCAGTGATTTAAATGTTTTTATAATATCCATTGAATCAATATATTTAAATTGAAAAGAAACATTACATTTTGGTACATATTTTTGGAGTAATGCTTGTGCAGCTTCTGGTGATGAATCCAAATTTGAGGTTGTCAGCACAGGTATATTTACAAAAAAATCATCAAAAATATTAGCAATATGTGAATCTGGGATGAAGGTGTGAAGATGGGATTATTAGATAGGTGTTCATTAGGTGACGTAAAAATGCTAAATTACTTCATTCAAATAGTTTGTTGAGCATAATTTGATTTTCTATCTCCAATTACTAGATATGTTTTTTTTTATTAGTGGCGCTAGTGTGCGGCGTAAACGCTCTTAAGATCTTTTTCAATAATGTTAACCTAATATTTTGTGATTTTTTTATTTGATTTTGAACTGTCTAATGTTTAGTTAGTAAACTGTTAATGTCATGAAAGAGTACCTACAATGTTTCAATATCTAGTTTTAAGCCAGTTAATATTGTGTAATTTGAATATACCGATGGTTTTATTGAGCTCGGACATTATAGATACCTATGATGTGATAGGTATGAGTAAGTCCGAAACCTTATACAGATAAACTGGCTACTGGAGACTTCTTAAAGTATCATGACTATAAAGTTTACATAATATAGGTTGCATAATATAGAGAGTTTCAATCTAACAAAATAAATTAGGTTAACATTTCTGAAAAACTATAATAACAACAGAACGCACAAAAATAACACGACTGCCATTCATTACATCCAAAAATTCATGCTTTGCCGCAAAATCGCTATACCTACAAGCGACACATACGGATAATAGGGTTGAAGTAAGAGGTATTATTCTTATGTTTGGATTACGAGTTCTATAACGTGTACTAAAATTAATTTGGAAAAACAGCTCAGGCGAGTCAACATTCGAATGTATAATATTATGAAGGCACACCAATGATAATAATATCATTGAGGCACAATAAATCCGCGTACTTACGTCTTAAGGCGACGCATTGGAAATTTACGTGGCGGGATCTTGATTTTTCCCAAAAATTACAAAACATAAGTGATATTTGATGACATGATTTTTCATTTAATTGACTTCATTTTGCTAGTTGCAGAAACACGATTTGTCAACTTTTATAACAGAGAAAAAAATATCAAAGTAACCTCTTTTAAAAGATAGATTTGCATTTTACAGGCTAACCAGACCGATTTAAGCATCTAAATTTTCTTAGTAGATTAGTCTTAACACACACTTCAATATTGTAGTTCATTTTTTTTAAATAATTTGTAGTTTTAATTTGAAGGAAAATAAACAGTTTTTCTTATGGTACGGGGCGCAAACGCTCCGTATGAGATTTATTGTTTAGCGGTGCGTCGCCTTAAGTCAAATCTTTGTAATTAAATCGAGCCAATCTTAGGAACCATCACTTTTTTGAAAACAATTTTGACTTGGCATAATTTTTGGTGAAGTGTAAGTTCTCAGAATAGTTATTGTTCTGAGTGTAAGTTGTATACCATAAAAATAAATTAAAAGGAAAAAAACCTTTTTTAAAAACAATGCGTTAAAAAGAAAAAATAAACTTTTTCTATATTGTTTTCTAAAGTTTACGCGAACACTACACATTGAAATGAAACAACTTTTTCTATCAACTTGTAACGTCATTACACAGTTTTTATGTATGTTAGAAAAGCTTGTCGCGAGATAAATCTCGCTACAAGCTATAATCTCTCTACTTAAAAGTAGGTACTCGTATTTACTTAGATTGAATATTTTAATAGTTAGAATGTGGTTAAAATCAAGTACCTAAGTACCTAGGTACTTGTTTATTTACACAAGTAGGTAAATCTCGCTACAAGCTTTTATATCATATAAATTGTGTAATAATGAATGACGTTATAAGTTGATAGTAAAAGTTTTAAAGTAAAAGTTTATTTTTTCTTTTTAGCGCATTTAAATTAAAACTTGTTTTTAAAAAAGGTTTTTACTTTTAATTTAATTTTTACATTTTAATTATCGTCCTTTCATTTGACACCCTTAGTGTTAGGCAAGCATTAAAAACTTAGTCCGCCATATTGGATTTAGTGTGACGTCACTTTATTTTTATTCGAGTTATTTTTAGCAAGCCCTTTCATTTGATACCCATAAATTGTAGGAATGCATAAAAATAATTAGTCCGCCATCTTGGGTGTGCCGCCATCTTGGATTTAGGATGACGTCACACACTTAACCATGCATTGTCATCCGAACTGAACATATATACAAAATTTCAGCTCAATCGGTTGAAGATATCTGCTTCAAAACTGAGTTGCAAGATTCCACCCGAACAAACATAAGTACACACGGCGGCAGGTCAACCTACCCAAAACTGTCCAATTTCTACAATCAATTTTGAACTTTATTGTTCGGTTATAAAGATCAATATTCATTGGTGAAATTTGAGAGGTGTAGGTTATCTGTTATCTGCCGCCGTGTGTACATATACAACATGTATACATACATTGCAAGTTAAATAAAAGCTTGTAAAAATGATTCAAATCAATCATTTTTTTAATAACAATAATAATAAAGTAGAATAATGATAATACCTAATTATTATTATTATTATTAAGTATTTATTTCAGGCCTTGCCCTTATAGTGTTAGTAACAAAGGTCTTACAATAACAGAACTAGTAGGTACCTAAATGTAAATAATGAAAATAAAAGTTATTAACAATTTAATGCGGGTTGGTTTTGTTTCATGTTAGGATAATTTAATAAGTTTAATTGAAGTTAGTCAAATTTCATTAAATGTTTCCTTTTAAAATTTGTACTTATATGGCTTCTATGATAGAAGCCATTTACGTACAAATAAGTCAATCTTAAACAACGCACAAATTAGTTATAATCATAGAGCAGGATAGCTACCAGAATGTTTTGGAACCGCTCGCTCTAGTGGCCTTAAAAAATTGTTTGTTTGCTTCAGTAATCAGAATCACAGATTAGGCTCGAGTAAATTATATAAAACAAATTATTATTCTATCATATGGTTAGTGCCAGAAAATATATCATCATTTCAGCCCTTGAGCCCACCCACTGCCAGTGCCAGGTATTACGAGTATAAACCTTGCCTCTCCTTTAGCACGCCAACTTAGCCGATCCCGTGCGAGTCTTCTTCACTGCCTTCCGACTACCCTGACGATATCATTTTACCATTGTTAGGTGGTCTGCCTCGAGACCGCCGAGAAAATATACACAAATGAATAAAATTATACAAAAACAATTTAAGTGCCTGCAGAAAAACATCTGCAAAGTCTCCAAACAAACTTACCTCATCGAAGGCAGACGTATCGACGACGAGCGGCGCATTCATTATGTCCGATTTCTTTATCATATCACTGGCTTTCGTCAACACAGTCATATTTACGAAGTTTAATGAAATCTAAAGTCCAATTTTATTAAGACCCTCAACGAATGAATCAATACTGTCCAAATACCTACGCACTTAGATGGAATGGAAGCTTATTTATTTTGTCTGCGCCTATTCCATTATAGCGTTGTGAAAAGCAGGAAATTTATCAATAGGGGAAAATATTGCTAGCTGCCAAAAATAAACCCTTGTTTAAAAAATACAGTACAGTAATTAGTTATCTGAAAACATTTATTATCATTTCACCTACGTTTATTTTACTACACTTAGTTGGAAATATATGTTATTGATTTAAATACAAAATATCTATTGATTTTTCATTTTTAGTTTCAGAACGAAAGTATAAACTATTTGATTTTTAATCTGTGCTGCCTTCAAAGGAAGGATTTTGCTGTTCTGTCATTTTGTCTATGGTTTAAAAAGTAATGGAATTTTGAGGAAACTGGAAGAAACTGACGATTAGTTTCGTGTTGTAGAATATTCTGTGCAGAAGAAGAAGTTAAATGAATCAGCAACGCAATAAGTGCCGTTAAAACATGTTTGATTAGTTTCCCGTGTCATTATTTATGTTAGTTCTTTGTTTCATTGTGTAATTTCCACGTTTGGTGTACAACTACTAGCACAAATAAAATGGCGACTGACCAAGTGAAAAACCGCATGCATGTATTCAAGAACACTGGTAAAGATGTCGATGTAAGTATGAAACTTCTGTAAATCTTCTTCAAATGATATAAAATCGTTTATATATCTATTGCACGGCATACCCACTCCACTCACGTGTGATTTTTCAGGAAATGCGCAGGCGGAGGAACGAAGTGACAGTTGAGCTTAGAAAGAATAAAAGAGACGAAACTTTACAAAAACGTCGCAATGTGCCTATCAACGACTCCACAGACGAAGATGAGATCGAGAGGACGTTGGCGTCCACGAACCTCAAAGAGTTGGTGATGAATGCCGCCAACGCAGAGAACCCAGAAATCCAACTAGCAGCCGTACAGCAATGTAGAAAACTGCTCTCATCCGACAAGAGCCCCCCGATAGACGAGCTAATAATGAACGGCATCCTTCCAATCTTAGTACAATGCCTTTCTAGAGCAGATAATCCCACACTACAATTTGAAGCATCCTGGGCTCTCACCAATATAGCATCTGGCACATCTGCACAGACAAACAAAGTAGTTCATGCTGGCGCAGTGCCTTTGTTCCTGCAACTGCTCATGTCCCCACACGAAAATGTCTGTGAACAGTCTGTATGGGCGCTTGGAAACATCATTGGAGACGGACCAGTACTCAGAGATTTTGTTATAGAAATGGGAGTTGTGAAGCCTCTTCTAAGCTTTATTAAACCAGAAATTCCCATATCATTTCTACGTAATGTTACCTGGGTGATTGTCAATTTGTGCAGGAGTAAGGACCCTCCACCACCAGCCAAAACTATCCAAGAAATACTTCCAGCTCTCAATGTGCTCATTGTACACAATGATACAAGTGTAAGTCTGGTTTTTTTATAGATTTAAGTTTGATAACAACAAATCACAGTTTGAGGATGAAAATTACTGAACTGGAAATAACGAAAATTTGTTACAATCATGTTATAACTCACATGATCGTAACTTAATGTTCGTTTTTTTGTTATTTTTGTATTAATGGTGCGAAATATTTATGCCATTTTGTACATATAGGATTAAATTTACGACAAGAACAAGGTTTCTTAGGAATGACAAATTATTTATTGAAGTTGTTTAATTAAATTTATCTTTGCTAGTAAAGAATTAACATAAATTGTTATTATTAAGGTCACAAGTTTGACCTTTTGATAATGCTGAACTGATAACTAGTGTGTACATCTCATAGTTCTTTTATCTAGAAAGTTTAAACAATGATTATTATCAGTTCCTTTGAGTTCTAATATAAGCTATATGAATTGAGTATAATTCATTATTATTTTAATAAACACAGAAAACAGTAATTGTTTAAGCTGATGAATTCAAAGCAGTTGTTGATTCAAATCCCACATAGTTTACAAATGTTTGCATGATTAACACAAACTCTTTTACTTGACTTAGATATAGACATTCATTTATTTACTACATAAGCACACATAAATACATTTATACAAGGCAATTAAATTAACAAATAAAGGAAGAAAACATAAATACAAACAGAATTAAATAAACAAAGACAACATTAATAATTTAATATTAAAATAAAATAAAATAAATTTAATAAAAAAACTAATAGTATTTTATCAGTTACTACTATGGTACTTAGGAGGATTGGATACTTAGTTTTATTATGTACCTAGTGTATAAATCAAGTACCAAAGTACATATAGCTTGAGTTATAATAAATATATAAGTTTGTTAGATATAATTAGGAAGTTACCAATTTAATAAATAACAATTTTGCAAATTAAGTACAAACATAAAATATAGTTTAGTGCTATAGCACTTTGCACCTATATCCATGCTTCCCATAAAGTGAGGAATTCTGCTTACTAATATTAGGTATTTGTTTGGCCTTTAGTGTATTAACAATAAACAAAATCCATTTCAGATTCTAGTTGACACAGTTTGGGCTATCAGTTATTTAACGGACGGTGGCAACGAACAGATCCAAATGGTGATAGAATCGGGCATTGTGCCCAAGTTGATCCCGCTGCTGTCTCACAAGGAGATGAAGGTGCAGACGGCGGCCCTGCGCGCCGTCGGCAACATCGTCACCGGCACCGACGAGCAGACCCAAGTCGTGCTCAACTGCGACGCGCTCTCACACTTCCCCGCCTTATTGACGCATCAGGTGGGTAGCTCTGCATGTTTATGTTATACACTGATGAAACAACCAATCAATATGAGCAACTTTTACCTTAAGATCACATTTGAATTTGCGCCAAAACTAACAGCTGTTTTGTGTGAGATTAAATGCACAACATTTTTATGTAGAAAATGTTTACCAATTTAGATAAATGTTTGATCTGTGATAAAATTAGTTGTATTTAATATTTTTAAATAAAAGTTGTTAAACCAAAAAATTATAGAATTTATAATTTTTTTTACCATTAAAATTAATTATTACTATTCTTATTGTTATTACTATTCTTCAAATTAAGGTAAATAAGTTATACAATAATTATTTATTAGTCTGTAGCCAATGATATTATAAACTATAGATATGTTATGTTCATAGTAATTTGTGTTTTAAATCTCTTCCGAGCAATTCAAAACTGTACACATTGACAAGTTTCACTGATAAGTAAAACAAAAGATACGAAATAGCACGCAAATGAAAGAGATAGCTATAATTTTAATGATTGCGCTTCAAACACTCTCTTTCTTTACCTGAACATGACGTCTTTGCGTCAGTTATTTGATTGTTTGGAAAAATAATTTTATTGAAATATACTAAATAATCTTAAACCTAAGTATCTTTGCATACTCACATGTGGTAAAAGAGATCCCTTGTATTTTGTTTACTTTAACACCATAATTTGTGCACTTTCGAAACACACAACGACTTTTTACTTATTTTTGTTCAACTGTCACTGACAACTCACTTTGTGGCTTGTTTGACGCAAACCGATTGTGACATGAGACAATTTGGGCTTAGAGTCTTCTCAACGCGCGCGCTTATGACATATCTACTTCTCGTTTTATATAATATCATTGTCGGTAGCGAACATTAGAAACTATATCTCTATCTCACATTTGGGTGTATATAAATTGATCTTCAATATTCAACCGAAATAAAGCGTCTTCATCGAGAAATCTAAATCTGTCGTTTCACCAACACCTGATACGTTTACAGAAAGAGAAAATCTGCAAGGAAGCCGTCTGGTTCTTATCGAACATCACCGCCGGCAACAAGCACCAGGTACAGGCCGTGATCGACGCGGGGCTGCTGCCGATGATCATCGAGAACCTGCGCAAGGGCGAGTTCCAGACGCAGAAGGAGGCCGCGTGGGCCGTCTCCAACCTCAGCATCAGCGGCACCAAGGAGCAGGTGGCGGCGCTGCTGCACGCCGGCGTCATCCCGCCCTTCTGCAACCTGCTGGCCTGCAAGGACACGCAGGTCATCAACGTGAGTGCCCGCCGCTAAATATATTATTTACTAGCTGACCAGGCGAATTTTGTACCACTTAAACAGTTTCTATGACAACGTTTACGTGTGAAAGCGTAACAAACAAACGCACTTTCGCATTTATAATGTTATTTGTAGGATTTGGTATGAGGTTACTGTTTGCTGTATTTGGCACATTCCAGCGGAATCGTACCGTAATCAGACTTTTTGTTGGCGGCCATAAACTTATGTGGTTCCTCAAAGCCGCGTAGCGATGATCGAAACATCGTCAAGGTGCCTAGTATGAATTTCATTTCACATTCAATCACGTTAACGAAAATTAGGATGGCATTGAAGCAGCACCTTTTGGCGACATACGAGAAGAGTAAAAATTTTTCGTTTTTATAAATATAATCGAATGAGTATGGATACTTAAGAAAACTCACACTAGGCACTATTACTAGGAAGGTTTCTATTGGCTATGGCATCCCGCAAGTATCCCCGTTTTGATTGGATCGAGAGCGGAACAACCCTAGGGCGCCCCTAAAGGCTCGATCTTTTCGAAAGCAGTATCGTAGCTGTGTTGTTGCGGTTGTGAAAGCGAGACGCGTGTATAATCGCCGCTACACGCATCTCATTTTAGAATAGAATAGTTAATTTGCATTCATTTCGCATTTTCAACTGCAATAAACATTGCAGTGATACTTCTCAAATAAATAAAAAACACTGTTTCAAGAACTCATGGTACGGCCCCTGGACCATTGCCAAGCAACGAGACAAATGCTGTAAATAGTTGTAGAATACATTACAACGTGGTGCCTGATGTTTTCAATTTTGATTTTAACTTCAGTGTTTCTTGAGTGCTTTAAGATTTTACAAAAAGCTCAAATTAGGTGTTAACATTCTTAGGCGCGACGCCCACACGAGAGTCAAGTCGAAGCGCGGGCGCGGGGTGTCTAGGTTTCCTTATGAAATAAATGGCAAACCCACACGAGAGTCGAGTCGAGGCGCGGGCGCGGCGCGTTTATTTTATAAGGAAACCTAGACGCGCCGCGCCCGCGCCTTGACTCACTATCATGTGGGCGTCGCGCCTTAATTGACTACTCATGCCCGTTTTCACCAACAAGCCCCTAACACATTCCTAACTAAGTAACTCCTAAGTTAAGAGTCACCCTAAATCTGGCTCTTACCTAAATTCGTTTTCACCATGAAGTGTTGCCTAGTAAAGGGTCCCCTAAGTAAGTGACAGTTCGTTTTTTTCAACGTAAGGCTTACAATGTCGACGTATTATCGATAAATTAATTATCTGTGATAATAATTATATAGAAAGTCAATTAAATATATAAAACACGTTTTATATGTTTTGGAGATATCCTTACGTAAAAAAAATAAAAAAATGAACATGTGTGTAAGTAAACTGTAAAGGTGGAATACCTTCGCCTTGAAATAAAGGAGAGAAAGAAGTGACAATGTCATTTGATTTGATTTAAAATGATTTTATTATTATTTGATGCTTTTTTTAACAGGAGATATGCTACTACACTGTAGAGCCTTGTTAAATTTTTGGTATCTTCTACTATTTTAATAAATTTTAATAGTAGAGTTGTGTGTAGAGCCTGGCCAACGGGCTACTATATCTGTTGTTAACAAATTTACATCACTTATAGTTTGCACGTTTATAGACATTGTATGATTTCCTATTTCTAAAAAGTTCTGCGTCATCACCACCTAAAGTAGTAAGGAATATAATTATTGGCAGGTATAGGTACTACGAAGTATTTATTTTATTATAAATCACAATGTCTAAGGTAATATAATATTTTTACAAAATAATATAAATTTTTATACCAGGTGATTGCGTCCGTGCCAGGTGATTGAATTTTAATATGGGTGCAGTCCATGCACCCTATCACATTTGGGAACCGAGCTATTTTGTAAAATTTTCCCTTTACTACGGAAATCTCTTCTGGCGATTCAGGAAACTGTATAAATTCATCACGTAGAGTCACAATAGCTTCTGCCACTCGTTTTAATAATAAAACATGGCATGGCATGGTGTGGCTACATGCAGCCGCATAAGCGGCTGCATGTAGCCACACTGAGCGGGGTCCCCATTTAAGCCCCCTACAATAAGTAAAAAATTCCAGTTTTCAGTTTCAAAATGTTTTAAAGCGCAAAGGAGCTGATTTACGGGTGGAACAGATTGATCCTGAAATTAATGATAAATGAAGGATCGGAACATCATAGGTAACAACATTCATGAAAGATTTACTATGTTATTAAGCTCTACAACATTATTTACTCTACTTATCGTCTGGAAATTCTAAAAAATGCTCTATTGTCTCCAACAAAAATAAAACGCTTCGTTTTGATAATCGGTATCTTATGAAAAAGTCCATATCATCATATCTTTTTAAGTGGTCAGCTCTGTCACGGTGGATACGAGGTCTTCTATTCAATCGAGGATTAGAAAACAATTTCATAACTTCAATAGTTTCCAAACTTTCTAAAAACTGCATTAAATCACTCTCCATTTTCAAAATAAATCCTTCACAAAAAATGCCACGCAAACGGACACTTACCGTTAGGGACCGGTTAGGGGGCGATATATCAACCCCCTAAAGTTAAGAGGCCTCCTAAGACTTTAGATGACACCTAAACGTTGTTGAAAACGGATTTCTTGCAAAGATCCCCCTAAAGACCACTTAGGGGTGCCCTAAATTTAAGTGTGTTGGTGAAAACGGGCATCAGTCTGGTAAGTGTAAGGTTCTATACCAAATCTACCGGGTTAGAACAGGCTACGCCTGCTATTCATTCTAATCACTTCCTGTCTTTTTTTCTTTTATTAACATGAAATGGAAACTACATTACACAATCAATGCTATATTGCTCCATTTAAAGTCATGCTGTAGCAGAAATATAAATGAAAACTAATGCTTTTGCAATTTTGGCTGGATCTGAACTGGCGTACTGTCTAATCGTGTTAGTGTCGTGGCGTATTGTCTTTAAACGTTATAACCATTAGGCACGAAGTTTCCATTGTATATTTTTGCATTGCATAATTAATCAGTCCATCCGTAACCACGTAATTCAGGCGACACGATGGACAGTAAGTAGTTGTTTATATTTACTTTAATGGTTGCAGTAAACAACAAAACAAAAAAATCGTGGATCATTTTATATTGGAAAATTAAATTGTAAAAAAAAATTTGGGGTGGACCACCCTTAACATTTAGGGGGATAAAAAATAGATGTCTGATTCGCAGACCTAACCGATATGCACACAAAATTTCACGAAAATCGGTCGAGCCATTACGGAGGACTTTAATTTACAAACACCGTGACACGAGAATTTTATATATTAGAAGATATGAACACTTTTTTATAATCATAATATTATGAGGTAAATATACTTACAGCCTCTGCAGTTTAGGTAGGTACATAATATTATTTTCCTAATTTTACGCTTTTCCTACGTCTGTAAATCGTGTTATGGCGTTAGGTACCAATAATTGAAGTAACCCCAACAAACAAAATACACCTATAATGTTAAATTTATAAGGTCTAAAGACATATAGTAGTTTTATAATAGCTATCATTTTGTCAATGTACTTTATAATGGTACATTATAAGACAATTTGGCTAATATTACCTTTACTCTTATAATTTAGATGGGTAAACGATAATAAAGCCAAATAATATGGCTACTATATGGGTTCAAAACGTGTCCTTCTTATAGCGGCCAGTTATATTGCTTTTTAGCCACATAATATTCAAAAGCCGTATAAAAGCTTGTTATATAAATAATTATACTTATAATGGTAATGCACAAGGTAACAATGAGGCTTTTTAACTTATAGGAGCATTAAAAAGTTATCTATCAAACAAGCATATTATAGCATGTTATATGGTCTTTATAAGAATTAAAGCAATCCACACTCACTAACATAGTAATTATAAGGGTTTTAGTCTCTAGATGGTCATATTTAAATGTTTCATATAACTGGGTCAAATAAAATATAAAATGGATTTACAATTGGCAATAACCAAGCTGATACCAACGTATCACCTAATGGTTCCGTAGAAGATTTTGTGGAAGATAACAGCGAGCAGGAAGTTTGCGAGAAAGAATTTAATAGTAGTGATAGTGAAATAGACATATTATTAGATGACGAGTTCGAGTGACGATACTCGTAGTGATATAGGTAACTGGGCAGTGAAATTTAATATATCCCATATTGCTTTGGGTGAATTATTAAAAATATTACATAAGTGATACCATACAAGATGCCATTGGATGCGCGTACATTGCTCAAAACAAATAAAGTAGAAGTATGCATTACTGAAATTGGCACTGGACATTACTGACATAATGAATTATGTAGACAATTACAAAAACATTTATTTCGTAGAATAAAATGTGTCCAATTCCATGGCCAATTAGCCATCTTATGTTTTGTAAATTGAGATCCCCTTTTTTTAAAGACTTATCAACTTCCGCATATTGAATCATTGTTACCTATAAAATATGATATTAGTAACGGATTTTATTTGTAAAAAAGGAACCCTAACGATTGACAAAATGGCGATGGATAAGAAACAAATGTTACCATTATAAGGTTTCTAATCTTATAGACTCCTTGTAGACGACGTGAGAATTGCTTTTGTCCTTATAATAGCTTTGTTATAAACACGACTAAATAACTAACAACCTATTTTAACAAAAAATAGCTTAAAATGAAGGGCGCGTTGTTATTATAACACACGGCGTATCACATTTTCTCATAAATTTAAATTCCCAAACAGTTTTACCATAAATCAGCACCTAATCAAGACTACATAAAACAAATTGAAAACTAAACGTTTTCTTTTGTTTACAATGGCTGCCGCTGCCAAATTGTTGAATCATCAATTGTACCCGAATATAAACACGATTGACTTTTTATGAGCATTTGTTTTGCCAATGTAAGTGATATCGCACTTATTCCTAGCGATGATAAAACACGTATAAGGTTGATCACCTTTATTAACGCGCGTTTATTAACGCGTTTAATATGTTATATATAAGTGTATTGGACTTTTAACAGATTCGTTTCTTGCCGTTATAAGTCTAACTTCCTTATTACTTGCCATAATAGGCCACGTATAAGAAAAAAAAGCTAACTATGAAGCAACTATAAGGGGGCCATAAGGCTATTGCCCCTTATAATTTGTGCCCAAATGCATTCTTATTAGCGATAATACGGCTCTTATAAGAATATTATTTTTGGCAATATAACCCATTATAAGAAAAGTTTTTGTTAGTTGGGACATTGTTGTGTTCCGATAGTTAGGTATAAGGTAGCCAGTTCCTTAGTATCTATGTCTTCGGCCTTATCCTCACTTACCATTGGGTAAGATATAGGTCACACGGTTCCCAGAAGCGGAATGAAAACTAAACGAAGTATAAAATAAAATACCTAAATAAAACTCCTGACGGCCTCCGTAGTCGAGTGGCTCGTAGCTATCACCGAGGACCCGCGTTCAATTCCCGGTCGGGTCAATGTTGAAAAACGAACCTTTTCTACATTTTCTCGGGTCTGGTTGGCTGTGGTTGTGGTACCACTGCACTGGTACCGTCGTTTCTTCTGATTTCCATAACACAAGCGCTTAAGCTACTTTCTCTGGAGTCAGAGCAATGTATGTGATGTTGTCTAATATACATATAAATATAATATACATGTCTAATATATATTTATTATTAACGCCTCAGTGGCAGAGCGCTCGGCTCGATACCCGAAGTTCCCAGGTCGGGCATAGTGTTTTTCGGATTTTTCGATGCATAGCCCGGGTTCGTGATCATCAACCCGCATTTGGCAAGCGTGGTGTGATTTACGCCCGTTCCCAATACCTGCCTTGCCTACTATAGATACAAATTTGACATAAGCTCCATACAAATTATATCAAATTTCTAACTCGAGTAAGCAAAACAACAGACAGATAGAATATTGGGAACGGGCGTAAGCCGATACCTATCAATTGTAGTGATGACTCGATATTAACGATGGAGGTCATTGCCCTGCTGTGAGACAGTATAAAAGATATTAACTAACTTTTTTCTTTTCTATTTATGATTATGTATGGCAAGGCGATCGGTAAAGTGTACCCATTGGTGTGCAGGTGGTGCTGGACGGGCTCAGCAACATGCTGAAGATGGCGGGCGCCGGCGCCGAGCAGGTCGCCAACATGATCGAGGAGTGCGGCGGCATCGACAAGATCGAGGCGCTGCAGAGCCACGAGAAGATCGAGATCTACAAGATGGCCTACGACATCATCGAGCAGTATTTTGCGGGAGAGGTTAGTTATATTTTTTTGTTATATAAAATTAGTTTTTATTACACAGAAAATCTTACAATTCAAGTAACTGAGAAACAAACCCAGTTAAGTAATTGCAAAATACTCGTGTTGGGGTTGCGTCGCTCCGACTCTTGTGGCATGTTAATAAAGTAGAATATATACTTAACCTTTTCACCGCCCAACTATCCTGCACGCGATGTCCCGCTGGATGCCAACATATAAATGTATTTTAATAAAGTAGGTACAAAGAAGTGCTGGCGTGGAAATGCGGCACGAAAATCTCGAACTTCTATAGAAGTTGTTGGCGGTAAAAAGGTTAATTCTTTAACCTGTCGTGTTGTGAATACATACACAATAGAATTTTAATTGTTCAAGGCACACCACAGACGAGATTTTTTTTTTAAATTACTCGATCTGGTAACTGTATTTCCATTAGAAATTGTTTAACCCTAATACTCAAGGAGACAACAAGCCTTTTTTTTAACCTGGCAAATTGCTGCCTTACGCATACTCTAAGGCTAGCAGTGACTATTATCCCTTACCCTGCCTAGCTACGTAAGCTTGATAGAAGGAAGGAGGGAGAGCCTATCCACTAAAAAACCTTTCACCACCTATTCGCTGCCACGAAGGTGGCTCAAGACCACGAACGGCCAGCACTGGCGTTTTTAAGATTAGATATCAGCGTTCGAGGCGAAATGTTGAATACATAGATTTGTATGGAGCCTTATGTGGCGCCTTAGAAAGCAGGCCATATAACCTCGCCGCTCCGCCATCATCCAGTATGGTCTAAAGGGGCATTGGGTACAGTCGCTGCAGTCTAATATAGCCCACCGCGCTCAACGCATATTCCGAGAGCTTCTACAGATTGATCACTTATAAATAATGTGCCTTAAAATTTGAGAGGCATCTTAATCTTTCTAAATTAATGCTTTCTAATTCTGTAAGTCACGAGTTTTCACATGTCAACAATGTAATTCTTAATACAATGGAATAAGAGTCAGAACTAGTTAAATGCGTATACATCTTAATGCTCTATCAGCGTTTGGTCTGCAACGGTTGTATCAGACCGGTTTAACTACCATGTCATTATATTTTTTAGTTGGTGACTGCACATAGAAATGGCACAGTTCCAAAGTTATTTTGTTTAATACAACTCTCTTTAACGCTTTCGTTGCGTGGTGCCACCTACGCAATTCTGAACTCAATCTATTTTCATCATCTATTGCCATGACAACGATGTCAAAAGCATAGTTTTATCCCGACAGCCTAGTAAAGTGCGTAACCGTACGTGTGCAATAGAAATTATTGGATTTGATAACCTTCGGCCTTATGGTAAATGTACCGTCAGGTGATATGCAAGCCGATAAGTTGCATGCATGCGGCATGGGAAAATGATACTGTACAAAAAATATTATATTCTTGTTTGTTTGATAATAAATTTGATATTTAAATTGTTCTTTAAGTAAAAGGGTCTAGCCCACAGTCATGTTTTCAGTATTTTCTATATTTATAGTGATGTACCATGAATATTGAATGATGATGCTCCTCTCTCAATCTCCCTCAAGTTTCAGTAAACTTGTGGGACTTTAGCCACCTTAGGCGCTGGACACACAGAAAAGACGCAAGACGCGTAAGGGGCGCCGTCGTGACTTTTTAAAACATATAGAAAAGACGAGGCACAAACGTGACGCTGGGCGCCGCTGCAAGGGTTTCAACCAACTTCATTCAGCCGTCCGATTTTGAAACGATTACATATTTTCTTCCGAAGATGTGTTAATTGGGCCCGCATATTTACTTACTAGACGATGATCTTCCTTCTTTAAACACGTCGCAACCACTCAATGACGCAGGTAGCTGAGTGTAGGCTTGTTGAAAAAATATATAATATACATCGATATTTTTAGACGATATTTTTTTCCGGTATATCGAGACATCGATGCAAAATAACCAATAACGAAATTAGTATCAAAATCAATATTTTTTTATTCATTATCATCTCATCACGATCTAACTAAATTCGTTAGAATCCAAAGCCGTTTAAGATTTTTAATAAAACTTATTATTTTATTGTGCTGAATTCCATTAATCTAATCTGTGGTAGTGAGTGCGTAACTGTCACTGTCAGTGCGTTGCTTCAATCAAATCATGTCATGTGTGCTGCGTATACGCAAGGGCCATTTGGTACTTTGATCTAAAATAGTTATTTCTTTCTTTAAGAGTAAGAGTGTTGTGTGTGGTGCGTTTGCGAATCGTCAATTGTTTTGTTTGCTTTTTTTATTTGGAATTCGTGCTTCTCTAATCGCGACCTTAAAAAAAGGTTCTAATTTTTAGTCTGTTAAAAATTTGACCGATATATCGAAATTTTTTCGCGATATATCGAGATCGATATTGATACTTTTAGAAATATCGATATATCGTATTTTTTTCATTTTCGACATCCCTAGCCGTGTGTGACAGCGACGCGCGAGTCCCGCCCGGCCCCGCGCCCCCGCCCGTTCCCCTCCCTCGTCCGCTCGCGCCCGTGCCCCGTCCTTTCTGTATGTTTTACAATAGGGCGCAGACGAGTAAGCGTCGTGCCCGCGCCCTGTCTTTTCTATATGTTTTGCGTCGCGACGCTTCTATACATTTTGTATGAAAGGGACGCGGAAGAGACATTTATTATATTATTATTATTACCCCGTCCGCGTCTTACGTCTTTTCTGTGTGTCCAGCGCTTGACAGCGCGTAGAAAAGTGTTAATTGCACTGTGTTGTGTGGTTTGGCAATAGCAAGGTGTTATGTCCTTAGGAGGAGGACGCGTCGCTGGCGCCGGCGGCGGCGGAGGCGGGGTTCGCGTTCGAGCCGGCGGCGGGCCCGCACGACGGGTTCCGGTTCTAGCGCACGGACAAGGGGCCCGCTTCCTATCGACGCTTTTGATAATGAATAACATAGTATTTATGTTTCGATTTTAACTCCGAATGTAATAAGTGAGGACCTCAGGACTAGAGCTGACGCCGCATTTTGCGGTCATGAAATTGTGTTCCGACGTTGAGCCCGTTTGTATCTATATACCAATAAATTCTGTCCAATATCGAAATTATTTTATTTTGTTTACTCGTCGAGTTACATTAAAAGATGGAAGGCGGCGAATCTTCGCGCGGTCTCGCTCTCGATCTCGTGCGCTCGTAACCCCTCTGGAAGAATAATGAACCGTTGTTATTACGTTGATGTTGTAGAGCATGCGTAGATAAATCTATTGGTATTTAGTGCATCGCATAGGTCGGTTCGGTGGAAGTCGTGGCGGCGCTACCTTGTTGAGCTCGCACGCGTAGCACTTGACGTTGGAATAAGTGACTGGGTCGTCGCGCTCGCTGCTGCGGCTGAGGCGGCGCTGCAAAGACTTCGCGTCGTAGAACAAACCCACTTTCTGTTGGAAGCTGCAAAGAATTTGTACTTTGAAATGACTGTTTTATTTTCTAATAATGCATCCACGCCGCAGTAAATTTTTGTGTAGCAACGTTATGTGACATGATAACGTTCTGTATTAACTTCTTGTAATTAACTTTGCTCACTTAGAATCTCTCGGAACTCTACGAAAAGTGACCACGGCGTGCATGCATCATAATATTAATACTGGAGGTAGTTGCAAAAATGCAGTTTACTCCCAATGTAAGAAATAAATATTTATTGTTTACTGCTGTGTATTTTCCTTCAGAGCCCGACTAAATTTTATTCTTGCCTATGAGATCCGTGAGACTGAAAAATATAAAGTAAAAAGAGTTGTATGTTGTCAGGATTAAAATACGATTAATTTTAATATTCTATAAATCCGAATCAAAACCGAAGCCTAAATGTCTTTTAGATCCAACTTCGTCTACCATCGAATTTAATAAACCGGATAAATACTTACAAAGTTGCCTAGATCCAAACCAAATGACTGCTTTGTTCAAAGGGACACTTACATTTCAGATTGCCTTCAAAACTCAATCGAACGCGAAATGGAAGCGAATCAAATTATGGAATGTGCAATTCGGTTCCACCTGCTCCGCTTTTGTTTTGGTAAAATAAATACACATATAATATATACACATAACTATACATAATATATACACATAATATATACATTTTGGTGAATGTAAAACCAAAAAAAATGCAGATTTATATATCTCAGTGCCTAACTTGATTTTTAAAAATATTCGATTGAGTTAAACAACAATGTGTATGAGATTGAATCACATCATTTCACGCGTTCCTGACAGTAGCGTTGGCTTTGATCGTATATAAGTTTTAGATAACTTTAACTCGCATCTAATAGTTAATATAATTTTGACTAACCTCACCATTACTACAATAGCGAGTGAACTGTCGTCAGATTTTCAGCGAGTAATGTACTTTTATATTTTCTTTGGTCAGATTGCTAAATATTAACGTACTTAACGGTAATAAATTATTGAGTCAACTCTGTAAGCTAGCTAGGCTCGTCACTGACTTGCTTGCTAAACTATTAACAATGATTTCGTAGTCGTAAAATAATATGGCATTTAAGAAAAATAAACCTTACGTATGTGTTTAGAGTGTGTTTTTGACTTTTCAACGCGGTCTCAACGTTATTGATTCAAGAAAAAAAAGACTTCGATTTTGGAAAGTTTGCTGTAAAGTCACAAGCACAATTTATTTAAAGAGTAAAGTAAATAGCCTTTAACTGTCCCACTGCTGGGCAAAGGCCTCCATCATTGAAATCAAGTCCTCACTACAATTATTGGGTAATAATGTAAACAGTTTTAATGCAAAACTGCTTGTGTACAGTCACGAGAATTAACATGTAAATAATTAACTTAATACAATGTAATAAGAGTCAAAAGTGTATACATGTTATTGCTCGTGACTGTACGAGGCCAAGCCTGTGAAAGACAGAATTGTCCCACGAATTGGCCCCATGGACCGCCTCTGGGACAGGTAACTCAAAGTAGTGACTTGGGCAGCGGCTTGGGCCAGAAGTTGTCGAGGCGGTGGCCGGCCATGATGGCGCGCAGCCGCTGCAGCAGGCCGCGGTTGTCGCTCTGGACCTTGAGCTTGCGGTCGAGCTCGCGCTGGAACTTCTTCAGCTTCACCGCCACGTGCGGCCGCCGCGCCGGCGCGCTGTCGTCGATGGCCGGCAGCGCTGACCGCACCTGACGATCATTTTTATTATTATACCCTTTATTCATTTTCTTTCTCAAAACTAGATTTCTACAATATTTAATATAAAAACAATAAAACATAAAACCTAATCCTAGAGTACCGCCAGCAGCGGGGCACCGGTGGTCCAGGGCTGCAGAGTGAGGAACCTCCTGACAATACGTGCCATGTCAAGGAGTACTGCTTTCTGAATCTGACCTTTGATCCAAGCGAGAGCATCTTAAGGTGTTGGTCGAGGCTCTTCGCTATCAGACCGTTCGCTGAAACGATTATCGGGACAATGATCTCCGAATCAACATTCCACATGGCGGTCACCTCGTGAGCCAAGTCAAGGTACTTGCTGAGTTTGCCCTTCTCAGCTTTCACGTGGTTCTCGTCTTGCGGGATGGTGATGTCAACGAGCTCCGCCCGACGTTGAGACCGGTCAACCACCACTATATCAGGCTTATGGCAACAAAAGTCCTGTCCGTGATGATTGACCGGCCCCAATAGAGCAATGCACGACCATTTTCAATAACGGGCACCGGTGCGTACTTATAGTACAGCACTTCAGACTCAACAAGGCCGTATTGAAGAGCATGTTGCTGGTGAATGATCCTGGCTACTAGGTGTCTGTGCAAATACTCGCCGTTAGCAAGATGAGAACAACCTGAAATAATATGCCGGGGTACCTGGTGTGAGTTTTGTTTACTATCCGTATTCATTCGGTTACGTTTACGAAAACGAAAATTAGTATGGCATTGAAGCAGCGCCTCCTAGCGGCATACGAAACGAGTTAACATTTTGCTATACAAATTGTCGTTTTCGTTAACGTGATCGAATGGCGAATGAAACTCACTAGGCACCCTGAGAGATTCTCCGGGACGGCGGCATGCCCGACATATGTCGACCGTACCGTCCTTCAGGATATACTTCCGGTAGTTGTTCGTCTTGATAACTTCATCAGCAATTGCACAGACAAATCCTTCGGTTTCACCAAAGGTCTACATCAGTTCCTGTTAAGGCCCGCTAGAACCGCCCGTGCAACTCTTTGCTTTTCCATACTTCCCTGCGGTCGATCCTCTTTTGGCCAGTTCATCAGCTGAGTAATTTCCCTGTGAGTTGCTGTGTCCTTTAATCCATTACAAAGTCACTCTATTTGCCTTTGCTATGGATTGGAGAGTGTTGTGACATTCCAGTACAAGGACAGAAGTTATGGTGTTGTTTTTTAAAGCTTGAAGAACGGATGCGCTGTCTGAGACAATTTTTATATTTAGGTCTCTGACAGCTCTGTCTGCAACCGCCTGTGCCACCTTGGTGATACCAATACATTCTGCTTGAAAGATTGTATTTAACTTGTCTAAACTTGTTGATATTTTTAAGAATAACAATAAGAATATTTATTTGCATAAAACATGGTTTACATGGTGGAGATGTTATACTTAAGTACCTTATTTGATCTCATGTTTTGCTTGTTTCACACAGCATACAAATTTTAGTGCACATGTTGGTGAAGTTAATCTTCATTTAACTAATTTCAATAACAAATATCTAATAATAAAATTGAGAAATAACAGAAACAAAAATAAATAATAATCAGTATCTTTTGGTTACCTTACTTATCGAAGAACTGTTTCAGGCTATAAAAATTGTTTAAATTGAGCCATTTATATAATTTATTTTTAAATAAAGACTTATTTAAATCTTTAAGGTCTTTCGGAATATTATTGTAAATCCGTACACACATGGCGAGACAGCTTTTTCCGTATTTAGTAGACTTCGGTATGTCACTTAAAACTAGTCTGTAAGGATCCCTACGAAAACGTGAATTTTGTGCCTCACAAGACTTCTTGAACAAATGCATGTTATTGTTAACAAAATTACAAATTTCATATATATACAAAGACGGAAATGGCAGTAAACCAATATCTTTGAAAATAGGTTCACATGATTCATCCGGTCGAATTCCCGCAATTGCTCGAATGCACTTTTTCTGTGCTATAAAAGCTCTGTTCCAGTCTGTACCATTGCCCCACAGTACTATACCATAACGTAACACAGATTCTATATAAGCTCGGTAAGTAATTATTGCGGTATTTTTATTGGTAATATTTTTAACCTGACGAAGAGCGTACGAAAATTTATTTATCCTTTCGCAAACGTTTTCTATATGTTTATCCCAGCCAAGGGTCTGGCTTATGGTGACACCTAAGAACTTAGTCTGGGGTTCTTGTCTGATCTTGTCCACGTTTAATTTAAAATTATATTTATTATGTTTAGAGTGATTAAACTGTATAAATATTGATTTTTCTATGTTAATTTTTAATTTATTAATATCTAGCCATTCAATAATTCGGTCCGTGGTGTTATTAATGTCAGTTTCATGATTGATTATAGAATTATTTGCCTTTTTAGTCGTCACAATAATAGTTATGTCATCGGCGTATAGAATACATTTGTGATGAGTTATTTTAGTTATGTCATTTATATATAGAATGAACAGGATCGGGCCCAAAATACTCCCCTGTGGGACGCCATTTTTCACTTTTTGGTAGCTAGATTGGAATGGCAACATTTCGCCATCAAGCAGCTTTGACACCGTGACGCATTGAGTCCGATTAGCCAGATAAGAGTCTATCCACTTAAGTGGTATACCTCTTATTCCTACGTTGTCTAATTTTGTTACTAGTAGCTCGTGAGAAACAAGGTCAAACGCTTTAGATAAATCGAAAAATAATCCAGTAGTAAAATGGTTACTATTAATATTTTCCAAAACTGTTCCTAGAAAATCGTAAATTGCTAAAGTTGTAGATTTATTTTTACGAAAGCCATATTGGTTATTGTTTAAAATTTCGAACTTATTGCAGAACTCTAGTATTCTTTTGTACATACACTTTTCAAATATCTTCGATATTATTGGTATAATGGTGATGGGACGGTAGTTGCTATGTTCTTCCTTATTCCCTTTTTTGTGTATGGGTTTAACTGTGGAGATCTTTAGTGCATCGGGGAAAGTTCCAGAAGAAAACGACTCGTTGATAAGGTGTGTTAGGGTAGGCAATATTTCGTTAATGCAGGCTTTAAGTATTTTTGTACTGATCCCGTCATAACCTGAGGAATTTGTGTTCTTTAAAGCTAATGTTTCTCTTTTAACTTCATATTGTGTTGAGGGTATTAGGAACATCGTATTAGGTAAGTGAGTTTTATCAAAAATCTTGTCACTATCGGAATTGGATACATTATTATTTGAGATGTCAATTAAAAAGTCATTAAAAGTCGTAGCTATGTCAGTCGGATTATGTATACTTTTGTCGCCAATTCGTATTGCCGGAATAGTTCTGTCAATATTTGTGTTGGTGGTTTCATTAGTAATAAGGGACCATGTCGCTCTGCATTTATTAACACTGTTTTTAATGAACTTCATATTTGAACATTTTTTTGACTTATATATGCATTTCTTAAGAATTGTTGAGTATGTCAAATATGCTCTTTTATCTAGTGTAGTTTTCCGTTTATAGAATCGGTATCGAAGCAGTCTTAGTTTTACAACTTTTTAATATGCCTCGACTCATCCATCTATTGTTTTTTTTATCACAGATTTTAATTCTAACGTTTGGGAAGCACAAGTTATAAAACAGACAGAAGGTCGTATGAAAATTATTAAAGGCTATATTCGAATTAGGTTCTTCATAGACGTCAGACCATGACAGACTTTTTAAGGATTCCCTGAATTTATTCACATTGTCGCATGAATAATCCTTCTTGTAAATGAAGTATGTTTTAGGTTTCGTTGTTTTCTTATGTACTGGAAAGCTCAACATTTGTGCCGTTTCGTGGTCTGATAAATATAGGGGAAGAACTGTTGTGGTTGCATTCTTTATATTGCTCAAAATGTGATCAATACAAGAGTTTCTTCTTGTAGGTACGTCAATATGAATTTTTAAATTATAATTGTCACAAAGATCTTGAAGATAATTTGTTAATTTCCCAGTATTTATATTAATGTCACCTACTACAACAATTTTTGCTTTAAACTTGGTTTTCTCAGTGACGGTTCGTAGAAGACAGTCTAATTTGTCAAAAAATATGTTTGGGTCAGATGTAGGGGTTCGGTATATGGAGACAATTACTAATTTGTTTGTAAGGATTTCAATACCACATGCTTCAAATGTATTTTGAGAAGAATAATTCTGAATATAAGTCGGTTTTTTAAAATGAATGTCTATTTTAATCAAAATACACGATCCTCCTCTATTTTTATTTCTAGAAAAGGCATCAGCAAGGACATAGTTGTCAATTTGTACATAATTTTCGTAACCCGCCTTTAAAAAGGATTCCGTTAGACAAATAACATCTGGGTCCATATGTACATCACGCAGTTCCTGTATTGTCAGTTCCAAGATAGATTTTTTGGAGAGTACACTGGCAATATTTTGATGAAGGATTTTAAAATAAATTTGTTTAGTCTCGAAATAAATGACATGTTTTATTTATGATGGGAAAATAGTGTGGGATAGTCCCTTTAGATGCCGTTTTTGTATGTGTTGCATTTTCATTGATAATGCTTTGTCTCCTGTCATCGTTGAACGATTTTAGCGGGAAATAGAAAGGAATTGTTCCCCTACTATATGTTACAGGTTTTTTTGTTATATTTTGATTATTTGGTTTACTGCCAGCCATCAGTGTTTTAAGGTTCTTAATGTTTAAATATTTCTCTTTGTAATCAATACAATCAATAACGTGACTAACTGATTTACACATAAAGGATAAATTGTTACGATAGCTATGAGAAAAATGTACATAACTTGAATATTCTTTACATAACTGTTCAATAGAATAGTTTAGGTAATTCACATCAATATAGTAATTCTTGAACGTGTTTAATACAATAATAGTGTTTTTGGTAAATCTATGGAACGTAGTGCGTAACTGTGACTTCAGAATTTTCCAGTCATAATCGTTCTCACCCACGCATACTACCAACTTGTCTCCTATTTTTAGATCGATGTTTTGACAATTCCTTAATAATTCATTGCTGATCGCATAAGGCTTTATCAACGCAGTTATTTTGTACTGTTCATTATTTGATTTTGCTCTTGATCGTAACAGTGCGGATGCTAAGCCAACACATTGCTGTGTGCCAATAATGAAAATGATTTTTGTGTCGTTTTCTAGTACAGCGTTCGCCACTGGAGTCGGTTTAGTTACCGTTTTCGTAGGTTGCATATTATTATGTTGTTCCAGGATGCTCAATTTGTTTGTTAGAACTGTTATTTCTTGTTCCGCCATTTTTAGCTGCTCTGTTAAATGTAATATGTTTTGCTGAAGGTTCACAAACATGTCGCCTTTATCCAAGCCGTCAGTCTTGCAGGTTGGTGAATGCTTTGAAGTTGACAAAAGCAAAGAGTTTCTTTTTTTCTTTTTAGCGCTGCGATTCATTATATTGTCCGAAAGTGGCGATTGGCAGAGCGATTTAAGGGTGTCATTTTCCTTTATCAGTTTAGTAACTTGTTTACGGAGGTCATTGTTCTCTAGAAGCGTATCATCAAGCTCGTTTTGCGTGCTACATAGATCCGTCTTTAATTGGGTAATAGTATCTTTTAGTTCTTGGCATGTAGCTACATCCGTTATAGTGAAATCCACACTTCTTGATAATTTATGAGGTGTTGATTCCTCCTCTGATGTTGTATTAGGTGTAAGAACGTGGGAGTCATTAATCGGCGATGATTTTGGAGTGGAGCAGGGAGTCTTATTGCTGCTACTTATTTTGGCGGGTCCCTGCTGTTTTCTTATCGTGATATTGGACGTACTAGCTACTTCCGTGTTTTGTGCTTCATTTGGTTTGAGTTTGCATGTTTTACACTGCCATGTATTTTTTGAGCCTGGTTTCTTTATTATGTTTGTGTATAGTTTCTCAGAGAGTCCAATGCAATCAAAATCGTAACTATTTTTGCACAATGAACACAGCACAGTTTTATTTACGTCAACCTTGCCGTTTGCATTTAAAACATTTTGTCAAGTTTAGTTTACGGCCGCTGTCGTTACTTTTATTTCTTGTAATTTATTTATTTATTTATTTATTTATTTACTAAAACCTTACACTACCATTACAGGTTTTCTTAACGTAATGCGATAGCGCGGCCATCCTTAAAAACTAGTTACTACATATCTAAACTTATAAAATAAACGCATATTATAATACTTATTACCTAACATAACTTATTATATACAAAGTAAATTTTGCGAGTTCACTCAAGTGACCCCCGAATACGTCCATTTGGTCATGAACCCTGTTTAGTGTCTGTATTGCGCGGACAATCGGCGTCTGCGCTAACAGATTGGTCCTGGCGCGGGGTACGGCCAGCAGCAGCGGGCGTCGCCGCCTCCACACGTACCTGTCGGGCACGCTCAGCTGGAAGTGGCCCAGC